>CM052024.1:30925881-31577593 GCA_028476575.1 Platygaster robiniae
AAAGCATTCAAAAACTAAAAAAAATCGTGAAAAGTTAGACATACTTTCATGAAATTTTCAAATTTTTAAATAGTCTCTATTACGCTTTAAATTTTGAAAATTTTGAAAAATCAGAAAACATTCGATATTCTTGAGTTTGCCGATAATTCGCCCAAATATCGTCGAGAAATCGATAAAATTCCATAAAATAATAATTAATTTCGTATTCTACATATTTGAACTTCTTTAAAATATGTATCATACGGTTTTTTAAATTTCCTAAGGAAAATCTGATAAATTTGAAATTTGAAAAAAATTCAAGAAATAATCTGCATGAGTTGCACAAATTTTCGTGACATAGTGGAAGTTTTTGATGGTTGGTATGAAGACAAAATTTTTTTAAATTTCCGAAAATCATAACACATTAGAAATCATAAAAACTATAAATAGTTCTAGGAAAATCAAAATTTTTGTAGAATTTCAGAGTATGTTCACTATTTTGTGAATCGTGTGCATTATATTTCTTCAAAATATGCATTATAAAATTTTTTTTAAATAATTTTTGCAATACTGCGAAAGTATATAGAAATGAAGGAAAAACTTGCATGAGTTGGACAAATTTTCATGAATTGCTAAAAATTAAATAGTCTATTACGTTTGGAGTTAAATTTTTTTTTAACAAAAAACGTTTAAAATTAAAAAAATTGTCAATGACTCTGCGAATATATTAACATTTGTAGAATTTAAGAAGATGCTCGTAAATTTTTGCAGATTACAGAAATTTTCTAAAATGCTGTCAAACTATAGAGACTACGTGTAATCTTCAAAACTTTTGCAATGAAAAAGTTTTCACTGAACAATCTAATATTTTAGACTATATCAGTGAATATCGTGAGTTGGGAAAAGTTTAACGAGTCGATAAAACTGCAATTCATAAATTTGTTTATTTTCGGATATTTTACCTAAGCAGAATTTTTCAGGTGGGTAGTCCTACCACCGGAAAAATTTATTTTAGACTAATGTTTCTTCATAAATTTTGATAGGGGTTTAGGGAATGTTAAATTTTCATTTTAATCAAACCTAAAACAATTTTCAAAATATAAGGATTTTTGAATTTTTTCAGTGGGAGAGGGGGGAAAGGTTGAAATAGTGTTATTCATGGAGAATTTTTGGAAATTGTTTGATTTGAAATATTTTATGGTATTTCAATATTCATATTCCACAATTTACAGTTTTTCACAGCTTCAATTTACAAATCCTTGATTTAATTACAAATTGACCTATAATTTTTTGGTTTTGTCATCAATATTTAAATACTTGGAGATTTTACTGAGTTTGTGCCTTGAGATTCCTTTATTTTTTACCTTAACGTTACTCTTCATTATTTAAGTCTATGATTATTATGAACTGTATGGTAGTGCAAATTCAGGAATTTTAAAGAGCGCGTCTCCACAATCCATAGAAATGAGTCTGGTCGATCGCCAGGACTTAGGGGATTACATGGGCTTAAGCCAGTTCAGCTTGTCCTCCGGCATTTTGCGCCATGAAATCTGTGATAAGCCCCCCGCTACAGGTATTTCAGCGAGTTCCCACTTTCCCGCTCGATCTGCCCGATTACGCGACATTATGCATTCGATCTTTCTCTGTATCAACTTCCCGCGTCATGCATTATGCATTAATTGAGTGCCCGAGTCACAATTTCGCGTAAAAATGCGATGTTTTTTCAAATTTGTTTGATACTCCAAAGTCTTTCCTATTTTTTTCATTGAAATGAGAATTATTCGTAGAGAATTTCACAGTATAGTTTTTAATTGTTTTTATTTTTTGAGGAATTTAAAAAATTGGCTATAATGGTATGAGAACTACTGTGAGATCAGACGTGAATTTTTACTAAATTTGAATAACTTTCGGTTTTTTTGATTCTAGTAGGAAAATTTTTCATGGGAACTTTTGAAATGAGATTTAATTTCAACTGATTGTATCCTGATTTCGAAATTTTACAATTTTGCTTGATATTGAAAACTTCCAAATCAGGGAAATCAACAATGATTTTTCCTGCAAAAGATTAGGATGAAAATTTGAAGACTGTAAGCTATGAAATACAAAGGAAAACAAAATTTATCAATTCAATGACGTGACTAATCAGTGTAGACATTTTTATTACTTAATTCTACGTTTTAACTTATCGTATAACAGGAAATCCAGGGACGTCGTATGCTAACAAGATTGAGTTGGGTATTTATAATAATACTCAGAAATCCTTCAAACTGTATAAATACTGGAAACTATAAGATACTGAAAGTATCGGTATCGAAAATACTATTTTTATGAATATCTATGAAATTTTCATTTCTAAAGCTGAATTTTATAAAAATTTATACATGAATTAAGAAAAATACTGTAAATCTGTAAAGAATGCTAGAACATCCTCGTGAATTGTATGAATACTAAAAATACTAAAAATACTTAAAATTCCAACAGTTTATGAAATATTGTAAATCTATGCAGATATGATTTTTTTTTAATATTTCCTAAAATACTCAAAATCCTGAAAACTTTGATAACTAGAGCATGGAATTCTATAAATACATATAAAAATTAGTAAAATACTATAAATCGATAAAAAAAAGCTAAAACATCTGTTTAATTGTATAAACGCTAAAAATACTGAAAATTCATGAAATAAAATTTATGCAAATATCATTTTCTTTAATATTTCTGGAAATACAAGAAATCCAGAAAACTTTTATACGCAGAGCATTCTCAAACATCTGTCAAAATTATATGAACACTAAAAATACTCATGATTCTAAAAATAATTACAGTTTTATGATAGATTTCGAATCCATGCAGATTATATGATTTTCTCAAATTTATGAAATTTTTGAAATCCTCACATTTTGAATACAGACTAGAGCTTAAAATTTTAATGATCTGTATATAGATTTGTGAAAATATTTAAAAATCTTTAGAATTGTATTAACAATAAAAATACTCGAAATTATAAAAATACTTGAAATTCATGCAGGTATCATTTTCTTTGATATCTCTGGAAAGACTAGAAATCTAGAAAACTTTGATACCCAAAGCATAAATTCTATAAATCTGTATGAAAATTGAGTAAAATATCAGAAATTCATGAAAAAAGCTGAAACATCCGTCAAAATTACATGAACACTAAAAATACTCATAATTCTAAAAATAATTACAGTTTTATGATGGATTTTGAATCCATGCAGATTATATGATTTTCTCAAATTTTTATGAAAATTTAAGAAATCTTTTAATTTTGAATACATACTAGACCATAAAATTTTAGAGATCTTTGAAGAGATTTGTAAAAATATTAAAAAATCTTTAGAATTGTATTAACACTAAAAATACTTGAAATTCTAAAAATACTAGCAGTTTATGAAGCTGTATAAATCCATCCAAATATTCTCAAATATTAATGAAAATATTAGAAAACCTTAAACTTTGAATCCTAGGGCATGTCATTCTATAAACAATTTTTTTTAATCTCTAATTGAGAAGGTTAAAATACATAAAAGATAAACATTTACAGAGGTTCAAAATTTAATTTTGGCATTTCATAGAAAAAGCATAATAAAAAATATTTTACCATCCCAAATCAGTTTTTAACATCTCATTATTATAAGATACATACTTTATTTGTAAAATTTGAAAAGTAAATACAAACAAATAAATAAACAAATATTTTCGATTTCGTTTGTCCATCACTATAGTTATCTCGATGTGATTTCGATGTCACTGAATGTCTCAAGAATCGTGAGATTTTTTCGCTATTTCAGTTTCAAGATCGTGGGAAGTGGAAAGCGTTCACTGAAGTAAAAATAATCGAATTAACGACATTATGTCGTCCTCTGTTCTGGAGAAGTCATGGAACATGTGCTCGCAATTTCAGACGAACAGATAAATTCGTGACAATCGCGTACGAATGACGGCGTATTTAGCGAGTGACTTATTCATTGGGAAAAAACGCGATTTGAGGATGATAACGCGAGATATCAAGGCGGGAGATAAAATTGTCACTTTTACGACGCGCAAAGTACTCGATTATATTCAGATTATATTCATTTTATTCATCGTCACAACGATATTCTAGAAAGAATATTAAAAAAAAACAATGTACATTAAAAAAATTTCTTGTCAGTGACATGTCAGACATGTCAGATACGTCACGCTTTGTGTTAACTCTTACGAAAAATTGCATCACAAGTGGGGAGGGTCAAAAAATGTCTGAATTTGAGTCACGAGGTTTTGAAATACCCCAGTGAAGTATTGATCAATTTATATTTTGCAAATATAGAAATGAAATTTCCGTCGGGTTAAATTTGTGTATCGATTGTTGAGGTGGTGTCGTCTGTCGAAGGCACGTCCCGGACGTGAAACCACACTTCGTAACGAGAAGCTCCAGAAGCGAGCGGGGTTGGGTTGTAACAGCACCGATGTAGGTGAAGTTGGGGTGACAGGTCGTAGGTACCTGTTATACTCTGTATGAAATATCAACCACCGCGTAATTCGAACGGCCTGAGAAACTTTGACCAACTTTTTCTTACCGATATGACCAAATCACTGCACCACCCTACTACCCCCTCTCCCCGACAGCCAAAATTATTTCCTGAAGCTAAAAGTCAGATTGCTGACGAAGGAGGAAGAAATAGTGAATGTGCGAATATAAAGAACTACGAAGAATAGATTTATGGATATTAGAGAATGGATGAAAAAATTAATTAAATCCTACAAGAAATTGTTCATGTGTAAGAGACTTGACCTCGTACCTTTGATTATTTAATTGTTAAATTCACTTACTGTTATACTTTTTCTATATCGTGCACTTTTCATGCAGAAAACATGAAAAAATTTGAGGTTCAGGAAATTTTCGCAAGAGTGAGCAAAGCGAGCGCTGCATCGGAGGTCGCGGGGAACGCGAGCATGAAAGGGAAGAATCATGAAAGGGCTTGATACTGCAAGATGAGCAAGTGGGTTGTGTTGCAGCGAGTTTGCCGGATCAGTACTCGGCGTGAGATCCTGTTATTTCACGTGGTACAGTGGAGTCGATTGAAAAATTAATCACAATAGATTTCATTTTAATCCCAACAAGCAATTCTCAGAAATCGCCGAACTTGAGAATGAAGAGGATTGTGAAAAATCTTTGATATTATATATTCATTCCTGAAATTCCGATAAAATCAATCAATATTTCATGTAAAAATGAAAAAATTTACATCGATAAACAATAAAAATATAAGTTACAAAAAAATGCGTGAAAACGTTAGCAGTATATATTTAATGGAAAAGTAAAAATTTACAAAACTTAGAATCTAACATTATCAAATGCTAGAAATATGTATAATATCTATATAAAAGGATTGAAAATTTTTCGATTCATACAAACTCTAAAAGAATAATGAAATTCATCAAATTGTATGAAAAAACTGTTTTCTGAAAAATCTCGACAATTTTGGAATTTGAGAGCATCAAATTCTAAATTCTCTATGAACCTATAAACATTCTATAAAACGCAACAAAATCTTTTAAATATTTTGAAAATACGAAAAAAGAATAACGTTATAAAACATGAAAAATCTAGATGTATGTGATTTTATCATTGATTCTTGAAATTACTGATAATAAATCGAAAGTCGCATTTTGAAGCATCGAGTTTTTTAAATTTCTGCAGCAGTCTACAAAAATATGAGTAATCTATAAAAATACTTGGTAATCCTCAAGTGTTTCGTATATTATACTAAAAAAATGTAAAAAATAAGTTTACTACCTTACTAGCTTACTAGTTGACTAGCCTAATAATTTACTTATATACTAATTTACTAGCTCACTTGTCTACTAGTTTAATAGCTCACTAGCTTATCAGTTTAAAAGTTTACTAGTTTTTGCTTACTAGTTTACTAGTTTACTAAATTACTTATTAACGAGTTTACCAGTTCACTAGTTCACTAGCTTAATAGTTTACTAATTTACCAGTTCTTTATTTAAATAGCTTACTAGTTTATCAGCTTACTAGTTGACCAGTTCACTATTACAAATTTGACAAGTTTACTAGTTTTATAATTAACTAATTTACTTGTTAACGAGTTTGCTAGATTACTATTTAATTTTTTAACTTGTTTACTATTTTACTATTTTACAGTTTCAGTCGTTTACTAATTTACTAGCTTACGAGTTCACTAGAAATCTTTCAATACATAAAAATTATGTGGATATAATTTTTTCAGAAATGTATAAAACTTTCTGTTTCGGAGCATATTGATTAATAGAATACTATAATTATATATAAATTAAGATATTATTCTAGAAGTTCATATGGTAAGCAGTAAAATGTACATCCAATTTAATTAATACAATTTATACGATTTAACATATTTTTTACTGTAGGAATACTGAAAAAATATGGAATAAAAGTGTCGAAAATCTTTATAAAAGAAACCGTCGTCTAAAACATCAATTTGAACTCTCAAAATCGTTGAAACGTTCAATACTATAGCATCAATTTCTAAAAATCCATCGAGCGTTACATAGAAACATTAGAGATATTTAAAAATATTAGAAAATTTGATGAATATTACACCATACGAAAATATTATAAATTTATGATGTACCTTTTATCCGTGTGGTTAAAATTTGCTCAAGAATCGATTTGAATATAAAAATTTTTCAGAAGTTTGAGTCCTAGATCATTGAATTTTAGAAAGCTTAATAGAAACCCATAATACTTAATATCAGATAATCCTGATATAAATACATAAAAAAATCAGTAAAAAAAATTGAAACCTCAGTTACGAATAGGAAAGCACATGCATCGAATTCCATTATTTACAAACATGAAAAATGTGTAACTCTGGATTCCAAAAGTTGTATAACTTTTAAATTCCGAAGTGTAAAATATTTCAAAATCGCTCTCTCGTAATTATATTGTCGAAGAATCAAAATTATGAAATCTCGAAGGAAAAATATTATTAGGGAAACCCCTCGCGAAAATTTTCTCTGCCTACGCCCCTGTTCTAACCTAAACTTCTGTACCAATTTTTAATACTTGGAGCACGTTTTCACCGTCACTAATCTAACCTTACATCAGAAATTTGTTCGACTTTCGAATTCTCGAGGAAGTAGAATCATCAGTCAGCGATAAATCGTCATTTTCTCGTGTGTTTTTCTATTGTGGGAGGTGGGGGGCCACGAATGCGGCGTAATTCATTCGAAACCGTAAATGGCTTGGTAGAGAAAATACGCGGGGAAGACGCCAAGTCAAGTGCAAGCATGTGACAGTCGTAACTGCGATCTTAATCTGAGAGACTGGCGCAAAAAAAGGGAAAAAGAAACAAAACAGAATGGCAAAATTTATGAGGGGGGAGTCAAAAAGCGGAAAGCAGGAGTCGAGCGATTGAGAGGACTGAGTAAGACGAGAAATCCTTCGGCAGCCGCGAAGCAACCCTGAATTATTCATCGGGTTTCTCGATCAGGGGATTGATATGCCCCAAAACTAGAACGTGCACTGGACGAATTCTGCCGCGATTGGTTGGTTGTATATAGATTTGAATTGAAATCTGAGGATCTAGATTCAAATTTTGGAAGTTTCTTATACATATGAAACGCAACTTTAGAAGACAAATTCTTAAGAATTTTTCGCGAGTCCTTTGGAAGGCTGTAAAATCCAGCTCAGGAATGAAATTTATAACGGCGTAATAATGTGATGCCGGGTGCGACTCGCAATTTCGCAATTCGTATTCGCTGATTCACGGTTATTTTCATTCGAAAACCAGCTGCCGTGTAAGTTCCGTTTCTTTGTTTCGAAAAAGGCTCGCGGCCACAATGCGGGCCCATAATCTAAATTCATGTCGAGAAAATAAGAGCGCGCCGCATAATGTCGGCGTTCCTTTTAACACACTTTTACCTGGAAATTGCGTCTTTGAGATGCAGAGCGGACTTTTTTTTCCACCCCAGGAAACCTTGAGGAAAAGATGCTTTTCCAGCTTACGCGCTGATTAAGACACCTGATGTGATTACGCGAGGGAAAAAGGGGATGAAAGGAGCAATAAATTGGCAAATAAAACGTTTGACGCTTGATTATCAAGGGAAAATTGTTGCTCGAGTAAAAATTTTTTTCAGATTTTTGAAATGTGGATAATTTAGTATATTAGTATATATTTAGTATAATTTGGTATATAATTTATTCCAACAGGTGCACAAAGATACATATTACATACATAAAAAAGAAAAAAAACATTCTTGTTGTATGTATGTGTATATGTCCCATTTCCCTCTTTTCCCCCTTTCTTTTTTTTCCTTCTCTTTTTTTTCCCTCCTCTTTCTTTTTTCTTTTTCAACATTGCATTGAATCATTTAATATTTGTCGAGCCTTTTTTTATACACTTTTTTTCAATGGTTCTCCACTCTGAAGATGGAATCTTCAAATGAACATGTAATAAAGACACTTGTTTGAGGGACTCACAGAGTTATCGAAAAATTAAGCTGACACGTGCCGGGTGTACACTAAAAAGCAATAAAGTGCAACGTGAAGTCGGCGCCTAATGACACGATATCTGTATGTGCCATCTGAATAAAACCGCCTCCCACTGACAAGGGCAGCGATTCCTTCGAATAAATGTCGCCACGTGTTCATCTTTCGCCCTTTTTCAACAGAACTGATGCACGAGATCGGTCTTACATAGTTGCAGAATTTTCAAAGAATGTTGGAAGATATTTTCTAGGAGGACTTGAAAATTGAAAAACAATAAAACAGATAATACTACATTATTCGCTATTTCCTAATCATGGATTTTTGTGTGTGTTATGCAATATTCTATGTAGAACAAAATTTTCATCATAAATAGTGACGGGAAGAGTCACTTTATGTTCCCAAATATTCCTAACAATTGAAGAAATTATTCCACTAGTGCACACTCTTGATTTTTGTTACCTTTGAGAGTGTAGGGTGTATCTCTGATAAGTTTATTGAATAGAATGAGTAAAATTGGATAAATTGAGTTTGAAAACGTCTGAAATGTTGATAACTGAGGGGAGGTTGATGCGTTGAGTGAAAGAAAATAATTTTCGGGAATGAAGTTAATGCAGATGACCGATGAGTAATGTTGTGGGGGTGCTTTTAGCGGGGCCTGTGTTCGGGGGCCGATGCGGCGCAGAGGCGTTGGGTCTGGGGCTGGGACTCGCGTTGGGCCCGGCCTACAGGTTCGCTCTGCCCCCGGGACTCGCTGCCAAGAACACCCGATTGCAGTCACTCGCGTTCGAACAAGGTAGGCTTTTCCATCAATGTCATCTCCATCAACCTCGCTTTTTCTCTGCTTTTCTTTTTTACGACAAATTTTGAGACTTTCTTTGTTCAGAAGCTACATAAGATTATAATCAATTCCACCATTTACTAAAAATTCAATTGAACTCGTAATGAACACTAAGTTTTTTTATTCATACTTGATTAAAATATTTTTATCGAACAATTCAAAATTTGATGAAATATATGAATGTAATAGTAGAAGAGTGAATATTCATCATTTAGATTTTTTTTAGAACAAATCTTATTTTGTGCGTAGACTATTTGTAGCGTCATTGCATGGTGAGTGAAAGATTTTGTGCTCGTTTTTAGCGTAAAAACAATTTTTTTACATGAATCCTTTTGTTGCAATTGCTCACTAAAGGATGAATTCTTTTGCTCCTTGTTTTAGTTGTAGAGGATTGTGCTTCTGTCTTATGCATGGTTGTAGATATTGACAAACAAAAATATAGTTTTAATAACACGAGTCCTGTTTTAATGTCAGATTTTTTTATTTCTATATATTGTTGTTTGGAGGCTCTAAAAGAACGCCAAGAAAATGTTAAAATTATTCACTTTCATTTTGGAAATTCATCTCGTATGTTACATTCGTTTTCTGTACTCACTTTATAAAAATGACAATGATATGAAGAAATCATAAATTACATACATTTTGCTTTTTTTCGAATTTAAAATGGTGTATCTTTCGTAAAAAATAAAAACATGTAATTCGATTTAGAAATTGGTATATTTTATATTTTGAATTGACTTGTGAATTGTGAAGTTGAATATATTTTTGAATTATGGTTGTTTCACATTTATTATACATAATCAATGCATGATTGTTAAATTTGGCAAATAAGCGGTAACTAATAATAGCATGGAGCCTACAGAATGTGAAATGCGTTATTTTTTTATGTTCTTAATGAATTTCGTATGTTCCTCAAATTTTTTTTAGCCAAAAAAATTAACAGCATTAAAAATATTTTGCAAATGCTCAAGATTTATTGTTCATTTCTAAAAATTAAATATCTCATAATTTTTAAGGGATCTAAAATTTCAGTGATTTTTTAGTATTTGTCACATATTCCCCTTTCTGGAAATATTTAATATTAAAAAAATTTTTTCAGTTCGAATTCAGAAGAAATACAAATCGAAATTGAGAAATTTCTCAGTGTTGGAATCACTAAATTATGTTTGAAAAACAGATTTGTTATTAAAAAAAAAAAACAAAATTTCGATTGCCTAGGTAAGAAAATTCTCGATTTTCCGGACATACTTTCAGTTCTCAAATCTGAATTGGTAATTATGAAAAGTTTTAAGGTTCGTATTTCAAAATTTTTTACCTCACGTGATTCAGAACAGCGAATGTTAAACAATAATCAATTTCAATATTATTTTACTCTAGAGTTTTATGAGTACAGAAGACACTTTTCAGTAACCGAATAAGTAAAATTCGAAATGTTGAAATCATAAGTGGAAATTTGGATAAAATACAATGAAATTCATTCAAGAATGTCTAAAAATGTACAAAATCAGGAATTTAGATACTAAAAAGAAAAAATTCGTAAAACACCTTTTAAACACTTTTTCGCAGTACAAGGATTTGCAAAAATCGATTTCTTATCATATCCCTTACATTTGCCAAATCTCATTAGCTCATTATCACTGAATGTGAATTGATCACTTGACTTATATTGAAAGAAAGAAGCAAAATGCAGGGCACGTTCTGAAATAAATTGTGCTACGACCTCATAACCGCTAGCATAAAGCAGGTCAGTCCACATGCCAGATTAAGATCTTGAATTTCGATGTTTGCACTTCGGTATTATCGCGGTGCGATACAAATTAATTTAATAGAGGCATTGACATTTTTTATCCGCTCCGTTTCGGCTCGGTGTTAATTGCATAATTGGGCAATAAAGGGACAATTTGGATGGGGGAAACTGAAATTGCAATGGATCGGGTTTTTTTCTGAGCGAGTTCATTAGTTCAGTAGTGGTTTTTAAGGAATAAGAGAGATTTTTTCAGAGTATTAGAGATCGAACAGTTTTTTGAATTTCATGAGGTTCTCGAATTTTCAGAACGTGTAATAAACTTTAGAACTCAAGAATATTATTTACCAATATTTAAAGTTTTAAGGCGAAACGTTTCTAACAGAAGCATAAAAGAAGAATCTTAAAGATTGAGAACATAATTTTCCAGGAATTATAATATAAACTTCTATTTCCTCAATTGAAAGCTTCATTTCACAAATCGATGTACTGAGCTGCTGTTATTTTAGGATTTGCCAAAAAAAAATCAATACTACTTTCTTTTAATACGCTTGGAGGTATAATTTCCAGAATTCAGCGAATGAGAAAGAATAACAGTTCCTTCAAAATTTTTACTATGTTTTTTCTTTGGTTTTCTAATATTTGCAAAATACGAAAGTAGTATAACGAATTCTGTCATCATTAATGTCATGTAAACTTTTTTTTTTCTGTTCCAGGTAAGTGCATCTTCCGGCGTAATCTCCCAATATTTTCACGTGTGAGTTCAACTCGTACTAAACTTTACATATAAATACATTTTGCGTGCTCGAGAAAGGGAATATAATTTGTTGATGATAAATTGATGCATTCTCTATGAGTACTGAGCATACTCGGAGTGACAGTTAGGGCGAGCAGGTCAGTTCTCGTGAACGTCGTTGCGCGGAAACTGATACGAATGGATACCGGATTAATCCATTAATTCTCGACGAGTGTTCAACTGAAACGAGGGTGAATTCATTTGAAGACTTTTAGAACAAGGGTGCTAGAATAGTGTTTGACGTCTGAAAAAAGTCCACGCTCTTCGTGGAACGGTAGTTCGAGAAACTCGATTATTCAACAATAAAAATTAAACGATTGAATTCGAAATTAAAAATAGTTCTTATGTACATCAAGTTTTCTACAGAAAAGCATAGTTACAATATAGCAAGATTTTTTTTATAGAAAAATGAAATTTTGTTTACGAAGTATGGCAAGTGATTCCAATTACGAGATCGATGCTCCGATTGGGGACATCTGAAGTATAGATTATGTGTATCTAAATTTATAAGACTTTCTCCAATAAATGAAATACAAAAAATTTTACGTCCGTATATGTTTTCCATTTAAACTCCGATATTATCTGCTGGTTAGGATATTTCAAGTTTCTTTGTTTTGTATCACTTGATTATGATCGCTCTGTGCTGACGATGAATGAAATTTTCACGAATATTCCGATATTATCTACTGGTTAGGATATCTTGAGTTTCTTCGTCTTGTGTCGTTTGATTCTGAAACGATGCTCGTTGATAATAAATAACTTTTGTCTTTTCAATTCCGATATTGTCTACTGGTTAGGATATCTTGAGTTTCTCTGTCTTGAGTCACTTGATTCTGGATCGCTGCTTGCTGACGATGAATAAAATGTCACTAATAATCCGATATGACCTACTGGTTAGGATATTTCGAGTTTCTTTGTTTTGTATCACTTGATTATGATCGCTCTGTGCTGACGATGAATGAAATTTTCACGAATATTCCGATATTATCTACTGGTTAGGATATCTTGAGTTTCTTCGTCTTGTGTCGTTTGATTCTGAAACGATGCTCGTTGATAATAATTAACTTTTGTCTTTTCAATTCCGATATTGTCTACTGGTTAGGATATCTTGAGTTTCTCTGTCTTGAGTCACTTGATTCTGGATCGCTGCTTGCTGACGATGAATAAAATGTCACTAATAATCCGATATGACCTACTGGTTAGGATATTTCGAGTTTCTTTGTTTTGTATCACTTGATTATGATCGCTCTGTGCTGACGATGAATGAAATTTTCACGAATATTCCGATATTATCTACTGGTTAGGATATCTTGAGTTTCTTCGTCTTGTGTCGTTTGATTCTGAAACGATGCTCGTTGATAATAATTAACTTTTGTCTTTTCAATTCCGATATTGTCTACTGGTTAGGATATCTTGAGTTTCTCTGTCTTGAGTCACTTGATTCTGGATCGCTGCTTGCTGACGATGAATAAAATGTCACTAATAATCCGATATGACCTACTGGTTAGGATATTTCGAGTTTCTTTGTTTTGTATCACTTGATTATGATCGCTCTGTGCTGACGATGAATGAAATTTTCACGAATATTCCGATATTATCTACTGGTTAGGATATCTTGAGTTTCTCTGTCTTGTGTCACTTGATTCTGGATCGCTGCTTGCTGACGATGAATAAAATGTCACTAATAATCCGATATGATCTACTGGTTAGAATATCTTGAGTTCTTCAGTCTTGCGTCACTTGATTCTGGATCAAAGCTTGTTGATAATGTATCCTTGATTTGACCCTGCTCCCTGAACCTCCTGGAAAATATTAAATCTCATATATTCTCAGTTAAAGAATTCTGAAACGTCATATTCCGATCACCAGATTCATAGATTCGTAGACACATTCCCAGTGAAATCTGCAGAAGGTAACCACAGTTCCAACAATGTACTAGTCTAAAAAATAAAAATACATAAAGCAGACTGGACACACTCGGAACAGGTTGATTTCTGGCCTCGCGTGCGAACGCCTTGTCAAGGAACAATGCTAAAGACCCCGTGGGGCGACAGATTCCAGCACCGCCTCTTCTTTGTATACCGCGAAATTCATTCGGCCGTCGCTCCTCTCGCGGAACTATAAAAACGTAATTTAGCCGAGGACTGTACGCGGCGCCGCAGGGGATAAGCGATGGCCCACCTTGTGTATGGGCTCCGTGGCATAGTAAAGGAGCAACGACATAACGACCGACGCGCCTACGTGTACGACACCTTCTGTCGATATACCCGTCTCTCTCATTTTTCGTGTTTCGCGCTCCTTCCACTTTTAACGGCTAAATTAATGTTCGGACCCTAATAAAATCAGTTGTGATTTTTTTTCTTCGTGGCCAAGATCCAGGATACAAGGTGTCTGGCTGTACCCGAAACTCGATTGAAGGGATCCATCGTTCATAGGCAGGATGATGTTTTGATGGGATTGGAAATCTCGTGTTTTCTAGGATATAGATTTTGGTTTTAGAAGCTGCAACAGTATTCTCATGAGAAAATTAGATTTGTGGAATGGGTTATGATTAATTCATTTTTTTGGAGATCCAGGGTCCTAGGATCTGGCTGTATCCAGATGTTAATTGAAGGCATCTATTGAGCATTAGCAGACAGATGTTTTGTTTGATTTGGGATTACATATTTACTTGGAGTATCAGTCCATTTCCAGAAATTACCTCTTATTTTTGAAAGGTTGATCGTGGGTGGCCAATAACTGCATCACTCATCTTACGATATAGTCTGACATAAAATCGAAAAAAGTGAAACGTCTTCGGAAGTAACGCCAACACTTACTGTAAACGTAGAAGCTTGCCTCGCATTTAAATTAAGTGAAAATCTCGGTTAAAGTTACTTATTTTTCATCGTTGCACATGTTTGGTCTGAAACTCAGCGAGCGAGAGAAAAAAATTTGATTGCTCGCCGCAAAGAGCATTTCGTGCCTTACGAGCAGTTACTCGGAAAAACACTAACTGGCCGGTGCCGCGCTCTAAAAATTGTATAGCGCCGTTAAAAATTTTATTTATTCCTCGTCCGAGGCCGGTACGGCAAGTTTCAATTACCCTCTACGATTTTCAACAAGTCATATTCACATTTTCGAATTTAAAATTTCACTTGCTTCGAGTTTTTATGATGAATGAAAGGCTTGAAAATGTACTGGAATATATTCTTTCTATGTATACTTTTTCTGAATGTTTTAAATGAAGTAATCCATAAAATTCCCACTGATTATTTTCTTTCAAGCATCGGTATCTTCCGGAATATTTAATTAGTTTTTCCACGGGCTGGCGAAATCGCGCGGCCATAAATGTTAATTGCAGATGAAGTGGTAATAAGATCCCTCTGCCCCTTTTCTTGAAACGCCCGTTAATTCTTACGGCACTTAACGAGCGACCTCGGAAAACCCCGAAACGAATCTCTTTGCCAACTTAACTTCAAAGTCCCCTTTTCATTAGCACTCGATGAAATTATTTTCCTTTTATTTCTATATCAATGTTTCAATGATAGAATGTCCATTCATCAATTTCCTTTTCAATTGGAATGATGAAAATGAAAATGAGAGTTTCAAGAATATCGAAGCATGTAAAAAAAAGGTATACAAGCAAAGTAGATTCTGGATACTGACATATTATGAATCTTGGACTAAAAAAATTGTCAACATTTGATACAGAACCTCGCATACTTACTACTGAAAATGAGTGCGATGTAGGTTGAAAATTTAGAAATTTTGTTTGTGGGGTTGGGAATCTGGGATTAATGTTAGTTATCGTCGAAAGGGAATTCGTTTATTTTGTATTACTTTGTTTCATCAAGGAATAAGATCATTACCAAGATCTCGTTTTCCCCCGAATCCCTATTTCTTGTCGACTCTGAGGGTGACAGTAATTTTACTTAATTAAATTCCGTTCTTTCTGCGTCCGGTTGCGCTACCCCTCTTTTTTCCGCCATTCGTCCGTCGCGCCGAAAAAGTAGCGAATTTTTCCTTGCGCGTCATTTGTGACGAAACAAGAACGAAACTCGAGGCATTTAATTGATTGTAAGTGAAAATTAACATTTTTTTATTTCAAAATGAAGAAGAAGAAAAAACGAATTTCTCAGTACTCCATGCAACTTTGATCGCCAATAAAACGGATCAGTAAAGAACATTCATCATACAGAAACAACAAAAACTCCAGCCTCGTTATATTGACCATCAGCAAACTTGTATTTCCGGGATAAATACGATCAGGTGCTCACGAAAAAGTGGATCGTCAATTTCATAGCCCCTTTATCTCCTAAACCACCAACAGACTAACCGCCTCGCGTTGATCCCCGAGATCCGTGCAATCACGCCAAGCGGTCGTTTCTGCCACATTCATGAAAAATTATACCCTCCCATCACCAGAGACGAACAAGTACAAGAAGCTCCAAAATATACGATAATACTCCAAAATCCCGGGGTTTGGAAGTAATGCGTTACAAGTAACGTTTTACTCTGAAACGTTACATTTTTTACTGTAACGACAAGGTAACGCGTTAAATTAATTAACAAGTAACGATGTCGGACACGAATTATTTTTATTCGGTAACGAGTGACGAAAATCCCGTTTTTTTATTTTACGTTACTTTCATCAGTCTCGTCCAGTTTTTAGAACAATATGTAACTTTTTCAAGGAATGTTCTGAAAATGAGATATAAGTAATCTAAGGTTACTTATTTTTGAATGATTATTTATCTTTTTCGAATTTTTAATTGTTCCGGTAAAAGTTATAAGCACGAAATAATAAAAAGACAATCCTAAACATCCTGAAAATATTTTCTCAAGAAACTCAAAGTATCCTAACCAGTAGATAATATCGGATTAACTATTAGTCAATTTTAATTCATCGTCAGCAAGCAGCGATCCAGAATCAAGTGACACAGGACAAAGAAACTCAAGATATCCTACCCAGTAGATATTATCGGAATATTAGTTAAATTTTATTTATCGTCAGCAAGCATCGTTTCAGAATCAAGTGACAAAAGACAGAAAAACTCAAGATATCCTAACCAGTAGATAATATCGGAATATTCGTGACATTTTATTCATCGTCAGCAAGCAGCGATCCAGAATCAAGTGACTCAAGACAGAGAAACTCAAGATATCCTAACCAGTAGACAATATCGGAATTGAAAAGACAAAAGTTATTTACTGTCAACGAGCATCGTTCCAGAATCAAGTGACACAGGACAAAGAAACTCAAGATATCCTAACCAGTAGATAATATCGGAATATTCGTGAAAATTTCATTCATAGTCAGCAAGCAGCGATCCAGAATCAAGTGACACAAGACGAAGAAACTCAAGATATCCTAACCAGTAGATAATATCGGAATATTAGTTAAATTATATTCATTCACTGCAAAAAATAGTGTCTTGCCACGAGACACTTTTTGACGCCATTTTTAAGCTGTTCAAAGATGTCTTTACTACAAATATTGTTGACACATAAAAGTAAAACACTCAATGACTGAAGACATGGATTTTGTGTCTTCCTGTCTTCTACGGAGACATGTCTCATATATGTTTTTTTGCAGTGTTGTCGACGTGCATCGATCCAGAATCATGTGACATAAGCTACTTATTTTAAGATAATAAATTATCTATTTATGATTCTAAATTGTTCCGGTAAAAGTTATAATGAATGGCGTAAAATCAAAAAATGACAAAAAATCCCGAATATCCTAAAAATATTTTCATTCCATTTCTAAACAAACCCACCTTCCAATGAAATATCGGCCAAACACTCTCTGCACCCATTTTTTTCCACCGAAAAAAAAATTTTTTTCTCCCTCCAACGACGCTTTCGGCCATTTGTTGCCCACGAAGCCGGGATAACCCTGAGATATTACGCGGCCGTGTAAACACGATGATAAACGTCCCGGCCCGCGCACGTGAAAGTCGCCATCGCCCGCGACCATATAGCGCCAATATAGGAGATCATACGTCATGCAACCCTCTCTTTTGCCCGTTCCGTTTGTACAGCGTGAACAACGCCGTGTGCGTGACCGCAGATTGAATTCCCGGCCGCGGCCTATGCGGTTCGCGAGCAAAAAAAAGCTAAAAGAAAGGAAACGAATAAGCCGAACGGAATAAATAGCGCGAGGCTTTTTGCGCGAGTTATGGCCGTACGAGCGCGCGTGTCATGGGTTTTTTTTTCGGGGGAGGAGTGGGGGGCGCCAGGAGCCGCAGCGCCGGGGACGTAAGGGCTTGTTAATACGTCCGATGCGACGATTATGATATGATTATTAACCTAAAAGACACCGGGAGGGGAAATTTTACAAGTATCGAGTAGGGATGCATATCTTCATCTGGACTATCTAATTTATTAAGCATGTTGTATGAAAATACTGGCCCTAAAATTTTGGTAACATCAATAATAATTGAAAATTTTAACAATGCATTTGAAGAGCATCTGCGTTGCATTGAACTGACACAATGATATTTAATACATAATAGTAAGTTCAATTTATTATTTTTTTACTTGTGAAAGATTTTTCTTCCCTGAACTTTGAATTCATACGTATGAAAACACGAGAAATTCGTATTTTCTCTTATTTTGTAAGTGTCTATCAATAAGTCATGAATTGTCTCTGAGTAATCGATTTTCCACCTTTTCTAAGGACGTTTATAATACGGAGCAAATGGAAAAAATTGGTCTTTTATGAATTGGAAGGCTGAGAGGAAAAACCGAACTAGTAAGAGACAGATGAATGTGGTGAAACTCCATGTTTTCTGTCTCAATATGTTCGGTTTTTCCTCTCAGCCTGTCAATTATGAGCCATGAATTTTTTTTGTGTGATTATATTTTCGTAGTTTTAACAGAAGCTCACAAATTTTTTCATCTTTCATAGATTTCGATCGATTCTCATGATTTTTCAGGATTTCCTTTAACACTCTCTGTAGTTATTCATATTTTCTCAAAATTGGATCTGATTGTTCATGATATTTTATGATATTTAATTCTCCACAATTGTTCAACATTATTTTTATAATTTCCATGATTTTGAAGCATTTTGTATGGTTTTTTATACTTCCTTGATAGTTGCTATAATTTTCTATCACTGAATAAGATAATTATTGATTATCATGACTGGTTCAAGTTTTTCAGTTTTTTTTTGCAGTTTCACATTAATTTTTATGATTCACTCTACTGGCCATCATTTTTCGTGTTTTTCCATTTTTAAATACAATATTAGTGTTTTGATTTATGGTATACGTTACTCATTTTTTTCATCCTATAGTTTTATACTATTTTTCTATTATATTCAAATATTATTCATAGTTATGAGATTATCTATTACTTTAATCATTATTCAAACTTTTTATAATTTTTCTACAATCGCCGATTACTCTCATTGATTGATATAGCTTACTATGAATTCGTATTATATTTATGAATTTTTTACATTATTCTATGGTTTTACCTTTTAATTAATAACTATACTATACGCGAGTAATAAAAAAATAATTGTCAATTTACGTGAATACTTTTTTTTATTGGTATTTAAAATCAGTTTACTCCAAGTATTATCGTGTGAAATACGTTATTTGAAGAACCTCGCATCCTTTTTTTCTTCTCTTTATAAGATGAAAGATTATTATTTGTACCTTATAAGTTTTATACGAGTAAGAATTCCAACGAAATTTTCAAATCTTGTTTACATAATTTACGAACCATGTTCTGAAAAGTATAAAGAATTATGTAAGAAAAAGAATGATTGTTAATCGACGAAACTCGATGAATTAATTCTTTCAACGAAACTTCACCATGGAAAAAAATTTCGAAGTTAAAAAGATGTATTTAAAATCAGGATCGTGATAAGAAAAAAATTTTACTATCAATGATAACGACATTTGAAGATTGAGTTGTATCACAAAAAAAAGTGGGTTTTTTTTAATTCACTTATTACAAATTTCAAGGTCAAGAGCTAAGAAATAAAAAGTGTGACTGATTTCCTGAGTTTTATTATCGGCTCCAAGTATCGTGAAGATTGATAATGTAATGTTCTGGAGGAAAAGAATATTCAGATGATAATTTAAAGAGTATAATTTATATAAATAAATAATAAACCCGGATATTCAGACCTCGATTCTTGGAATCAGAACCGAGAAATAAAGGAATTATAATGTATTCAGATAAATTTTTTCGTATTCTTATTGCCGTTTATTTTATAATGTAAGAAAGCTGGCTCCAAGAGATCGTGAAGTTGATAAAATTCAACATTAAAATGAATAATTTAATTTCTTTCGGAACTCTCTTCTCCTTTTTTCCCCCAGAAAACCCTCTAGCAACCCCACGAGGAATCTCAACGCGTTATTACCTATTTGTCGAGGATCCGGATCGGGCATACACGCGAGTTAAGGGGTAACAAGGGCCAGTGACAATCCACATAAGCCCGGCACACACGATAAGCGCCGCGATAGCGTGCCCGGTTTAAATTTTCGGCGATTTCCTTCTTTAAAATCTTCGCCCGTAAAGGGCGACTTTCCGTTTCCGCGCGAAACAGAAGATGCAGATAGCGCTGACGGATAGGGCCGATTTCGGGGGACGCGATCGCGATAAAAGCCAAAAGTAAATCGACGCGTGTTTACGGCAAGGTTTTCGAATCCGCCCTTGATTTAGAGCGCGAGGATTTCGCACCGAGCGCGATTTTTTCAGCCATTTGGCGTGGATTTAGATGGCCTGTTTGCAGTACGAAACAAAAAGAAAAAATTGGGCTACTCGAGTGTTTTACTAATAAACAAAAAGTTTGACGGTGAAAAAATTTGGAAAAATGATGGAAACGATGAAACGAGTAGCTTGAGTTAGGTTCTTTGTTGACGGGCGTGGTTAAGAACGAGAATGCCATAATCGCTGTAGCCAGTCGTAGAATTATCAAGCTGGAATGTCGCTGCAATAAATCCCGGCGTCGTTCCCTAACCAGATTCACCCTTATATTGTTGCTCGGACAAAGAGTCTCACCACGCTTGACTTGAACCGCGCACTTTCCTACCCTTGGCAATTCCGCGAGATACTGCCACGGTTAATGTATTTTTCAGTCTGCAAGATAAAAAATATTTGTGGCCGAAAGTTCATTCCAGCTGGGAAAAAATTGCGGAGATTTGTCGTGATTTAGGGATATTTTTTTGTAGGAATCCTTACCTACCTTACCTACATTAGCTTCTCAGACGATCCAGATAACATCAAATGACCTACGTAATCATTAAAGAATTTTTAAGCAAGTGTTGAATTAGGGATGTTGCAACAAAATTAGGTATAGTTTATGATTTATAATCCATGGATTAAAATTTCGTAGTAAAAAAAAAGAATTTCTTACACTCCTCAATACAAACCAAACATATTTCTTCAAACAGAATAATATATCTCTGAAAAGTTTTCGAATTCGGAAATTTTATTTGTATTCCATACATTTTTTGCAGACTTATCATAATTACAAGAAATGATATGACATTGTATGAAAATAATGGTAAAAAAATGAATTGAAAACTGTTACAATGCGTCGAGTACATAAATAATTATACTTTTACAACCTGTCTTATTGTACAGTTACTTTTTTGTAAAATGAAATATGCTCAGTAACGAACGAATGAATAATATCATCTTGGCAATGTACAAAATTAAAATGTTGAAAAAACTCGTGGAAGTGATTCAACCTGGAACAGAACAAAAAGATAGAATATAGTTGGTTTATGAAATCGGTATTTAAATTTTACCTGCTGTAGCAAATCTCTTCTCAATTCCATCCAAATTATAGAAAGCATCCAACTGATCATTGCAAATATCCGCTATGAATTTAACAGGTTCTAAGTACTGACCGTACCCGATCAGATGCAAATCCATAGGCATGTTCCTGTATTTATTCAATACATCCTTCACATCTTCATCTTGGTTTTTGCTTTCCAATACGATATTCCAGGTGGTGAATGGACTCAAAAATGAGGGGTTGTTCCTGATTTTTTCATAAGCAAAGTTTGGATCTCTCCATTGTTTATTACTATCCATTTCCATCCGGAAGTTACATTCGATGTCATTGCCCACAGTCATATAGTAGATGCGGTCATTGCAGCGATAGTAGTTGTTACCACTCAAAGTCATAGTAAGATAGATATCCTTTAATTTAGTTTCTAAACTGGTTTGCGTATCTTCATCAGACGATAACAGTTGAAAATGCAGACCGATTCTTCTGAACTTGACAACGTTTTCATCAACGCCATTTCTTATATCAGCTACCAACGTTATTTCTTTGCCATCAAATAACTCCTGCAATTGCTTTGCAATCGTTTTATTCTTCCACACATAGAACGGTGGCATATCTCCTGTTGTTCCACCGAAATATGCTCCTCTGTGCATATCCTTGTCGTAAACCGTGGATAGAAACTTTTCCTCTCTCACCGCTTTTATCAAAGTATCTACGTGTTCCGCTGCTTTGTCCGTCAGTGACTCCATATCTTCCATATCCAAACCTTTTGGCAGTTCCATATTCAAGTAGAATTGATCCAAGACTGGGAAGTAATGTTGCTTAATCCCATGTATAGCCATGTTGTATTTGTCTAGCACCAAGTTGGAGTGAACAATTTTTTTCAGATAAATCAAGGCATTTAATAACTCTGTATCTTTCATCTCTTTACCAAGTTCTGCATCTGAAGTAACATCGACAATGAAACTTCTCAATTTTTGACTTTCGACGTAAAAATCAATCTGATCATACATACTTATCAGAGATGTAATTCCTGCCTGAATTTTTGACAGGCACAGCTGAAAATCTTCCTCGAGCGAGGAATCACGTGCCATTTCGTTGAACTTTGACGCAACATCACGCAAAACATTCTGAATCTTGTAGTTGTTGACAGATAACTCAGCGTAGGTTTTTTCTTCTAAATTCTTTAGACCTATGACTTGTTTCTTCATGTTTCTAATGCCAGGCATCAGAATGTTGTATATAGCTTGTTCTTGCATTTCCAGAGTTTTTATTTCATCACTTAAATCCGCGATAGCTGCTGTAGCTTGTTGTATATTGGCTTGGTCTTCTTTTATTTCGTTGAATATACTAAGAGGAACGTCTACAGCGCTAGCGATAGCTTCAATTTTTCCGGCAACATCGAATCCAGCATTCTCAGCGTCCCTTTTCGATCTTTTTTTTTTCATGTTAATATAGTCGCTTACTTCTTGCGCAATATGTGTCAATCCGAAGCTAATGGAATCGATGTTGGGTTTGTTCATTTTCTCATAACTTGTGTTTTCTATAAGTTTTAAATCCTTCTCGTATTTTTCCATTTTTTCATAGATTCCACGGAACAGAGCTGTTGCGTTGCTATTATTATCAGCTTTGCTCAAATACTCTTCTGTGATTTTGTGGATTTCGCCAACTTGTGCTTTAGCCAAAGCAAGTTGGTTATTGAACTTTAAAGTCAATCGCTGTACTGATTTCTTGAATATTTCGGATATTGGTTCGTCTGCGATTTCATCAGTTTTTTGGATCGCTTCAGATTCAAATATCGATGCAGCACTTAAGACGACTGCATCAGCAGTGGCTCCTTCTGGGCTACAAAATGACAGCACCGTCCCTATTATTTTGATCGGAGCCAATTTCATATATAACGCCATGTTTTCCTCCAACTTTTTTTTTTGAATCTCGTACGCATCTTGAACATATTTTGTGTCTCTTGCAGCTTGTACCGTTTCATCTATCAAGTCTAAGATAGATTGATCCATTTGACGGAAAATTGCACGGATTTCCGGCACGATATCATCATCGACCATTTTTTTAGCAGCTGCTCTCTTTTCGTTGAATGATTCTTCGTACTCTTTTTGGTAAGAGACGACAGCTTCTTTCGAGCTTATAGTCTTTAATTTTTTAATTTCTTCTTTGATCATTGGCAAAAAGCTGCTTAAGTCGTAGATTAGCCTGTTCTGGTAGTTCTTTTTAAGACTGAACAATTTACTTCTCACAGAAGCAATGAGGTAGTTGAATACGATTCGTTCGTCTGCGGTAAGTTTTTTCGTTTTGATATACTCATTGACTCGGGAAAGATATGATTCGTAGAATGGTATGAAAAAGGATTGGGTCTGAAGTGTGTTGTATTGATCTTCCATACCCTTTAACTCGTCTATGAAACCGTATATGTCATATAAATCCTTGGAATTGTCTTCTACTTGCATCATGAAATGACGGAGTTTCGATTCCCTGAAGTCATTTGCAAGGCGTTGACGTATGAAGTTTTTGTACTTGTTCACAGCGTAGGATGAATGGTAAAATTGGTCAACTTCCTTTGATTTTGCTTGAGCTTTCGGACTGCCTCCTGTATTTCCATTTTTTCCTGTTGCTGTCGATCCGTCTTCAAATATTCTATCTTTAATAGCTAAGTATGATAATTTGTCACAGTAATCATCTGCAAGAAGGACTCCCGTTATTTTCGTTTCCATTATAAATGATTTAATTGCCGATCCTCCTCCGAGTCCTCCTTCACCAGGAACACCAACCTTTCCTGAAATATAAGCCTTTAATGATATAACTATGCTTTATTGGTTTTTTTTTTTTTTGTAACTCGCCTATATGATGATTTAACAATACGCTAGATTTTTCTTCCAATTCGATTATTGTTAAATGTCCTGGCCTGCCTTCAAAACCACCGAGACCGCCATGGCCACCATCACCACCATTAGTCCCTAGATATTCTGATCCCTTCCATAACCCTGTTTAACAAAACAAAACTATACATTTCGTGACACATTCAAGAACGTTTCTACCAAGTTTAAGCAAGTCGTGAATTCGTTTTTTGTTATTTTGAACTTATCCAAAGATGTTAACGGATGCAGAAAAATATTCATGTTGACAAATTTCAACAAACTTTGAAATAAATTAGATGTTCTTGGTGTGATATTCTTACCATATTTTCGATCCACAAACATGCCATCTTCTTTTAGCATATCATCTCTGAATTCATAACCATGGTTTTTTCCGAATCTTCGTAAACATGTCGTCGTATTACCATCAATGTAGCAACCTTCAGCACAATTTTCTATGAGACTTTCATGTTCATGCACATGTTTCGGTTTGACAGCGTCTTTTCCAGGTGAACCTATTAATAAAATTGAGAAGATCAAACGCTAGGGTGAGATGATAAGCTAATCTCAAAATATTTTATATTTTTGCGTTCTTATGTTGTTACTCGAAAATATTTTTTTTTTTTATTTCGAGTTCTTTTCAATTAAAAGTCCTCAGTTTCTCAATTTTGAATCAAAAAGTCACATACTTCAAAGATAAATTTTTTTTCAATTTGTTGAAAGTACTTTGCTATTAAAGGATTCGATAGATTTTTATAGGTTGCATTAAAGAGTGTCGATTTCAAAACATTCGTATAAAATTGCCAGAATTCCAAAATTAATGAAATTATAAAGTACAGAAAATAAAACGAAATTTACCTTTTCCACCCTTTTGACCTGGACCACCATCTCCACCTTCTGAAACGATTGTTAGTTGAAGTCCATTGACGAATACTTGACCAATACCCAGAAAGTTGCCACCTGGAAGTCCTGGATAACCTGCTTCTCCATTGTTCCCTTGGACAGGTTCCGAACTTTCCAAAGCATCATCAGCATCATTTTTTCTCCCAACGTCACCACCTTTGAGAGTTATCGTTCTATTTTCTCCAATGACAGTCCATGCTGGTGCCATGATTGCTATTTGCAAATTCTCTCCTTTTTTTTCCATTGAACTGTCGATGATGAAGGAGTCTAAGGCAAATACCTCGACGGATTGTGCATTTGGCCAGCATTTTTCGTTGCTCTTTATTTGACTCAATCGTACGATACTGCCCATCACTGTCATGTTCTTCGGTTCATCACATGTGATTTGCGGCTCACTGACCAACCTTCTCAATACTGTTACTAGAAGCTTTTTTCTTCTAGTACTCAGAATTACGTCTGCTAATTCTTCTAACGCTGAATAATTTTTTTTTGTATATTTTGATAATCCCTCCAAATGTAGGTCTCTTATTTTTAATTCGAGATCCTCACATTGACCGATGATATAAATTATGTCATCCTTTTCTTTTCCATCAGTTTCATGCTGCAGCAAAGTAAAGTCATTGTAAAGCTCGATCAAAAAGCTGTACCACAGAGTAGCTTCGTGAAGCTGATTCGTGGTCTCTTCTATTCTATTTTGCGAGAAGTCAATCATGGTCTTGTAATCGGATGTTCTGTTCAGAGCCAAACGAATTCCATGTGATATTGCAACCAAGTTGTCGATGTTTTTTGAGGACAGAGTTATTTGAAGATTTTTTAGAGCATTCAGTAGTGATTGTGGGTTCGATAGTCTGACGTTGGAAAAATTCTGATGAGCAAACGACAATTTTTCGTTCAATTGGTAGGTATCATTTGTGCGCTCTTCAAGTTTCGTGTAAAACATGTTTATTTCACTGGAAACGTCTTCGATGACAGATGGTAATGTTTCATTAAATGATGTATTGAAGTAATTATCAACATACTTATCGTATGAATTTTGAATGTACTGTTTTACACCTCTGATTTTTTCTACATACCTAATTGAGATGGGTAGATTTCTTGTGAGAATTTCTGACAGGAATCGTGTGTATCCTATATCATTTTCAAGACTTGCAATCGATGTATCACTTACAATTTTTTTTGCTACATCAAAGAGGCTTTCCGCAAATGACAATGGTTCCTCAATGTTTATTTGACTTATCTTGGTTTGAGCTTCTTCCAGTGCATTAGTTGATTTTGTCAAATCTGATTCCTCTTGAAAAACTCCATCGTAGTAATCTTTAATTTCCTCAGTCACATTTGTGATACTATTGAAGAGATCGTTTTCGATTAATAGATTCAATAATGATCTGGCCCCAAGAACTGACTCTGGCGATAGTATGTGTTTAAACCCTATCTCTTTGTTTCTTTCCACGTACTCCAAGCTGTTAATCATATTTATGATGGAGCTTCTTTCATTTTGTATGATTTCCATGTCTGAAAGGTTTCCAGGTACTTGAGGTGCGCTAAACAAGCCAATTTTACTGTACTGATTTTCTGAGTTTTTTCGCAACACTGTTTCTAGAAGCTTCAGCTCCTGTTGTAGAACATTTTTTTCATTGGCCGACAAGCTCTCTGTCTCAAATCTTGCTTTGATTGTTGCTTCTTTCTCTTTCAGAATATTGACTACATTCGCTGTCATTTCTGCGACATAGGAAGAAACGTCCTCGTTATTGATTATATGTCTTGAACCGAATACCCTTGTAAAAACCATCGCTATACCATCTTGATAATATTCAATGTCTTGAAGCAGCTTCACTATATTCTCTAGGAATTTATAAAATATGTAACTATCCTCTAGTAATAAGAATTTCATAACAAGAATTATTTTCAATGATTTCACACTCTTGAATAATTTGTTGATCATGTATCCGGCGGTAATTTCATGCTTCAGTGATTTCGTGTCTTTGAACTCTGGGCAATCGTAGAAAATAATTTCGTCGTCATCGCTTTCGTAGACCATACGATCGGGAATGAGAGTGCGAGAGATTGAGGTTTCATTACCATTCTTGTAGTTTTTATCAGAAATGAGGAACATACCGGAATTTTCGGTCACTTCCGTTGCTTCCAAATCAGCACCAGTCAGTAGCAATGTCAGAGTAGTTTTTCCTGAGCTCTGGTAACCGAGTATTAACACGACATTTTCTTGAACTGGTCTGAAACTCCTGTTTCGCTCGTCTAAGAATTTTTTAATTTCTTTCAGGGATTCTGTCCTCACTGGAGATATCGCCAGCCAAAATAATAGCAATAACATTAAACGAATCATCTTCGTGTCTGTTTTTTTGTCACTGAGGTTTGCACATAATATTTCAACTGCTGGTAGATGTCAACTTGACTGGCTTAGGTATCTTGAGTCATTACCCTCTCTTCATTTTTGCTTGATTCACGTGTGTAATGAGAGGAAAAATTACGAAAAAATGATTTTAGTATTGCAGATTTGTAGCTAGTCGTATCGATGATTGGGAATAAATGATGACACGAAATGTATTGAGTTTCTATTTTGATAAAAATTTTTGTTATGAATTATGTCTCTGGAATCTCAAGTCATAAATTCCTGACCATTGGATAAAAAATATATTTAACTTTTGAGAATGACATTATTTTATTAATAATGTTGAAAATATTGATGATTTATAAATTATAACCTCTTTTTTTTGGAAATATGTTATCTAATGTCAGTTTCGGGAATCCCGTTAAAGTAAGTTGCGACTATTAGTGTGAATTCGTTTTTAATGACTGTCATAATGTTGACGATAGACACATTTTCTCTAGTTCCACAGCGTTCTCAAAATTTTCTACAATCTACAAAATTTACGTACGTTTTCTGAAATTTTACAGTTTTTCATGAACTGTAAAACTTTTCTCAATCTTTTTTTTTTTCAATGTAATAGACTATCACATTGTTCAGAATTCATAAGAATGTATCTCTGACACATGCGAAATTTTTCTTAATATCTAAATACTTTTATAGTTTTCCGAATTTTCATCAAAAAAACAATTGAAAGTATTATTCTATCAAAATATTATGAAATTATACGAAACTTTTAATTTTTCTAGAAATTTTCACAAGATTTTAAAAATATGTCAAATTTATTAAGAATTTTCTCATGTTTTTTATGTTTCTATTTTTTTTCTAAGAATCTTAAAACATAATTATGCGTATTTTGAAAAAATACAATGATTAATAAAAATAATTTCAGAAAAAATACAATAATTTCAGAATGCAGTTTCTCGTAAGTTTGTATTATTCTAAATAACGTGTAAGATTTTTTCTGAAAGAGCTGTTATCATTGATATTTCTTAAATTGGGATCATTCATTTATATATTTTTGCTATTTTGTGAATGTGTGTCAGGCCCACCGGCAAATAGCTCTGCTATTTTTGTGGGGATATGTTTTATATCTGTAAACATTGTTTTACGCCTGATCATAAATAAATAAATAAATAAAAATTAACACCTCCTTACAATACTCGAGTCATTAAAATCTTTGTCTATCAATGTCTTATACCTCAGGAATTTCCGGCTTGTCGAGTATGCTTCTTTATTTATTCAATATTCATACAGTTTAAATGATATTCTTGTTCTATCATGAATTTTACAATAAATTATTAGAATTCGTTGCTCAATATTCCACATCGCAGAAATTCTCTAAATATCTAATTCCATCTTTATTCAAGCATTGCATAAATTGCAACAAAAGAACTTAATTTTACTTTTCCCTAATTAGGACTGGGTGGGGACCAATTCCAGTGTTCAGTGACTAATAAAAATAATGTAAATTGTTACTGAAAACTCTGCCAGTGAGCTAAAAAGATCTCCCACTTTATTTCAGAACTGCCATTTTGAGGTTAAAATCGCAAGAAAAACAGTTTTCCAACTTTCCTCGATGAAAATAGCATCCCCCGAACGAACGATTAACTCGCGTTATCAGGTTATCTCTCGTAGAACGATGAACACCCAACAAAAGCTCGCCCGAAACGGGACCAGAGGGGCGGCATGCAACGCGTGGCCCGTGGCAACGAGAAGATGCAATATCACCCCGTTATGACAGACCCGTATTTTAACAAAGTGGGGGCTTTTCCGATGGCCTGTCGCGAAAGGCAAAACGGGTGCACGGTACACGCATCAATCACCGACATTTTTAATATTGCCCGACGGCACAATGCCGCATCCCCCTCCCCCCCAACGCCACTTTTCCTCTCCGCGAGAAACGTTTTTATAGCGAATTCTTCTAATTCATCCAGGGCTCGATTGAAATTTTTGCGGCGTTTAATGTCTTGTAGCGCTTTTATGACGCATAACTCGGGTTTTGCGCCAATTTCCTTCGTGACGAATGTTTTCCATCATTCCTCGTTTGTCAAGGGTTGAAGGAGGAGAAGGGGAAAAAGAGGTGATTGGTGGACACAATTTGTTCTATGTGTCAACAAGAAGAAACAAAACGATGAACTTTAGTCTTGGTTATCATTTTTTATCAAGAGTAATTGATGAATCTTTATCCTACTATCTGAACACGCGAATCGCTCATCCGATAGGTTATCTTCAAGAAGACGATGGTCTGGGTCGAAAGCCTAAATATGTTGGACTTTGTTCGATCATCAGTGCCAAGGCAATTGATTATGATAAGGATGAATCGATTTGGAACACGTCAACTCTATTTATTTACATTTATGTTCTCTTGCAAAAACTTGTTTCGTCACAATAATTTAAGTTACATCTTAAAGGACTCTTTCGCACTTCTTTTTGGATGAAGTGTTGTCTTTGATCCATTTGGCGAAGTAGGGAACGTTTGTGTAGATTCCGGGTGCATTGGGCTGAGCACATTTAGATCCATAAGACACAACACCAGCCTGTTTTCCGTTGATGACCAATGGTCCGCCAGAGTCACCTTGGCAAGAGTCTTTTCCGCCTCTTTTGTATCCAGCACAGATGCGGTCCTTCAGGATGGTGTCGAAATGGATGAGTTTGTAGACTCTGTTGCAATAGGCTCTGCTCACAATGGGGACGCTCACTGCCATGAGCTTTTCGTCAGTGTAATCATTGTAACCATAGGAGCCTCCCCATGATCCGTAACCAGTGACGGAAGTCATTTCGCCTTCGGGAACGTCGTTGTCATCACTTTCGTAGATTTCGATTGGTTGAGTTGTGCTGTCGAAGGTGAAAGGTGGCTCAACCCTCATGACAGCAATGTCGTTCATAATTCCTCGGGGTAGTTCCAAGTAGTCATCGTGTCGCTTGATCTCGACGATTCGGTGCAATGAACCACCTTCGTATGTGCTGTTCGATCCAGCTCTTGCGTAACCGTATCCCACAGAAGCTGTGCAATGTCCTGCTGTCAGGATGTAGTTTTCATTGAGAATGCTGCCTCCGCAGTCACTTTCCTTTCTGGATGTAAGGAGTGATACTTGGTAAGGGAAGTCTTGGATCGAGACGTGGTTTCCACCGACAATGCGACCGTCGTGTTTTTTGTTGAAGGGAATAGCGTTTGCTGGAATGAAGATGCTTTCGTTAGGCTTGATTTTTTCTGAAGAACGCAGGTAATTTAGGTTAGAACACTTTCGTTCGAGCAATTTGGCTGGTAAGGTAAATTCAGATAGTTGCATCTTCAACAACCTTTGAAGTTTAATGTACTCCCATAGCTAATATTTTTAACACAATGGTTGGTCACAAATATCAATTCATGCAATTCGGAAAAAGACGTTTGACTTACCTGCTCCCAAAATCGAGATTACTCCAAGTACTGCAAAAGACCACATTGTCGATGTATGAAACTCAAAACGTGATTGATGCTACCTTCGCTATTCATCAGTATTTATACCATTCGACGTGTGTTATCAAAATTTATTGAGTTCATCGAAACCCGTTTTTTCTGCAAAATCATATCTCGTAATTTCGATCTGCATAGATTCGTATCGTTTCTCTGAATTTTGACTGTATGACGTGATGTTGGCGGTCGATTGGGTTCACTGGAGAAATTTTATCATATTGCAAATATCAGTGACTAACACATGAATTTGTTTGTAAACTTCTTCATATGTTTTCATCTCGTGTTTCGGTGTTTTTTGTTTGAGTCTGTGAATTTTTTAAAGCCAACAGTGTGCACTTGTATCTCAAGTACTCATAAGTGGTGAGCACTTGTACTTTGAGCACGACTTGGCGAAGACGAATTTTTTGAATCTTCTTTATGAGAAATTTTACGCCTTTTTGTGGAGTCATTGGAGTGATGAAAAAGTTTGTAAGTGGTTTTGAGTTTGACAAAATTGATTTATTGTAAACATTTATTGAGAAAACTATTTATAAACTATCAATAAAACTAACAATATTAATAAAACTATTAATAAAAATTTATGTAAAAAAAATCTATTATTTAATTAGTAATTATTAAAATCGATTTTTTCTGTATGAATTGTCATAAATATTGATTATTCGATTTTTTGAAATATACATATCAATTAAAAAGCATCATTTGCTTGATGTATAAATATTCAAAACAAATATTTGACTATAAAAACTCGAAAATTTAAAATCTTGCTAATCCTTGTTTTAATGATTTTTATAGATGTGACTGCAACGTTACTTTTAGAAATGAAACACGAATTTTTTGAATTTATTCGAATGCTTTTTATGAATACGTAATTATTATAAGTATTCTTTTCCAATCTTTCTTTATTCACATTGTGTAGTACTATATTCTCGTGCCTAAATGATGCGTTAATATTGATACATAATTTGTATACAAATAAACTAATTGTATTTATAGCTGTATAAATATGATATATACATTTCTATATGAATGTAATACGTATACAATAAAATATACATAAGGTGATATTTTAAAGTTATAATTAATCGATCAATGAATAATCTAAAACTTTATGTAAATATCTGTAGATGAGTTTGTAAAATACAATAAATCATACGTGCAACAATTTGTAAACTATCGTGATGAATTATTTAAAGATCGATTATTATAATTTGTAACTTTTCATTGTCAATACTATTATTTATTTATCAAGCTGACATTCTTACGAAATTTGTCTTTTAACTATGTATATTATGAGCTATTTCTCATTACTTCATCAATATTTTCTATTGATTATAAAAAAACCAATTTTTTTCTACGTTGAGAAACGAGCAATTATAATTTATCTCCGACATTCTTTGATTCTAACATTGTGGAGAACCCTAAGAAAGAAGTGACGTTTTGGATTCCATATTCATTCAGCTTTAGTGTCCGCATCATAGCATTCGCGATAAATCATAAAGTTCTTATCTGGACTGATTTCTACCTTGAGATTTATCAATCAGTCTGATGTCACGAAAGATTTATTCATAACTTTTGATTTGAATTCAAATGTCCATCGAGTAATTAGTGAAAAAGTTGCACGTGAATTTCTGGATATTGGAATTGGAAATTAATTTCAAAATATGTGACAGATTTAAGGGACTTTCACAATCTGAGTTTCAGAATTTTTTTTGAAATTTGTTTTAGAATGGGTTTAACTGTTGAATAACTTTTACCTAAAATATGGTAATTTCATTATGATGCAAACATTTTTTTAATACCATAAACCATTATATCGAAAAAATTTTTTGCTAATATATTTGTAAAAATAAATAAATAATGAGGCCTAGTGTTATAGATATTTTTTGTTTTAAAAATTTTCTTTGAACTATGAATACCTGGTGTATACTCATTACAGTACGTAATAATCACAACATACATAATTGTGTATATTGTGTACAACTTTTTCAAATCAATTTTTTTTCATATTTTATTATTTCAATCGAGGAATTCGAAATCGTTTAGCAAAATAATTTTTCTACAATTTTTTCACTGAGCAACAATAATTTAATTAGATTTTTTTTAACAATTTGAAATGGAAAACTGTGTACATAAAATTATTGTTTTTTCAGTAGCTGAAGAAAAAGTTCCAAGTTCAAAATAAAAGACAAATAAAATTGTCTTGAAACAATTTTTTTTTATTTTGGAAATTCAATAATCGTTGATATACCAAACCGACCATAAAAAAAGCTTGATATTGCATAATATTGATGATCAATGTTAAGATCAAAAAATTTTACTTGGAACAATTAAACAATGTGAATAAAAAATTATATTAGTTTTTACGGATCTTGCGGAAATTTTTTCATCATAGTGAGAAAAAATGCAATGTTCGTAATGAAACATATATTCTTTTTTCAAAAAGATTCTTAAAATTTGATATATTAGTTAGCTAAATATGTTTAAGAAAAAAAAAAAAAAACCAAAAAAAAAAACTTGACAGAATCGTGTATGTGAACATGTATATATTTTTTAGTGAATTTTCCAAAAGTCAGATTTTGAAAGTTTGCTCAAGCATAGATTTTCATAACTGTCGATTTTAACAAATAAAAGGGTGTTTGTTTCAGAAAATTTATATAAAAAGAAAGAAAAGGGAACCTTAAAATTCACATATCGAAAGAGGGGATTCATCGACACAGTGATAATGATTAGGAAGATATGAGGTTCATATTTGGACTTATTTCTGAAGAGGTCCAAAAATAAAGAGTCGAAAAAGACATAGAGACATAAAGATGATGAACTTTGAATAAAAAAAACGAGGAATGTTCATTTAATTTCAACCTCCTTTTTTCTGAATAGTTGGCTCTAAAGATGAAAATTAAAGAGAATTCCATTTTTAACGCTTATTAACAACTCCAGTTTTCTTTTCACAGTTCCTTTATTATGGTGACAACTCGATTCGTTTTTGTTTTTCCGTTCATATTACACAAGCTTTTTAGATTTCTATAAAATAGGTCACCAAGATACGGTTCAAATTGTCAACGATTTTGCAAAAATAAAAAAACAAAAAAAAATTTTCATTCTTTACCTCCCACTGAAATTCTTTCATCTTTATTCTTGAACAATACAGTTCCAAATTTTCTCCAAAATTGCTCTGTGACGGGATGAAAAGTCATCGATTCGAATCCCCCTCGTCCCAGGTCACATACATTTCATTCAAACCCGATTGTTGACCTCTGCTACCAAGCATATCTTCAAAACCAGTAAACAAATATAACGCGTCATACAAATCGTTTCTCTATTATCTCTAAATCTCAATATAGACCTCAACAACTCGAGACTATCACGTTATTCGCAAATAACAGTTCAACAACACGTGGATCCTTCCATGTGACGAGTTATCTCCAAGCTCACGACTGTCTGGGTCAAAAGTCTCAAAACATTTCACTAAACAACTCGATTACCAGTGCCAAGGCTAGCACTCTCGATCCTACGTCATTAATAATCAACCTGGATACTTCAAATCAAAACACCACAACTTCCATTTATCTATATACATTTATTTAAATATTCCTGTACATAAATTAGCTACGTCACGATGACTTCAATTCAACCTAAACTTGTTCTATGATGATGTGTTATCCTTGATCCACTGGGAAAAATAGGCAACATTTGCGTAAACTCCAGGCCTGTCAGGATCAGCACATCCAGATCCATAAGACACGATTCCAACTTGTTTGCCATTGATCACAAGTGGTCCACCAGAATCACCTTGGCAAGAGTCTTTTCCGCCCTTGGTGTATCCAGCACAGATTCGATCCTCCTTGATAGGATCGTAGTCAAGGCTCCTGTAAATCCGATCGCATTTGTCCCTGTTCACTATGGGGACACTGGTTGCCATGAGCATCTCGTCACCGAAGCCGTATGGGCCCCATGATCCATAACCACTTACAGACGCCATTTTTCCAACTATCACATCTTGGTCTTCGCTTTCGTAGATTTCTATTGGCTGGGTTGTGCTGTCGAAGGTGAAAGGTGGCTCTACCTTGAGAACAGCGATGTCGTTGCTGACTCCCCGTTGCAGAAGGTAGTCTTTGTGTCGTCTGATCTCGATGATTCGGTGCAATGAACCACCTTCGTATGTGGAGTTTGATCCTGCTCTTATGAGTCCACCGTCCAGATCATAAGTGCAATGTCCTGCTGTCAGAACGTAGTTCTTTTTGATGATACTTCCTCCGCAGCCACTTGCCAAGGTTGATGTCAAGACGGCCACTTGGTAGGGAAAGTCTTGGATCGAGACGTGGTCACCACCTACTATGCGACCGTCGTAGGTTTTTTTGAAGGGGAGAGCGGTTGCTGAAATTAATGAAAAAATTGGTTAGGTTTATTTTGGGGGTTGATGAAGGGCTATGATGGTTTTGTGAGGTATTTGGCGTGTTTTGGAGACTCTGGAGGGAGAATGTAGGTAATGTAGGTAATGTAGGTAAGGGGATCTGCTTTTTGGTTAAGAGGTTTGGTTGGTAGGATGGATGCAGAAGAAGACTATATTTGATGAAGGTGTATGATGGTTTTGTGAAGTGTTTGATGTGTTCTGGAGACCCTGAGATGGAAATGTAGGTAATGTAGGTAAGGAGATCTGCTTTTTCGGTAAGGGAATTGGTTGGTAGGATGGATGCAGAAGAGGACCATGTTCTTTTGGTGCAAGTACGGAAATAATTAACTTTCTTATAAGTGCATAGCCATCTGGTACAAGTGAGTAGGATGAATTCCGTATATAATTGGGACCATTATGTGCTAGTATGTAGAGTTTCTGATACAGATGTAAGATATGACATTTATCCCTGATAGTAAAGAAAAGTCATACATTCTGTTCATGATGTTTTAAACAAATTGGTCGATGACAAACGTTCATTGATGACATTCAGAAAAACGTCTGACTTACTCGCTCCCAAAATCGCGATAATGCCAAGAATTGTAGGAAACCACATTGTTAGTATACAGAACTCAGAACTTGATTGATGCTTCCTTCCGAAATTCATCAGTATTTATACCATTCGAGAATATATTATCAAAATTCATCGAAATCATCGAATCCTTTTTTTCTGCAAAATCATATCTCGGAATTGCAGTGTGAACAGATTTTTATCGTATGTCGGAATTTCGAGCCTGTGACGAAATATCGGTATTCAGTTGGTTCGCTGGAGAAATTTTATCTTATTGCGAATTCCACTGACTAACACGTAAATTTGTTTATAAACTTTGACATGTGGTTCTGATTGATGGCTGATTTTTTTTTGAGTTTTTCATGTTTTAAATGATTTTGTCACATTTTTTTTCTTGCGTACTGATGTCTTGAATATGGTAAACCGGCTTTTCTGAGTCTTATGATTTAGTTTTTTTTTTTTTTTTTTTTAATAACGGTGTTTGAAGACTTTATTGATTTTTATGATTATCGGAGACAATACGTGACAGATGACGTTGAAATTTGTTTATCGACTGTTCATCAAAAACATTCGTGATAACAAAAAAATGTGCCCATCTTGATAAGTTCTTACGTTGCAATTTATCAGTCAGTCACGAATTCCGTCAGATTTATTTTTAACTGAGAGTATGAATGCAAATTTTTATTTCTTGACTTTTGGAACTGGAATAAAATTGAAGCATTTTTCTAGGAATGGAAAAATTTACTGTTAAATAAGTAAATTGGCAAAACTGGGTGACGTGGAAAATCAACTAATAAGTGTAATTTTTTCAATTACGTACTTATTTTGCAACTGTATGATGTATATTTAACTTTGTGAACAATTATGAAAACTGAAACGACAGAAGGAGAATCCAGACTTTTTTTACTTTTATTTTCATTCTGTAAGAAATTTTTTTTAGAATTTTAACAATAATTTTTATTATAATACTATAAGTGTTTGACGAGATTCGTAGGAAAATACACTTTTGTATTTATCCATATATGAGAAATATTTATAACATGAACGGCAAATTATATAAAAAATTGTTGATTACAACCAATATATTTGCAATTTCAATAATATAGTGATAGACATGTATTGAAAAAGGTTCTGCACGATTTCTAATATTATTTTTATTGATCAATGTCATACCATTAACTTTTAATTAGAAAGGATTAGAATATAAAATTGAGAAATGCAAAAAGTATGCTGAAAAATAATTTTCTTAGCTTCAAATTCCGTTATTTACAATTATCGATTCAACATTTTTGTGACATTAATATTACAAATTTTCAAATGTACAGATTTCGCATTCTTAATGAATGTTGTTTTCTTTTAGAATGTTATAAAACTCAAAAATGTAAAACTTATTGATCTTCCTTATTATATGCTTGAAACTTCGGTTTTTTATTCTTTATGAATATGGGATGAAGTGTAGAGTGACTAAAGACAGCGAAATTCTGAATTCATTGAAAATATATATTTTTTATCGTTTTTTCAAAACTTGGAATAAGTGTTGGATTTCCTAACTAGAATTGAAATCATAAGAGTGTTTAGTGTAGATTTTTCAGCACTCAAACATCGGAAGAAATAACAAAATTTTTCAAAGTTGATTACTCTATATAATTGTTGAAATTACCTCATTTGAAGTTTTTGAACAGAAAATGCTATTTTTTTAAATTCTAAAAAAGCAAAATAATTATCAACGATGAAAAATCTGCGTGAAAGAAAAATTACGAACGAAAGTAAAAAAATGCAGACTTTATTTGATGTAATTCAAATTCTTTCGAAAACTTCATGTTTTTTTTATGTAAATCTAGTATCTTAAATTCAATTTTTTTAATTGCATTATTTAAATTATGGAGAAATTTGCTAACCTTCTTAAAAATACAGAAATCTGTTTGGAAATTTCATCACTGTTCAAAATCTGAGAATTTGAAAATATTTTTCAAATTATATCACTTTCTTTAACGATTTGTTTATTTGATTAATTCATTTTTGAATAATAAATTCATAGATATATGAGTGCAATGTAATAATATAAAAAATACAACTTATTATGTATAGTATCTAATATATAATATAAAAAAGTAATATATTTATATTATGTATTTATAAATTTGTTAATGCGAGAAATCAGTTCAACTAATCGAAAGAAGAAAAAATTAGTTGAATAAATGGTTATTTAGCTTGTATTATTCAGTCTGTCTATTTTTCGTTAGCATCACGAGTTCAGTAACTATTGCCATAAATAATTTCAATAACTGAAATAAACAATAAATTCGGAAACCACCAAGGTTTGTAATTAATGAAATGATATATTCATGTCACATTAGCAATTAACTGCAGTCGAAGTCATTAGTAAGAACTAATGACTTCGCTAACTTTCAAGTACTATTATAATTAGTTAGATGAGATATGCATCCTTTTAAATTAAATAAATGAAAAATAGTGAAAATAATATTTAAAATTAGTTTTGTCACACATGTTTCCTTTCCTGTACGGGACTTTATGAATTGTAAGATAAATAAACAATATTCACAGTTTCAAGTAAAAAATGCAATTTTCCTGATTGGGATTGCAAGCGATTTGAACTCGGAAAATAACGAAAATTGCAACTATCTCCAGTTAAACCAGTTATTCAATATTCGGATTCTTCTCAAAAATCTGAGAAGATAATTCCTTTACAAAATTCTCAAAAACTCAAAAATTAAGGAGATTTCCATGATTGAAATTCTAAGCGCTGGACCAATGAGAGCACACCTAAACTCCGCCCATCGTCTTCGATACGTTTTTCGATTCCCACGCGCATCTCTCTCATTGGTCCAGCGCTGAAAATTTCCATCGCAAACATGCCCGTCAATTTCACTTTTACAAAAATTTCGCGAAGGAAGTATTATCTTGAAATTTTGCGAAGACTCTGAATTTATCGTTTACAAAATTTAAATAGTCAAGTGCAAGATCCGACTTCCTCAGATTACTCTCCAACCCAAGGTACACTTGTACAACAAAATTTTTGCATAATCCCGAGACAATGTTTACAAACATTACCGGAGAATTCCCCGATAAGATCCTCGGTTCTCCCCGTGATTTCATTATCTCCCGTCGTATCAGCCTCTGATTTGAATACCCGCGAAATCTAAAATTGAAAGCGCGAAAAGTTTCCGCGATGGCATTACGATAAAACCAAATCCCGGATTACCATTGCAAAGCAGTGCCAAGAAAGCGAAACGACTCCGCTAATTATCCATAACGCATTCAATTTGACCCGCGAAAATGGACGTATCCGGTTGTTTTTTTTTTTTTCTTCTTCTTCTCGACTCCGGGCGCTAATTACTAATAATATTCAGGCGGAGGGGTGGGGGGGGGTGCAAAAATATACACGAGGGTGGACCGAGCTGACTCTCGAATTTCCATGGGTAAACAGTCGCAGGCAGCAAGAAAAATGAATAAAATTACGGGAGGAGCGAGAAATTGTCGGGTGCGAGTGTACGTCGGGATGTGGAAGACTGTCAGTTTTCTGACAGCGGGGTGGAGGAGTGGGGGATGAAACCGCTCGGAAGAACGTGGCCGGATGGATTTTCGCGCGGAGGGTGCAAATCGTCGAGTGCCTTTACGCCAACATGCTCCCGTTGCCTTTTTTTTCTCTCTCGCGTTTTTTCGCGTGTACTTCGCGTTACGGAAATGAATACGCCGCGTTTGAGGATATGGTAATCGCATCGATCCGGGTCTTGGGTTCGCGCTATTTAAATTTCGCGCGATTTATGATGGAAAATTCTGGGGTTGGGAGGGGGATTCGTGCGGTGATGCCAAGACAGTGGTTTTTGGCTTCGATATGGTTGCTTGGGACTTTTTTTATGGCAGACTGAGAGACGAATGTAGTAATTATCAAAATATTGTATTTTATTGTAGAATTAGTCTGAAATATTGTACTTTTTGCTAGATATTTATAGCAGTTTCTGTCATAATGTATAGAAAATATTGTCGAAGGGTGTATAGCGGATATATTTTGTTTTTAAAACTCCTACGCAAATTTCATTTTCCACTATATATTTTTTACTTTTTGCAATATCATATTGTACTTTCCAATAATCTACACTGTTCGAAATTTTTGTCTTCAATTTAATATAACGCGTATAACGCAAATTTCACATAACCTGTATTAATAATGCATTAAAAATATACAAAATATATACACACTTAAGATACTTTAATATACCGGCGTCTTGAATTTTATACATTATTCGTGTTTGAATTTGATTTATAAATGACATTCATATATACTTCTATTATATTCCAGATGAATTTAAGTCAGATTTGTATTAATGCACTGATGAATTAAAATTGTACGAAAATTTTCAAATTAAAATTGATGCAAGTAATGTGTAAGTTGCGTTATATCCCAACAAACCATGTCGACACAAAATTGTTTTCTGTTAAAATTCTAATACAAAAAGTTTTGGTTTTCAGAAAAGATTTACGGAAAACATTCTTATATTAAATTTCCTTTTCATTTATTTCAGTTATTAGTATTTCTAAATTTCAGTTGAGTAATACACTTTCAACGATAAATTCTTTTTTCGCATTGTTTTCATGTAATATTCCATCCATCAGGCCCTTCATCTTGATATTAATATGGTTACCACTCATATTTGAAGGATTTCCACAATAATTCACATTTGAGAAAAAATTTGGCGTAGCCACCTAGCGAGCACGAGCGTAGTTACCAACTTGTGAGAAAAATGTATTTTATTCAAGTAACTGTCTCGAATTTATACACATTTAAAGTATGTGTATCTTACTTATGTTTCAAGTATCAAGTTTATGAAATTTCAGGTACATTTTAATACAGAATCTATGAAAAGTGTATTAAACTTAAGTAGGTGTAATTGAGTGAAAAGTCTTCGATTTTTTTCGTTTTCCTGGTCAATTTATTTTGTAGTCAACGTTTCGACCCCTAGTGCAGGGTCATCTTCAGGACTGAAAGTCGTACATTTAATTTAGCCATTATAATTCTGAACTTGGCACCAAACGAAGAGTTTTTTCTACATACCAAACCCCAAACGTTGTATAAAAAATATACTAGAGGCACATTTTTCTATTTATTCTAATGGCTCGTCAGGTTTCTGGCCTCAACTGAATTCTCCTTACAATTTCAAAATCTAATTTTAGTTTTATCTTATTTTAAAACGATGCGTCGTAATATAAATCTAACGTTGTCTCTATACGTTGTGTCACGATTTCTATTATACAATTCATTATAGGTGTATAAATCGACATTATTATTGGGAAACAATTATTATCTATGAAGAATTAATGAGTATTAAATGCATCCCAAATCCTTCTGCTTATTCAGGGCTTTTCGAAAAAATTTCATTTTCTACTTACCTTTTTTTCACTTTTTGCAATTTCGTATTGTCTTTTCTACTAATCCAGATTCCAGCAAATGCCATACAGTTTTGACAGTATCCATATTTCTATAGTTCTTTTGCAATATTTTTTTGTATTTTTTAGTGTATCATATTGTACTTGACACAATTAATAGAAAAAAGTCGAAAATATATTGTAGATTTTACAATATGATATAAAATTTACCATGCATATAGTTACATGTAAAATATTTTCCTTCAGTATATGAGATATCATATCATGCGAACTGAAAAAGAAATAATAAAAGGTGGAATATTTCATTTGACATTTGAGTATACACTGATATCGAATCCTGTGTACTAGTATAGTCAAAAGTACAATTTGCAATCTGTAGATTTTCAATTTCACATAATTGTCTAGTGAAAACTGGCATGCATATTGTAATTTATATATAATATAACAATTTTTACTATCCATACAGTATTGTATTAAGTAAATAAGTAAAATAAAAATGACAACATTCGTAATGATATTGTAAAACGTGCATCAGCAAAATGGAACCTAAAATATTATTTTACTTTTCACCATAAATATGGAAAGAATCACAAGTTTTTTTTAAGGTTTTAGAGTTTTATTGGGAATATAGAATGGGAGTTAAACTTGAGAGCAAAAAATGAGAGAAACTCGCCAGTGAAAAAAGAGGATTTCTACATTTTTCTTGAAATCTAGATAGACTGAAGTCCATTTAACTTTGAATCATATCGAGCATCAAATTTTATAAATCCAGATGGAAAAATTCACGAAAATACTAGAAAATCCTTTGAAATGTATAAATACCGGAAAAATACAGAAAAGACTGAAATGATTGAAAAACTAAATACTCAAAATGTTTATAACTGTCTGGAAATGGAAAAAAATGTAAAAATAACCGTATATTTGGAATTAAAACGCAACATATCCTAAAAATTTTTTTACATCAGTCCATAAAATACAAGAAAATACTACAACATTTCATGAATTCTAAGAAACGACTAAAATACCAGTTACTATACACATAACGGATTAAGATAAAAAAATAAAAAAAGAAATTCAAAATAGTTCAGAAGCACTTTCAGCTCTATTGTTTCCTAGATTTCCCGAGAACAACTAGTTCTCGGGAATCTGAATAATTCATGATCATCCGAAACGTTAGGACTTTCGATGACGGAGGGAGTGGTAATGATACATTTCAAATTATAATGATTATCAGCAACGCGGGATTATCTTCATCAATAATAGTACGGAACTCCGCGTTATGGACAATTCATGACGCGTTAATTCAAGGATCAATCGAAAGCAGTTTCATTAGCATCGACATGTTGATGCTGATGGCAAATGTATGCGGGATGCCTTGACGAAGTCGTTATCTGCGAGTTTGTGTGTTTAGATTGCATTCATTGAAAGCCCAAAATCAATCACCATCGGAAAGAGAGAAATCAGCATTCCATAGAATGAATCTAAGTTGGATCATCAAGAAATTCTAGTCCAGTTCAACTTCATTTGAAGAGTCTGTCAAGACCTCTTCTTCAGAATGGATCTTTTCCCTTTCCTTCCAATAATAAGGAACCAACATTTGTAGACTCTGCCAAATCTACATAAAAAAAATTCATGACCTGAGCAAAATCCACGAAAATCAGTCGATAAATAGAAGATTCTGGTGACACTCGCTGTGGAAAAAAAGGGAAGAGCCGAATGAGAGGGCGAGTTTTTGAAAGGGGTTAAAATCCGATGTGGCATCAGATGTGCCGACCGATGGCTTGAATGCTAATCCGCATAACACAAATCGCGCTCGTTTAAGTCACCCCCAGAAAGGGCTCGAACTACCCGTGAAAATACGTTGTAACTTTGTTTCCCGACTGAATCCAATTCCGAAACTTTCATCGTTCAACTCGACACTTTTCATGCCAACGCCGCATTATGAAATTACACGAAATTCGAACCAAAATTTCAATATGGCAATAATTCAGTCAAAATAATTCTCATTATTGAGGTTTTCGAGGTGATGTTGATTCGTGGGAGAACCCTCGCTTCGCTCGTGCGCAAAACATCGCACTCATGAAAAAAATGAAGATTATACTGTGTTTAATGGAACGAAAGGACAAAGAAACAAGTTTTTGCACTGATGATCATGTTTTACGAGCAACTGGCGACTCCGGAGTTTGATTTTTTCATATCAAGGGAAAAGCCATCACCGCCTGATGCGGGTCCTCGAGATAACACGTGAGGCTAGAGGAGTTTACGATCCTGAGAAGTTCTGTCGATTTCTCGCATCTGCGTTCTGCCAAAGTTACTGCCCCAAACTTCTCTACTCGATTCATCTTGCAGGTGGTAAATAATAGTGTCATGGATCTGAATTTTGTCAAAAATCATGATTAGGAATGGAATCCATTTTTTTAATTTTCAATATCGTATTTTAAATAACTGGTATTATTTGACACTTTTTTATTTGAATTTGTCCTGTCAGTGAGGAAAACATGGCTTTCGATTTTTCCATACCATATTGCTTTTTCATCAGCTCCAACATAAGAGATTCTTTGAATTTCTTGATAGGTAAATGATATATATACACTTACATTTATATTTTTATCTACAATTCATTTATCGCGCTTATAACAAATTTTGTTGGAACCTCCTTGTTTGATTCTCGATTTTTTTCCTTGTATATCATTCCAAAATTTTCTATAACTATTCTATAATATCAAAATTGACGAGTCTAATGAAAACTATTGAGATTTTCAAGTCCAAAATAGCTGTTTAGATATTTTTTCGAATGATGGGGCGCTTTTTGAATCACTCTCGGGGAATAATCGCTCTTATGGTTTGTGGTTGAAATATGCCCAGAGTTTCGGAGCCCGTCGAGTGTGTGTTTTTCCGCGTTTTCCGGTCTAGCGGCGAACCACCGTGGTATACTTGATGCGGCTCGTTCACTCGCGCCAAAGTGGTGAACGTTTTACCCTCTTCTGTACATACAAAACTGTTTAATATTCCGGAATAGGATATTCACGCGTGAAAAAGTGAGATACTGTAGATGAATTTCAAAATGAAAACTTCACTGTGCGTTGTTGAACAATTTTTTCGTAATTTTTTCCAGTGGCGAACAAGGATTGGGGGGTTTTGGGGGCGGAGCTCCTACTGAAATTGGAAAGAAAAGCTAATTCTTTTAGTGAACATGAGAGCTAAAATTGAAGAATGCTGAAAATGAATCCTGAAATTTTAGTATTCGCTGCCTTAGACAATTTTTACTATATAAAGAACCACGAAATGAAATGAGAAAAAAAAATTATTTGATTAGACGTAATAGCAAAGATGAAAATGCCAATAATAAAATCTGACATCTACATTTATATCTTCGATTATTTATTGGAGTTTTAATTTTGTTGTTTTCGAGAAATTGTATTAAATAAAATATTTGCGTTTCCTAGCATTGACCTTTTTTTTTTAAGACATTAAATAAGAGATTGATCAATTCTTTCAGTAGATAACAGCAAGAATTGAAAAATGCCAAAAATAAAATCTGATGTCAAGATGTGAATTTTTTATTTTTCAAATCAAAATTCTTGTTGTTTTAGAAAAACTTAAATTGTAGTCCTTTATCATTGACATTTCTATTGTAAAAATTATGAAATGCAACATGGTAAAAAATTTTAAATAAGAACTGTGGAATAAACAAATTCTATAGCTTCAACATTCAAATTTAAAAGTCAAGTGAAAATTTTAATTCAATTTAACTTGGAAACAACTTGTTTTGATTTCCAAATTTTTTATAATGAAAGCGGATATTTATTTCGAATAAAATTTTCCAATATGCCTAAATAATGGCTTGAATTGAAATATATATACATTTAAACAACAAAAATTTTAACAATATTGTATAACGTTATAATTGTGTTTAAAAATATTGAATATTATAATAAGTGTAATGAATTTCAAGTATTTCAGTAGAGTTTTCAGGAAACAGTATTTTGTACATTTCAAGTACTTCATACATTTTTAGCACATCAACAATTGTTGATATATCTTTAATATTTATTACATTCAACGGTTTAATTTTATTTCCAATTGAAATAGCTAAAAATCAATGTTTTTAAATGAAAATTTGTTTGATACTTCGTAATTTTGTATATTTTCAAGAAAACTTTTTCAACAGAGTTTACAAGAATTTCATGGACTGCTGGTATTTTTATTATTTTTTGGTTTTCATAAAAATTTGTCAGTTTTTCTGGTATCTATTTAGGATTTCTAGAATTCTTATTGATTTTAGTATTGATTTTCAGAATTTAAAGTATAAACTATAGATAAGTTTTTCAGACAACAGATATCTTCATGGATGTCTAGTATCTTATATTTATTGCACTCCGATTATTTTCTATACATCTTCAGTACACGTATTTACAATTGCGAAATTTCTGGATTATTTTTATTGATTCATGTAAATTTTTGTTGTATGATGATTTATTGCTGTAAATTGATGCTGTATAGTTCAAAATTTGATGAGTTTTTAAAAATTGATTTCATTGAAATGAAAATTATTCCCTGATTCGGCGATATTACTTTATTTAATTGAGAATTTTAATTTTTTAGTACACATGAAATTTTGTAAGATTCCATAGTATTTCTTGAGATTTCTAAAATTTGATTCTTCCAAATTCTGTGTTGATTTTCATTACTGAAGTAGATTTTCTACATATGTAATTGTATCTTCATATATTTCTGATGTTTTCAATATTATCCTGCAGTGAATTTTCAGTTTTTATACAATTTACAAGATTTTCCAAAATTCTCATTGAAATATTTCCAAAGAATATTATCCAAATATTTTTAATTTAACAACTTCAATTTATTTATATATAACTACAATAAACATATATTTTTTAATCGTATTTTAATAGGTATATAATTATACATCACAAGCAATAAAAAAATTCATGTTCACTTCAACTTCAATTTTGGTAGTATAATGAAATTCTTTTGATTTATTATCGATAATTCTCATCTCGTTTTTTTCATAAAAGCTAGATAATTTCACGATGACAACATTTCTCTTTTGATTTAAACTATCTAATCTACAAATTTCAAAAATTCAACATGTCAAGTCTTAAAATTTAAAATAAGAAAAAATCGTAAATAATTGGTTGGTAAAAGTTCAACTATTCGAATATTTTAAAAATCGCAAGCCGGAAATATATATTTTTGGAAAATATCCCCCCAAAAAAAGTTTGATTTATGTATTTTTAGAGCCAGGAATTTTCTTTGAGCTTTACTCACTATACACACAAAAATTAACAAACCAAAACAAAATTTTATTCAAAAGCAATCTTTCGAATTCACAACATAAATATCGCATCAAAATACTGTTTGAAAAAAAAATATATACATTTCCTCAAATTTAAGAAGCCGAAAAACCCTCTAAAAATTTACTGATTTTTACCATATAGAATATTAAAATTCTATAAAAAGGTAATTTCCAAACATTTTCTTTATAATTTTCTTATTTCTAAATTGTCAGAAGAGTTTGAAAAACTGCTTAAAATCACGTGACGTATGAATTTCACGATTCCCCAAAGCCCTGACCCGGATGTCGATCTGTTGGAAAAGACAAATACCAATATCAAGTGGGTAATGTCAAAGGTATACGTGATGGGAAACGGTGGCAAAGGGGGCAAAAGATGAGGGTAAGATAAAGGGGAAGGGTTGAACGATGCCGGGTATAAGTCAAAATGCGGACAGCCCCGTGGTTTCGGGGTATGAGAAGTTTAAATGGCTCGTCCGTATGGTGCGTCACTTCCCCCTCTCCCCAACCCCTATCCCATTCCGCAGATTTCCGACCATCGACATGCCGCGTTTTCCTCCGTTTTGACACTCGCCACCCTCGATTCTGCCACATTTCTTGGTCTTATGATAAGCTGAGGATTTTAGAAATTTATATTTTCATGGTAGATTTGTTTAGGAAGTATTTTAGGAGTGAGAAATTCTATATAACGTTCTTTATAACATAGACATGAATATATTCTCGAAATCGAAAGATCAAATTACGTGTCTTTCAAAATCTAAAAATATCAACAATCACCATAAGTTTTGGAAATTCCAAACCTGCCGTGAATGAATTTTATTTTCCTTATCGTAAGAATCCAGAAAATAATTTCCTCTGAAAATAATTTCCTACCAGCTTGGAGAGCAAAGAGAGCTCGAAAGAGAGGATTTCGCGAAGAATTTCCAAGATCGTCTCGGCGTGAAACGAAACGTGAAAAGGCCCTCGGGTCGCTTTCGGGCGAAGCTTAAAAATACTCAATCTCGCTAACCCGTCAGGCTGAAGAATTGAAATACATGTCGTCCCTCCGCATCCACTTTGATATCGTTTACCCATAATCATTTAATTTTCCCACATCGCCGACGACGCTCCTTCGCTACTTCTTTTGCAAACTCTTCAGATCTGCGACTTTGTGCTTGCCCTTCCCCCTTTTTACGAACCCACTCTCACGTGGTTAGGTATCTCGTTTTCCCGGAAATCCGTTGAGATGTAACGAAAATAAACAGAATGAATCAATATTGACTAAGTTTATGTAAAAACAATCTTTTTATCAATCAAAACTACATGCATTAGAAATCTGTCATTTGAAGAATAAAAAATGTCATGTCAGATTCCTATAACGGCTTCTGCATACTCTCAAAAATCTTGATTTGTGTAAATACTCTGCAATTTTTTATTTTCTTTCGGTTCTTTATGCTTTTCTGGAAAATTTCATGGTGGAGAAGTTGTAATGAATATTTGTGTAAATCGAGGCATTCGTTTTCCTGGCGACTCTGTGACAACAGCGATAAATTTCGTGAGCGCAAGCAATAGCTCCTTCAGATGCCAGTGCAACTTCATTACTGACACGACAAGCCACAAGTTAACCTAACCTCGTTATCCATTAGATCACCCTTCGAAAAGCCATTCTCCTAATTGTCTTCCTTTCGAGACTCCAGAGCGAGCGTAGCGAGGGAACGTGAACAACAGGCACGATGAACGGTTAGAGCTTAACAATCGATTTTACGCAAATTGTTTTTCAAGCTGTTTTATAGTTTTTAAAGAAAGTTTGTGCAAAAATTGAACGTGATTTTTTAAAAAATTTGTAATATTTTTCATAGTTTTTTCAAATTTCTGTGTCAGGAATTAAATGTGGAGGAAGGACAAAAAATCTAATTAAACTAATTATATAACCTTATTATGTAACTAATATAACCTAATTAAAACGAGATAATAATATATTTTCAGAAACCGAGTTCTTCTAAATTACTTTAATTTATAAAGTCCTCCATAAAATTTAAATTCCCCCTCCAAAAAAAAAAACACCTCACAATTGTACCTGTTCCTCCAAATGACATCGATGCACAATCACCAAAAAACAAAATCTCGATACCTCGATAAATATTGCCCATTTTCATCACATTCCCAACTAAAATTGGAAAAAGCGATATCTTGTTTGGGCGTCGAATATCAAAGCCGGCGAGACGAGCAGACAATAACGTGACACTGACACTTTCCATGCAAAATACGGGGATATTTCCAACGGCCCCGCACTCAATCCGATCGGTTATTGAATCGTTAAGCCGGGAACGAATAAAAAGATCTGCATAAATGACACTCACACCCATCCCCGAATCGAAAAGAAAAAAAAGAATGCCAAGTCTTGTCCTCTTCCTCCGCGTTTTCTTTGTACTCCCGCGGAAATTCATTCGGGGGAGAAAAAGGAAAAGCTGCAAATAATATTTCGAGACGTTAAAATGTGTCAAGCGGCTGATCCCGGGCTGACATTTGAATATCCGCGGGATTGGCGTGAAAGAGAAAGAAAAATTGGAAGGTAAACCGTGTAAAACATGAGGAAAATACGAGATTTGTGTAAGGTGATGCTTTAGGGTTGGATTTTGGAGGATTGGTTGGCAATATTTATATTTTTGATCAAAAAAGTAATAAAATTTGAAGATTGGATTTTGAATGGCCCGGCGGTGGTGTCGATCTTCCCTTACGATCGTAGGGGGCAAGCGACGGTGAGTGAGAGTCGTTTATGGATGGGTGACGGTTTTAATAATCAGACCTTATTTTCAATTCCATTCTTTCTAGAAATGTATTATTACTTCATGTTAACATTAATTAACATTTTTAGAGCATTTCACCTCGATATTTTGTACAAATTTGTGTCATTTATCTTATAAAAAAAATTTTTTTTGTTGCAGGTGAGTACATTTTGCTATTGGGATTGTTCTGGATTCGGAGTTGGTCGTTTTGTAGGTGAGGATTTCAGACGGAAAGTGTTTTTTGGAGGAGTGACAGTTAGGGCGACCAGGTCAGTTCTCGTAAAATTGGTTGCGCGGAAACTGATACGAGAAGATAGCGAATTAATCCATTAATTCTCGACGAGTGTTCAACCGGAACGAGGGTGAATTCAGTCAAGCAGTATCAGAAATAGGGTGCGAAAATCACGTTCGACGTTGAAAAGGAACCGAGTTTTTTCTTGACAGTTTCGAACTGAAGTAGAAATGCATTTGCTTGGGGATCAAACTTGTTTAATGGTGTCTCAATACATAAAAAATCGGACCTTTATATTATGTTAGATTGACTTTTTTGACAGGCTAGAAATTAAAAATGTTTATAATGAAATTGTGAAAATTAAAAATGCGATCTTTTTTTATTTTAGTCATAAAAAATATAAGTCACTGATTTACTATGTATTTATATAATCAGGCGATAAGGTTTCTGAAAATTTTTGAACTGGAATTCGTATGATTCGGAGTGATGAGTTTTCAATTAAAAATTTATGATTTTCAGTCTTTTGATCTTTTTGAAAAAAAGTGTCAGAAAATTCAAAGGCACATTTGAAATTACCAGAGGGAGAAAGACAATAATATACTATTTTATTATTTATTCATCATAATTAATAGCAAGTATTATTATTGAAAGCATTATTTATATTTAATTTGTAACTTTTTAAGGAATGTTCTAAAACTGAAATATAAGTAATTTTCAACTTCCTCATTTTTGAATGCAAAATTCCATATCAGTAGAATAATGTGGAGCATTAGTAATTTGTGTGAAAATATTGACGAAAAATACGCTTTTTTACTTTTTATTAGAAACATTCACAATTAAAAGCGTTGAATTTTAGAAATTTGCATGCAAATATATGAAATACTTAAAATCTGTAGATTTCAAAATATATAGCAGGATCTGTAAGATCTAGGGATGCTGCTGGAAAATCTTATGAAATATAATGAAGACAAAAAAAAAAACGAAAAAAAAAAACTCGAATTACTCGAAATACTAGATATTGATAAGTTTTCTGTTATTTTATTTTTGAAAAATTTATTCAATTCCAGGAATCGAGAAACTGAAATTTCTCGAGTTTTGAATTTTAAAAATATATGTTTATATACGTCTATAAAAAAATAGGAGAATTTGAAAAAACACAGAACTCTGTGTAAAATAAAAAAAATAAAAAATAATACAGGCACTCGACGTCTATAAAGAAACTGTTTTCTGCAAAATCAATCGAAATAATTTAGAAGTTTCGAAATTTGAATTTTATCTCATTCTGGAAATTCAAAAAGATATCTTTAAAAAAACTCAAAAATTCCACAATATTTTATAAAAACTTAGAAATACAGAAGGAAAATATGCAAAGAAAAATATGTGTAAATATACAAAACATTGAAAATCTTCTGTGTACTAGAAATTCATACAGCAATATATAAAAATAATGAACGATGTTTGAAATCAGCGAAAACTAGAGAAGTACGAAAAGTACTAGAATAAGTGAAAATCTATCACTGTTTTCTGGAAAATTTTGTAAAACATAGAAAATTTTGTTATGTTCAAATTCTAGAGTTCGAAATTCTTGAAATGTGTATAACAATTTATATGATCGAAATACTAAAATACTATCGAAAAGGAAATGAAAATCTCCATTGACAGTAATTGCTGAAAAATCCTCTCAAATAAAAATAAAATATAATGAACTTTGAATTCTAGAGCATGAAATTCTTGAAATCTATATATCAATGTACAGAAAAATAGTACGAATTTATAAAAATACCAGAAAACCCTGCAAGATTTTATAAATATTGAAAAATTTTTTAAAAATTCAAAAATTCTGAAAATTTGGGTAGGTAATAAGATTCTCTCAAAAATCTATTGAATTTGCAAATTTTTCCTTGTGGCTAACATTGTATCAAATGTCAGATTCAGAAATTTTGTGAACTTGAAAAAAATATAAACATTTGAACAAGCCGATTGATTTTTTTTTCAGCCTCAGTTTTTCGATGTCTTGTTATTTATATTCAATGTATTCCAAAAAGTAACGTGGAAGTAAAAGGACGTTACTTTTTTTAGTGGTAACCATAACGAGTTCCTATTTCTTTTCAAGTAACGTTTTCTTTTTACGTAACGCATTACATTTTTTAAAGTAACTTTCCAAACCCTGGCAAAAAGTACCATACAGACCTGAATACTGGCAATACTGAATGGAATTTCCTGAAATCAATATCAGTAGGAATTATGTATTCACTTATTCATTATTATAATATATGTATTATATTCTATTTATTTATTTATAAATATTATATAATGATTTCGTGAAAAGTACAAAGAAAAGTATACTAAATAACGAAAAATGCAAGGTATTTTGATCAGCAAAATATATTTACTACTCCTATATCACTTGACAATATTGAAAATATATTCCGACAAAAACTGCTATACATATCTAGCAAAAAGTACCATCCTCCCGAGTCATGTACAAAACATTGTCATACTTGCTATATTGCTTTACTTACAGTTTATTTAATATATTTATTACATAAAATGCTATTTAAATGATTAAATATTAAGTTGTATGTATACTGAACAGCAGTATTGAATAGTATTCATTCAATATGGTTATAATTACTATGCATTTTTTTACTGGATTCTCCTCTCTGCCCCGGGAAAAAAGGCCAAAAAAAGGTCGAAAACTAAGATCGGGAATCGGGCGAAAGCCGCGCCATTCGTAGGTCGCTATTACTGTCAACGGCAGCTCTCAAAAGCCGCTGCGAAGTTGCGAGTGGCCGTTAAACCGCACGCTTAATCGTCTCGTCGGACCAGTACCTGAAACGGCTGAAACCTCAGCCATCCACAACACCCGCTACTTTCGCGAACTCGCCGCGATCGTGTAACGAATCCTTTAGCCTTTCGTGCCGCGCATTTCCAGAATTGATTGTAAAGACCACGCGAGAGATATAGTTAACTGCGGCGAAACACTCCGCGGCCCGATCGGCCGTCGAATAAATTCAGCGGATAATTCCGTGTACCACGCTCGGGGCCGTGATTACCGCGCTTCTGGAGCTTTACGTGGGTGATTAACTCGGAGGGGGCCGTTTTTTCCGAGGTGCCGCATTGATGGTTTCATCGCTATTGAGGTTTTCGAGGTGCTGGTCTTGAAATTTGTGAATCAGGGCTGTTTGTGGGGATTTTTTTTCATTTTTTTGTCCGTCGAAGACAAGGCGATGCAGTTATTGGAGAGATATAGTACTTATTTTCACACTGCATTGTACTGTTGAATGAGACTGAAATAGGGTACTTTTTGCTAGATGTTCATACACTGGGAAAATTTTTTAGCATTTTTTCCTATACATTTTTGATAATAGACTGTAGACTGAGGAAATACTGCTGAAACTGTTAGAAACATTCCAAGGATCTTGAGAGTGTTTCTTATAGTTTGTATTTCCCTAGTGTATTGTTGAACTGTGCGACAGAAAGAAATTTTTTTTTGCTACAGGTCTAAATGCATAAAATCGATTCCTAATGACCCCATAAACAAGTCTGCAAGAGCTTGTGATTCTTACAATTATGGCTCGATTTTTACCGTGTAAAAGCGCATGTCTATGTACTTGAGGTCGAAAATTCTATTTTTATCATAATAACGTTGGAAAACTGCATTTTTATGATGAAAATAGAATTTTCGACCTCAAGTACGTAGACATGCGCTTTTGTACGGTAAAAATCGAGCCATAATTGTAAGAATTAGAAAGTTATATTTTCGAAATTTTGCATAAATAATTTCTCGGAAACTTGCGCTAATTTCGTGAAAAGCTTTTGCACACTTGTTCATGGGGTGGTCATTAGGAATCGATTTTATGTATTTAGATCTATAGCAATGAAAAAAAAATTTTCTTGTTGTCGCACAGTGTTATCAAAAGTGTACAGGAAAAAACACAAGAATATGTTTGATATTCAATTTGATACACCAAACTTCATGTAAACTATAGGAAATAATGCTAAAAATTTTGTTGGTGTAGCAGTTTTTGTCATAACGTATAGTAAATATTGTCAAATTATATTGTTGATGTAAGCATTTTTTGTTGTAAAAACTTTTATACACGTCTCATTCCTTTCTATACTTTTTTTACACTTTTTGCAATATCGTGTTGTAATTTTACTTATCCAGGTTTCAGAACATGCTATACAGTTTTGCCAGAATTCAGATCTGTATAGTTCTTCTTGCTACATTTTTGTGTACTTTATAGTATATCAGATTGTAATTGATACAATGAATAAGAAAAAAGTCGAAAATATGTTGTAGATTTTGCAATATGATATGAATTTTCGTGATGAATATACATACTTACTTGTACGTACTTAAATGTACTTACATGCACTTACATGTACATGTACTTTCTCTTACAACATGAAATATCATAGTATACAAACTAAAAACCAATGATAAAAGGTAAAATATAATACGTTTTGTTTCACTATACACGAATATAAAATCTTCTGTATTAGTATAGTAAAAATTACAATTTATGAAGTGCAATATGCATTCTGTAGATTTTAAATTTTCCAACATTACCTAGTTATATCTGACATATATATTTCAATTCGTACAGCATAACAATTGCACTATAAAATACTGTCATAGTTTTAAAAAAATGACGAAATTGTAACAATATTTAGAACCTGCTATGCTATTGTAAAACTTTCAATATTATTTTAAGACTCACAATTTTCTAGTGTTTTTTACAATACATATTTCAGAAGATACTGGATTTGTTTTCCTAAGGTACTAGGAAGTATAATAGCAGCAGGGACAATAAATAATTTTTTTTTCGGTAGGGGTCAGAGGTTATATGTCAAAAAGTTTTAGACGCTTGACATATTATGACACTAAAACTATTAGCTTTTGAGATATTTATATTAAAATTTGTCATATGATTGTTTTATCGAAATATTTTATCTGTTGGATTGTTACGTAGCAAAGTATTTATGGTATTTTATAGGTTTTCTACTATTTTTATGCTTCTTTCGAAATACTCATTATAACTTTTGACTCAAAGATAAAAAAGTTTGAAAAATTTTTCGTATATCTTTTGGGATTTACGAGTATATCATGTCATATGAATTTTCAGTATTTTTTAGACTAATATATCTTGCATTCAAAGTTTGTCTCATGTTTACAGAATTTTGTATGGTATAGTTGTTTATTTTAAATTATAAATATTTTTATCAATATTAACATCTTTTTTGCATTCTTACAAGTAAAAGAACGTTCAGTATTTCATAGATTACGAGTATTCTTGGTGATATATTTTTTTTTTAAGTATACACTAACTTTTATAAGATTGGTATTTTAATGGGTTATCATAGAATAAATGTAAAGTCACATAATTTTATAGTTGTCGAATTATTTTGTTAAGTTTTTAGAAAGTTGCAGCACGTACTGTTGATTAAAGAAAAGTAAAAAAAAAATCTTCATGATTCTAGAGCTTCTTTTCATGTGAAATTCTTATTTTATTCTTTTTATATAATTTTGTATTACTGTTTTCATCCAAAATCATTCACTGAAATTCATTTATATAGTCATTATTCTATTTTTCTTGTTACAAAACTGGAACAGTGAATTTTTAACGCCTATCTTTAAATTGATTGCAAGAAATGTATATAAAATTTCAGTATTTCATAGATTGAAAAAATTTTTAGTATTTTCTGTCATTTGCGAAGAAGAATCGATTTTTCGATATTTTCTGGTATTTTTTCATATATCTAATACTTTAATATAATGCTCTACATATTTGTAGAATTTGATGTTCGAGTTTCTAGTCTTGAAAATTTTTAATATTTGAATTGGTTACTCAGCAAAAAAAATTTCAACAAATTCTCAGTAATTTATATTTCTTCTGTATTTCTCGAATTTTTTGGTACATGAAAAATTTATTAAGCTTTCCTGGTTTTTTTGAAACAGCTTTCTATGTAGATTCAAAATTTCTTGCCCAAAAATGAGCAGATTCCAGAATTTTTTTCGTATTTAGAAGATTTTTCAGAAAAATGTACTTCTATAGGTGTATATACTTGTATTCCATAGATGTCTAGTTCTAAGTGTATTTTTTTTTATACTATAGATGTAAGTATTTAAGTAGTTTTCAAGATCTCTGGAAATATCATGCAATTTTTTCTGATTTCGCATTATTTATATTTTTGTCTTTTAGTATACATTATTATTTTTCCATTATTCTAGTATTATAATGCACATATGTAAAATTCGATGTTCGAAAATACAAGATTTATAACCTAATTTGAATCAATATTTTTAGTTTCTTCAGGAAATCTAATGCTTCATAGATTTTCAGTATTATACAAACTTCTTGTATTTTCGGTTTTCTTGAATGTAGTGAATTTCGTTACATTTTTCTATTATTTTCAATAAATTTCGTATTGTTATGAATTGCTGTATACAATCTCTAAATTTTGATGCTTCAGGACCCGAATCATTCGAGATTTCGAATATTTTGATAGATTTTTCAGCATGCATAAAGCATGCACCATACTGCCCCAAGATTAACATACTTTCATGAATATCAAATCGCAAAATTACAATCCAAACATGTATACGATTTAACAGAAACTATAAAAACCCAACTCCACTGTCATTAAACCTATTCAATTTCAATCTCGTCATTATCTCCTGTTTTCTGGTAATGTTTTTTCTTTTTTTTTTACTGTTTCAATGTTCCTTCGAGACTCTCTTAAGCCTCTCCCCCTCTCTTTTTTTTTGTGCTTTTGGTAGCGTCAGCTGTGAGTGCTCGGAAATGAATGGCGAATAAAACAATGTGGACGTTGAGGGCTTGAATAAAATGTAAGCATGAACGGTGAGAGGAGCATAAAACACGAAATTGCAGTCTGAGGACATGTGCACGCGAGCCCCTAAGAAGCGGTAGGAGAGCCGGTAATACGCGTAAAGTTTACGACGGCGTTCGACATGACGATCAAGTGCGCGGTTTAACGACCGATCTCGGTGTTGCACAAATCGTGGCGGGATATTGCGATTCAATCGGTAAAAAAGCTACCCCAGATGCCTGGCATAACCTTCTTTTTTCACATTTTTAATGAACAACCATTAGCCTGACCTTTCCGTAATTTTTTTACCACGATTTCCATGCAAACTGCATGTTTAAGTAATTAAAATAACACTCCAGATAATTGTTATTCTTTATTGTATAAGAAGAAAATTTGAAGATAATTATATGCTTCTTATTCAAAGGAAAAGAAGAAATTTGAAAATTGTCACCTGTTATGAATAATAAATTTTTGTCCGAGTCTTTTCAATTTTTGCAAGGGTGTAGGTTGCAAAGGAATTTACATATTAATAGAGCGCAATATATGTAACTATAAATTTTTTCTCCCTTTCATGGTTGATTGCCAATAAAAAACGACCCGCGCGTTTTGTAGGAGATGTTTATTTTATACCCCATGCAAATCCACGAGTATGTTATGAGGCGTATGGCGTGAGATGTGGTCCGTCAAAAAACAGTAAAATGCAAGGTTAAGTCTTGTGGTCACGTACCAAAAGTGGATATTGTACAGAAATTCGACCTTGCATGCATAATTTTTTCTAATTACCTCAGTTTTGGGGATTTGGTGGTGCCACGTGGGTTCCTAACCTCAATTTTTTCATTTGAATGCTTACATTTTCGAATTTTTGTTGCATTTTTTATTGTTTTCTGCCATAGTTGTTAGAAAGGGTTTTGAAAATCAATGAAATAAAATATATTTCTCTATCATTTCATGAAAAATATTGTAAGTTATTGATTTTGGCCAAATCACATCACTTTCGAGGATTTTTTGTTGCCACGTAGGTTTCTCATCTCAATTTTTTCATTTGAATGCTTACATTTTCTAATTTTTAGAGTATTGTCGATTGCTGAATGTAATAGTTGTTTCTAACTTTTAGAAAATAAATGAAATAAAATATATTTTTCTATTATTTCATGAAAAATGTTGTAAGTTATTTAATTTTTCCAAATTACATCACTTTTGAGCATATTTCGTTACCACGTGGGTTCCTAACCTCATTTTTTTCATTTGAATGCTTATGTTTTCGAATTTTTGGAGTATTGTCGATTGTTAAATGCAATATTTGTTTCTAACTTTCAGAAAAGCAATGAAATAAAATACATTTTCCTACCATTTCATGAAAAATGTTGTAGATTATTTAATTTTGCCAAATTACATCACTTTTGAGGATTTTTTGTTGCCCCGTGGGTTCCTGACCTCAATTTTTTCATTCGAATGCTTATATTTTCGAATTTCAAGTTTATTATCGATTCTTTCATGCAAAAGTTGTTGAAAACTTTTTGAATATCTATGAAAAAATTTTTGTTTTCGTATCGCTTTATGAAAAATGTTGTAAGTTGTTGAAGTGTACTTATGATAGGACAATCATTAGAGTGGGTTGTTCTTTCTGCAACGTTGAAATTTTTTATATTTTTTATCTTCTAAGTCGATTTTTCTTTCTGCTGCAATCGTCACAGAAACAATTTTCATCTTTTTTCAAGTGATAATTTCAAACCAAAATTACTTTTTTGAGTTTTCATATTTGCATCGAACTTTTTGAAAGCTATCCAACATCGTGTGTTTTCTTTTAACTTTTTAGAAAGCTGAGAAAATTTTTCTTTCTATGAAAATCTCGAAAATCTTGAATGCATAATTTTTTAAAGTTATATAAATAATTATTATTGGAAAAGATTTTTTCACCTCAAATTGAAGACTGAATGTTGAAAATAAAAAGAAATGTACTCATCTTAATGAAATAGCTCAATTGTTAATTTATTTTTTGTAATTTTCAAAAATGAGGAAATGTGAACAAACAAATAAAAGTCGAATGAACGTTGATAGTTTATAAGGATATCACAAAAATATGCATTAGATTTCTCCCATATATTGGATTCCTTGTACTATTGAAATTTGATGCTTTTTTTCAATACCAAGGAGTTATTTAGTATTTGTGTAGATTCCGATAAATATTTTCGGTATGAGTTTCAAAGTAACAAATATTTGAGATTATGTCATTGTTTTCTTAAAAATAAAAACCTCCACATTTTTCAGAATTTTTGAGATTTCGTACATATTTATTATTCTCACCTTTTTTTATAGTTTATCAAATTGTGTGTCATTTTCTACTTTTTTTTATATTCTTCCAGTATTTTTCATAATTAATGGATAAACATATGAAATTTTTTACTCCAGAATCTAGATTTTTTTTATTTACAAAGAATTCAATAGATTATTAAGCAGCAATTTTTTTATAGATTTAAAAAATTTTGTATTCTTTACTGACTTTTAGCACTTTTCTCAATTTTCTAGGATTATGACCATTATCTTTATTTTCTAGTTTATTTTTTCAAAGATTCTAATTTGGATTCCTCGATTATGCTTTATTATCATAAATAACAGCAGTTGAATTCATTTTCAGAATAATTATAAATTTTTTACAGAAAGTATGTTCATCGATTCATAAATTTCATAATATTCTGGTTTTAAGAATTTTTCTCAGTACCTAAACTATTCATTGAAATTTCTAGTATTTTTTTATGTTTCGTGATTCCCAATATCAAAAAAATTATGTACGAATTTCAGGTTTTACATAGATATTTATAAAATTTTTTTGAATTTGACGTTTTTCAATTCGTAGTTTTCGATTATATAAAATTCAATTGATTCTGAATAAAAATTTTTGTGCGAATTGCTAACATTTCATGAATTCTTAATTTTTTTTTCATTTTTCAAGTATTTGAAAATTTCGAAGGATCTACTGACGTTTGTCCTGGGATCCAAAGTTGAACAAATTTTGATGTATTTATTTTCAAAATATTCATACTTATAAAAATTTTCTTTATCTCATTAATATTTTCTTGTTATCATAATTATTTTTTATTCGTCATAATTTTGTTTTTTTTTTTATAAATCATTCTAATGATATAAATATCGTTATATTGATATTTATATTAAACATTATCAATATTGCTTTATAAAATATGACAGCCATTATTCCTTCTATCATTTAATCACATTTGTATATTTATATTCATATTTATATTGTTTCTATTTTATTCTTATATTTCCATCAAATCTGTACATTTTTTATTTTCATTTTGTAATTCTTTTCAATTCATGTTAATGATGCAATTTTTTTGAGAAAACCATCTCAAAAACTTGTATAAAATTTTTTTTATACATCATAATTCATGATTCTCTTTACATGTATCATAATATTTTACCACAGTATAATTTAAAATGTTCCTCAATATTGTACCTTTCAAATCCCAGAATTTTTTTCTTTACCTAATACTCACAATATAAACCTTGTACGTGGATATCCACCTTTACGCCAGATTCGTAAATTCCTCAAAATCCACCCCCGCTTCTAATTCCCGTGAAATATCGCGCAGCCGAGTTTAAATCTATTATCCCCGCGGATTTTCGCGCAGTTCCGCCTGCTTAGTATTCGTCGCGTAGTGCCCTGACAAGCGTAAGGACGAAGGGCACGTTTAGCCCGCCGTGAGTTAAAGGGAGCGCCGGGGCGTTTGTCCTCGTATATATGTAAGGTTAGGTTAGGATTTCAGGGGGGGGGGGGTTGGGGTTGGGGTTATACAGGTTTCCCGGCTGCGGTTGATGAGGTATTGATGATAGGATCGCGTCAACACCAGCTGAGCCAATTACGAGGCTAAATCTCCACTCGACTATAGGCGTCTCTTCTAACTTGGGATCATCGACGGATATCGTGACAACGTGTTATTTTCCTGTTTAAGGGGGGTGAGGGGAAGTTAGGGTCCCGGGAAACGCGGAAAAACTGGATCCACTGGGGATGGGGAAACAGAGTCGAGGGTCGTATGGGATTTTCAGAGAAAATTTAGGGGTTTTAGGTAAAATTTTGGATAAATTGACGTGCTTAAGGTTGCAAATGTTTGTAAAATGGACGAAAATGTTTGAAAATGTTAGAAATGTCTACGAAATAAAGTACGATGAAAAAATTCGACGTGTTTCGTACATTTTAGATGAAAATCTTCGCACTTATCATTACATTTTTGAAGAGGTTATGTATACTTGCGCTCGAGAAATGAAGGGCGTTTTCAAGATTTTTTTTTTCTAGAAAAATAACCCAAGTTTGTTCATGAAACTCAGAGCCTATTTATTTATTTATGTCACAAGGTATTTTGTGAATTTTTTGAGAAAAAAATTTTTGTAATTAAAGTCGAAGCGATCATTATGCCAAAATATCATTTTTCTGACACCGCGTCCGATGAGCATGATAAATAAGGAACTGATCATCCTTCACGCTGTGCTTAAATAAAGGATTTTGCTAAATTATTATTTTTACGAAAATAGTGGTTATTTTCTCAAAATATTTGATTCTTCAATGTCGGGACTTTCGGTTTGTGTAGCAAAAAAAAACAAAAGTTTCGGTTCAAATTTAATATCCTGTATTCCAGCAGAGGCTATTGTAATTATGAACCAGCTGTACAAAATTCAGACTCTCCAGATGAATGGTTTCCGAGAAATTGTGCTCACCGCGAAAAAAACATCGATTTTGGCAAAATTGCTGTAGTGCACCCAATCACTAAGATTTCATTCTGAAAAAATTTCTAAAATACCTTGTAACATTGATAAATAAATAGGCAATAAGTTTCTTAAAAAAAATATTGTGTTGTTTTTCCAAAGAAAAATCCTTAAAACGCATATTGTCGAGACAAAGTGTATATAACACCTGAAGAGCCATGAGTATCGATCTGACTAATTGTAAGTTGTAAGAAAAACTGAAGGAATGTTGAGTTAAAATTAAGAAAACATTTCCATCTAAATTTTTCATCTGGTAAATTAATTTATTTATTGTTTCACTGTTTCTAACTAATGATTTATTATTCGCCTTTTAAAAAATCTCACAAAAAGTTGCTACTGTTTGTAATACATGTTTTATGTAGTACCTATGTATCGAAATTTTACTGATAAATTTTACATAAACAATAAATAATAACTATAATTTCAGTCAGGTTATATAAAATAAAACCTTCGATTTTGAGCTGACACCGAAAAATTGAGTAGATGTATGTATCACCCATAATGTACTTGGATCGAGAATTTCGTAGGCTTCGAATTCTTCAATGTTGTCAACTTTTTTCTAAAAAATTTGGTTGAAGTGGTTCTTTGACATCCTTAAGCCTGAAAAGGAATGAGAAAATTTATTATTTAGGTTGACTCGAAAAATGCAAGAATTTAGTTCCCGATTGACAAAAGAAGTCTAGTCTATCATAATCAGTGGCGGCCTTAAGGGGGGGGGGGGATTAGGGAAATTCCCTCCCCCCCCCCCTAAGTGCAGGATATATCCAATATTATTTGATAATGATTTCTAAAAAATGGTCATCAGCCTGATTTTTTGTGGTTCCCCCACCCCAAGAATTGTTTATAGGACCGCCCCTGATCATGATACTTTTTTAATAACTTCATTCACAATGAAAACGGTTACAATCCTATAAAGTTGATTAGTTACATTCGACGAAAAACAACCAAGTGAAATGACCCAAAAAATTTTGAATTCATGACATAACTAATTCCAACCAATCAAACTTCCAAATCCGTCAACGAAATAAAATGAAGCCATTTACGTCTTAAAAGAATCTTAGAATATCACCACATAACCTCAAAAAACCCCTCATAATTACCTCAATTCCGACCACTGCCTTGGATCCTATCGAACGTGAAATAACTATCCAACCTCTCGTTACAGATGTTGAAAATGTTCTGCTTGGACGCCAAATACTGACCTCGCCCAATCAGTTCCAAATCCATTGCCTTATCCACAAACTCCTTCAATTCCCCAAAATTCGAATCGGTCGTCAAGGTCACAGTCCATTCCGTGAATGGACTCAAAAACGCATGGTTGATCCGAATTTTGGCCGAAGTCGCCACCGGATCCCTCCACTCACCATTAGGATATCGCCGCATTTGGTGACTGATTTTGATGACTTGGTTCAACGTTATATAATAAATTCGATTATTGCACCGATAGTAATTGTTCCCGCTTATCTTCATTTGAATCGAAAAGACCTTGAACGCGTAATCGAGCTTCTCCCAAAGTGTCTTATTCTTCGATCGCATTTTGAAGCGGATCCCAATGTCATTGAACTTGACAGCATTTTGGTTGACTCCTCTGCTTATGTCTGCAATCAACTTGACTGACTTACCTTGCAACAAATTCTTCAATTCTTCCTTGATCGTCTCATACTTCCAAACGTAAAACGGTTTCTGATCCGTTCCATCGAAGTGGGCCAAGTTGTGCAGGTTTCTGTCGTAATCGGTGAAAAGGATTTGTCCCTCTGCAATGGAGCTCTTCAAGGAACTTACTTGGTTAACAGCACTTGCAATCACGGAATCAATGTCAGCTGTCAGTGAGTTGTTGGGCAATCGGAACATTGGTACCATACTTTTGATGATTGGGAAAAAGTGTTGTGTCACTCCGTACATTGCTCGTTTGTACATGTCAACGACGACGTTCTGGTGAATCATGTTCTTCAGTTTGACAAAGTCCTGGTTCAACTCGTCATCGATTTTACTCAGGCTTGAATATTTTGCCGAGCGGATGTTGGCAATGTGTTTGCCCAGATGTTTTCTTTCTTCGTACGACTCTATGCGATCGTAGAGGTCTATCAATGTAGAGGTACCGAGTTCTATCTTCGCTAAGCTCGATTGCAGGTCTTCCTGGTTGGCCAGTTCATCGGTCCATGAACTGAACGTCGATTTGACATCACGCAGTGCAGCCTTGATCTTCCATTTTTCTATGCGTAATGTGGCATGTGATGATCCTTCCAAATCACTCAGTTCTTCGACGTTCTCTTTTATTTCTTCAATTGTGGGAAGCAGATTGTCGTAGATGTCTTCTTTTTGCTGTTTGAGGGTCTGGATGTCGTCCTGCAGATTCTTTATTGCATCGTTGATTTTTCGAATTTTGGTCTCGTCGTTCATGATTTCATTGAAAACTTTGACTGCTATGTTGTCACAGCTAGAGATGGCGTCGATGAGATCAGCTGCTTTTGAAAAAGACTTTTCGACGTCTCTTCTCTTCCGTCGGGAATGATGACTATTTTTGAGTTCCGTGGAAAGGGTCTTCAGCTCCATCCTCATGTCATCGAGTTTCCCGTCGCAGAGTGTTTTGGAATAGGTTCCCATCATTTTCGCGATGGATGGTTCGGTTTCATTAATGAAGTGGAGCATGTTTTGGATGGATGCGAGGGTTTCGTTCTGGGTTACGACGCCCAGTTGTTTTTCTACGATGTTCTTGATCTGGGCTATTTGGGCTTGGAACAAAGGCAGCCTGTCGTTTAAATTCATCTTAATGGTAGATAAAGAGTCGAAAAAACAATTTACATCTTTATTCTTAAGGCAATTTAAGCCTTTATTCAACGATCCTATTGGAGTGAAGAAATTAAGAACAAAACGCATCATCTCCAAAGGTTTGAATTCCATCCCCTGTTTCAAACTTCCACGGAGTTTTTTCACAGACTCTTCACTGGTACTTATCTCATTTTGGGTGTCATTCAGAGACTCTGAGATAAGATTATCGATGTTGCGTAGCATGGATGTAATTCCTGGCATGATCTCTTCTTCGATGAGCTTCTGCGCAGAGTTCTTCTTCTTTTCCAACGACTTGAAGTATTCAGCCTGATAATTTATGATCGCTTGTTCTGAACTTATTTCTTTTAACTTCTGGATTTCTTCTATTACTTTATCCAAGTACGCTTCGATGTCGTAGATTGATCTGTGATTGGCCTTCTTCTGCAGACTGTACTTCTTGCTCAAAGCCGCGGGATACAAATGATTCCAAATTCGAAGCTCGTCTTGCGGTAGATTGTATTTCGAGTAACCATCCAACCGATCTAGAAGAGATTTGTAGAAAGGTATGAATAAATCGTCATTCTGCTTTGCGAAGTATTCTTTTTCTAAATCGTAAAACTCGTCCATGTAACTTATCGAGTCGTAGAGTTCATTGACGTCGTCATTTTTTTCTAATTCCTCGAAGAGGAATTCACGGAGTTTTGATTCCCTGAAATGTCCTATTAAATTCGATCGAACGTAACTCTTGTACTTGTTTATTGCGTGTCCTGCATGATATAATTCTGGTGCTTCGTTCTCATCGGGTCTCTCAGATACTTGGTAAACTTGAGGATCTTTATCCAATCCGATGATGGTGATCCTTCCTCCTTGACCTGGAAAAATATTTTCAACATCAATTTTATTATGAACGGTCTTTATTTTCGGAAAACACTTTGTGCCAACTTACCTTTTTCACTGTTCTGCCTCTGTCCACCTTCTGATTGAACCGTTAAGTTTTTACCGTTGACGAAAACTCGCCCGATGCCTAGGAAATTTCCACCAGATATATCTGATTGACCTCCGTTGGAAGGTCCTTTCAGCAATATCTTCTTCTCTCCTCCGAAGACAACCCAGACTGGTGATATGATCACCATCTGGATCTGGCTGTCAGTTATCTCAACGTCTTGGTCGATTATGACAGAGTCTAAGGCAAATACGTTTATGGATTTGGTCTGTTGCGAGCATTTTCTGTCAGCAACGATGTCACTCATTTTCAGGACGTTACCAGTCACTGTCATGCTATGACCATCCGGGCATACGATTTGAGGGATCTTGATGTAACTAGATAAAACTTTTCTCAGAGATATCCTCTTCTCTCGACTCAAGCTGACGTTCAGCAAAGGGTTCAGTGCGGAGTAACTTTTTGGTGTATGAGGTTCCAATTTCTGGATACCAATTTCTTTGACTGTGTTTGCAGTTCTACTAACATTGAGCATCATTTTGACGACGTTTCTGACCTCTTGTTCTGGTGATTGCGTTGTACTCAAATCATGGTGTAAACTCGTCAGGTAGGTGTACCAAAGTTTGGATTCCTCAAGCATGAGGATGGTGGCATTCAACCTGTTATACGCAGTTTTCACGTTTTCAATGTATTTCTTGTCTATTTCCAGCAACGCAGCAATGTTCTCAATGAGTACATTCAGTTTTTCGGAGTTTCCAGAAGGTATGTATATCTTCAAATCAATAATGGCATCCATCATTGATTCCAGATTCCCCATATCAACCTCAGAAAACTTTTTATGAGCGGAGGAAAATTTTTCTTGCAGAGTGTGTATGTCGGCAGTTTGTTTAACGATTTCTTCATAAAAATCTTCAATTTTCAAGCACACGTCGTCAACGACCGTTGGCAATTTCGTGCTGATCAATCGGTCTGTCCAATTTCGTAAGCGATTGTTGAATTGAGATTGGAGGTTTTGTTTAACTTGTTCGATCTTCTGGAAATATATGGCTGGAAAAGATAAATCTCCACTGTGCGCTTTCTTTAGGAATTTCAGGTACCTAATGTGTTTCTCCAAGCTTTCTATTGTTATGTCATTTACTATGCCATACGTTTTTTCGATTAAATTTCCCAAAAACGAAAATGGTTCAGGATTATTAAAATCTTCGAAAATATCTTGACCATCTGAAAGCGTTTCCTGGAATTCTTCGTACGAGTTGTCATTTTCAAAAACGTCACGGTAACATTTTTCAACTTCTTCGCAGATGTTGGCAAAGTCATTGAAAATTTCATTCTTGAGTATTTTTCCGATTAATTGGTCGACGTATTGGATTGAGGCCGGAGATATTATAGGCCCAAACTCCGCGTCTTCCTTTTTTTCGATGAACTCGAATTTCGTCAACTTTTTTCTAATATCGATGATATCATTCTGGATAAGTTCCTTTATATCCACTGAACCATATTTATATATGTCGTGAAGAATTCCTACCCTCGCATTTTCTTTTTTTGTCAATGTATCAAGTAACGCATACTCTGCAGAGTAAAAGTTTCGTATTTCTTCGGGAAAATCTTCATCATCTTTCTGATCCTCAAGATTGTATTTTTCTCTCTCAAGTTTATTCATCATTTTTAAAATCGGAATATCATCGTTATCCTCTTCACTATCTACAACCACTTTGGTGACGACCATCGCTATCCCATTCTTGTACTCATCAACGTTTTTCAAAAGGTTCACAATTTTTCTCGAAAAATCCTCGAACTTAACTGTACCAAGAGATGATTCCTCAACGACTAAAAGTAATTTGAAATATTTCACCATAGACAGTAGCTTGTCGATGGTATATGCAGTTATGACGTCTTGTACTGGAGACATTGAATTCCTGAAACCAGGAGTATCGTAAAACGCCATTTTATCATTCGGGTCGATCATCAAATCGGGAAATTTCGTGTACGGTCCAATTACGGATACGCCAATTTTTTCTTCATCGTCTTCGATAATGTATCCATCGCAGTATTCGCAAATTAACGAGGCATCAGCCAGAAGCAGGGTCAGAGTTGTTTTTCCAATGCCTGAATTCCCAAGCAAGATGGTGACATTTTCGTTGTCGTACGAATCCAATTTGTCGTCTATTGCTTGCCATGCGTCGAAAATATTTTTAGCTGAAGCTGCAAATTCTGTCAAGATTGTGGCCACGAGGAACACCAGTAGGACCAACCTGGGCACCATGGTAACTTCACTATTTTGGAGTTTACAGGAGCAGTGGTTGACGTTGAATCTTGTAAAATGTAGAACTGAATTTAGTTGTTCACTTTTGGGAAGTATGAGTCGATAACAGTGATTTGCTGTTGTCAGCAATTTCAAGGTACTTTAGTCACAATTTTTTCGTGAGCTTTGCTGTAAATCGCTTTGCGATAATATTGATATTGATAATTGCGCGCTGAAAATGATAATTAATGATGAATTTCTTCATTGAAGTTAAAGATATTAGGTTTGATGGTAGTTAATGTTTTTCTTTCTTGAAATCGAAAAAATTAAAATTTACAAGAAATTAAATGACAAGGTAATCACCGGAATTTTCCAGGCCTGAAGTCGTTTTTGAACGATTCATAAGTAGTATAATTTTTGTAAAATTTGACTTGATTTGTGTGAAGAATGGAACAGAGTTATTTTTGCGACTATTATATTCACTATTTTTGTATATTTTTTCCAGTACTTACCTACATAATCAAATTTTTATTTACCTGCATTGTATAACATCATGGTCGAGTTATTATGTATAATAACCTAAGATTGATGCAACAATTTAATGTACAGAAAACTTCACTTTACTTCACTTTTTGTTGTTCGAAAATTTATTATTTAATGTATTGAGTCTTTTGTTTAATTTATCATTCAATTTTATCATTATTTAATTTATTAAGCTAATTTGATCTAGTACTTCGTAAAATTTGTGTTACAGGAATTCATCGAAGAATTTTAGTTTCCCCTGTATACAATGATTTCCTAATTGCATTGCAACTTTCCTTTCCAACAAATCATAAAATATCCTCGAGAAAATCCTAGATCCTCGGGGGACACTTGAAAATCTTGGAATCCTTTTCCCACTGACCGTACAGCGTTGGGGCCGCGCGCGCCAACACCGGGATCAACCCGAGTGGCTTTTAATTTAGACAAATCGTCCCGATTAGCATAACGGGATAAATTATCCTTCGGTTGGGCAGGGGGAGGGGGGGGGGGGTCACCTACGCGTCGGGGTGACGAGAGCGGATTTACGGGATGCCGGACCGGAATGGTCGCGGTTAATCTGCGGTCTGAATCAGTTTTGTTCCATAATAACTTGGGAAAAAGTTGTTTCGAAAAACTCCTAGAGCGATTTTCATGTTGGAATTGGTTTTTTGTAATGAAAACGAGCAATGGAGAATAAAGGAGATTGTTTTTTAAGGTGATTTGTAAGGTAAAAAATTAGGAATTATGATGACGTTCTCGGAATATGATGTATTTTTTGAAATAGTTTTGGTCTTTTGAAATATATAGATTTCTATTGGAATATTCAAGATTTTTCATAATTGTTATTTGAAAAAATGTTGCGATTTTTGGAAATTTTTAGAGTACTGATTAGTTCATGTGGTTTGATAAAGTTGCCTACAATGAACATGAAGTAATAATGTTTTTGTGAAATCTACTGATTATTCAAATTTTTCATAGTAATTGACCTTTCTGTTCAACATTTCTTGAAGTGAGGAATTTTTAAAAATTTGATAGATTTTGGTTACAATATACAAAGCAGTGATTTTCAAACAATGAATTATTTTTTACTATCAAAAAATTTTTTGAGTACTACACGAATACTGTAGTTTTATGGAATTGTCAAAAATTTTCACAATCTGACTAATTTGTTGACCTTTTTTATGAATCTACGTATTGATGAATTTTTCAGAACACATAGAAGACGAACTTAATTTTCAGTGCCTGAATTTTGAAAACGTGAACAATTTCTCTATTTTAGTAAAAAATTGTCAAACAGATCAACAATCTTTGTACAAAAAAGTTTTTTAATTTTTCACCTAAATTTTCAAGAATATTATACAAATACTATAGTTTTATGAAATTTTAAAAGTTTTTTACAATCTTCAAAATTTATAAAATTCACTAAAACTCTAAACTTTTTTCTTGTGTGTCAAAAGAGTTGATGAACTTCAAAAGGTTCAGTGCCTTAATTTAAAAAAGTTATTCAAATTTTACTATTCTTATTGAAATACCCAAAATTTTCGACGATCTTTGTACGACAAAAAATTTTATGTTTTTTTCAAAAAAGTGAAATGTTACTCAGAATGAAAATTTTCTTTCAATGGTTATATTTGGTAAATCCGAGCCAAAACGAGAAAAATTTTCTTCAAACTGCAAAAAATTAATCGTCATCATTTAAAAACCCAATTTTTATTTAATTTTCAGAAGTGCTGTGTAGCTTAAAAATTCTCATGTTTTTATATTTGTCAATATTTTCAAGATTTCTAGATTTTTTTGAAATTTCAAAATTGCTGAGATATTTCGACTGATAATAATTGAATAATTTTCTATATTTTCATCATCGATAAATATTTACTCATTTTTACTAATTTTTCAAAATTATCCATTATTCACCAAATTTATTTTCATTTTTCGAAATCCTACCAAATTTTTCGTATTGTTGATATTCTTCCAATACTACAGTATACATTTATTTTTAAACTTTTGATATTTTTTTCTTGCATATTGATATTTTGCAGAAAATTATGAACTGTTTTCGTATGAAAAAAAAAATTTCACGATTTCGGTAAACTATAAATATCACATTATTTCCGAATTCGGTCGAATTTTTCCAAATTTTCCACAGACTGAAAAATGTATAAATATTATTTGAATTCTGGCATATTTTCCAGAATAAATGACAATCTCTAAAATTCCCATAATTTTTCAATTTTTTCAAACATCCTAATTATACGTGAAACTTTCAAAATTTACCAACCTTTTCACCCAGTAAAACATTTTTGTTTGATTTTCGAAAGTTTGAAGAACATTTCAAATTGGCTTTACTTTAACGGAATTTCACATTTTTCGAATATTCATCAATTTTCAACAATTTTGAAAACCACCCTTGTCCTTTGTTACTCTACAAATTTATAAAGTTTTGAGCATAATCGAAACTTCGATTTTTCAAAATTTTTGAAATTTCAAGCATGACGAAACGTCAATATCTCAAAACTTTAAAAATTTCAAGCATAATTTAAAACATTCATAACTTGACAATTCATTCGTCCAAAAATTCGTCCAAAACATAACAATTTTCCCAATTTTCGATATTCCTAGAGATTTCTAAATAATAAACAAAAAAACTAAATGATTATATTTAAAAAAATTTGTTTGTGAAACACATCTCTTTACATTCATCAATTTTTAACAATTTTGAAAACCATCCTTGTCCTTTAATATTCTACAAATTTGTGTAGTTTCGAGCATAATCGACACTTTGATTTCTCATAATTTTTGAAATTTCAAGCATAATTCAAACATTAATTTCTCAACACTTTATAAATTTCAAGCATAATTTAAAACATTCATTACTTACCAATTTGTTATGAAAATTTGTCCAAACCATTACAATCTTCCAAATTTTTGATATTTCCAGAGATTCTTAAATAATAAACAAAAAAACTAAATGGTTCACATTTAGAAAAATTTGTTCATAAAACACATCTCTCTACATTCATTAATTTTTAATCAATTTGAAAACTATCCTTCTCCTTTAATATTCTACAAATTTGAGAAGTTTTGAGCATAATCGAAACTTCAATTTCTCATAATTTTTGAAATTTCAAGCATAACGAAACGTTAATTTCTCAAAACTTGATAGTTTCAAGCATAGTTTAAAACATTCATAACTTTCCAATTTGTTACAAAAACCTTTAGAATTTTACAATTTTTTGATACTTTTAGAGATTCCTAAATAATGAACAAAAAAACCTAATGATTATATTAAAAAAAATTTGTTTATAAAACACATCCCTCTACATTTATCAATTTTTAACTATTTTGAAAACTATTCTTCTCCTTTCACATTCTGCCAATTTGTGAAGTTTCAAGCATAATATGAAATTCGATTTCTCGAACTTTTTGAAATTTCAAGCATTATCAAAACATTCATTTCTCAAAATTTTATTAGGTTCAAGCATACTCTAAAACATCTATAACTTTCCAATTTGTTACAAAAATTTGTCCAAACCTATAGAATTTTCCAAATTTTTGATACTTTTAGAAATTCCTAAATAATGAACAAAAAAACCTAATGATTATATTAAAAAAAATTTGTTTATAAAACACATCCCTCTACATTTATCAATTTTTAACTATTTTGAAAACTATTCTTCTCCTTTCACATTCTGCCAATTTGTGAAGTTTCAAGCATAATATGAAATTCGATTTCTCAAACTTTTTGAAATTTCGAGCACAATTTAAACCATTCATAACTTCACAATTCATTCCAAAAATTCGTCCCAACCATGAAAATTCTTCGAGTTAATACTTCCAGAGTTTCCTCAATAATAATAAAAAAAAAAAACCAAATTACTCACATTCGAAAAAATTGCTTTACAAAACACATCTCTCGACTTTCAACGTCACCCCACCCAAGAAAATCACATTTCACCGTACCCCAACCTTTCGAAACCGGTAAATCCCCGAAGAAAATAAATAAACAAAAAAAAACGTCGTAAAACTTATTAAATTCTCAAAAATCTTTTAATCCCCGGCAAGATCGTGAAGGATTTGGCCACCGAATAAAAATACGCACTCGGGAGAAATTAACATTTCAGGTGGCGAGAGGATCGCTTAATCTCGACCGCGGGAGGAGCTCCTGCCGGTGAAAAAAAGCCCCTTGGGCGAATATAAGACAGAGAAGGAACGAGTGTTAATCCGTAAAGTTATGCCGGCTAAAGGTGGCCAGATTTATCTGGCTCAGCAGCGCGAATCGGGGATTCCGTGTTCGCGCCCGTACCCAGTCCCGTTTCCCGATGGGGAAAACGCATGCGGGCGCGTTAATACGCAATCACGCTGTTTCCTACACCCCCCTCGAAAACCCCTTCCCCTCATCGCCCAACACTATGACGCGAGATACCACGATTACCCAATTTTCAATGATTGCTTATCGATCATTCGAAGGGTGGATATCCAAAGTCGTATAACCGCCATTTACAATTTTTTACCGGAGAGGGGAACAACGCGAGCGTTTGTTTGATTTTTTAAATTTTTTGAAAAAGTCATGATTGTTTGTTCATTATAAGGTAATGCGTGACGTATTTAAGTTTGGAACGATTTCGATCAAAATTGAGAAAATTACGAACACTTGAAATTTTTCCACGTATATATCAACCATTTGCTTGGCGAAATGAAAGTAAGAGAAACAAGCTTCGCGAAGGTTTTTAGGAAAATTCTGCATAAAAATACCCATTCAGAAATAAATAAATGTACCAAATTCAGTTTAATCGAGTTCTTCAACTTTCAAGAATTTACAGAATTTGTAAAAGTTGTCGAGAATTCTAGATTTTTAGTAAAAACTTTTTGTTTTTAAAAGTTTCGAAGATTACATGCAGTTTCTGTAGTTTTACGGCATTTGGGAAAATCTTTATAATCTACAAAATTTGCGTTCGTTTTCTGAAATTCAACGAATTTTCATAATTTTCAGTATCTTTGACAATCTTTGAAATTTCAAATGTTCTTTGTTTGAGGAAATATTTTTTTAACTTGAAACGTAATAGACTATTCGATTTTTCGTAATTTACGAAAATTTACCTAACTCATGCTAGATTTTCCTTGATATTTATATACTTTCCAAATATGCCAATTTTTTGATAAAAGAAAAGTTTCATAATACATATTCCAAAGAAATATGATAAGGGATTCAAAAAATTATTGAACATATCAACAAGAACATATCATACAGTTTATCAAAAACTTCCTCAATTTATCGAAAACTTGTGTAACTCAAGAAGATTTCTCAAGGTTATTTTAGAGCTTCTTACTTTTTTTAGATTTATTACAAAATTATAAAAACACTATCATGCTTTTTTTGAAGAAATAAAAAATATAAATGACAATGAACACATTATACAAAATTCATTGAATTTTTATGAAATTTTACCGATTTCCCAAATTTTTTCGAATTATTGGCAATCTACAAAATTTCAAATCTTTTCTGATTTTCGAATATTTTCAAAATTTGTAACGTAATGAAGACTATAAGAAATTTTCGAAATTTTATGGGATTGTCTAACTTGTCAAGATTTTTCTTAATTTTCAAATGCTTTTTAAGTACTGCGAATTTTTCATGATAATATTAGAAAAAATATTTTCATGCATACCTATTTCATCGAAATACATAGAATAATAGAATAATGTACACAATTTTTAAAATGACAAACGCTTTCTGAAATTCTGCAAAATTTCGATTTTTTTTTAGGATAATTCATCCCTGAAAATGGTCGAATTTTGAAGGATTATTAAAAATCTTTGAAGTTATTAATTTTTTTTTTTTCCTAAAATGAATTCTCAACTTTCGACACATACTATATCACAATTCATTCAGAAATTTACAAAATGCCTTGAAAATTTGTCTAACTTATGTAGATTATTCGCCATTCTTTTATTTTTCTTAGTTTTCCAGATTTCCATAAAAAAATCAAGAAACTTTTCAATGAATTTTGCGAAAAATATTTTTAATGAGCACAATTTACAAAACCAAGAAACATTTTATAGATTCCCCTAAAATTTGCGAATTTTTCAGACTTCTTACCAATAATCAAAATTATTTATTTTGTTTTTGAAAATAAATTTCTTATATTCGAAACATGCCGTATCAGAAATTATTCAAAATTTCCTGCATTTTATTAATATTTCTTTGTCTCATTTAGATTTTTATTCATCCATTTATTCCTAAGTTTTTCAGATAAAAGATAATCAAATATCATATTGAAAAAAAAAAAAACGAATAACAAAATTATTAAAGATTTTCTGAAATCTCATGAAAAATTTGTAATGTAGAAATATTGACATTCTTCGTATTCATTGAATATTTTTTCAAACCAATTTGTCATCTTTAAAAAATCCTTATAACAAAGTAATAAAAATTTTCGATATACCCCCAAAATTTTTCTGACTTATTAAGATTTTTCGTCATTCTTTGTTTGAAAAAAAAAAAAAATAAATAAAAATCACATTATCGTGCATATTTAGAAGACAAATGTAAAGAAACAACATTATATTTAAAATAATTCTCTAAAATTATACAAATTCTAAGAATTTCATAAAACTTCTAAGCATTTCGAATATTACGTTACATTATTGAGAACTGTAAAAATTTACTGCAGTTTTGAAACATTCATGAACTTTCTGACAAAAATGATGAACATCGATTTCAATCATACCAACTTATGAACATTTTAATAAGTCCTTTGAAAATTTGTTAATTTTTCAGAATTATTGTCGATCATCGAAATCATTAAGTTTGTTTTTGGATATAAGTTTTTAATATTTTAACATGCCTTATTAAAAATTATATAAACCTTTCTAAATTTCATCAAAATTTCTCTGATCCATTAAGATTTTCGCCATTCATTTATTCTAAAGTTTTCATGAAAAAAAAAAAAAAAAAAAAATCACAATAAACACAATTACTAGAATCGATAAACATTGTCTGAATCTCATGAAAAATTCCTAAAATCCTTTGGAAATATTAAAAATCTTCCAATTCATTGAATATTTTATTAAATCAATTCGTACTATTTGAAATATGTATACTGTATGAAAGTAATAAAAATTTTCGAAATTTCCCCAAAATTTCTCCGACTGGTTAGGATTTTTCGTCATTCTGCAATTTATAAAAAATGAATAAAAATCACATTATCGTGCACATTTGGAAGACAAACGTAAATAAAAACAATCATAAAATTAAAAAAAAATCCGCTAAAACTATACGAATTCCAACAATTCCATAAAACTTTCGAGTATCTTCAATTTAACATTATATAATTGAATACTGTAAAACATTACTACAGTGCTGAAATATTCCTAAACTTCCGACCAAAAGGACAAACATCGATTCAAATCATACCACATCAAAGTGTATTATTTGAAACCTCGAATCCCCCCCTCCCCGTGAACCACCGCATTCCATAAATCATCCCCGAAAACCCCGACAAACAAAATTGCAAATTTTCTCATCCCGAACAAAGCGATCCCCGAAAAAAGCCCGAGAAAACGTACGTCCTTTCGAATTTGCCCGAAGCTCATTTCGCACGCGATTCCCGTGCTACTCGTAGGGATTTTCTCCTTGACCAGGGGAAAATAAATGCGCGCCACGTCATACACAAAAGGGCAGGTTCCTTTTTTTTTGCTTTTTTTGCGGACCCCGTTTTCCTTCGGATGCCGCAAGAGCACGATAAAGTAAACTCATCATACGAAGGGATTTGCGGCGTTAACGCGATGTCCCTTCAGCGAATCCACTTTTCGCAGTTGAAGAATTACTATCTGTATCGAAAAAGTAACGTGTCGTCAATATTGTATAACAATTTTATGGACAGGGTTTCGATGCACCAAGGTTCCTTATTTCGAGGGTTCAGTGTATTTTGGGAATTTGATCGAGGTTTGAGAAGGTAAAAAGGATTTATTGTGTTTTTTGGGTTATATTTTGAGAGTTTGTGTATCGAGAATACTGTAAAGTATTGATGTTATCAAGATTATGTAAAAAAAATATCTCATATTGTTGAAAAGTGACATTACAGAAATTGATGGTTAGGAAAAATTGAACAATGAGAAAAGGTGGAGGAAAAAAAATGTCAAAAAGATTGAACATTATAAAAACACTGTAAAAGCATAGTTCGAGACTTATTTTATAGGAAGGAAAAAATGTCAATACTGAAGAATTTTTTCGTACGTCTCTGATTCAGTTTGTTAGCTCTCGAATTTGAACCTTTTTTTTTTATTTTTTGTTTTGGATATATTTCCGAATAATTTTTTTAATAACATTCTCATTTTCTGATCAATTTCGAATTGAACGATCTGCACATATCCATAGGAATTTATGATATCGATTTTGTTGCGACGTTTGATGATTATTTTTTTTTTGTTGGCAGTATTAATCGATTCAAGATTCGTTTGCTTGAAAATAAATTTGAATTTGAAATCTTGCCTTAATTTTGTTGCATTTTAAAATAAGATTTACATTTTACAGTATATCACTCGCGAGAAATTAATTTTTTCCTTATATACGAATGACGTTCTTCATAGAAGCGGGCAGAAAAGACTTCTTTTTTGCCCTCTGCAGTGAAAAAAAAAACGAATTCACATTCTGAGTTTCATTTTAAGCAAACACTGAAATCTTTTTTTCATATTCACTAAAATCCTTATTGTTCCATTGTTCCACGTCCGTGCAACATTTATAATATAGATTAGATTTAAAGTTGTTTATTCAAAGAAATTACATCAGATTTTTTACATTGGCCGAATAAACTAAGACAATTCGTACAACATACAGCATGTTCTTACTCGTGTGTTTATTTTTAAATGGTAAATGATTGATTGTTCATGTTTCTTTATTGATGCATTATCTTTCCGATTTTGTTCGCATAAGCTCTGGCTTTAGGTGAAAAATTTTAGTCTTAACCTTTCAGTTTCGACTTACAAAAAAAAAACCCCTTTGCCTATCAACATTTATAATGAATATTTACTATTTTCGAAAAAATGACGACTTAATCGTGATCGTAGCTCAGTTACAGAAAATTTTAATGACGGTTTCAACCTGATTCTTGCCGCTCACAATTTTTTGAAGAAAAAATCTTCATAATCTTGAGTAAAAAAAAATTTTTTTTTATTCGTCTTCTTCATAATTGTGTTTGTTAAAATGTTATCTGAATTTTCGCAAAGATCCTGATGAGGACCTAATAGGAGGTCGAAATATTGATGTACTAAATATACTGAAGACAAAAATTGAATGTGGCCCTGAGACATCATTCTAGACCTTTTCATTTATTTGAATGTATAATTCCTACAGTCACAAACACCTCCTCTAAACCCCCGATAAAAAAAAAAAATTCTCCCCCGATCCTTCGTCAAACGAATTGTTTTTCCTTCCCCTCCCTCGCGTGAAATAAAACAAATCCGAAAACAATCGTCGCGGTATTAGGTCATAAAGCTTGTTCGGCCCCCGGAAGAATTCCCGCGGGCGATAAAAATTCGGCCGGCTTTTTCGCGCCTGCACGCGAAACCCACCCCCAAATCCCGTAAAAAAAAAAACGAAGGATAGAGAGGGAAAAAAACGAGGGGATTAAATCGGTGGTCGGTATTTAGAGGGATATGCGGACACATACACCGGGGTATTATCGGGGTTATCGAGGACCCGAAGGGGAAGGGGAAGGGAGCAAAAGTTAGCCATATGCCGCCGATATGTTGTATGTTCAGCACTCTCTCATCGGGACAGTCCGCCAGTACTCTGACTAACCCCCCACTCCCACTCCCACAGCCACCCCCCACCCACTCACCCAGGCACCATTCGAAACCCGGTTCCGTCATCACGTGATCGACTAATGATTGCGTGACGTGTGGTCGGGTCAGCGAGTTTTTTTACAATTTTTTTTTGTCAGGGATCGTTGAATTTGGGATTCTGGAAAAAAGGAGTGGGGGAAATACATGATGACATACGTTTGTTGTTATTTAGAACATTACTAACTAACAAGATGTGTCAGGTTGCTTGTGATGTATGTTGTTCTGAGAAGGCTTAGCATAAAAATTTATATCATAGATGTTTTGGTCAAGAATTATTGAGATGAACGACAAGGCTCATTTCTGTGATTATTATTTTCAAATTTTTTTATACGGGTGGAAAAAATCCGACTATTGTCCGACTATAGTACGACGATTAATCGTCGTAAGATAGTCGTTACGTAGACGAAGTTACGACTATAACTTTGATTTTTTTTTCCTTGATCTGATGAGACGTTTTGTGGTCATGTGGTTGCGAAAATAATTAAAAGTGAGTAATTTATTGATTCCAGAAAACATTACGCGATTTTATTGTGTTTTTTTGGAAATAAATAACAATTTAGCAGTGGTACTCGAGTTGGATAAAACAGAGCGACACAAAACAATGCAGAACTGTCGATCTGACAAAGCTGTTTCAATCTATATATATTTATGCTTGATTTTGGCTGGAGTTTAGTATGTCACGCGCGGTTTATTTAAAATTAATATTAACGATTACTAAAACGATAATCTTAATGTATACGATAACATAAATTAAAATTAATTGTGCATATGAGTGAATATTTCGATATCCTGATAAATGATAAGTAAAATGTTATAATTGGTATAATATATATACATAAGATTTGTCATAAAAAATATTAAATTTATATCAATGAATAAATGTATCGTAATAAATGCGTTATTATATCTTTTTATTTATTTATTAATAATATTGTAAATATATTATAATTGATATATCACAATTAACATATTCAACCATTATACATTTTGATAATAATTGAAGAGCAAAGCGCTTATTTCATTTAAGATTGAAGAAACTGAAATAATTCCATTTTCAAATTTCGCGCGCTTGAACAATCGAAACAATGAAACAATGTCTTTTTAAGGTTATGGCGATGTTGTCACTTTTGATACTTAATAAATCATGATTTATAGAGCAATGTACAAATATTTAGCATCACAATTAATAAAAGGAGGTACTTATGCTTCTTTTCCGACAATTTCTCGCAAATAATATGATGGGATTGGCCTAAAATCTAAGTTTAAAAATACAGTCGTTACGTTCGACAATGTTACGACTATGGTCCGACTATTTTCGGTCGGAAGTTTTTTTTTTTAGGAAAGGTTGTCGGTTTTTTTTTTCTTCTTTTCACTCCTTTATCATTTAATATTGTAAAGGCTGTTTTGAGTTGTAAGGAATTCTTCATCTGTACCGATCATTTTAGTTTTTAATTTTTTTTTTTAACCGACGTTTTTGGCGTCGTTTTCGACATAAAATTTTAACTTTTACTACTTACATGAAAAGAAACAGCTTCATATTGGGGCATTAGATCGAGAAAAACATAATCGTCATTTTAACCATTTTGTTTCTGTCTATTCGAGGGACCAATCATTACAGGCATCATTTTTATTCTTACGTTCTAGCAATTTATTATGTAAATATGTTTTCCAGATGCTTTTCAACATTTTTCATTCTTGAAATTTATTTTGTAAAAAAAAAACACTGTATACGTAGGGGAGACCGGAGCATTCCAGACACCTTTTTTTAGTTTGCAATGTAGGTTATTAAATTTATCGATTCAGGTTATAAAAATATGATAACCTTTATTTTAGACGCTTTGGGAAAAACAAAATATTTTTTTCGTTTATCAGAACTCATTCTTTTTTTGGAGACAGGAAAGCGAAAAACAAACTTTAAACATTTAAAAGATTCAATATATCGAAATAAAAAAAATCAGCTTGTTACAGCTAATTTTAAAAATACAAAAATGGAATAATGAACTTGTTTAATGAATATTCAGAAAAAATCAAATTACTTTTATCATCCTAATCATTTTTCGTGAATATTTCGAGGTTGAAATTTCAGAGTAAAAAGTTACAGTATATTGATATTCGTAAAAACCTTTTTCTGAGAAAAAAAATTATCGTCTAAAGTACCAAATGTAAAGAATTGAATAAATAGAACTTGTAAATTTTGATCTTTATATGCATATTTTATAACTTAAAAAAAAAAAACAATATTTTCTTATTCAAGTTCATGAAAAATAACATGAAATTTTAATACGAACAACCTTGAGATTCAGGAATCGAACAGACTGAATTTAAACTTCGAAAAAATTGATGACTGGAAAATTGAGAATGAGTACATACCTATCAATAAAGTAGGCAATTTTAACACTTGAAAATTTAGAATTTTTTCGCTGGGTTCTAATAATAAGTTATTTTTAAGTACGAATTGTAACAAACAAAATTTTTTGTTGAAAACGAATAATTACAAATGGAAGAGGCAAGAAATACGAAACCTGAAAAATTAATATAATTTTATATGTCAAACTATGTTTCTGCTTATCTTGTAAGTGAAAAAATTGCAAATTATCTAACAATGATAGAAATTGATGTAATAATATGACACGCAAAAATTTGAGAGTCTGATACAACTAATTCGTAGATTCTATTTCTTTCTTAAATATTCAAGATTAAAATTTTAAATAAAAAAAAACCTGTTGATTTCATGTTTTACCTAGATAACTAATTTTTTCTGAAAAAACAACCACTTAAAGTTTAAGATCCAAAGAATTGCAAATTTTAGACACCATAATAACGTCATATGTTCTATAGATTTTCACATAATTGCCTCAATTCTTGAACAAAACAATAAAATATTCAAAATGTCGAAGTAAAATATTTCATCATTCAACAGTATAATAATTGCAAAAATGTGAGATAATTCAAAGTGTTTCAAGAAATTGAGCATTACTGATTATTTTTCTAATTCTCCCCTGAAAAATACTCTCATCATTATTACAGTTCTTATTCAAAACTCCCATAATTGACATTTTATTAACATAACCCCCCCCCCCCTTCCTCCTCTGATAAAATATTGCTAAATGAAATTTTTCAAAAAACATAGCATCACTGAATTTTATTTGCTCTCTTGATCGATTTGCAGAAAATTCTGTTTACTCAGATTCATAGTATTAACAAAATATTTTATAAGCTGCTTGTGTTTTTACAACTTATCAATTTTTCCGATGTATTATGTTTTTCGAAAAATTTCTAGTGATTTCATAGCTTCACAATATATTGATGGATTTCTATGTGAATTTCCAGCATTTGATGCTGTAGGGTTCGAAGTTCAATAAATTCGTTGTATTAATTTGGTTTATTTTGGATTATCATATCTTTATTTGAAAAAATCCTATCGAAAAACCGCGAAAAACGATTAGGGTCCGGAAAACTCGAGCCGCAACATCGGACACAAGTGCAGGGCTTATCCTTGTCCCTGGGGAAGCTGCGGAAAACAAATGGAGCACGAAAAAGGTTCGGCCCTTCGTCACCTTTCCGCAACATCTCAGTGTAAGCGGGGTGAAAAACGTAAAACAAAAAGCCGATTATGTAAGAAGGGCGATGAAATACGAGGGGGACACAATAGGGTAATTTTCACGCGAGATTTGGGAAGCGATGTCTCGCGAGAGGAGGTGCAATATATACTATGGCCATGGGGCTATTTCAATGTAGGAAGGCGTTTGTTATTTTCTCGCACTTTGTTATTCGAAGCAATTCACGAATAGATGACCCGACTCGTGACGTATGTTTCAGGAGTTCCTTTGGAATTTTTTTTTCTCGAAAAGAAGGCTTGAGTTTGAAGCAATGAATAAAGTGAAAAATACATATAATAATATCATTGTGTGATATAGTATTAGAAACATGGTAATGTAAATTTATTTTTATAGTCGTCGAGCTTAGATACTTTTTTATTCAATTTTTTGCAACATTCGTTCGGGAAACTTTGATATTATGTTTGGGAGAACAATTTTAGATATGAAAAGCATGATGGACATTAGAAAGACAATCACGTCTTTTATTGGCAAACTTGGTCGGAAACTAACTTGACTGGGACCTCCAAAACTTATGGGGTTGTGTAAGCTGTCACATATAAGCTTCGCTCGTCTCGTTTTTTTTTACCTAGTTTTGTTGTTCTGTGATATTTCCTCTCGTCGCAACTTTTCCAGAACGAAGATACGTTATGTAATTTGTCGCTTAGAGAATTTTTTTTAGAAGAATATGACTTTATTGAATAAAAGAATATTTTTGAAATAATAATATCACGATTTGTCAAAATTTTAGGGTTTCAGGAATATAATTATAAAATTGTTTGCATGCTCGAGATTGTAATGAAATTTTTATGAATTTTAATTTAAACCAGGGGCTTTAGAAGACAATTTTTTTTTTTTGGGGGGGGGGGGGGGTACTTTCCTACTAAAAGTATCAATAAAAATATACATACATATTTGTTTGAATATGTAAATTAATATTTGTTCCATTATCATAGCAGTCAACTAATTGAATTGCAATGTCAACACTTTTTTTTTGTATAGGTATATCAGTTTTCTCATTAAATAGCAATACATCGTTTAAACATCTCTTTGTATTTAAATTTCTAATTACAATGACATCTTGGAGTTTTTTTTTTTTTTATTGATTTCTATATTGATTTTTACAATTTATTGGTATAAGATTGTGAGATTTATAATTCTTCAGTATCTGGATAATTTTTTGAGAAAATGATGGTAACAGATTATAAGTATTTTATGGGTTGCTAGTATTTTTTAGTATTATTCTTTTACAATTTTATTAACAAAATTCTGTAAAATTTTTTAGTAGTTTTCTAGATTTACATTATTTTTATAGATTTATGTATAAATTTGTAATTCATGAATTCATTGCTTTTTTTTCGAATATTTTTCAGGCAACACTACTTTTACTGATTTTGAATATTTCATAGATATTTTTCGCATTCTTACAGTATTTATACAATTTAAAGCATTTTTTGGTATTTCTAGAAATTGTCATTAAAAATTTTTAGAAGTCAGTGCTTTACAGTTCAAAGTATCATAAATTTCTAAAAAAAAACATATCATTATGAAGTTTAAAAATGTATAGAATTCGAATATGAAATAAATTTTTGGCAATTTTTCTTAAAATTTTTTAATTTTCTCTTTTTATTGGATGATTTTAAATTTTCTTATGAATTTCTTTATGGATTAGGAATATTCCATTCTCTTTAATTCAAGTACAGTTTGCTTTCTTTCCATTTTCTTAAAAAGTTACAAATCGTTCTGTAAACTTGAGAGACAGATGTGAAATGAATAACACGAATTTCGTTACTCGTTACCAAAAAAAAAGAACTCGTTCCTGTTATCGTTACACTAAAAATGTAACGTTTTTGGATAATATAATTTCAGTTGACTTATTGTACTTGCATTGCAGTCACTGCAAGCCTCTTAAAAAAAAAGTTTGGAAACGGCCTTAACTCCGCCATACCATTTGTTGATATTTTTATCATCAAATAATGTTTGTATATCAAAGTTGACGGTATTCTATCACAATAATATAACTTCCATGTAATAAAATTAGGTGCTATATACATGAAAAAATAATCCAAACCGTCCTCAAAATAGGTCTATAACCTTTTAAATCACAAAACATGTGTATAAGGTAGGAATAAAAAGTGTTTCTTTTTCTATTAATTATGCATTTGCTATACTTCTTAATGTGAAAAAGAGATAATAAACCCGTTTTTCGCAATTGTGTATCTGTAATGATTGAGTTGCTTGTGTTAAATTTGTTGAAAACATAACGAAGATTCAATGTATAAAGTAGAAGTTGTTGAAAACAAATGATGTTTTGATGTTACCTTATATATTTGATTATTTACTGATGTATTAATTAATTAATTTACTTATTTAATTTACATTTATTACCTGCATCACTACGAATGGACCATGTACTGTCAGACCAAATCCATTTTAATTGCATGTTATTCTACAAGTACAACATAAAAGTTGAATCCCCCCCCCCCCCCCCCCAAATAGAGGCTTCTGTGCACGTGCCTGACTAGATGTATAAAATTTTCCAATAGTAAGAGAAAATTATACTTCCAAAAGAGTTTTTCTGAATTATTCAAATTTATAACAAGTTATCAAAGGTTTCATAAGTAATCAAAGGTTTTTAAGCTTGCAGATAAACCTTTTCAGTTTTGATTTTCTTAAAATTGCAACAATTTTGATTTTTAACGCAGGATTTCATCAAAAATAATAACTATGAACTAACGTTCCTTGAAAATCCATCAAAATTTGTACATACATCACCATATCGATATTTTCTTTCCAGTATACCCATACAATTTTATTATACCTGATAAGCTAGTATCAATATAAAATTTTTATTTTGATTTCCATCCCCAACGAAGATGTATTATACTGTTGGCATATTCACGAGACAAAAACATACGAGGTTAGGTTAGTCAGAGTTGGGGGGGGGGGGTCGGTCAAGGGATCAGCGAGATTAGCCCTTCGGGGGTTGGGGGGGGGGTGCTGTAGAGGGGTAGTCGTTAATTGCCCGATAAGCGATATAGGTATACAAGTATATAGGTGTCGTAGGGATCGAAGAGAGTCGAGACTGGCGAACACAAATCACGTTGGGGCAGTGGACTTAAGTGGGCTTAGCATTCCACCGCATTCGGACATAATACGTCAAAAAATCGAATTTCCCGATGCGGGTCATTCAGTGTCTTAAAAAGCTACGTCATGAGGTAGACGTTTTTTGCAATGTCATCAAAGATTGAATTGTACGTGAAAATAAATGATCATCAAGTTTATTGTGCATCATATTTGATAAATTATAAAAATAATACTTCCATTCATTCCATTATACACGGGTTTTGAAACCTCTCCATAAGTAAATCATAAATCATAAACATAATGCTCAAAAACGAAACACCATAAAGCACTATGAAAACAGCGCCGGTGATTTGATTTGATTTTTCAAAATTAAAAAATTTGTTGAATATTGCAAATATTTTATACCTTTTTTTGATAGAATCTTCATTTCAGGTATGAAATATAAATAAAAAAAAGGAAAACTCGTGGACGTGTAAAATAAAGAGGGTGCGGGGCAAAGAAGAAAAAAAAACACTTTTAACTCGCGGGACAAAATCAATGGGGCGAACACAATAGCGGATCCTATTCGAAAAGTGTGATTTATCATTCGCGCCAGTCGGGTATTTGTATTGAAGATGGAACGAAATGTGGCATAATAGGTGGCCATGTATCCCCAGTTCATTGTAGCCGTGGTAATAGCTGACATGACCACCGTTAGGGGGAGGGGGGGGGGGCGATGAAGGGATTGACAATTTGATTTGATGTCGAGTTTTTTCTTTGGAGTCATAATAAATGAAGATAGGGATGCAGACCAATATTATCGACAATCCATTCAAAAATAGCCTAGGCAAAAACAATTTGTGTAACAAAAAAGGGATGAAGACAGGTGCGCAGGCAGAGGAGGGTTTTGGGAGTTCAAACCCCTCCCGAAATTCAGATAAAATCAATCAAAATTTCATGTGCAAATGAAAAAAGTTACATCGATAAACAATAAAAATATAAGTTATAAAAAAATGCATGAAAACGTCAGTGGAATATATTTATGACAAAGTAAGAAATGATCAAAACGTAGGATTACGTAGAAAAAATGAATTAGAAAAATTATTGCAACCCAGTGAATAATCGAGAAAGATAAAAATCTGTGAAAATGCTGAAGATTGAAAAAATCTTGATTCTCAGATCATGAAATTCTATAAATCTATACAAAATCCATATATAAGTATTGAAAATCTTTCGATTTATACAAACTCTACAAGAATAATGAAATTGATTGGATTCTATGGAAAAACTGTTTTCTGAAAAATCTCGACTAATACCTCTACGATACATGAATTTTAGGAATCTAGAGCATCAAATTCTGAATATACTATGAATCTATAGATATTTTATAAAATGTAATTAAATCTTTGAAATATTTCAAACATACAAAAAAAGAATAACTATATAAAGCAAAAAATTTATATGAATGAGATCTCATCAATAATTCTTGAAATTACTGATAGATCTAAATTCGTATTTTGAAGCATCGAGTTTTTTAGTAACTCTGTATTAATCTTCAAAAATATGAGTAATCTATGAAAAAACTTAGAAATCATCCAGGGTTTCGTATATTATACTGGAAAAATGTGTAAAATAATTTGACTAATTTACTAGCTTTTTAGTTTACTAGCTTACTAATTCACACGTTCACAACTTTACTAGCTAACTAGTTTACTATCTTACTTGTTTACTAGTCTACTAGCTTTACTAGTTTACTAGCTTACTAAATTACTAGTTTACTAGCTAACTAGTTTTATTCAACTAATTTACTTGCTCGCTAGTTTACTAATATAAATTTGACAAGTTTACTAGTTTACTGAATAAGAAATTTACCTGTAAACGAGTTTGGTAGTTTATTATTTTACCTTTTCACTTGTTAACTACTCCACTATTTTACGATTTCAGTAGTGTACTAGCTTACTTGTTTACTAATTTAGTAGTTGACTAGCTCATAAGTTCGCTAATTTACTCTCTTTCTAGCTTACATACTAGTTTACTAGTCGACAAGTTTACTAGGTTACTAGTTCACTATCTTACTTGTTTACTAGTCTACTAGCTTTCTAGTTCACTTGTTTATTAGCTTGATAGTTTACTAGTTTACTAGCTTACAAGTTTACAAGTTTTTAAGTTTACTTTCTCACTAGTTTACTAGTTTGGAAATTTACTTGTTCACGAGTTTACTAATTTACTAGTTTACTAGCTTACCAGATGACTAGCTTACCAGTTTACTAGCTAACTAGTTTTATTTAACTTGTTTACTAGCTAACTAGTTCTATTTAACTTGTTTATTAGTTTACTAAATAAGTAATTTACTTAAACGAGTTTGCTAGTTTACCATTTCACCTTTTTACTTGTTTACTATTACTCTTTTACAATTTCAGTAGTTTACTAGCTTACTTGTTTAGCAGTTGACTAGCTCATTAGTTTGCTAGTTTACTAGAAATCTTTCAAGATATGAAAATCACGTAGAAATAATTTTCTTAAAAATTTATACAACTTTCTGTTCTGGAGCATAACTATTGATATAATACTATAATTTTATATTATATATTATTTTAGAAGTTATTTTAGAAATGAATATAGAAAACGATAAAAATACATCTCATTAAATTGATGCAATTTCTGGAATTAAACATACTTTCAATTTTAGAAATACGAAAAAAATATGGGATAAAAGTATTGAAAATCTTCGTAAAAGACACTGTGGTCTGAAAAATCAATTTAAATTCTCAAAATCGTTAAAAGTTTCAATACAATAGCATCAATTTCTAAAAATCAATTGAGCGATCCATAGAAATATTAGAAATATATAAAAATACCAGAAAATACTATAAAATTCAATGAATAATATACCATACGTAAATCATATAAGTTTATGATGTACCTTTTTTTCTGTGTGGTAAAAATTTCCTGAAAAATTAATTGAAATGAATTAAATTTTCAAGAAGTTTGATTCGTAGAGCATCGAATTTTAGGAAGCATTTTAGAAAACCAGAATGCCTCATAAATATCAGATCATTCTTAAAGTGGTATAAATACAAAAATTTTAATTAAATAATTGAAACCTTAGTTACTGATTGAAAATCACAAAAATCGAATTCCATTATTTACGAACATGAAAAATGTGCCACTCTGGATTCCAAAAGTTGTATAATTTTCGAATTCCAAAATGTAAAATATTTCAAAATCGCTCTCTCATAATCACAGTGCCAAAGATTAATAATTACGAAAGCTCGAAGAAAAAATATTTTTCAGAAAAACCCTTCCTGAAAATTTTTCCCGCCTACGCCCCTGGATGAAGTTAAAAAATTATTCCACATATTTTCTCTTTGAAATCACCAATGTTTCCCCATCGGACATAACTGCAAATAAATTAACGTGCGGATGATTTTTCGAAACCTGCAATTTATAACGAGGCAATATTCGCGAAATCCGACATGTTTCAATTAATATTTCAAGAGTTTATACACGTTATTGACATTTTGCGTGACCTTTCCATTCGGCGGGATGCCAGAATTCATAAAACGCGATGAATTACTAATTAACAAATCCGCACTTTATTAATTATGGGCAAAGCGTGATTGCAAACATTGTTAATAAATTGTAATCCATGTTTCATTACTTATTTTCAAGTATAACTCATCATTTGTTTATTCGTCGGATAATGCATTTCCATTTGTTGTGTCAACGTTTGCGATTCAGTAAAATGTCGATTTCATGTGAACTTATCCAACGTTGAAACAGGCAGAATTCGTCTTAAATGGTAATATAATTTTAGGATATTATATGAGATAAAACACGAGATCCCATGTCAAATTCTTTGGAAATTAGAATTCAGGAAATTTCCGGGGGTTTGAAAACTGTTCATAGTGAATGGAAAAATTTCGCAAATGCCTCGTGTTTTTTTTGGAAGCGAGATATGGAAGAGTGAATGTCATTTGTACCGCGTGCGCTTTGGGGAACCACCCCTGTCAGTCTGTTGTATATTTTTTGGATCGCGATTTAGTGTGATGTACGGCCGAGGCTTTGCGCGTTAACAGTCACACATATGTACGAGCGTTTGCATAAATACGTTTTTTACACGTAGAATCGTATAAATTCCGCTCGTTCCGTGAGTGGCCGAATTTTCGCTTTCTTCAACTCGATAATTCCACAGTTTTTTCGATAACTGGTCGTACTTACTGCGCCTTCATCAAATTTCAAACATGAAATACAGTAATCTTACAACATTCTGACATCAACATATCAGTACAAATTTTCAACTCGTTTCTCTTTGTTTTACATTTTTTATATTGTTGTTTATGAGAACACAAAAAACACCGTAATATACTCATTTATGGATCGCCATATATCCGTCTTATGACTGAAAGATTGTCACCTCCCCACCCCCTTACGAAACCCCCCTTTTTTTAAAGAGGGTAAGACGTGTAACTAGCGCCGATGTCAGGACGATGTCATTTTTCATTTTAATGACATCCCAGGGTTGTTCCCCTCGTTTATTTGTTTCTTTCAAAGTCGCGGCTCCCGGAGCTTGTTGGCTCCCCCCTCCCCCTCTCGCCTGCCTACCCAGGCTCTTAAAGCGCGGATGTCTCAATAGCTTTTGCGGTCTGACCGTGATTGTTTTTTGTTTTTATAGTGAAATTAAGCGAATTTTGTATGCTTATAGTTTAAAGTTGGAATTAATTTGAAATTGTCATAGTTTTTGAAGTAGTCATCGATTTTTAAATGTGATTTTGTAGAGAATGATTTTATTTGGGTATTATTTTTGAAGAATTCTTTTAGAAAACCATTGCTAAATGATGGGCCATTGATAGATTTTGTATATTGATAGTTTACGAAGTAGATTCAATTTGAAATTGTCATAGTTTTTGAGGGTAGTCATCGATTTGAAATCGAATTTTGTAGAAAATGATTTTATTTAAAGATTATTTTAAAAGAATTGTGTAAAGAACAATTGCTAAATAAGGGACCATTGCTTAATTTTGTATGTAGATAGTTAACAAAGTGGATTCAATTTGAAATTTTCATAGTTTTTGAGGGTAGTCATCGATTTGAAATCGAATTTTGTAGAGAACGATTTTATTCAGAAATTATTTTAAAAGAATTCTATAAAAAACCATTGCTAAATGAGGGACCATTGCTCAATTTTGTATGTTGATAGTTAACAAAGTGGATTCAATTTGAAATTTTCATAGTTTTTGAGGGTTGTCATCGATTTCAAATCGAATTTTGTAGAGAACGATTTTATTCAGAAATTATTTTAAAAGAATTCTATAAAAAACCATTGCTAAATGAGGGACCATTGCTCAATTTTGTATGTTGATAGTTAACAAAGTGGATTCAATTTGAAATTTTCATAGTTTTTGAGGGTTGTCATCGATTTCAAATCGAATTTTGTAGAGAACGATTTTATTCAGAAATTATTTTAAAAGAATTCTATAAAAAACCATTGCTAAATGAGGGACCATAGCAAATTCTGTATGTTGATAGTTTACAAAGTAGATTTAATTGGAAATGGTCACAGTTTTTGAAGGTAGTCATCGATTTCAAATCGGATTTTGTAAAGAATGATTTTATTTAGGAATTATTTTAAAAGAATTATATAAAAAACTATTGCTGAATTTTGTATGCTGATAGTTTGCAAAGTAGATTAAATTTGAAATTGTCATAGTTTTTGAGGGTAGTCATCGATTTGAAATCGAATTTTGTAAAGAATAATTTCATTTAGGGAATATTTTCAAGGAATTCTATGAAAAACCATTGCTAAATGAGAGACCGTTGCTGAATTTTGTATTTTGATGGTTCACAAAGGAGATTCAATTTGAAATTGTCATAGTTTTTGAAGGTAGTCATCGATTTTTAAATGTGGTTTTGTTTAGAATGATTTTATTTAGGGATTTTTATAAAGGAATTTCATAAAAAACCATTGCTTAATTTTGTGTGCTAAATGTTTAAAAATGAAAATAAATTTGTGATTGTGATAATTTTTGAAGGTAGTCATCGATTATTAAATGTGGTTTTGTAGAGAATGATTTTATTTAGGGATTATTTTGAAGGAATTTCATGAAAAACCTTTGCTAAATTTTTTATGGTGATTGTTTAAAAATTGAATCAAATTTGACATTGTCATCGTTTTTGAGGGTAATCATCGATTTCAAATCGGATTTTGTAAAAAATAATTTCATTTAGGGAATATTTTTAAGGAATTCTATAAAAAACCATTGCTAAATGAGAGACCATTGCTAAATTTCGTATGCTGATGGTTTCACAAAGGAGATTCAATTTGAAGTTGTCATAGTTTTCGAGGGTAGTCATTGATTTTTAAAGGTAATTTTGTAGAGAATGATTTTATGTAGGGATTTTTTTTGAATGAATTCTATAAAAAACCATTGCCAAATGAGGGATCATTGCTAAATTTTGTATGTTGATAGTTTTCTGAGTAGATTCAATTTGAAATTGTCATAATTTTTGAGGGAAGTCATCGATTTTCAATCGGATTTTGTAGAGAATGATTTTATGTGTGAATATAAGTTTGAAAGAATTCTATAAAAAATCATTTCTAAAATTTGTGCGCTAATAGCTTGAAAATGATAATAAATTTGGAGTTGTCATAGTTTTTGAAGGGAGTCATCGATTTTTGAATGTGAATTTGTAGAGAATGATTTCATTTAGAGATTATTTTGAAGGAATTCTATAAAAAACCATTGTTAAATTTTGTATGCTGACAGTTTAAAAATTAGACTTAATTTGAAATTGTCGTCGTTTTTTAGGGCTGTCATCGATTTCAAATCGAATTTTGTAGAGAATAATTTTATTTAGGGATTATTTTGAAGGAATCCCATAAAAACCATTACTTAATGAGGGACCATTGCTAAATTTTGTATGTTAATAGTTTATAAAGTAGATTCAATTTTAAATTGTCATAGTTTTTGAGGGTAGTCATAGATATTAAATCAGATTTGGTAGAGAATGATTTTATTCAGGGATTATCTTGAAAGAGTTCCTAAAAAACAATTGCTCAATTTTGTATGCTGATAGTATAAAAATGAGATTGAATTAGAAATTGTCATCGTTTCTGAGGCTAGTCGTCGATTTCAAATCGAATTCTTGTAGATATTGATTTTATTTAGGTATCATTTTGAAAGAATTCGATGAAAAATTGATGTCAAATGACGGACGTTGCACTCATAGCCGAAAAACTTGTCTCGAAAAATGGCCTTTTGCGAGAAGCGACGACAACGGACAGGCTCGATCAGTCTCGGACCGGTTGCAGTAGCGTCCGATTCGAAAACACGAGCGCGTAAGAAATGACGGATACATGTCAATACGGCATTGAAAAGTGGTTCCGAATCGCGATGCCCGACAAAGGACGACGAAAGGATAAGAAAAGCGCAAAAAACGCCAAGACGAATGGACAGTTTAAAAGGAAGTTGCCCCTTCGAAAAAACAATATCGCTTTATTTCGCTTTTCTTGACGTCTCAATATTGAAGGAGATGGAAAAGAAACGAAATCGGCATTTTCTCCGAGAGAAAACGTACAAAAAGTTGCAGATCAGGAGGTTTTTTGCATCCTATAAATTTAGATACAATTTGATATCAAAGAAGAATAAAGTTTTGATATTCATTGAGATGAAAAATTTCATGATTGCAAAACCAATACCATGCGGCTGATGACTTTTCACGTTTTTATTTTCTGTATAATCTTTTTCTTCGATTAATATGTTTCGAGTTATTGATCCGAGAATGTAAGTACCGTGTATTCATCCATTATAAACCGGGTTACATTTGCTCCGAAAGTATCATTAATATCAAGAGTGCTTACAACTGCTCACTGCATTTCATTTCGTCGTCGCAAACTGTATCCAATTATACTTGTAGAAGCATTTCAGCATGATTAATTTCAAATGAGGAAGCATGGAAAACATAATCTGTAAACGTTTCTTAATAATGATCATCATTTTTTAAATAGTTCCGTAAATATGAGGGAAAAATGAGGTTCATTTGATGGTAGGAAAAGATTGTCAAAGAGCAAATATTAACTGAATTGGAGATAACTTTTGGGATTTTTCAGGATTTTTTTGTGTTTTTATTGCATTTGATGGCTTTTCTTTCCTAAATTTCCTTTATTTTTTTCTATTTACATTTTCTTTTTAAGTTATACGTGTATATTTATGAATACTTATATATACACCATCAATTTTTATTATTTTCATTATCCACCAAATTTTTTAGTGTTTTCTGGTACTTTTATACAATTCTAATATTTCTTAGTATCGCTCGATGGTTTTTTTAGAAATTGAGACAGTTTCTTTTATAAAGAATTTTAGTTCTTTTATTCCGAATTTTTTAGTATTTCTACAAAAAGAAAGTATGCTTGGTTGTTCAAATTGTATAAATTAAATTTGAAGTATTTTTATTATTTTCTATATAAATTTCTAGAATAATTTCCAAAATTATATATAATTATAGTAATATGATAATAGTTATCCTCCAGAAGAAAAAGTTTTATTGATTTCTAAGAAAATTATATCAACATAATTTCTATGCATTGAAAGATTTCTAGTAAACAAGTGAGCTGGTTTACTAGTAAACTACTGAAATTGTAAAATAGTAAATAAGTGAAAAAGTGAAATAGTAAACTATCAAACTATTCCGCAGGTCAATTAGTTAATAAGTGAATTAGTTAGCTAGTTCAATAATAAACTAGTAAGATAGTAAACTAGTGAACTAGTAAACTAGTAAGCTAGTGAGCTACTAAACCAGTAAACAAGTAAGCTAGTAAACCATTAAATTTGGAGAATAGTAAACAAGTGAAAAAGTGAAATAGTAAACTAGCAAACTTGTTAGCAAGTACATTAGTTGATGAGTGAACTAGTAAGCTAGTAAACGAGTAAATTATTAAAATAGTAAATAGGTAAGCAAGTACACTTGTAAACTGGCAAACTAGTAAACTAGTGAGCTACTGAACTAGTAAATTAGTAAACTAATGAGCTATCAAACTAGTAAACAAGTAAGCTAGTAAACGAGTAAATTATTGAAATTGTAAAATAGTGAAATAGTAAACAAGTGAAAAAGTAAAATAGTAAACTAGCAAACTGGTTAGCAAGTAAATTAGTTAAAGAGTAAGCTAATTGAACAAAAAACTAGTAAGCTAGTAAACTTTTAAACTAGTAAGCTAGTGAACTTGTAAACTAGTAAGCTAGTCAACTAGTAAATGAGTTAACTAGTAAATAGGTAAGCAAGTAAACTTGTAAACTGGTAAAATAGTAAACTAGTGAGCTACTCAACTAGTAAACAAGTAAGCTAGTAAACTTGTAAAATATTGAAATCGTAAAATAGTTAATAAGTAAACTAGTAAGCTAGTTAAACAACAAACCAGTAAGCTAGTAAAATAGTAAGCTAGTGAACTAGTGAACTAATAAATTCGGTAACAAGTATATTAGTAAACTAGTAAATAGGTAAGCAAGTAGACTTGTAAACTTGTAACTAGTATAATAGTAAACCAGTGAGCTTCTAAACTAGTAAACAAGTAAGCGAGTAAACTAGTCAGCTAATAAACTTGTGAACGAGTAAATTATCAAGCTAGTGAACTAGTAAGCTATTGAACTAGTAAACTTATTTTTCACATTTTTTTAGTATATCATACGAAACCCTGAAAGAATTTCAAGTATTTTTTAAGATTCATTATATTTTTGTAGATTGCTACAGAGATTTAAAAAACTCGATGCTTGAAAATGCAAATTTCGATCTTTTCTTAGTTATTTGAAAAAATCACATTAATATAGATTTTTCATGTTTTATACCGTTATCCTTTTTTGTATTTTTAAATATATTTACTGGGTTACAACAATTTTTCCGATTTATTTTTTCTACGTAATCCTACGTTTTGATAATTATTCCTTGTTATTAAATATGAAATTTATTAAATATATACTACTAAGGTTTTCATGCATTTTTCCTACCTTATATTTTTACTGTTCATCAATGTAACATTCTTCATTTCTACATGAAACATTGATTGATTTTATTATAATTTTGAGATGGGTTTGAACCCCCAGAACCCCCCTCTGCCTACACACCTGTATCATATAATGTATATTATTTATTCAATCTTATATATTATACATTCCAAATTGTATATCATATACTATAGTATACATTATATATTATGTTATGTATAGGTAATGTATATATTTTATATATTTAATCACTAACTCATCTTTTCCCTCCCGCCCCTCTACTCTTTTCCCTCACTCTTTTTGCCCCTCTTCCCCCTCACTTTTCTCCCTCGTCCCGGGGCCAACTTCACGGCAGTATATCAACAATGATAGTTATAACGCGCGTACGTCATAACCGTAAATTAGTCCCGGCAACATAATATATTCGCGCGATGCTCGCTTCGCGCGTATCTGTTTTATGCGGTTATTATATATGACAGCCCCGGTCATACTGCCCATTTTACCCCCCACTCCGGCCGCCTTTTTTTCGCCCTTCTTTATGCTCTTCGTCCCTGTCGTAAGAAAACACGTCGCAGAATCTAGTAGCCGCTGTGAAGTTGTACTTCACACATACATTAGCGTACCCGAGAATTCCTGATGAGGATGTCTTGGGTCGTGGCGTTTTCGGTGTGTCTCACCGCGGGGGGGGGGGGGGGGGGTTGGGGTTGGGGTTGGAGTGGGGAAAGGATGCATGATGTTCCTTGGTTATCTTATGGATTCCTCGATCGTGTTCAGCTGATGAACGCCTTCCGATGATGATTTTTTATGTGAATGAAAATCATGTATTTCGAAAGAGATGATGTATCAAAATTTTGACACAAAAAAAGACCGAACATAAGGCACCTGGATGATTTGAAATGAAATGACCTTATATTCCTTGTGATATTTATGTTTGAAGCTCATTTTAACAGTAAGAAAATATAATTATGGAAAACTTGATGCAAGGATGAACGACGTATGATCTCGATTAAATGGAACCTCTTGAGCGGTTGTTGGACGCTGTTGATTACAACTTTAATATTCTTTGGAGAAAACATGATTGTACCGGTGACTACTTGTTATGACCATAACTGACATGAATTGCAAGTAATTAGCTTGGGGTAGTTAGGATTCGAAATCTCACGGTGCATTTATAAAAAATTATAATTATATTCTGGACGATCCAAGGGTCTTTTGTTATACACTGGAACTTCAGTTTTGAGTCGTTGCAAAATTTTAGAATGAGAATTCAGTGGTTCTTGCCGAATTCGCATGTTTTTTTTTACAAGTTTTGTTGCTTTCCATTCTGCAATTTTTATCTTCTTTGATATATCACGGAAGCACGAGATTTATCTGGAGGGTGGGGATACCAGCAGCGAGCCATTAAAATATCGCTCGCCTTCTATGTCCCCGCGTGTTCTTATATGCCTAGCCCCCCCCCCCCCTTCCCACTATATCCGTCCACCTTATTCAGAGGCAAATTATATCTCGCCGCCGCGGATTAAGAAATCACTGGCAAGAAACGACTCGTGCGCTTCGCGAGTGACTATAAACTCCTACCTGGATTTGAGGAAAAAATTTTCTGCCATCTCCAATGGTAAAACAAGCACAGCTCATCATTTTTCGTTTTTTTCACCAAGTATTTTATGTTATTCTGATTTGACTGTGTAGTTACGACTTTTTTCATGCATTTAAAATATTTTTGCGATGTGTGGAATGATTTGAAAACGTTGATTTGATTTTTTTTCTTATTGTTGAAGGTAAGCTCTTCAAATATATCTTTCGATTTTTCTAATCCGACAAATACAAATAAAATAATTACCGTCATAAGACGTTCATGCTACCCCTTCCACAGCTACGTTACCTTACACTGATACCTCTAGTAATTTTTTTGTCGGCAAAACAATGGCTCTTTCACTTAATCGTACCATTTTGGAATCTCGTTGAAGAACATTCACGAATCAGGTCGAAATCGCAATTAATTGAAACACATTTTTCGTTCCTAAAGTTGAACACGCCGCAAAATCAAGCCCGGAGCCGTGGGCATTTCAGGGGCGACCGGTTAATAAATAAATCGCGGCAGTGTAAGTCGGGGCCCTGTCACGCTTCGGGACCTATACCGGGGCCCGGAGAAAAAACCGGGAGCACAATTAATAATTCGAAACGCGGGCGCCGCCGGCCAATTTGTCCGCGAGATTCCGGCCCTTTTTTCAGCAGGCGCAAAACGTCGCCGGTCGCTACTACTGTTTATCCCGGTCCCTTTTCAACGTTCGTACTTTTTGTCGTCATCGCCTTAACCAATGGTGAAATCAATCACTTTTATTCAGCATCGAATTTATTATGATTAAATAATTTCTGGATCCATTTTCTTGACTTTTAGAAGGTCACATTGTAATAAATCAATATGTTACATGTTTTATAAATTCAGATTGTTAAAAAATTTGTTGTAAATGTGTGAATAAACCTTTTTTTTTAATTGCGCAGGTGATTTTTATTTTTAATTGACGACATGAAATAAATTGCGTATTAGAGAAAATTATGTTTATGGTTTCTTTCTGACGTTTATTTTTATATTTTGCTATTGATGATTTGTAATCTTTTGGACAATCACTGGAAATCACGCTGTCGCGAAATGCGGCGCGTTCGGTAATTGGGCGGCCGCAAATGACAATCAAGTAAACGCGGAAGAATATTCCGGGGCATGTAATAGCGAGGCTGAACCGCAGTGGCGGTCACGAACCCCGTTTCGCGACTGTCGCGACAAGAATGCGTTAATTTTGTGGCGATGTGTCAATGTGTCCAACATGGTATTTCGACCCAACCTAACCTCTTTCCGAACCTCCATGTATTGTTTACACAGTCGTTTTGGCCTGACTGCGTATTTTTTACGTAAATTTTGACGTTTTCCCGCCAAACTTTATGAATTATCGATATTTCATCATTTTTAGTATTTTTTCAGCATGAGAGATAAATAGCAGAACCGAATTCTTTTTGAATCGTGGAGAAATTTGTAGAATTGTTTTTAAAATAATCACTATAAGGCGTGTAGATCTCACATTCGTCTTACAGTTTGTCTTATAATGATACTAAGATGAGAACAATATTGATTACATTGATATTTTTTTTCGTCCATTTCCGTTTGGGCATAAAAATACACAGAAAAGCTTTCTTTATGTTTGAAATTTAGATTACTGATCGTTTGTTATTAAATTACATTTCTCGGTTTTTGGCAATTTAAGGTGGGGGAATAAAATTAACCTTCTTTGATCTGTCTAGATTTTAATCGAATCTTGAAAAGATTTTTTTGAAATTATTTTTGTGGCAATCTTGTCTTCCCTTCCTACATTATAATCTTTATAAATGATTGATCTTTTGCGGTTTTCAGTATTTTCTGAACATGAGAGATAACCAGAAGAACTACATTTTTTTCAAATCGTAGAGAAATTCGTGAAAATGATTTTAAAATAATTTTTATAAGGTGTGTAGGTCTCACATTTGTCTTACAGTTTGTCTTATAATGATACTAAGATAAAAAAAAAACGTTGATTTTATTGATTTTCTTTTTCATGCATTTCCCTTTGGAAATAGAGATACAAAGAATAGTATATTACGTACCTAGGACATAAATTTTGTATTTGCGAGTGTGAAGTTTGTAGACCGAGGCGAAGCGGAGGTTTACAATTACACGAGTAAATAAAAAATTTCTGTCCTAGTTACGTACGATATTTTACGTACCGAGGGCTGGAAAACGAGTCTAGAGATTTTAAACTGGACGAAAAACGAGTTTTCTATGCCAGAGGTACGTAAAAGCTTTTTTTATGGTTGAAATTTAGATTACTGATTGTTGATTATTAAATTGCATTTTTCGAGTTTCGATATTATAAGGTGATGAAATAAAATAAACCTTCTTTGATCTGTCTAGATTTTAATCAAATTTCGAAACGATTTTTTCAAAATCATTTTTGTGAGGATCTTGTTTTCCCCTTCTACCATCCATATCAGCACATAGTAATGCTGATGATTACTTTTATGTTATTATCATTATCGATATTTCAAAGTTTCAATATTTTTTTATTACAAGGAAAAACCGCTGGACCTGTAAATTTCTAATATCGTAAAGAAATTCGTAAAATTTTTTCTAAAATAATCATTGTAGGGTATTTAGAATCCTCATTTGTCTTATATTTTGTCTTATAATAATGACAACATTAAATTTTTTGTGATTTCATGAAAAATTGTCAGTTTGATAAATTTCTGTTTGAAAAAAATGCAGGAAAGACATATTTTTATTTTTTAAATTCAAATTACTATTGGTTTTTTACGAAATTATATTTCTCCATTTACACTATGACGAGGTGCTAAAAAAATATTCGTACTTTCTGAATTGACATTCGATCTTGAGACGATTTTTTTAAAATTACTTTTTTCAAAGCTCGTCTTTACCCTCTACCTTTAATTTCTTTTAATATGATACTTATTATTACTATTATATTTTATTAATCGATACTTTGAAACTTCTAGTATTTTTTGGCTATCAGAGTTAATTGCTGGAACTTAAATTTTTCGAAATTGTATAGAAACTCGTAAATTTTTCAAAAAATAATCGCTGTAAGGTGTGCAGATTCCTCAGTCGCTTTTCATTTTGTCTTATGATGATACAACCAAAAGGAAAATATGAATTCCATCGAAAATTTTTTTCAACGATCCGTTTCTATTTGAAAATGAAAAATCTAGGAAAGAGAATGTTTTATTGTTAAATTGAAATTAATAAATAATTAGACAAAAACTATATTTTCTCGTTGCTGGTATTATGAGATAATGAAAAGAATAAACTTTTTTCGATTCTTCTAGATTGATACCGAACCATGAAATAATTTTCTTCAATTTTTTTTTAACGCTCGTCTTTCCCTCCACCTTTTTTTTCAGCTCATAATGATAATTATTATTACATTTATTTTTTTATGATCAATATTTCAATGTAGCAGTATTTTTTTTATCATGAGGAATAACCACTGAAACCATAATTTTTTTAAATCGTGGAGAGTCTCCTAAAATTTTTTTAAAAATAATCGCCAACAGAAGTGTAGGTTCCTTACTTACCTTTCATTTTGTCTTATAATGGTACTAATATTGAAACATATCGATTTGATTTTATATTTTTTAATTGATTCATTTCTGTTTTGAAATGAAAATCGAGTAAAAAGCTTCTTTTACGTTTTGAATTTCAATTACTAATTATTGATTATGAAATGTAATTCTGTCTGTTCTAATTAATGCGGAACCTTAAAACCGTTTTAAACCTTTGTCTTCCCCTCCATCTTCCATTTCGTCTTACAATGATACTCATAATTAATAATATTTTAACAATTACAGGAAAAACATAATTTCAATTACTGGAAATTCTAATTGCTGTAAAATAACTGTTTTTGTTTTTATAATGATTTCCTTTTTTTATCCATATTTTTAAGGCAATCGGAAACAACCACTTTCATCAAAGTCAAAAAAATTTCCTAAACTTACAAAATTTTTCAAAATTATTCTCATATGACGTTCTTTTTCCCCCTCCCTCCCCAATTTCCCTCTAAAACGATACCTATGATTTATTTTTTCGTCTCATAAAATTTTTCAATTGCGCCATGCGATGAATATGCAATAAAATTGTTAAAAAAAAGCAGGATAGCGTTTCGATGGCAGTAATCGACAGAAAGGGCGCACGTTTATGGAAGCGCAACGGAAATACGGGTACTTTATAAAATCTGCTAATATCCTATTTTCGTTGATTACATGCCAAAGCTTGATGTACACAACCGACATTATCGTTTCAAATAACATTTCGCATTAATCGCTCGCGGCCGTTTTGCGAAAGCTGAAAGTTCAATTATACCCGATAATTAATTAAATTTAAACGGCCGATCCGTCCGTGCCTCCGTTGCTCATCAATAATTCACCATAATCCAATACTCCCGAATACTACCGCGCTCCCACGTATTGCATTTAACTTTGACCTCGGAATATTATTTTACAATGTTCCAGTCAGTTTTGTATTTATCAATATCATCCAACATTTCACTTTGTCATTTGATTACGACGATGTTTCAGCTGTTTGTTTGCCAAAGTAAATTATTCTCGGGATTCATTGACTTTATCACTGACATCTGTTCGAGTTGCATTTTTCAAATGATCAAGGTGCAATGTAAATTCAAACAAACAAATAAAAACAGTTATTGATACTTTCGCATTCAGATTTAGCGAATTAAAAGTTATTTGAAAAAATCGTTTCAAAGTGGAAGGGATCCCCATTCTTTGAAATTCTTTCCGTTTCAAACCTGAACGGAAATTTCTCTTCGGTACGGTTTTCTTTTGTTTTTCATAGATTTTGTCTGCATGAAAATGAATGATCGTGAAAAATTTTCGCGTCGCCGACACTTTGCACAAAAGAGGATGAAAATCCTCGGTCTTTGGAGAAAGTTGCAAAGAACCCTCAGCCCTTTAATTGCCGCTTATTAAAAACGGCGCGGGCGTTTTCGACAATCAAAGACTCTTCGTAGCCTCTTAATCTCTGAGGCAATTTCCGCCCAAGTTTCCAGCAGGCACTTCCGCTTTTCGGCATCGAGTGCCGGGGACGAAATATTAATCGCCCCGCGAAAATGAAATTTACAAAGTTTCAAGGCGAAATCGTCGAACACGTGGCGAGGGATTTTGAGGTTAGGTTATGTTTTTTTCAAGTTTTTGGACGGTTATTGTCAATCGACGAGCGGAAATTTTTGGATTTTTTTATTGAATTTTAGGTGGGGCTTCGGATGACGTTTTTTAGTGATGTTTTATTAATTTTTTTTATATACACTACTATGACATCAATTGTGTTATATGTATACAATGTAACTTCGTTCTCCTTTTCTTCAACGGTTTAAATATTTAAATTAAATGTGATATAAATTGTGTTATGATATGATCAAAGTATTTCATAAAACCTCATTATGCACAATGCTGCAGATAAGTTGTGAAAATAGGGGGGGGGGGCAAACCCCTCCAAAATTAGTTAGGAAATCTGTTATTTTAATCAATATTGCAATCAACATTCTAATATTAAAAAATTGATGGGTCAAATACATGACGAAATTTTATTTAACCAACAAATTTGAACTACCTACCATTGAAATTTCTATTGTAAAAGACGCAAAATAATGATTGCGAAGTAAAAAAAAGTTACTGAACTCGAATTTCCAAATTTAGATGTTTGAGTGAAAACTTAGATGTGATCAAAACTTGAAAATGTATAATAAATCCATAGCTACAATTTCAAGTAAAAAAATAGATACTGATTTGCAATTTACGAAATTTACATGAAAAAAATTAATCAAAAGCGCGTTAACATAAAAACATTAAAGTGGAGTCAACATCATATTACTGATGACTAAAAAAAAAAAAATTATATTTTTTATAATTTTAAATTATGTATTTAATTTTATTGTACTGTATACTTTTATAAAATATTATTGACTTCTTTTTGATATTATTTATTTGTATTGCTATGATTGATATGATTTAAAAAAAAATTGGTTCAATTTAGATTATTTAGATAATTTTTGTAAATAAACACATAAATTTACGTATTAATCAATGCATTTTGTTCATTTATTGATAATGATTCAATTAGATCTGATATTTATAATAATATGCATTCAATCATATAAAAAAAATTTTTATAAGATTAGAGGTTGTAAGATGACGTATGATATTGCGAATTTTAAGTAATTTATTCTTGAGTTAACATTTTACTGTTATTATAAACAGGCGAGAATTTTCATACATAAAAATCAATCAAAACGGTTTGTAAAATTTAAAAACTTTGATGTTTTCGACTCAAAAAATTTCATTATTTGAAGTAAGTTCTTAAAATGGACGTCTATTTATACAATTTTCAACTAATTTACTGTTTTTGTTGAAAAAGTAAACACTCAGAAATAGAAAAAAAAAAAAAAAAAAAACAACTAGAAACCTGAAAAAATCAATATATTATACTTCATAAATTTTTCAGCAAGTAACTGAACAATTTTGGAAGTAAAAACATCGAAAAAAGAACACCTCGAATGAAGCTTTAGATTTTTACAGTAAAAAAAGTTATGTTCCTAAGAAATTGTAATATTTTACTGAAAAATCCAAAACACTGATGTTTTTAAGTTTTCAATTATAACTATAATAAATCTTCGTTTAAGTTAACCTTTTAATACTCTTAATTATATTAAAAAAATGAAAGGTTTAAATTTAAATACTAGTATAAATAAGTTGCGAAAAAAAATTCTCTCGACAAAATGTTTGCTTGAAATTTACAATCCAAATGTTGAATACATTGAACTTGTTGCATTGTTTGAAAAAATTTGAAATTTGAAACATATTTCGTAAACTTTCTCTTAAAATCGTTTGAAATTTCATAGACACGTATATGAAAAGGATTTCGAAGAAATTGATATCAAATTCGTCATTTTCATATTAGATATAATAATTTTGATATTTTTCATTGTTATTAATTTTATTTTAAGACAATACATGTTGGAATAATTCAAAATATCTTTTGCATGTAATAAAATATACGATATAATTTTTGTTACACAATTTATATTCCATACAATATAAATTTTTTGTTTCAATCAAATAGCTGTTGATAAATTAGAGTAAATGTTCTCCAAAAAATTTATTATGTCAAAATCCACTTGAATTTAAAAAAGTTTAGGTGCACATCTCCAATGGGAAATCATTAAAAGGTAAAATGATTGTGATGTCTGCTTTTTATTATATAAATACTTCGATTTCATAGAAAGTTTATAAATTTCATAGACAGGGTCTATTTTTTCATAGTTGCGTCCATAATTTTAATAGAAAATTTAATAGACACTATGGGAAATCTGCTTCAAAGACTGTCTCTTAAATTTAATAGAGAAATTTCTGATAGTGAATTCTGTTACTGAAAAATCCACTTTCCAATTTCGTTGCACATAAAACTAGTGAATATTCAATAACAGAATACCTCTCTTTGAATAAAGTATTTCATAAACAAAGTTTCAAAGGTCGAAAAACTCTAAATTGAATGACTTTAAATTAGAATTTTACAAAAAATAAGAAAAAACGAATGAAGAATCCATATGTTAAAACTAAAACCATTTGAATACTTAAAATATTCTAAGATGGAAAACGTGTATTTCTGGACCCCCCTATAAAAAAATATATTCTCTGCCTGAAACCCCTTCTGCATATTGTAAATAATACAAAAACTCGATTTCTAAACGATTCTCTTCTCCAAATCCAGACTCACACGGTAGATAAAAAAATACACTCCATTCAAAGTTAATTTAAAACAAATTATACAGTTTTTCAGACTGTATAAATCCTGTATCATGATTTTCCAAAATAAAATTTATTCTGATGAAATAAACTTATTTCTTCTAGTACCAAGATATTTCTAAAAATATGCCGCTCATTCCACTTGATCTACCAACCCTCCATCCATCTCCTCAAATTCCCGTAAAATATCGAAAAAAAAGCCGCAGGACGGGGTGAAATGTGACCATACATGCATGCATTTGCCTACGGGTGAAACAACTTTTGCGGTCCATTCACCTCGCATCAAGCGTAGATATCCCGTAGCATTCTCCCCCTCTGTACCCCCCCCCCCCCGCCGCCCGCCCCCGGTGTTCGGTGGGATGCTTTACGCTCCGGCGAAGGGTGCGTATTGTATGTATGGAAATAGTGCAACAATAATACAACGCTCATATTATATCCGTCTACATACATCTATATCTGAGGTTGTTTTGTCCGAGATCAACGTGCCGAGACCGAATCCACAGTCCGGCACCACTCAAGCGCTATTTTCACGCCCAACGCGTTTTCCTCCCGAGCCCTGTCGTAAATTTTCCGAATTTTCGCATTTTCTCCGACTGTGGAGGGAAGTGGTCCATTACGCAACAAGAGTGGAAAGTAAGGGAACGGAGGTAGGCGCGAAATGAGGGTCCTGGCTCCCCCTTCTACCTGTCTTTTGTCTTGATGATCGGACGTTTGGATGATAAAATTTGAAATGATTGCGATGTGTTTGGGATAAGAAGTAAATGTAAATTGTGTCACATGACGGCGAATTGTGAAGTCATTGGAAGATCCTAGTCAAAGGAGAATTCATTTTATGATATCATTTTCTGACACCTATTTGGGATATTGCTTTCAAATTGGATTCATTTTGGCAGAACATAATTACGAGCACAACCTATATGATTTATTAGAAAAATTTAAACTTTGACTCTCGAAATTGGACTTTGATGAAATGTGGTTGACAATTTCCGCCACAACTGTGAACGGTGAACCGTTAGTTTCGAATTTCAGAAAATTGTCACAGCTTATTCGTTCACTTCCACATTCAAATGCTGCAGCCGAGGGTTCATTTTCAATTGTTGAGGATGTCAAAACTTGCAAAAGAAATATAATGAGTATTTAACTTCTTAATTAGAGTTGTACTGTCAGATTTTCCATGCGTAGTTTAGATGTTACAAGTCATACTTTTCCTGTCACTGGTGAGCATTCAGCATTGCTTGCAAAAATGAAAAAAAAAGGGAAGAATAATAATCTCAAAAGAAAATTAAAGGATGAAAAAACAAACTTAATTTTTAACAATTAGCGTTTCCTTTGCTTGTTTATTATTTCTGAATTGTACTTCCACTTTGGAATCGTTTAATTTTTAACAGTTTTGGCGAATAGATGATCGAGGTTAAAAATTTTAAAAAAATATTTCTAATTTTCATAATCGGCAACTTACACGAAAATTTCCATTATATTCTTCTGATAGAAAATCAAAAACGAATCGACACGTATTTTTTAGTTTTTTTTTTTTTTTTTTTTTTTTTTTTTTTAGATCAATTATGTTTAAAAACAGCTGCAAATTCCTTATTGCTAAAATCACTTGTATTCTATTAAATCAAAATATCAGTATTTTATTTTTTTCATGATTCTCAATATTTTTCACGTATTTAAGTATTATTTCATTATTTGTTGCATTATACTTTTCACAACTTATTATTTATTTCATTTCCCTTTAATTATTTGTCAATTCTTTTATCTTTTTCTAAATTCTATTTTTTTCACTTGTTTCAAGGTGTTTCATATTCACTCTGTTAGAAATATTTGAAAATTACGAATTTTCTGTGGTTTTCATAAACATCAAAATAATTTTTAACTTATGTGTATGATCTGATTTTAAAATTGTCGAGAAAAATTCCTAATTCACATTATTCTAAGAACAACTCGTATTTTATACTGAACATATAATTTTTTCAGTTATTTTCTTTCTTATTTGATAATTTTTCATTTTTTGTTACGTTTTTAATTATTTTGATATTTTGTTATTTATTTTATCATTCTTTGATTTTCCGTTTGTATATTAAATTTTGTTCATCCCTTTCCGAATTCTACTCTGCCCACTTATTTTTTACTACTGTATACAATGTATGCTCCATCAAAAATTCTTCAAATTCATCAAATTGAACGTGTTTTTTATCTCAAACTTGTAAAATCTAAATTTGAAACAGTCAAAAAATGTTTATAATTCCTTAAATTGCTAGCATTATTTTATTTGAATATTGTGTATTAGTCTTTTAGTACATTTCATAGTTTTTAAAAATAACATATTTTGTTACTTCATAACTCTGTTTTTCTTACCTTATTCATTTTATTTTGCTTTAGTTTTTTTTTCACTTACTAAGTAGAAACGGTTAGAAGTCATAGATATTTGGATTTTTTAAAAACTTCATAGAAATTTCGTAGCTAGTAAAATGTGAGTGTAAAACCCTCGAGAAATATTCCTGATTTTCGGTTTTATACAAATTACTTGTATAACATTTTTTGAGTAATATTGTTATGTATTAAAACGCATAAAAAATGTCTTGGGAAATCCAAGACTCACAAAGAATGCGAGGGCTTTATCAATGAAAGTGACAGATGAAAATTATCGAAAGATTATTCCAAACATAATTTACACGTTTTTAAATCGAACAATGGGAAGGTTTTTTTTTGTACAGATTAACGAATACAAAAACTTGTATTTTCCCGTGTCCTGCAGAAGGGTAAAGTCCTCCACGCCGAGACAATGACGTTCTTGGGACCCTTGTTATATATAATATATATATATAATAATATATATATATATAATATAATATACTGATTGTCCGAGTGTGGCATACTGACCGCGTTATACCGACTGCTGACTTACCCAAAAATTTGAGGTGGAAGGCCACGCGTATGTGAATTCGAAAAAAAAATAGAATAATTTACTGTCTGGAGATATAGATAACAAATAAGTTTTTCATTTTCTGATACCTAGGTTTCTTGCGCAAAGTGGGTATTCCTAACGACGAGAAAATGTTCCCAAGCGCGATAATTCGCCCGTATCGCTTTAGCTAAGCAATTAGAAACGACTCTGCTCATTTTGGTCACATTTTCTCTTCGTTTTTCAAAAGGAACAGATATCAGTATCTATAAGACGTATCATTTCGTTTCGAGTCCGAACAATAATCCTATCGGAAATCATTTACTTGTTTTTTCCAAGAAGAATGGAAATCCCCAGAAGATAACCGATTTAACGGGAATCCCAAATCGGCTAGTTCCCGAAATGATATGATAAGACTAAAGTTGAAAGCTGTATAAAGATGAATTCGTAAAATTTACGTATTGTAAAATTAATATATTGTTATAATTTACAATATATAACAATATTTAATTTTTTTTTTTTGAATTCTTATATTTCTGATCACTTTTGTAATGTATCATTATTTATTTCGTATGTATTTTTTTTTCTTGATTCTTCAAGGTTTTTGAATTTTTATGCCATGGAAGTATAAATACACATATAGCTTTACATAACTGCAGAAATCCATAAAAATACCAAAATATTCTTCAAAGTTTATGATTACTCAAGAAATTTCAAAAATAATGAAATCAATATAAATCTATGAGCAAACTGTCTTACTAACACACAATATTCTATGAATGTACTAGGAATATTTACAAAAATATTCTCAGAATATAATAATGCCTAACTGGAATAATGTTAAAAGGAATATCCCCAGAATATAATCCAAGAATATTTTGGAATGTTCTTGGTATACTTCGTTTAACCTTGGCCTGATTCCACTACTTGGATAACTACTTTTTGAATTAGAATACTCTGGTAATATTCATGTACCTGAAGTTCCAAATGTTTTGAATTAAACAAAAATAGATATTGAGTGAATTTTTGATTTCCTGTCATGAGGAGCATTGTGTACAATATATTTTTGGTGGACATAAAGTTTATTATTTATACCAAAAAGTCTTTAAAAGCATCAAGAAAATTTTTTTTTTTTAGATACTAGTATTTCGTGTACTTGAATATTTTTAAAAATATTCCTAGTACATTCCTAAAATATTGTGTGTAAAATATTATGTATATTGTCCCTCTGACGAGGGCCTCTGAATTTTTTTATAATGATAAAAAAAATTAACATAGTAGTATTCCATACAAAATTTAAATCTGTAAAATTGTTTCAACCTAGAGAATAATAAAGGAAAATAAAAATCGACGATAATAATAAACATTCGAAAACTTTGAGTTTCATCTCATCACATTCTGTAGATCTACATTCAATCCATATAAAAGTATTAGGAAATTGTAGTACTACAAGTAATATAAATGTATGAGAAAACTGCCTTCTGACAAATCTCAACAAGTGCCTACGGTGCATACGGTCTATAAAATTTCGAATTTAAGAAAATCAAATTTTAAAAATACTTCAACAGCAATATATTTTACGTATGGTTATACGTACTGTAAATGTATAAAAATACTTAAAAAAGCTGACATAATATTCTAAATTCTCATAAAATACGAAAAAACAAGAACTTAATAAATCATATTCAAAATTTGTAAGTGATTTTCTCATAAATCTATGAAGTCACTGGGAATAGATCGAAATTCGCACTCTGGAGCATCGAATTTTTCAAATCTATGAAGCAATATACAAAAATATTAGAACTCTATCAAAATACAGAGAAATTCTACAAGGTTTCGTATGTACTAGAAAATGCCGAAAATACTAGAAATTTTGAATACATAAAAACTATGTTAGTATAATTTTATCGAAAATTTATGAAACTTTTAATTTAAGAGAATATTTGTGGCGTGGACTGAAGAAAGGAGGGTCCTAACAGCATAAAAAATCGAATTCGAGATAGTCATTCTGAGTATAGAAATCCTGCTCTATCGAACGAGTCTACTCTTGAAAATGTATGATTTTTTCATTTCATAAAAAATTGAGGTACATAATTGGACGGACCATGCTTTGCGTAGGGACTTGATCTTTTCCATCTCGATTTTCTTGAAAAGCGGCCAAGTGCTGTTAAGGCGCTTTTTTCAGTCCACGCCACATTCATTATTACAGTGCTATATATGATTAAATAATGATATACGTATGTGATCCTAGATTTTATTCCGGACATTCATATGCAACACAATAAAAATATGTATAATTCAATATTATGAATAATAATATTAACGTATTCAATTATTAATATAAATTTATTATTAATAGTAATTCAATATTAACACTGTAACGTCCGTGCCATTTGTATTTATAGTAGGTACCTACAAAAAAAATAAGAAATGTAGACAAAGTCTACATAAAAGAGACCATTTTCTGAAGAATCAAAATAAATATTCAAAATCGTGTATAGCGTCAATTTCTATAAATCTACATATTTATAGATATTGATGGATTGCTCAATATATTGAGCGATCCATAGCAATACTATAAACCTATAACAATACTTGAAAACAATACGAAATTTGATAAATAACACACAGTACGAACATTCTAGAAATCTATGAAAATACTAGAAAGATTTAAAATTATGGAATATCGAAGGAAAAATACATTTATTTGGAAAAACTCTTACGTAATAATTGATTTCAAAAGTTTTGAATAAACTGAATTTATATGAGACTCTTTCCTAAGTATGGAATATCTTTAACTCATCTAAAATTTTTATCATTGATTTGCATTGAATCCTAATTCATATTTCGTGCATTATGTGTGATAACAGTAAATAAATCGAATGTTGTATAAAAAATCTAGTACATAAATATGCATTGTAATGTATTAATGAGAAATCTCAATTGAATTATTGTCACCACTAGGAATCATCTTCTAAATTAATTTGCATTTAAAATTGTAGGAATAAAAGTTTATGCATTATTTCTTGCAATATTTATAGGTACCTATAACTTATTTCATTTTTAGATACAAAAATAATAATTTTATCAGAATTTCGGTAAGGGTTTCTTTTTAAGTTGCATCGAGATGGGGTCGTCGTAATTGAGAAAAAAATTTTTTTGTGTAATGGAATAATTTTGATTCAAATAATTTGAATACTAATGAATTTTCATCCACTTCCATGCACCGCCCTGGTATCCTCTAACAAAAACTTTTGTTAAGTCGAGATAGACATGATAAAAAAAATAAACTATATAATAGTGAATCTCAATTAAATAAGCGCCAAAGAAGAAAGTTTTTCAAGAGACTCAATCTACTGAATGGCTCAGGTACCAGCGACGCAGATTTTCACACCGGTGAATCCGAGTTCGATTCCCGCCTTGGTCAAACATTTTTTCACGATATTTTCAATATGTTTTCAGGTATAATCGTCGATGAACATCATGATAGCTTATACAAATTTTCAACAAACACAACTGTAAATTAATTCCAGTAATTGTTTTCATTAAAAAATAAATTAAAGTACAGGTGCGACGCAATTTTATTTTGCTCTTTTGGATTCTGGTTTTATCTAACCCTCTGAAAATAGCATCAGAGGGTTTGAAACATTCATCTACAAATCTTCAGAGCGTTTGGCAAGTCCATCTGAAAATCCATCTGACTATATGTCAGAGGCTCTGAGAGGGTATTTTGCCATAGTGTCAGATGGTTTTTCAGACGTCTGAACTTCAGTCTGACCCATGTTGGATTCCCAGGTGGAGGGAAAAGTCCGAAGTTTTTTGATACAACTTATTTATTAGAATAAGACTACACTTGTCTTTACAGTTCGAAATCTTGATCCTTTCTGCCCGGTAACGTATGGCGGGGCTACTATATAGGGTACATAATCTTAGGTAAAGGCGCAGCGATAGGCAAAACAAGTTCACAAGTTTTTATCGGTTATTGTGAGAACTCTCAATACACATAGATAGTACGCGATAGTCCAAAAGAAAGGGTACGTTACATGTCTAGGAAAAGTAAATGCACTTTGATAGACAAACAAAGTGCGATGAATCCGACAAATAGAAAATACTTGTTTACTGAAGAAAAAGTTATCAGAGTGTGGTTAGATGAGTATTCGATTTGAAACGAGCATCCACGTTTCCTCTTATTGAGCAAATAGAGCGACGAATTTTAGAGATTAGGTACGCCATACAACACCCATGTGAAAAATCAAATGGATCAGGTGATAGTTCGGATCTTCTTTTTCGACTCAGGGGATAAGTCCATTTTGTTTACCAACATATCAATTTTAAATATCGGATGGTCCAATATAAATCGGTTGAGCTGATACCAATATTTTCCTTTTCAATTCCCATCCTTGAATGGAAAACTCAATTTCCTTCGGGATCAATTTGGTCAGAGTTTTTTTCATTCCACACTGAATGAAATTCCGTGCGTGCTACCTGAGCAACTCGTGTGAAAAGCTCTCACTTTGCTGCCTCACAAAGGACCAGAGTGGGATTATACAGTCAAAAAGTCATAGTTCGAATTTGTCTGAGCCGCGGGTCGAATGCGCGGCGTCACTAAAAAGGCTTCCGGCTTGGACCACCTGCCCATTCACGCGTTCACTGACGCTTCTTATCCTCCTTATTCCCCGACGCTTCCGTTATATCATGCTCCTTTTCATCGCTTAATCGACAAAGAATCGGGTTACACGTAACTCGTACTCCTCCAAAATTCACCGAGTTATTTATTTTTCGACATATTGGAAGTTGGAAGAGAGTTTCAAGCTAAAAACTTGCCACGTGTTTCAAAGTGTTGTATATCTGTTCATCATCGTAATGACTTTATTTGTTTTCACAGGACTTGTTTTTGCTTCTGCAAGTGGATTGCTGTTATCATTGGAGCAAATCATTGTTGTACGATTGCAATTTTTTATCTACGGCGAATATATATAGACCCGAAACTGAAGAGAAAACCGGACACAAATTTTGATAGTCAGTATATTGTGACACCTAAAAAGGAGTCTTGATAAATACATTTATTTTGTTGAACTGGTTGGAATATAACAAAAGATTATTATATCTTGAATGAAAAACGTTCTTTCTTGAACACAGATCCCATTGAATTGCGTAAGAAAGCGGGTTATACGTTCGGCTTTCGTTTGAGGAAAATTATTAGTGATGTAGATGCGCTTTAATATCCAGTGGAGCACCCCACGCGAGTGGTACGCAAAAGCTGGGCGAGGGGATGGATTATAATAAGGATAAGACTGAAGATATTAGTTTGTACGAGCTTCCCCCGGCTTCCAACTCTGCTCGTTACGGGCTAATTGTTTGATACCACACGCTTTTCGTGAAATGTTCGAGTGGAACTTGGATTTACGCATTGATAGAAGTTCCGGCTCCGAATACAACGGCGATGGTCGACTTTCCTTGTTCAGTTTCCAAGATGCAAAATTGAGAATCCCGATGGGGACCTTTTTGACGAGGTTCAAGTGTGAATCGACTTTATGGAGAGAAAAAGGAAAAAAACAAACACCATTAAGGGCGAATGAATACGTTTGACAAAAGCACTCGACTCATGCGCCAGGGCATAATGGGCAGTCATAAATCCGCTCGACTCGCACAAGCGGATAATTGGTGGAAATATAAATTCGATCCGTTATTTGCGAGCTTCGGATATGTGTCCGCACAATGCTGATTCGCCTTTGGAAGAATGTTGGTCGTTGGGTCGGGGCGAAAGGGAGCGTTGACATCTGTATTAGGGAGGTTAGGGCGAAAAGTGAGAGCCGGATTTCAAAGTGACACGCACCCGGTTTCGGTAGCATGAATTTAGGTGCGAACTGACACGGATTTTCGGGCTAAGGGCAGGAGGGTTTGCGGGGATCGTGCGAGTTCACTAATCTGTAGGCAAACACAAAAGCCGCCTTTTTACGTTCCCCGGAGTCAAGGCGGGGTTAGTTAGTGCTTTCGACACTTTTCTGGAATACAAACAGATGTCATGGACACAAAAAACCAAGGGAAGAGCAATCTTGCATTCGATTTACAACTTATTATTTCATTAATACTCTTGGCCCAACGGAGACAAATGGTGCATATAAAGTTTCGATCTCCATGTTATTAGAAACGATTCGAACTCGAACATCGGCGTAAAATCGAAATCGCGCACGTCGGGGCGTTTTGATTCTTCGCGAATTCGCGAATAAAAGTTTACACCGCGTCATAAAATTGGGATTGAATATCGCGCAGGGGCGCGTCATACGTGTCACGCGAACGTCAAAGGGCGCATCCCCCACGAATTCACGCGCTGGAAAAATATAAACGCGATGCTTCAACTGGGTTTCTTTTTTTTTTTAGAATTTTTATCCTCTGTTTCAACTTCTGCAATGTTCCATGGGAGAACGCGCGCGAAGAGGCTTGTTCAGCGTCATAAAAGTCAAGTGATTTTGTCAGATTGGAAAACTGCAGTGATGACTTTTTTACAAGCAAAATAGATGAGTGCATTTTTTGTCATTTTATGGAAAATTTGATTATTTTTTGTCCTTTTGAAAAATACTTTTTTTTTTTAAGAGGATTGCAGTGACTACAATGCAAATACAATGAGTCAACTGAAATTATAATATCCGGGAACGTTGAATGTTTTGGTGAAACGATAACGTAACGCGTTACATTAATTATCAAGTAACGATAACAAGAACGAGTTCCTTTTTTTTTGGTAACGAGTATGAAAAATCGTGTTATTCATTTCACATCTGTCTCGTCAAGTTTATAGAACGATTTGTAACTTTTTAAGAATTTTTTCGAAGCTTGGATACAAGTAATTTTTAAACTTCTTTTTTTTCGGATAAAAAATGTATAATTTGATAGTTTCAGATGAAAAAGCGTGATATATTGGTAATGTATGTACAAATATCGACCAAGAGTATGATGCATTTTCACTTTTTATTAGAAACTTCCACAATTTTAGCAATAAATTTGAGAAACCTGCATATAAATACATGAAAATACTGAAAACCTTAGTTCTTCGAATCTATAGCAGGATCCTTAAAATCTATGGATTATGCTAGAAAACCTTACGTAATTTTATGAATGCGGAAAAAAATTTATATACGAAAAATACTAGATATTACTCACTTTTTTTTTTGAAAAGATATTAGATTCTTCGTAAGTTTCTGTAATTCCAGGGATCAAGAAACTCAGATTTCTCGAGCATTGAATTCTAATAATATATGTGTGGAGAAAACCAAAAAAATAATTAGGTATGTTCAAATTTTTAAAATCATTTAGAAATTTAAAAAATATCGTGGACACTCTACATCAATTAGGAAACTGTTTTCTGCGAAATCGATTAAAATACTGCAAGTATTTCAAACTTTAAATTCTAGGAAATCTAATTCTTGAAATTCAAAGAGATATCTTTGAAAAAACCTTAAAATTTTTCAACATTCTATAAATACTAGAAAATACAAAAAGAAAATACATGTATAGAAAAATACAAGTATATCCACGGAATAGTAAAAATCTATACAAATTTTAAAACTAGAGCATCGAATCCCAGAAATTCATGCAGAAATTTACAACAAAACTAAACAATCCTTCAAACCGTCAAAAAAATGATAAAATACGAAGGATACTGAAAGAAATATAAATCGATTGAGGCACCTGTTTTCTGAGAAATTTTTTTAGAGTATGAAAAATTGATTCGACTCGACATTTTAGGGCTCAAAATTCTCGAAATCCATGTATAAAAATTTATATCAAAATGCTTAAAGTATATAAAAATACTAGAAAATCCTGCAACATTTTATGCATCCTAAAAAATACGAATAGTTTCAGAAATCCTTCAAATCGTAGAAAAACGGAAGAAATACGAAAAATTCTAGGAGAAATAAATATCTGTTGAGACAGTATTCGGAAAAATTCTTTAAACACGTACAATTTACCAAATTCTAAAGTCTACAGTTCGAAATTCTTGTAATCCATAACAATTTAAATGAAAATGCTAGAAATATATAAAAATACTAGAAAATGCTGTACCTTTTTACAGATCTTGAAAAATACGAATACTTTCTGGAATACTGAAAAATCCTTCAAATCGTAGAATATGTAAACGAAAAATACCAAAAAGAAATAAAAATCTATTTAGACGCTGTTTTTTCAAAAATATCGTGCAATGCGAGATATCAAAATTTATATAAAAACTGAAAAACCAGTAATAGAAGCATTCCACCGAAATCGTTATCAATATCAATACCTGGGTTCTGGTATACAGCAGGGTTATATTTCTTCGAGGTATTATATAGCTAAATACAGGAGAAATAGGGTCGATCAGCGGCTTCTTATGGGCTTCGAAACGACGGAATCAAGGGCTATCTTCCCTTTTCTCGAGGCGAAAGCATTTCTGCAGCATCGGGTAACACGACAATAAAACAATAATTAATTGTGACTGCTCGCTGGAAACGGTACTTACTGCCCGCTTTCACGATTATACTTCGGCTTAGTTTTATGGTTATACTTGGTTTCCGTGGACACGCCTCGAAGTAAGAACCTCCAATCAAAATACCCATCTGAAGAAACTCCAATTTTTTTTTTTATTCGTTAGTGTTTGGATTGTCAGGCTAAAATTTAAGAAATTCATGAACAAAAAGGCCACCATGAAATAAGTTCCACCTACGGAAAAACTCTAGAATTTTTTTTTGTAGCTCGACTGGACCATCCCTTTTTCTTCATACGGCAACGTAAATCATAGAATTTGCAACAAAACAAAAACGCACTGCGAGTCTAATTAAAAAGCTTAAATATTCATGAAAAAGCACCAAGTCCGCGCCGTAACAAGTTTCACTCCAAAGTAACACACTGAAGGATTTTTTTTGTTCCTCGATAGACATCCTGTCAATTAGACCCCCCCCCCCCCCTCTTCTCTCTATAGGAACGCGTACCAAATAATGTTCCTATGATGAAAAAAAAGAAAAAAAAAACCGAGGGTGCGAGAAAAGGAAAGGCAATGATATTGCGCCGTGAACACAAATCTCCGTGAATCATGGAACGTTTTAGCGTGTCATCGGGGGAAGCTCTGTGGATGAGACCCCCCTGCACCCTCCCCCCTCTTCTACATGTTGCCGTCGTCTTCCCCATAGTGCCATGGAGACTCACCCTGCTGCCCGCTGACAGGATTTCTGCCTCTCGGCGACCGCTATTTAGTTTGGTTTCGATGGTGCGCTAGTCGACCCGACCGTCAATCGCGCGTTTCACAAACGTCGCGTGAAACGCAAAACGCAAACGCGCCAAAGTGAAGCGGGTTTTTTGCGTGAAAGTGGTTGGTTAATCAGGCAAAAACGAGATGTACCAGAACGTGTCACATCTGAACGCGGCCCTATTTTGGGGCCTGAGCCTCGGGAAATTTTACGACGCTGCTTTGCAAGGTATGGTTGCAGTCAAAGGAATTCCCATTTAGGCATGAAACGGGAGGAATTTCAAAACAAAACGCTAAGGGTGCGGTTAGACGATCCGTCGATGTTCAAGTCCAATTTTGAAAGGGAATACCTTTCACTTTGAAAAGGAAACTGTATGCAGGAGTTTTCTGTGTTTTACGCCACAAGGGGCCAAAAAGAGGTGGATTCTGACCTTGTCACTGGTGAGGTGTACGTGGAATTTGAATTCTGACGGTGGCAGAAGTCATTTTTGAATCTCCTTCCATCAACTCTGCATCCGTGAATCGCGAGACAAAAACGTCGCGAATCTCGACACTGATTCCAGTAACAATCCTTCACTTCCCAAGGTCAAGCCCTAGAGATACCCCGGACTCTTATACAGTTGTCAGATTTTCAGCCTCGTAAACGTTTATATGGCAGCTGTAAAGTCGGCCCCTTTGAATACGTACCCCATCGTAAATACCAGACTTCGCATTTCTTTCGACTTTTTATTCCACGAGCACGTATAAATTAGACGTCACCTTTACGAACTCCCCGTCAGCCCATCGCCAATCGTTTCATTGCGCCACCATAAAGTCGCGACCATTTCCACACAAGTTGGGAAAAGACACTTTTCCTCGCCTACAGTATTGATTTATGAATTGAGTAACAATGTTTTGTTTTTTAATGCGATTTAACCTAATTTCGTGTTGTTTTGAATACTTTTAACAATTTTTTCAAAGCCAAGCGGTCATGAAAAGTGTCTTTCACCTCGCTTAAAATTCTGAAAGTGAGGCAACAAACATGCAGATCGCGTTTGTCGGGGATCGTTTCCAAGGTATTCCCACGTGTTGGAGCGGCTTCGAATGTAATGTAAACCACGTGAAAATTACACGCCGATAGCGCTCGAGCTTTTATTCGGCGTCGGAGAACGCAACCGAACACGTAACGATAATGCCGCCGCGAGTTTTAATAATCGTAAATATGACCCGGCCAAACTCGTCGTCCCACGGTCAAATCGCTTTAATGACTTTTCCGAACATTATTGTAATGCGTTTCCTCCGCGTTTCGACCATTTCAACGGCCCCGGGATCACTTACCTTCTTCGGTTTCGGTGCATGGGTCGAAAACATCGAATGGTACTCTGGAAATGAGGGAATTCGACTTTGGGTTTGATGAATGGATAAGGGCTGTTCATAAATGATGTAACGCGATTTTCAGGATTTTTGAGCCCTCCATTTCAAAGGGGTAATGTAATGCAGTGTTTAAAAGAAACTTATAAATACTTACAGGAGCACTGCAAAAAACATACATGGGACACGTCTCCGTAGAAGACACGAAGACGCGAAATCCATGTCTTCAATCATTAAGCGTCTTACTTTTATGAGTCGAAAAGATGCGTTTTAAAGACATGTTCGAACGTCTTAAAAATTCAAAAAGTGTCTCGTGGCAAGACACCATTTTTTGCAGTGAGTTTTTTGTATTTTACAATACAGCATGAAAAACGCAAAACATAAGAAGATTGTTACTGTAGTGAAAACAATGTTTTGGAAAAGCTTTTGCAATTTATTGATTTATGTCGACGGACGCAGAAATACTCAGGAGAGCGCTCAAAAAAGAATTTTAACAAAAAATTATGATATTATTTGACATTGTCATTAAATTGACATTGGAATTTATTTAGTATTATCAATAAATAGATGAACAAATATAACTATTACTAATTCAATTTTATTTTTTAACTGAATTGAACAAATTATAGATAAGTTTATTTAAGCTATGAAAAAATCAAATAATAACGTAAATGATAATTGATTTAAATAAATAAGTCAATTTATTCTGGTCTAATTGATTATTGGCCATAATTCTACTGGTGAAAAAAATCCGACTATTGTCCGACCATAGTACGACGATTAAGACGATAGTACGATAGTCGTTACGTTCGACGAAGTTACGACTATAACTTTTTTTTTTCCTTGCCTCTGATATGACATTTTGTGGTCATGTGGTTGCGAAAATAAGTAAAAGTGATAAATTTATTAATTCTAGAAAAAATTACGCAATTTTATCGTGTTTTTTAAAAATAAATAACAATGTAGCAGTGATACTCGAGTTGGATAAAACAGAGCGACTTCATCGACAAAGTTATCAATCTGACAAGCTTTGTCCAGCTGTGTCAATCTAAATATTAGTGCTTGATTTTGGCTGGAGTGTAGTATGTCGCGCGCAGTTTATTTAGAATCAATACTAACAATTATTGAAACAATAATCTAAATAGATACGATATCATAAATTGAAGTTAATTGTGCGTAGGAGTGAATAATTTGATATTCTGATGTATAATCATTAAAATAATATAATCGATGTAACATATAATGAATATTTAAATTATTATAATGTAATTAAAAAAAATTAATTATAATGAATGAATATATAGTAATAAAAAAGTTATTATATAATATTTATTGAATATTAATATTATCGTCATTATATTATGATTGATATATCATAATTAACATATTCAATATTCCATATTTTAATAATAATTGAAGAGAAAACGCTTATTTCATTTAATATTGAAGAAACTGAAATAATACCATTTTCAAATTTCGCGCGCTTGAACAATCGAAACAATGAAACAATGTCTTTTTGAGGTTATGGCGATGTTGTCACTTTTGATACTTAATAAATCATAATTTATAGAGCAATATACAAATATTTAGCATCAAAATTAATTAAAGGAGGTACTTATGCTCCTTTTCTGACAATTTCTCGCAAACGATATGATGGGATTGGCCTAAAATCAAAGTTTAAATATACAGTCGTTACGTTCGACAATGTTACTACTATGGTCCGACTATTTTCGGTCGGAACTTTTTCACCAGGGATCAATATTTATCATTCGAATTTTCCAATGAAAATAAATAATAGATAAAGTTTTCGAATTGAAAATTAAAAATTATTTTCATAAATATATATAATATAAATCAAACGATTGATCACAATTCTTCTTTTGTACGAATATGTTTGATTTTATAAAATCAACCTTTTGTAGAGAACTTCATGAAATTTTCAATGAATTACAAAATTTCTGTACATTTTAAAGATATTGTTTTATGAACAATAAATATAAATATTCAAAATCGTTGAATGTTTTGATACCATAGCATCAATTTTCAAGACTGTTGAGCGAGCGATCGAAATACAAGAAATCTATAAAAATACAAGAAACCAATACTAAATTTGATAAATAACACATTAAACGAAAATCCTGTTCATTCTTAAAATACTTCTCTAATTCGTGTGTTTATTATTTCCTCAAAACTTAATTAAAAATTAAAAATTTTTTAGAAATTTGAATCCTCAAGCATCGAATTCTAGAAGGCTGTATAGAAATCCATATAATTATCAGAAAATACTTGAAACTGTATAAATATTAAAAGTATCACTAAAAAAAGTTTAGACCTCAGTGACTAATTAAAAATCACAAAACTCGAATATCATTATGTATTTACGAACATGAAAAATGTGTGTTTAAATTTGAAAAGTAGCTCTCTTGTAACTATTTTGCCAAAGGTTGTAAATTATAAAATCTCGAAAGAAATGTATTTTTTAGAAAAACCCCTTCCGAAAATTATTTCCGCCTACGCCCCTGCAAGTATTCATAAAAAACGAGATCAATCCGAAAATTTTCGTTTCGTAACAATAAATTCTGAATTTGTAAGAAAGGTTATGAATTTCTCTAAATAAAACCTTCAACATTCTAATCCCATTTACACGACAACATGACACCTAAATAAATATTATTTCATATTTTTACATCATTAAATGTGCTTATGACTCATAAGCACATTTAATGTCCTGCCCCCCCCCCCCCTCCCCTACACAAAATTCCGTTGCAACGTTCTAAACAGTTCTAAATGAATTAAAAAAAGGGGAACAATGCAAAATTCCCTCCAAATACAATAAAATTATTTCTGCGCCAATTACCAACAAATCCGTCACTATTTCAAACCCGAAATACCATCATAACTCCGTCCCTTCCCCCTCCCCCTTTCTAAAACCTCAACATCCCCGTTGCAGCCAAGTGTAAATCTGGCTTTAATTAATATTCGCGCTACGTTTCGGCCCGTTTGATTAGCCCTAGGAGCCCTTCCCGATGGCCAAGCACGAGTCCAAACGTTCCCTTTCCGCGAGCACACACGCGGGCGCGCATTCCGAGAGCCTACTGTAATATCACAATAATAACCGTTTTCCCCTCGTTTGTCCATCAACCAAAACGTCCTCACGCTCGAGCGGTATCAAAGATCGCGAAATTTCGCGAGACGATACCTCGGAATCGAATTTTTTTAACCCCCTCTTCAGGACGTGAACAAAAAAAAAGTTACGAGCGCGTTTCCCTGGTTGCAGCGAGGGCCTTTAATTGGAAAGAACTTTTGTTTCGCAATTAGCGTTTCTTTTGCGGTTTTTCGGGGCGGAAAAATTGTCATGGTAAAAGGGAGGTGGATGGAATTGTTTTTTTTAATATTTGGAATGAAAAATGGCATAATTGGTATTTATTTTCGTTCTTCTTTCGTATGTTTCAGGTGAGTACCTCGATCGTGAAACTTGACGGGTTCAATTTCCATTTGGTGAGTTAAAGTGGAATTTAGAATTATCGACGTAAACAAAATTTACTTGTTATAATCAATTTAAGAAATTTATCAGGTTATTATATCGAATTCCATTTTGTTAGCTCTAGATTTATATATGAATTTATTTACAGATTTACAGGCCTATGCGGGCGGGGGAGGGGGGGGGGGGGTTTGGAGGTTAGAACCCCCAACGAGATCTTTCGAACGATTTTGATGCAATGCTTATATTATTGGTTGTTACGTTTTAATATAAATTTCGATATCTGGCATTGCATGATATTTTTCAGAAAACAGCGTCTGAATAGATTTTTATTTCTTTTTGGTATTTTTCGTATTCATCTTCTACGATTTGAAGGATTATTCAGTATTCCTGAAACTATTCGTATTTTTCAAGATCTGAGAAATGGTACAGGATTATCTAGTATACTTATATATTTCTAGCATTTTCATTGAAATTTTTACAGATTCCGAGAATTCAGAACTGTAAAATTTGGGGTTTATTAAATTTTACGTGTTCACAAGTTTTTTCGATAAACAGTGCCTTGATAGATATTTATTTCTTCAAGTATTTTTCGTATTTCTTCCGTTTTTCTACGATTTGAAGGATTTCTGAAACTATTCGTATTTTTTAGGATGCGTAAAATGTTGCAGGATTTTCTAGTATTTTTATATACTTTAAGCATTTTGATATAAATTTTTATACATGGATTTCAAGAATTTCGAGCTCTAAAATGTCAAGCCCAATAAATTTTTCATGCCCCAAAAAAATTTCTCAGAAAACAGGTGCCTCAATCGATTTATATTTCTTTCAGTATCCTTCGTATTTTATCATTTTTTTGACGGTTTGAAGGATTGTTTAGTTTTGTTGTAAATTTCTGCATGAATTTCTGGGATTCGATGCTCTAGTTTTGAAAGTTGTATAGATTTTTACTATTCCGTGGATATACTTGTATTTTTCTATACATGTATTTTCTTTTTGTATTTTCTAGGATTTATAGAATGTTGAAAAATTTTAAGGTTTTTTCGAAGATATCTCTTTGAATTCGAAGAATTAGATTTCCTACAACTTAAAGTTTGAAATATTTGCAATATTTTGATCGATTTTGCGGAAAACAGTTTCTTAATTGATTTAGAGTATCCTCAATATTTTTTTTTTAATTTCCAAACGATTTAAAAAATTTTAACACTTTTTTAGTATTTTTTAAGTTTTTTCTACACTTATATTATTAGAATTCAATGCTCGCGAAACCTGAGTTTCTTGATTCCTGGAATTACAGAAATTTACGAAGAATGTAGTAGCTTTGAAAAAAAATTAAATAATCTGTTGTATTTTTCATATTTCGTTTTTTTTTCTGTATTCATAAAATTACGTTAGGTTTTCTAGCATGATCTATAGATTTTAGAATTCATGCTATGGATTTTAAGAACCAAGGTTTCCTGTACTTTCATTTATTTATATGTAGATATCCAAAATTTATTGCTAGAATTGTGGAACTTTCTAAAAAAATTAAAAAAGCATCATACTCTTGATCGACATTTGTACATAAATTACTAATGAATCACTTTGTTTCATTTAAAATTAAAAAATCATACAAATTTTATCTGTAAAAGGAAGTTGAAATTTAAGATATATCTGAAATTCAAAAAATTTCCTAAAAAGTTTCAAATCGTAAAAACTTGATGAGACAGATGTGAAATGAATAACACGAATTTCGTTACTCGTTACCAAAAAAAAAAGTACTCGTTCCTGTTATCGTTACACTCAAAATGTAACGTTTTTGGATAATATAATTTCAGTTGACTTATTGTACTTGCATTGCAGTCACTGCAAGCCTCTTAAAAAAAAAGTTGGGAAAGGGCCATAACTTAACCATTTGTGTAGATTTTGTTCATCAAATAATGTTTGTATAATAAAGTTGACAATATTCCATCACAATAATATTACGTTCATGTAATAAAACTATGTGCTATATACATAAAAACATAATCCAAAACGTCCTCAAAAAAGAAGTATATCTCTTTGAATCAAAAAGTATGAGTATAGTGTAGTAATAAAAAGTGTTTCTTTTTTTTATTTCTTATGCATTCGTTATACATCTAAATGTCAAAAAGTATCAATAAACGTGTTTTTCGTAATCGTGTATCTGTAACTATTGAGTTGCTTGTGTTAAATTTGTTGAATACACAACAAAGATTCAATAAATAAAGCAGAAGTTGTTGAAAACAAATGATGTTTCCATATTGCCTTATATATTTGATTATTTATTGATTAATTAATCAATTCATTTACTTATCTAATCTACATAACTATGAATGGACTATGTACTGTAAAACCACAATAATTTCAATTCCTTGTTATTCTACAAGTACAACGTAAAAGTTGCACCTCCCAAATACAGGTTTCTGTGCACGGGCCTCTAGATTTATGTACAGATTTAAAGCTCTTGGCGAAAATATTCTGATTGCTGCTTCTGTTCTTTTGAATTCCCTCGATCTACAAATTAACTTACGATCCTTACGTTTCGAGATTATTTCGTGGGAACGCGATTTCTCGACAATGTTTACACGTCCGAGCTCGTTTGAATCCTGGATCGATAAATTACGCCGCGTTTTTTCGCACTCCTCTTTTCTTTCAGCGCGTGTTTTCGATGATAATTTAACGATATCGCCTCGAAAGTGTTTGGGGTATTAATAATTTAAGATAAATGGAGGAATTTACGGCCGCGAAAGCGTAACGAACACTGCGGATTTGCATCTGGTAATTTGGAAATGAACGCTTTACGACGGATTCGGTTTTCGTCATTTCCGTTATTGCGTCTCGCTGAATGAATTTTGAATTTATCAGGGAATCCGAAGTTTAGAGCCGAGGAAATATTGAATTAATTTATGAGTGAAATATTTTTAAATATGTTTTCATTTCTTATCCTTATAAAGATAGTTCTGATAATGATAATTATTTGTAAAAATCTACAAATTTTTTGTATCTACGCCTCTGACACATGCCAAAGTGACGTATAGTCACTTCATTTTGTAATGGTGAAAAAAAGATGCGCAAAAACAATTACGAAGCCAGCTGGAATAACGATCTGTAACACCCGACGACAACGTAAATAAACTTGCCGGAGACTAGCATCCGTACACTGGGACAAAAGGGACGTAAAGTTCCGAAGGTTTCGCTTGACTACTTACCAAATTACGACTCCTTAACCAAATTGTTACGAACTGATGCCACCTTCTACAAAGGCGAAATTTCGGGCCGAGATTTGACGATATCCAATCAGTGGTAACATTTAAACGAAAAAAAAGATCACAAAATTTCAGCAAAAATGGATATGTTGGGTTGACAATAAACAAACCTCGAGAGGAATTCGAAAGTTTAGTGTAAATTTACAAGTTATCTTCAATAATTTTTTCAAGGATCTGACATTTAACTTGCGTAACTTTTGGGGGCAGAATGCGATTTTCCCGGGTGGATGGTGAATGACTCAATAATTTTTTTTGGAGGGGGGGGGGGGGCGGGGGGAAGGGGTTTAATATTGTATTGATTATGTTTTTACATTTTCAGATACAAAATGATGAAACTTGAAGAACATTCAAAAATTACGAAAATTCATATGGATTTGGATATTTTTTTATGATCATTGAAAATTTTTCAGTAGTTTTTTGTAAGTTTGAAATTTTAAAAAGTCGTAATTATTTTTACTGTGGTGAATTTTTGAAAATTCGCAAAATTCGTGAAATTTCAGAGAATGTGAATGGATTTTTTGAGAATCACGTTTTTTCTTAAAATCCAGGATTATGTTATTTCGAATTTTTAACAATAATTTGAAATACTTGGAAAGTACTTAAAAGTCAAAAGGAATCTTTGCTAGCTGGACAAAGTTTCATAAAATTTGGAAAATTTGAGTAGTTAGTACCATGTTATAAATTTTTCAAATTCCGAAAAATGAGAATATATTGAAAATTATAAAAAATATCAATAGATATAAAAAAAAAGAATTCTATATCATCCCAGAAAAAGTTCATATATTTATTTATTGTGTTTCGTATTGTATTTTTTCAAAATATACATGGCAATATTTTTCATTTTTTCAACGAAAATGTGTAATGCTTGAAAAATAATTAAAAATCAAGAAAAAATTATACGGGTTTGACAAAATTTATAAATGTTTAAATGTGTTCAAAGTTAATAAAAAATTTTTAAAATTTTGAAAAACCATAACACATGAAAAATTTTAAAAACCAACTTATATCTATACTATAAAGACTGAAATATTAATAGAATTTCCAAAAAAAATCCATCATTTTTAAAATATTGTTTATTTCAATGTTTATTTCGACGAAATAGGTGTGCATAAATATATATTTTTTTAAATTTTTCCATCCAAATTTCTAGTGTTTGAAGAAAATTCAAAAACTATGTAGAATCTTGATAAGTTAGACAATATTCATATAATTTCAAAATTTTTGAATGGTCTGTACTATGTTAAAAATACAATTTCAGAAATTTTCAAAAAGCAGAAAACGTTTGAATTCTTAAGATTGCAAAAAATTAAAAAAAATTCGATAAATCAACAGAATTTCACGAAATATTGATGAATTTCGTATATTATGTTTATTATTATTATTTCTTCAAAATATGCATGATAGTGTTTTTGGAATTCGTTACGGAAATCTAAAAAATCTGCTGTTTCCAAAAACTACTTGAAATCTTCATAAGTTGCATAAATGCTTGTAAAATTGTACAAATTTTTTATATGTAGTTGGTATGTCAAAAATTTTGAAAATTGGGGAAAATTATAATACATCAGAACATTTCAAAAAAAAATTTTTTAGAATTGTAGAATATGTTTATATATATCGTGAATTTCGTGAATCATATTTCTTCGAAATATTATTTATGAAACTTCAATTTTAATTAAATGCTTAAAATACTTGGGAAGTATTTAAAAATTGAGGAAAATCTGGCATAAGTTGGACAAATTTGTGTAATTCGCGAAAAATGGAATAACATATCAAATATTAATTTGGAAAATCAAAAAAAAAAAAAGAAAAAAGAAAAAATTGGAAATTCCAAAGATTGTCAATGATTTTGGAAAATAATAAATATTTGTAGACTGTTAGAAAATGGACGTAAATTTCGTAAATCACAGGAATCTTTGAAATGAAACTACTAAAATGAAAAAGTTTTCACTAAAAATCTCAAATGTTAGACAATTCTATAAATTCATGTGAATTGTGCAAAAAGTTAAGAAATCGATAAAACTACAATTTATAAATGTACAATGCATTTTTGCACAGATATTTTTGCACATTTTACCCATGCAGAATTTTTCACCATACCCTCTTTAGCCGCCCCTGGACTGACTTATTGGTCAGGTTAGGAATTCGCATTTTTCGAATCCATTCAACTGATATTTGATTAGAGAACATAATTCCAAGGAAAACCCGCAGCAATACGCGGTAGCAACGTATTTATTAGCTGAGATAGGAGCTTTTTAACCAGCTTCGATTACTTAGTTGCGGGGGGGGGGGGGTTTCTTTAGTGCCCCCTATCTAATATACGCGTCCCAGGGAACGAGATAATGAGAGGAAAAGAAATCCTCGGTGCGTGTTGAGCGATAATGCAATAACGTATCCTCCTTCGAGTCCACTTCATAAAGCACCTTTCCCCTCCCCGTTTCTTCCTCTTGCCCACCTTACGCAAGTTACCGATATATTTATTATCTTTATCCCCGGAAAAATATGACAACGCCGCAAATGGAATCATAACATTCGTAACGCTGTTCATTTTTTCAAGATTCGAGATTTCGGTGTGGGAAACTAAAACGGTTCAAGACGTAATAAAAATTTTATGTATCGCGTCATCGCGAGGTTTTCGTATGTGATTTTAGTCGTAGAGGTGATGGAGAGGGTTTTTCATAATGTTGAGATGAACCTTTTTGGGTTTTCTTTTCATGAAGTTTAGGATTTTTTTTACCCTCGCTTCGCTCGGGCGCAAACTGCACGCTCGTCAGAATAATCTTTTTCCTTCCTAGTTAAATAAATATCTATTGATTCTAGATTTTTACTAGGAAGTTCTTATATCTACAAAAGATTGTTCATCTCTACATAAAAACTTACCTTTTTTACGAATCGATGGTAATTTCAAATCGAGTGTTCCTCTGCTGAGCTCCGACTTACCTCGTCCCTAACTCCGCTGTTTTCGGGTTTGGGTGAAAATGACGAAGGAACTTTCGTCTCGGATTTTCATGTGGGATCCACTGTTCGTGGGATTTGCGTTGATTTAAGACACCCTGCGTGGAAACATCTCCCGAGTAAGATGTTTCGACTTTTTTCCCATCTTTATTGCGAACTCCTGGTCCTCGGAATCGATTTGACCGAGTGGCCATGTATCCCGTCGTGTAAATGAGGGATCGTAAAGAAAAGTGCGCACTTTACGTTATGGTGTTTGGCAACGTCGGGGCCCCCAAGAGCTCGGCTCGCTTAAATCACGGCTGTTTGTAATTAAGTGAATGAATGGCCTGTATCAGGGTTAATATTTGCGACGTGACGTATGACGCTGCCTCGGAGACAAATCCCTTATATATCATCGTCCCGCTTTATGGCGGGCCCTAAACCCGGGGAAAACCCATAGCACCTCGCAGCTTTCGATACTTAATTATTTCCACGAATCAAAAACGCTGTATCCCAAATGTCAACCAAATTAGCAAACAATTTTTTTAAAAAGATTCTACTAATCAGCTAAGTAAAGAATTACCAGACGTAATTCTCTCTCGTGAAAACCTTGGAACTCATTTAGATAAACATGGTAAAACTATCGATGCATAGAAAGAAGAAAAAAATTATGATGCGGGTTAGGATTAGCTGACATTTGGTCCAACACAGTAATTAATTATTGATTACTATCCTGTTGCGAGTGATTAAACTCACTCAATGCATACATCACCCTAGAAAATTCTAAAATCGATGAACAAAATTTTGTCAAACAATAACAAAAATGGCATGATGCTCACGTTAGGTCGAGTCGGTATTTTACGCCAATTGTAAAATGCACAGACAACTGTTGTTCGCCGATAAAGGAAACTAAGGACGTCTGAACCTATTCACATATAAACAACAACAACAGCTATTATTGTTGCTAAACATTTAAAAATGTTGTAATGTGTTATAAAACGATGTCGTTATACCTCATGAAAGGTTCATCAATTTTCGTTTATTTTCATCAGTAGGAAATACAAAACTATTTGTGTATAACTAATTGTAAAACTGTAAAAGGACGTACTCAAATCTCCCTCAAAATGGTAGGTTTGCACGTAGTGGCAGGAGGTTTGAACCGAATATAAGAATGTCAATTAGATGTTTTATTCTATTCAATAAAATGACACGAAAGGTTAAACTGAACATAATATCATTGGAAAACGAAGTTTTTTTTGTTGTTTTTTTTTTCTTCGTTTTCTGATTAGTTAATACATTTCTTTTTTCTACTTTTCTTTTGCAAATGACAACATTTTCCGTTTTTAAGGCATTAAGCCATCATCATTTATGCCATAAAAAGTAATGTTGTTGATATGATTTACCGTCAAAAATTCGTGCAGTAGGAATCACAGCTGCTCGGCAAAGTTAGTTTGTAGCTCTTGTATTAAATGCTTTTAAAATAAATAGAATGGGACTGGCTTGACAAAAATTTAGTGGAAAACAGCAATGATCCATGTTCAATAGAATAAATGAATAAAATAACACATTCTCCACTAATGACTATTGATAAGCATTTGAAACTTGTTTCGGAAAATCATTAAGATTCTACGGAGAAAAATTTTTGCCTAAAAATAAGTTTGGTTTCATTATAAGAAGTGAAAAGCAATATCTGTTCTATTTTTATGTTGCTTTTGATGAAAAAATGGATATGAGTTTGAAATCAAAAATATTTTATTGAACTTTGCATCCTTTCTATTTTGTATTATTTTATCCATTATTTTATATTCGGGGGGAGGGAGTCATAGGAAGAGTCACGCTATTATTAAAGGGGGGTCTGAGCTAGCGTCACAATTTGTCACACAGGGGGGAAGGGGGTCAAAAAAGTTTGAAATTCACGTCACGTAATTTATGGACGATCCCTTACTAAAAAATTAAATGTTTGTGGAAAGTTTTGATTATAAGTAATTAATGGTGAAAGCCTCGACTGTCGTGAATGTGTAAATCTCGTAATTTTCGTCCCAACAGTAAACGTCCACGCGCGCAAATACCGTTAATTTATCGATAATCTCTAGATTACGCTCCTCGCTTTCCGGCCATGATTTCCAGTTTCCCGTGAAACTGCCGTTTTATTAATATCTTGAGCCCCCGAAACAATAAAGACGCGTATTCTTAACAATTAGTCGGCTTTAGCACGTGTAATGAAATGGTAACGACGCTGTTCCTTGTCCCTCTTCGAGCTGTCGGGGCGCGATTGTTTTCAAGGGCCGTCTCTTGAATCACACTCGACGTGGTTCGAATTGGCTTTTCATTCAAAATGGGTGGAGTTGAACCATTTTTTTATTGATTTTAAGGATATAATTGTAAAATAAATTTGGGCTGTGCAGTTTTAAAAATAGTTGCAGTTAAGAACAATCAAAGAAAGCCAAACCATTTCAAAACATTCAATATTTATGATTTATTTGTCCTCAATACATTTCGTCGATGCAATATTTTAATCTTTCATAAAAATACAGAGTAGAAAAAAGAGTGATTGAGTTTTCATCAAGTACAATATGATCAATTCCCATCATGTTATCTTATATTCCGAATGATAAGGTCGATAACGAATTGCAGAAGCTTCAGGCCTTTTCTCTATTTATCCTGAAACAAGACAAAAAAATCATGAATACTCACTGCTGAACCTAAATTTGGTCAACAACAGAATTTTACCTGCAGTAGCAAATTTCTCCTCAATACCATCCAAATCGTAGTAAGTATCCAACCTGTCATTGCAAACATCTGCTATGAATTCTTGAGGCTCCAAGTACTGACCGTACCCGACCAGATGCAAATCCATTGGCCGACTTTCGAACTGCTGCAACTTCGTATTATAGTCTTTGAATTTTATATTCCACTTAGTGAAGGGACTCAAAAAAGCAATGTTGTTCCTGATTTTTTCATAAGCTAGGTTTGGATTCCTCCATTGGTTATTATCATCCATCTTCATCCGGAAAGTACATTCGATGTCATCACCCAAAGACATAGAGTAGATTCGGTCATTGCAGCGGTAGAAATTCTTACCACTCAAAGTCATAGAAAGAGAGATATTCTGTAAGATACTTTCAAGATCAGTTTGCTTCTTTTTATCAGAAGGCGACAGTTTAAAATGTAGACCGATTCTTCTGAACTTGACTACGTTCTCGTCAATGCCATTCCTTATATCAGCTATCAACGTAGCTGCCTCGCCATTGAATAACTGCCGCAATTGTTTTTCAATCGTTGTGTGCTTCCAGATATAGAAAGGTGGTTTATCTCCATCTCTCTCATCGAAGTATGTTTCACTGTGCATGTCTTTGTCATAAACCGTCGATAGTATTTTGTTTTCTTTGATCGCTCTTATCAAGGTACCTACGTGTTCCGCTGCATTTTTCGTCAATGAGTCTATATTTTTCATATCGAGACCACCAGGAAGTTCTTTGTTCAGGAAGAATTCTTCCACGACTGGGAAGTAATGCTGTTTGATTCCACGAATAGCCATGTTGTATTTTTCCAGCACCAGGTTCGAGTGAACTATTTTCTTCAGATAAGTCAACTCAATTGATAACTCTTTATCATCGATCTTTTGGAGGTCATTTTTCAAATTGGTATTGGCAATCAAACGTCCCAATTTTTGACTATCAGCGTAAGAGTCGATGAGATCATACATACCGATCAATGTTGTCATTCCAGCTTCGACTTTCGCAATACACTGCTTGAAATCATCTTCAAGGAAAGAACCTCGGGTCATTTTGTTGAACATTGATGTTACATCACGCAAAACGTTCTGGATCTTCCACTTGTTGACAGTCAACTCAGCGTGAGGTTTTCCTTCTAATTTTTCCAGAGCCTCGACTTGTTCCTTCATGCTGCGAATTCCAGGTATCATGATGTTATATATATTTTTTTCTTGCTGTTCGAGAATGTTCAATTCAGTGCCCAGCTCTTTAATAACTTCAGTAGCTTCACGTATTTTGGCTTCGTCTTCTTTAATCTCATTGAAGATAGCAATAGGCACGTCAACCGAACTTGCGATACCTTCAATTTTTCCGGCAACATCTATGTTTTTTAGGCCAGCACTTCTTTTGGATCGGCCATTTCGTTTATCAAGAGAATCTCTTATTTCGCGTGCGATACTCAGTAACCCTTGTCTTATTGTATCTACGTTCGGTGCGTTTAATCTATCGTAACTAGAATTCTCGATAGATTTTATATCATTCTCGTAATTTTTCATTTTTCTAGTTACATTGCTGCATAACTCTGTCGCATCGTCAGTCTTGTCTGATTTGCTTAGATACTCTTCAGTGACCTTTTGGATTGCTAAAACTTGTGCTTTAGCCAAAGCGAGTTTATTATTGAAATCTCCGCTTAACTTCTGTACTTCTCTTTTGAATGTCTTTGACAGAGGTTCGTGTTGAATATCTTTAGTTTTTTTGGTTGCAACAGATTCGAATATCGATGTAACACTCATTGTCACTGCACTTGCTGCAGCTCCGTAAGGCCCAAAAAAACTGAGTACCGATCCTATCATTTTTATTGGTGCCAATTGCATATGTAAAAACATGTTTTCTCTAAGTTGTCCTCTTTTGATTTCGTACTCTCTTTGATCTTGTTGTGTCTGTCTGGCAGTCGCTTTCGTTTCGTCTACAAGATTTAAAATGGCTTGATCGATATTCCGAAAAACATCTTGAATTTCCGGCATGATATCATCTTTAATAAATTTTTGTGCCTCTTTTTTCTTCTTGTCAAATGATTTTTCGTACTCATTTTTGTAAGTTTCTATCGCTTCATTTGACTCAACTGTCTGCAATTTACGGATTTCTTCTTTGACTCCCTCCAAGAACTTCTCCAAGTTATAAATCTGCCTATTCTGATGATGCTTTTTGAGGCCAAACAATTTACTTGTCACAGAAGCTTTCAAGTACTTGTTTACCTGTTCTTCGTCTTTGCTGAGGTTTGTCGCTTGTTTGTACTCTTCCATTCGGGTAAGGTATGACTCGTAGAAAGGTATGAAAAAGGATTGGGTTTTCAGTGTGTTGTACTGACTTTCTATACTCTTCAATTCATCCAGAAAACCGCGCATGTCGTACAATTCCTTAGCGTTTTCTTCTATTTGTGACAGAAAACGCCTGAGTTTTGATTCCCTGAAGTCTTCTTCTAGATGCTGACGGATCAATTTTTTGTACCTATTCACAACGTGTGATGGATTTGGAAATTCATCAGCATTTTTTGGTTTCACTTGATCCTTCGGGCTGGCTCCGGGATCTCCGGTTCTTCCTGTTTCTGTTATCCTCTCTAAATTTAGCATCTCATGTACTTGAATCGATCCATTTTTTACTATTTTGTATGCCTTTACTCCTCCTTTGCCGCCGAGTCCTCCTATGCCAGATTCACCCATTTTCCCTGCAAGTATTACAGAGTTATTAAACAGTTTTTTAACTAACGTTATATTCTAACATACCGATATTGAAAGTCTTGAAAATATTCGATTTATCGTTCAACTCTATCATTGTTATGTATCCTGGTTTTCCTTCATGACCGCCGAGACCGCCATGGCCTCCATCACCGCCATTAGTCCCTAGATCATTTGATCTTCTCCAAAGCCCTGTTGAAGACAATTGGTATAAGACGTGCGCACTATCTGTGCATATTTTAATCGTACCAAGATCCATCTGGTTGAGAAAATAAGATGTTTTTTACTGATCTTACACCCTCAGATACATAACTACACTCGTTGCTAAAGAGAACAAAAAACTCGGGACCGAGAATTTTTTCCTTTAACGAGCACGCGAGGGGCTCCCACTCTCGAGCATCTCATTGTACGTGTGGTGTGTCAAGGGCTGGACTGCGCAAAGCTAAATGCGCGAGAGTCAGTCGAAGCCAGACAGTCAAACACGTCGGACTAGAAGAAGCATAGCTTTCCGGTTGGGGACGCGCGGGAGAAGGAGTTATTCCCCCCCCCCCCCCCCCTCGCTGCAGGCCATGGTTGGGAGTAATGTTCTCGTCATGTTCGTTCTCGTTAGCAACGAGTGTATTTTCTTATGATGAAGGAACTTGGTTTTTTAATCACAAGAGTTTAATGGCATTCGTATTATATTCAATTTGTTACTATTTTCATAAAATCTACGAGTCGACCGATATTATTTTTAATATTGATTCTTTTACGATTACCATATCCTATTATGTTTATATGTTTTGGGTTTGTGAATTGAAAGTATAGGCGTTTCGTAAAAAAAATGATTCTCACCATATTCCCATGAATTGTCATTACGCGCTTCTTCCATCATATTGTCTCTAAATTCATAGCCATGTAGATCGGAGAAATTTATGAGGCATTGTCTGGTGGAATTATTGGGGTTCGACGTATCGATACATTTTTTTATTATATCTTCATGTTCATGCACATGTTTTGCTTCTAAAGCGTCCTTACCCGAATCACCTGATTGTAAAATTTAAACAACAAATGTAAGAAGCGTTGTGATAAAGATATTGAACAGTAACATTTCTCCATACAAACATTCACCAAACTCACCATTTCCGCCATTTTGACCTGGTCCACCATCACCACCTTCAGTAACAATTGTTAAGTTTTGCCCGTTGACAAAAACTTGGCCGACACCCAAAAAGTTGCCACCTGGTAGTCCAGGATAACCTGCTTCTCCGTTGTCACCTGGGAGAGATGTTAAACTTTCTAAAGCATCTTTGGCGTTATCTTTCTTTCCAACGTCACCACCTTTAAGAAGAATCATTCTGTTCTTTCCAATGACAGCCCAAGATGGTGCCATGATCGCCATTTGCAATTTTTCGCCTTTCTTTTCCACAGAACTGTCGATAATGAAGGAATCTAAGGCAAACACCTCGATAGATTGTGCATTTGGCCAGCATTCCTTGTTGCTTGTTATTTCACTAGATTTTATGATGTTGCCTCTGACTATCATTTTATTCGGTTCATCACACGTGATCTCCGGTTTACTGATCAACCTCGCTAAGACAGTGTTCAAGAACTTTTTTCTGGCATTGCTAAGAGTTACATTTGCCAAACTATTAAATGCTGAATAGTCGTTTTTAGTACAGTTTGACAGTTCAATCAAATCCAAGTCCTCGACTTTGACATCAAGCGTATCACAATTTTGCATGATATTTTCCATAATTTTCGTTTCATTACAATCAGTTTCATGTTGCAACAGAGTAAAATCATCGTAGAGCTTTGTCAAAAAACTGTACCATAGAGTAGCTGTATGCAGCTGTTTCGCCATGTCTTCTATTTTCGTTTGCGAAGAATTCATGATCGTCGTATAATCTGATGTTTTTTCCAGAGCCAAATTAATTGTCTGTGCCATTCCATTTAACTTATTGGTGTTTTCTATCAACAGAGTTATTTGAAGTTGTTTTATAGCATTCAACAGTGCATGTGGGCTCGAAATTCTGACGTTAGAAAAACTCTGATAGGCCAGCGACAATTTTTCGTTTAATTCATAGATATCTTTTGTGCGGTCCTCTAGTTTTTCGTAATACCTTATTATTTCACCGCAAACGTCTCCTATAATCATAGGTAGTGTCTTACTCAATGCATTTACCATCGATGTATTAAAATATTTCTCGTATGCACTTTCTATGTATAGATTCAGGTCTTTGATTGTATTTCTGTATGTGCTCGGAATTGACAGATTTTTTCTATACACTTCCAAAAAATATTGTGCCAATTTCAAATTTTTTCGTATACTTTCAATTAATTCATCCATCTCTTTTCCTTCAGCGACATCAATCAAAACCGTTGCAAATGATGATGGATTCTTGTAATTGATCTTTTTCATTTCACTCTGAAAGTCTTCCAATGTTCTAGATAAATGCAACAATTCTGGTTCTTCCTGAAAAACTTCGTCGTAGTATTTTTTCATTTTCTCGGTCACATTTGTCACAGAATTCAGAAGATTAGTTTCAACTATTTGATTTACTATTAAATTGACCTTGAGCTCTGATTCAGACGGTATTACGTATCCGAATCCCAAGTCTTTCTTTCCTTCCACGAACTGTAGGCTTGTAATCATATTTAGAATATCTCTCTTTCCTGCTTGTATCATCGACATATCTTTAAGGTAACCCTCTTCTAATGGCGAGCGGAAAATTCCAATTTTACTGTATTCGTCTTCGTCTTTCTGCAGCAATGTCCCTAAAAGCTGCATCGTCTGATTCTTCATATCTTTTTCATCGGTCGACAAGCTCAAATTTTCAGTTTCGTTTCTTATTCTTAGTTTCTCTTCTTCAAGGTAATCCGCTATATCTTCTTTCAATGCTGCGTCTTCTAATAGCTCGATATCGCCACTAACAGTATAATCAAATTTATTCGGAACCTCTATTGCTACAATCGCTATTGCAGTTAGGTACTGACGTACGTCACGAAGAAGTTTCACCAGATTCTCTATTAACTTGGGGAACGTGGATCGATCCTGCCCTTTTATGACTTCCGAGTAATTGACAACGAGGACTATTTTGAATGATTTCACTTTCTTGAATAGTTTGTTCATTATGTACGCGAATGTTACATCGTGCTTTAGTGATTTTGATTTCTTGAACCCAGGGCAATCGTAGAAAATAGTTTCTTTGTCCATGATATTGAAGACCTTACGTTGGGGAATGTGAGTGTGGGAACTGGAGTTTTCTTCGTTTTCAACGACAATTTTATACGCACCGGAGCCTTCTTTCGTTTCCGATGCTTTTAAATTGGCATCAGCCAGCAGTAATGTAAGAGTATTTCGTCCAGATTCCGTATCACCGAACATCATCACTACATTTTCTTGGCGTGCACCGAAATTTTTGTTTTGTTTTTTCGAGAAGTTCATTATTTCTTCCGGTGAATCTTCGTCCACCGGAGAATCTGTCTTCACCGGAGAAATCACTAGCCAAATTAATGGCAACAACGTGAAGAGGATCATTTTATGTCCTGTTTTTTTCACTAAGATTTTTTTGACGCAACTGCTGGCAACTGCGATAGTAGCTGGCTTTATACAGCGATGGATTTTTTCCCTTCCTTTTTTGTCGAAGTGACGCCTTTAGGGAGGGGCTTGATTATTGAAAAAGTTCTTTTATAGTTACAACTTATCGCTCATTCTACTCATTATTCTAAATGAGCGTAAATCTGAAGTTCATGAGTGCTTTATTATGAACGAATCGTCATAGACGTTTTTTATTTCCGAAATGAGCAAACTATTAATATTTATTGTCTATTTAACTTACATGTGAAGCGATTTATCTTTCACATGCAAGACTATTTCATTTTGCAGTCTTTGGAATCATTTAGTCATTAGGACTTTTACATCAAAAACTTGTGAAATGATAGGTGCTTCTAAGTTTTTATCTAAATTTGAAAATCGTTTGTGAAATCTTTTTTGGGAATCCCAGAATACAAAACAAGATAAGTGACGAGAAATAGATTTGTTTTTAAGCTGCAATATTAATGGAATCATTTATTTTTTCGAAAAAGGTAATAAGATTTTCACTATGTTCGGTACAAAAGTTTTTTTATGAACAAAATAGTCTAGAAAAAAAAATATTTTTATCTCGAAAATTTTTATCCAAAAATTTTAACTATGACGATTTTAGACGAAAAGTTTAAATCATATGTACTAATGATTTCAAAGTGAACTTTTTTTTATTCTACGTAGAATCGATCGATATTGTTTAAGCTATTTCAACTAAAAAAGGTTATTAAGTATGGAGAATTCAACTTTAAGTTTAGAATAATTCACCTATTTTTGGAAGAAAGTTATAAAATTCATCAATTTGACGACTGTAAAAAAAAGATATTTTCCACGCTTCAAAAATTCCAAGTGAATAATGATTTAGAAGTCGCGTTAATACACTCAGTATGAAATTGTGATAAATATTCAGTCTGTTTAAAAAATCATTTTGTTTTTGAGGTTCGATCAGTTTTTCTTCATTGCATTTTTATAAAATAGCTTTCATTACTAATTTGACTGTTTTGTAGTATCATCGAGAATTATAATATCTTACGTATACTTAATTTCTCTATTCTTCCTCATTTTTATTTGATAATTATTTAAATTCTTTGCAAAAAATTTACTCTCAATTGAAGCAATTCACTATAATTAGTTTCAATGAAATTAGAAACAAAATTCCACGTACGAATGGAAAAATATTTATCAATGTTTTTTTTTGACTCTCTTAGTTTTGCCTGACACGTTGAAGTTGCTTCGTGAAATATTTTTATCCTTCAATCCAAAACTATGTGAAAAATTATTAATGTAACCGAATCTAAGCGGTTTTTCATAAGGTCCAGAATTGGTCATAAAGAAAATAATATTTTATGTATCAGTTTTTCAGGAAAAATGAATATTTATGATTGATAAAAACCTTTTTATTCCCACAATGTTACAAAAATTTGCATTTTAACAAAAACATGTTTTCAAATTTTATTCATTAATTTCCTCCATCATCAAAAATATATTTCAAACATTAACTCAGTTTCATAATGATATATAATAGCCTAATAAATTTCACTCGATGTTTTTGTTCTTGGTTTCTCAAGATTTTACGCATGAAAAAAAAAAAAACATGAATAATTCAAAATCCATTCTGCAACAGATCTTAAATATTAAAATAGTTTTGAATGACTATAAATAGTTTGAATAACTTGAGAAAAATTACAGTTTTTACGAACTGGTTAATTTTCTTAATAAAAGCAAAATTTTATATGTTTCTTTTCGTGACCGTTGCAAAAATTCTGTCGAATATTTCCAACTCAAAGTAACGTTTAAAAAAAAATGATCTGGTACGATAAAAAATTGTCGACTTCGAATTTGTCCAGACTTAAAAAATACCGAAAAATTACATTATCCTAAAAATATCTAGCGCAATTTAAAAAAAAAAACTGAGTGATAAAAAACTTGCAGCATCGGTTTTCCCCAACATTAAAAAAAAAAAAAAAAACCCGAAGAAGAAATTGAATGACACAATTTCTAACCGATTCTTTTCACTAAAAAATACCATTTAAACCTCGTGCTAACGAAACATTTCTCATTTAGTATCGCCATTTCTAAATTACCCGATTTAGACAACACAATGTTGAACTTCCTGTGAATTTCCGTTGCTCCTATCTACGACTGTCATGAAAATTGCTTTTTCACAATTCAGAGAAACTAACGAAATCACGTGCAGTAGCAATACTTCATCTCACGCATTGAAGAAACTCACGACTCATAACAACCGTCAATTTCGCGTTCTCATAGTCAACAAATCGTTTCGTGTTAAACATATTGACTCCAGTGACAATGATCGTTGCAACCATGATCCAACTAACGTTACTGCCATTTTTGTGGCTCGCGATTTCTCCTGTGCGCCCAGAATCGGTAGAAACGATACTAGAATATTGGAAAAATCACAGCAGACTCTTCGAGCCGAGTCCAGAAAACGCCGTGATCATGCTCGGCGACACGGGCTCTGGGAAAAGTACCCTTACGTTGCTGCTGACTGGCGCGACCTTGAGCGTGACCAAGCACGGTGAAGATTACCTCATCTTCGACGAAAACAACAAAATCGGTAACGTAACCCGCGTTTTCCATACTCTCGTTCCCGATCGTATGGCCTACATGGGAGAAGGCTACAACGTCACGTACTACGACTGCCCTGGGTTCAAGGAAACAAATTCGGCCAAGTACGACATCGTGATCTCATTCCTCATGAACAAGTTGCTGACAAATATCAAATCGTTCAAATTGGTCCTCGTCGTGAATCACTCCTCGCTTAAACGGGGAGAGTCCCGAACCTTGTTCCCGGATTTCATAGAAAACGTGATCAAACTGCTACTCAAAGTCGATAGTTACAAAAAAGGGATCGCAATAGTTGCCACGAAGGTCGTGAGAACCTTCAGAAGGCTGAGTGGTAAGCGTGTGCCGATGAACGACACCACGGTGATACTCAACATCGTGGATTACCTGAAAGAGATGGAAGAAAAAATGAAGAGGGATAACGAAAAACCGGAGTTGTCATCGGATCAGCGCGAATTCAACACCCAAAAAATCAATCTTCTAGAAGAGTTGCAGACGAAGAACAGGAAAGGGAAATACAAGATCGGCATTTTTCGTGCACCTACAAAAGTTGGAGATATCAGAAGTATGGACTACATGCAAGATGAGAGGAGCTACATTGAAGGTATTATTGATAGTTTACCATACGTTAGTAAAGACGAGTCACTGGGTTTCGGTCATGTGATCTCGCGAGAGTCAGCTGTAATCGTCGGTGATTTGGTCGACCAATTATTGAGATCTGATATTTTGAAAGACATATCGAACGTTTGCGAGGGAATTAAGAATCACTATGAACAAGTGTTTCGGAGTAAGTTGGATTTCGTGCACTTAAACCAAACGGCTGCAGAGGCCAAGAGCATGATGGGTGAGATTTCGTCAGGTGAGCTGTTATCGTTTGCTGAAAGTCTGAGAAAGGTTACAAGTGAAATAGTTGACGAATCGTTATTAGAAAGTCTGCAGAAAAATATCATGTACGTGAAATTCTTATTGACAGTGCATAGCAAGAAACTTCCAGTGTCGGCGACATATACAGCTAAAATTCGTGAAGTGACAGAGTACATTGAGAGTCGACTTATGTACTACATTGCTGATTGGATAGTAAAAGTTGTACCTCAAAAATTACTGCCTGTCATCGAGGCTGTTTGCAATGAAATTGATAGATATTACATTAGGCTCGAGCAACACACAAAAGATCTCTACGTTCTGCACGAAAAACTGTCGTCAGCTCATAAGGATTTTTCTGATATCCGAATTACTGATCTGAAATCACTGGTCAAGGCTATCAAGAAACTCAACATTACCTTGTCATCTGGAAACTTGAACGGTCTATCTGAAATGATTCATCAAATGAAGCCCGCTCTAGATTTTAGGACTGATTTGGATGATCTCATGAATGTATCTAGAACAAAATTGGAAGATACCACAAAAAAACTGAAACACTCCGCACTGTGGTATCATTACGTTATCGAGCTTTACACCGATTTTGCTACCCTGCAACATAATACTACCGGCCAGGAACAAGCATTTGTAAAAAATATCGTTGAAATTTTCGAACGAACAGATATAAAAAGCAAAGTGATGGATTTGAATAAGTTGTTGGGAATTACTAACAAGAAATATACCACTTTTGAGAGCATAGAGGACGTAGTTTTAAGCGATGAAAAAAAACAAGCTATGTTCACGGTCTTGAAGCGGTTGGCCAGAAAAGCGACAATCATCTGTGATGATAATCCAAGTTACATGACAGTGACGGGCAACATTGTTCGAACGAGTGAAGTAACTAGTGACGTGAAATGCTGGCCGACCGCACAATTCATTGAGATATTCGCTCTCGACTCCATCATCATCGATAGTTCCATAGACAGAAGAGGTAAAAAATTTCAAATGGCGATCATGGCGCCAGTATGGGTCGTCGTTGGAAAACAAAGCATAAGACTCAAAGGCAGTCAAGGATGGGAAAAGAATGACGCCCAAGCTGCTCCGGTTGGTCCGATTCCCACCAAAGGCTACGATGGTGAAGCAGGTCATTCGGGAGGACCAGGGGGAAACTTTTTGGGAATCGGCCTGAAATTTGTCGGTGGGTCTAACCTTGAAGTCATTTCGGAGGGTGGTGATGGCGGCCCGGGTCAAAATGGAGGAAAAGGTAATTCTTCGAAGGAGGGGAGGGGGAAGACAAGAGTTCCTTCTGAAATGCCACGTTGATTATTTCATTTCCAGGGTCTCCAGGAAAGGAACCAGAGGCGAGGAAACATGCTGATAATTATGTCCAAAAAATAATCAATTGCTTTGGAGTATTTACCAGAACTAGCAACTGTTTGACCAACTTCTGCGATGTGAACAATTACACTTGCCAGATTTCTGGATACGATGTGTTTGATAACCCAGTTATTAAGTCAATGGTAAAAATAGGATATGAAGGAACTGATGGTGGTGATGGAGGCAACGGTGGTTTAGGTGGTTATGGAGGCAAGCCAGGACACATCTACGTAATCGAGCTGGACGAGAAATCTGATATTCAAACAACGCTAAAGGATGGTAAGGACGTCCACAAATTGTATTTAAAAACAGGGCTCTGAATGCGTTTATTTTTTCAGGAAAACAGGGAACCCATGGGAAAGGTGGTTCAGGTGGGCCGAGAGCGAACCTATCAATTTTTTCAAAGTTACAAATCATCGAAGAAACAAGAGATAAAAACACCATTTTTGAAGAACCTGCGAGGGATGTCCGCCTGAGTACATATTTTGATAAATTCACAAAAAAAGGCAAAAGTGGAAACGATGGAGAAAGCTTGATAAACCTTGAACCTGTCAAGTACGAAAGTGGATTTTACCGACCATCACATGCCGTAAATAAATTCAAACACTTAATTCTTCAGAATCTGACAGCTGGCTTTAAGGAATCAGGGCTAAGGATATTCTTGGAAAAAATGGAGGGAAATTCAATGGTCAAGGGGTTGTATGACGTGCATGGTTTTGTGGATGAATTGAAGAATTTGGAACTTCGGTACAATACGGTACAAACCGAATCGTTTTTCAAGCCATTTTACGACTCCCTCTCTTCCCGAATGAGCGAGTACACGAAATCACGGAAACTCGAGCCAGACGAGCATGAGGTGTTCAAGTACTTGAGTGCTTCGGTTATGAGCAAATTGTTCAGTATGAAGAATAAATCGAATAACAGGCAGATCTATGACCTTGACGCATTTTTGGGGATAGTCAAAAGGGAAATTGAGAAATTGAAGGACATCAGCGCGAACGATGCTATTAACGCTTACCGGAAGGAGTTTGAGAAATCGTTGGATGATAAGAAGAAAGCTGCCAACAGTTTGGTCCAATACGAGATCATGCCAGAAATTAAGGAAGTTTTCCGTAAAATGGATCAAGCTATTTTGAATTTGATAGGGGATGTGATTGAGGATACAAGAGCAACTGTTGAAGCCCGACAAGGTAACAACGCAAAGGTACAACAGCTGAAGGAAAATCTATCATTACGAATTCAATTAGCTCCTCTGAAGATGGCAGGTTCAGTGCTGATGTTCTGCGGTCCGTACGGAGTAGCAACGGGTGCAGTCATCACAGGAGCTACGTCATTGTACGAGACTACGAGCATCATTAATGACATCGAGGAAATTGAGCATAACCCGTTGTCGTTGAAGTTTAAGGATTCCGTCAAAAGATTGAACAGAAGGTTGAATAACGAACTAGCTCTTGCGAAAGCTCAAGTGGAAGAGATAAAGAAGATCGCTGGAGAATGCTTGAACGATACAGTACACGCTGACCAAAGTACCATGCTCGAGTGCCAGAACGTACATAGCCAAATGATCAATCTTCAAACCGATATTGAGAAAATCGAGGATGACACGTATAAAAAAATGGACAAACCCAACATTAATACAATAAAAAAGGTCTTGAAGTCCATCGCAGCTTCTTTCAAAAAGACTGATCGTTCGAAGAGAAATGCTGCTCGTGCTAACAAGAAAATATACGATAAAATCGGAGCTATCGCTGATGTTGTAGAAGACATGCCAGTTGACTTATTCAAGGAATTCAAAAAGGACGCGGATGAAATAAAAGAAATCAGTGAAGTCATCGCGAAAATGACAACTGAAATCGACGCCTTCCAAAAGCAGGAACGGATGATCTATAAAGTCTTGATCCCTGAGATAAATAACATGAAGGAACAAGTAGAAAACCTTGATAATTCGTCAGGACAATCTCACGCCGAGTTGATCGTTACAAAATGGAAGATCGGGAATGTTCTGCAGGAGGTTGCCTCATTGTTCAACCAAATGACGCAAGATCTCTTCCAGGAGGAAGACTTCCGGTTGTGCCTGGCGAAAATCGATGCGGGGATTTCCGCTTTGATCGATGTGTACGATCTCATGGACTCCTACACCGACAGTCAGCATTTGGGACGTTTGTTCGCTGATGTCAGTTCGGGGCTGAAACTCGGTAAACCGATAGAAGATAGAGAACTGTCGGACGCGTTGGATTATCTGAAGAAAGTGATCCACTCGAACCTGGTGCTGGACAAATACAACATGGCTATTCGTGGGATCAAGCAGCATTACTTTCCAGTAGTGGATCAGTCGTTCCTGAACAAAGAACTTCCTGATGGTCTGAAAATGGTCGATATGGAGTCCATGACCTTCATGGCGGCGCAGCATGTTAGTGCTTTGCAGACAGCGATTAAGCAGAAAAGGTCGTTGTCGCAGGAATATGGCGATGAGATGCATCCATCTGCTCATTTCGATGGAATAGGCGGGCATAAGCCACCTTTCTATGTGTGGAGGCACAATACGATCAAGAAACAAGTGGAACAGTTGTTCGATGGTAAGACTGTGATGTTGATAGCTGATATCAGGCATGGCGTCAATAATCATGTTGTCAAGTTTAGAAGAATTGGGCTGCACTTTAAGCTATTGTCGCCTTCGGAAGAGCTGCAACAAGAATTTCAAAGTATATTGGAACGTCTGAACATCGCCATGACCTTGAGTGGCAACAATTATTATCGCTGCAACAACCGGATCTACTATATGCCATTGAGTCGTGATGTCAAGTGCAAGTTCCGGATGTCGAAGGATAAGCTACATAGATGGAGGAACCCGAACATGACCTATAAGAAGATTCGGGACAATAGAGCGTTTTTGAGTCCCTTCGCCAGATGGAACATTACATTATCGGGGAACCAACTAGCTGCTCTGTCAAAGTTCAAGAACGCGCCAATGGATTTGCAGCTGATTGGGTATGGTCAGTACTTGAGAAGCAAACAATACCTTGTAGACGTTTGCAACGAGCAGTTGGATAAGCTGTATAATTTGAATGGGATTGAAGATAGCTTTGGTCCGAAAGGTAAAGATCGTTTATGAAGCGAAAATTTTGGTTCAAAGACGAATTGTTTTTCTAAATTCAATTTTTTTCTTTTATTTTCAGGTTGAGTGGAAAAAAATTCTGGAGTAGTTTTGATTGTCTGTCTCTGGTGGAAATGTATCGATATTTCTGGAAAATCTTTTGTTCGTATGTTTAACCTGACCCTTAAGGATAATTCGGTTTTGGTATTTGTCAAATTCGAAATCGTGGATGAGGATTATTTTGGAAGTCAAGATGTGAAACGTTCTGTAAGCACAGAAAAATATCTTCCGCAAGCTCATTCCCGTAATATCAAAGAGTCATCGGAGAAAGCACGGGCGGAGCTTTTTTTGGAAAGCTCCTGTAATCTTTCCTTTGCCGATGTGCAGAACACGCGTCGCCGCGTTCGCTCCTTGCTCATATGGACATTCCTTTCGCTTTTCTTTGCTCTTATTTTCGTGCTGGAATCCTGCACCCTTCCCCCCAACTATGCTTAATCTGATCTGAGTTAAGGATTTTATTTTTGAACAGTAAATGCTGAATGTCTATAGTAGGGTTTTAAACGTTGCATTGATTTGGAGAATTTTCGGACTTGGATTCTAAGACTTTTTGTGAGTCTAAGATGTTTATGTGAGAATTTTTTATCGATATTTTTGTTTCGGTTTTTAAGGTTTTTTAATAAGAATGTTAGGTTGAAGTGATTTTGAAAGCTTTGAATTTATTAGTGAGGAAATTTGAAAATTCAATTTATAAAAATCATTGAATGATCACTGATGAATTTTTCATTTAAAAATATTCCGTTTTTGTTGTTTTTGGTACTTTGAGTATTTTCAAAATTAATGAAATCAGACAAATTTTTTGAATTATTTCAAGCATTTTGAGGATTATTAAGTGACAGTATGAAAGTAAAAAAAAAACGGAATTCAGAAATTCAATATTTAGTGTTTTCTTCATGTTAGAACAATTTTTTAAATAAGCATTCTTAATTGATGTAATTCTTGTGATTTTGCATTCCATGAATCAAAAATTTGAAATTGAAAAAATTGACAATTTTTGACCTTGAAATATTTACAAATTGTATCTTGAGATTCTGAAACATAAAATTGATCGAAATAATACATTTTGTGAATTTTATGATGTCATGAGACTAAAGTTATTAATTTTTGGCATTTTGAAAATTTTCAGAACTGCTCAAATCCAAAAGATGCGAGAATTTCAAGCATTTGAATAAATCTAAAATTAGGTTAACTAAAAAGAACTTGATTTTCATAAAAATTACAGATGTATTTTATTTCAGAAGTTTTAATCTTATTAAAACAAAAATTGTAAACTGGAAAAATTGAAAACTTATGCTATAACTGAAAAACTGTAAATGTGAATCTTAACATTTGAAAACATAAAGTCCATGTTAATAATTTCCACAATTATCTTTAAACAGAAATTCGAAAATTAAAATTTGAAAATTATTGATCTTCAAAAACTTCAAAACCTAAGTCTCAACTTTTTCAAAGATGAATTCTATAAATTAGAACTTGTGGGCATTTTAAGAAATGTTAACTTACAAAAATTTCGTAATCTCACAAAATAATATAATATCAAATAAGTAATTTGTAATTCGTATATTTTCGATTCAGAATTCAACTTGATAAAAAAATTTAGTATTTTCCATTTAATAATTTTCAAAACTTCATATTCTGAACTAAAACGAAAAATTATATTTTTTTCATCTAATATCTAACCATCTATATGAAAAATTCAAAAAATTTTGTAAATTTCAGAAATCGCTTGATAAATAAATCAAGTGACCATTTCATTTACTCGAAAAAATTTCGTATCTTGAAAGTTCCGAAAAAACACGAAATATGAGTGTCATAGTATCTGAACTACTTGCCAAAAATGTTGTTGACAAATTGACTAAAATTTTGCAACATTTTCTCCGCCTTTCATTCAAGACATATGCAGTATTGATGCAAGTATTTGCAGTATAGTAATTCGGTCCCAGCTATAAAGAAAAAAAAATCAATAAATAAATATATCGTAAGAGTTGAATGACTCGCAAAAGTTGAGTCGTCGCAATTAACCAGCAGCAAAGTGAAACAGTCAACTTTAGATTGTCCTCTCAACATGAAAAGCAAATATAGAACGAGGCAGCTGCTTGTAAGGTTGGGTTAGGTGGCTTTTAAAGCATAAGTTTGGCAGTTACGAGGGTGCTTTCGCAAGGGACACGAGTAAGATGCTCGTTCTTACTTTCAAAAGGGGGCTAAAGATGGGAGTTAAGCTTCCTTTCATGCATACCAAAGTACTGATTTTCCCCTTATTTACCCCCCTCCCAACCCTTCCTACCATTCATCATTATTATTCAATAATTTCATACACGAGAATGCATTCTTCTGGAATTTTTCCAAAAATTGGTTCCTTTCAATTTATTTATTCATAAATTGGAAACTTTGCATCTTCTTGTGCGTATCTGAATCGATACAAGCAGATGTCAGTGTCGATATTTTTGAAGTTATGTATTAAAATAACTCTCTCCAAATTTCCTGACATCTGAAAATCCTAATCTCCAAAAATTTATATTTCTCGACACTCACCTACAGAAAAATCGTAATCTTTTTTTAAATCATAAACGGTTCAGGAAATTGCATTGACAAATCAATTCCCCCCAAAAAATGAAATAAATTGAATATTTTCATCTTTATAGTATTAAAAAAACGATCTCTTGACGCCATTTCATGCATACGTGAACTGCGTGGGCGCCGATTTCCCCCTCTCCTTCTTCCATCCCACGCTCCCCCCACCCTTTTTTCACGAGTCGTAACGCCATCGCGTGACTTATGCTGTGCCATACGCGTCCAAAAGCACGTATTTTGTTCATAAGTAGGCAGAAAATGAGATAGGAAAGCCAGTTTGAAGAAAATGAAGAAGGGTGTCTCGCTTTTACAGCCTCGAGGTCGTGTGTAAAAAATCGAGTGTCACCTGGGTCTTGCTCGCAAGCGGAGTTTACTGTTTTTTCATGTTTCCCAAACTCTTCAATGGATTTACACAACAAAAAGTCGTATTTTTTATTTTAAAGAATGAAATGTTTCTCTAATTCGTATTATATCTGAGAAAATCATTTATAATCAAATTTTTACAATTGTATAAGACAAAAATTTCGACTTTTTGAAACTTTGTTTCCTGGGATAGAAACATTATTAACTGAATGCTCTTTGTGGAAGCTGAGGTGGAAACATAAAAACGAAGGCAAGGGCTGACTTAAAAACCTATTTAGCGCCACTCCATAAAACTTCTTTAAATGTTAGCACGAGAAAACGTTACATCCTTCGAGGGTGAAAAGCATAAAGTAGCTGAAGAGCAGATTTTATCTTTTGATCTTGCAGTTAATGCGCACTTGGTACTTGCGAATCGAGGAAAAAATAGGCCTTTAAAATAAATGTTCCTAATAAATAATCTTTGAATGAAATCTGAACAAAGGGTTGGAAGGATTTTGAATGTCGCAAATATTTGTTAATATTGTTTTTTATTACGAAACAATTTAAATGGAGGGAAGGGGTGGATTTTAAGTGAATTTGGAGGTTTTTGTTATCTACCGTTTTCAAATTTTCATTTACTTTTTATCGTATAATTTCGATTTACATAATTAATAACGCGACGACGATCTCGTTTATACGGCCTTATCTCGGCCATATTCTCGGGTGTTTATTGCACGCGTAAATAGCCATTGCCGCACTCACTCACGCGTTTCTTATCTCGGCCTCGCGTATTTAATTTTCTACTAACGATCCAGAAATGTTAAATATTTCGATTTCGCTCGTTATATTATTGTTATTGACTATTCCAGAGCGTTGAATGGGAGGAGGGCGAAATTTTTTCGCGCTCGAGACGGAGGTGTTTTTTTATTAAAAAACTTTCAACTTTGTTTCGATGATTTAAAAAATTTCAGAAAAAGTAAGTCATAGTCGCCGATAACTTAAAAAAGGAAGAGCAACAATTCCTTTGCAAACAAAAAATTTCCTTCAAATAGTTATTGCTTGTTTCTCATTTTTTTTTAAATTAATAATCAAAAAGTATACAAAAAAACTTTTAAAAGGATTCGAAATACACTTTATTGAAATTCTTAAGATATGAATACAAACATTCACAGTATAAAAAACGTAGAATAATATTGGTAAAATAGATGAATGTACACATAATTTTATTATAAGAAATAAGTTCCGATTCCAAATTTTATGTGAATTCGTTCTGTTCGCCCCTTGATGCGTAAAATAAGGAAATTTCAACGCCACAGAAACGAGAAGAGCGATAATGAACGAGGGAAGGGGCGCGGCTTCTCGATATCTCCCGATTGTGCCGGGGCCTGATCTTATTATCCGGGGCCCGATAGTGTAAATTACGGGACGACACGTGTAATCGGATATGTCAGGGGCGTATTTTACGGGCCCGCTTGAATTTCAACGAGTACGTGGGGAACCAAGGAGGATGTGACACGTTATTACGTCGTTTGCATTTGTTTTCTGCCCTTTTGTCGAATTTCTGATTATTATTTCAAAATTATAGAAAGTGTGGGAAAAATAGCTTCGCGAGTGTCTGAAACTTCAAGGGATGAAGAAAAGGTTTTTTTTCTTCAGATAATAGTAATAAAATATTTTGACGTTTGTTTTTGGAATAAAAAGTTCAAGTATTTTTACATTCGAGTTTAAATTTTACAGCAGAATTCTACAAGGATTTTTACAAGAATTTTACCACGTTCTTAAGATTTCGCCCATATTTCGCCGGCTGCGCGTTTTCACGCGATAGTTTATTTATTTTTCCTGGGCATAAAAGAAGCCAAGTTCTTCCCAAAGAAACGGGGAATAACAAAAAACAAATTTGATTTCACATTTCCGGAAATCCCTCGCGGATGAGTGTATTTTTTCAAGGCGAGCCCTCGCCGCGAATCCCTTTGATTTCGCCCCTCGAGCCATACGATCTTCGTTACATCAATGACAATCGCACGTAGCAAGTTTCGGCAAAAAAACTGAAAGAATAACCTAATTCGAAATTAAAAAATGTTGCAAAAAACTGCATAAAGTTAAAAGAGATTGCGTTTCAAAGTTCAAGGGATTCCTTTTACTTTGAAACATCGACGGTTTAAAATGAAAAGGGTTGGTATTTTATTTTGAAAGAATATAACTTTGAAATTATTTTCATTTCAAAATAAAAATGATCTCCTTTCACTTTCAAACATCGACCGTTTTGAAATGAAAAGGGTTAGAACAGGCCCGTGTGGACAGGGGAGGGGGGTTGGTTAGAACCCCCCCCCCCCCCCCCGCCGGAAGGAAATTTTACAAACGATTTCGATTAAATGCTTCTATTATCGATTTTTACGTTTTGATATAAATTTTGATATCTTGCATTGCATGATATTTTTCAAAAACCAGCGTCTGTATGGATTTTGATTTTTTTTAGTATTTTTTGGAAATATCTTCTACGATTTAAAGGATTGTTCAGTATTTCTGAAACTATTCGTATTTTTAGGATGCATGAAATTTTGCAGGATTTTCTAGTATTTTTATATACTTTGAGCATTTATATATGAATTTTTATACATGGATTTTGAGAATTTCGAGCTCTAAAATGTCAAGTTTAATAACTTTTTCATCTTCCATAAGAATTTTTCGAAAAACAGGTGTCTCGATAGATTCATATTTCTTTCAGTATCCTTCGTATTTCATCGGTTTTTGACGGTTTGAAGAATTGTTCAGTTTTGTTCTAAATTTCTGCATAAATTTTTGGGATTCGATGCTTTAGTTTTGAAAGTTGTACCAATTTTAATATTCCATAAGTATACTTGTATTCTTCTATACATGTATTTTCTTTTTGTATTTCCCAGTACTTATAGAATATTGGAAAATTTTAACGTTTTTTCGAAGATATACCTTTGAATATCAAGAATTAGATTTCTTAGAATTGAAAGTTTGGAATATTCGCAATATTTTAATCGATTTTGCAGAAAATTTGAACATTTTTTTAGTATTTCCATGGTTTGCTATACACGGACATTATAAGGATTCAATGCTCGAGAAATCGAAGTTTCTTAATTTCTGGAATTACAGAAATTTTCGAAGAATGTAGTAGCTTTTAAAAAAAAAGTAAATAATCGGTAGTATTTTTCATATTTTATTTTTTTTCTTTATTCATAAAATTTTGTAAGGTTTTCTAGCATTATCTATAGATTTTAGAATTCATGCTATAGATTTTAAGAACTAAGGTTTCTAGTATTTTCATGTACTAATATCCAGATTTAAAAAATTTATTGCTATAATTGCGAAAGTTTCTAATAAAAAGTGAAAATGCATCATACTCTTGGTCGATATTTGTACATACATTACCAATATATCACTCTTTTTCATCTGAAACTATCAAATTATACATTTTTTATCTGAAGAAAAAGAAGTTTAAAAATCACTTATATCTAAGTTTAAAAAAAATTCTTAAAAAGTTACGAATCGTTTTATAAAGTTGACGAGACAGATGTGAACTAAATAACACGATTTTTTTTACTCGTTACCAACAAAAAAGGAACTCATTCCTGTTATCGTTACACTAAAATATTCAACGTTCTCGGATATTATAATTTTTAGTTGACTTATTGTATGTGTATTGCAGTCACTGCAAGCCTCTTAAAAAAAAGTTGGGCAAGGGCCATAACTCTACCATTTGTTAATATTTTTTACATCAAATAATGTTTGTATATTTATGCTGACCATATTTTATCAGAATAATATAACTTCCTTTTAATAAAATTATGATATATATATATATATATATATATATAAAATAATCCAAACCATCACCAAAAAAGGTGTATAGCCCGTTAAATCATTAAATTTTGTATAGTGTTGTAATAAAAAGTGTTTCTTTTTTTATTTATTATGCATTCGTTACACATCCAAATGTCAAAAAGAATCAATAAACGTGTTTTTCGTAATCATGTATCTGTAACTATTGAGTTGCTTTTGTTAAATTTGTTGAATACACAACAAAGGTTCAATGTATAAAGTCAAAGTTGTTGAAAACAAATGCATTTTGGATATTGCCTTATTTATTTTATTATTTATTGATTGAATGATTTTTTTATTTACTTATTTCATCTACATTTAATATCTACGTCACTATAAATGGACTATGTACTGTCAGACCAAATTTATTTGAATTACTTGTTATCCCAAAAGTATAACATAAAAGTTGAACCCCCCCCCCCCCCCCAAATACAGGTTTCTGTGCACGGGCCTGAGTTAGCATTTCATTTTGAAATTCTTTTCATTTGTAAAAGGGATTTTCTTTCATTTTCAAACATCCACCGTTTTAAAATGAAAAGGGTTACCATTTCGTTCTGAAAATCTTTCCGTTTCATGCCTAAACGAAAATTCTCGATTTGCCAAATCCTGAAATCTCTTTTCCTCGTGCAAATTTCGGCCTTATCAAACGATATAAAAAGAAACAAAACAACTGGGGAATAGCTAATTAGAACTCGAATATTTCGCGCCCTGCGAGAAAAGGGACGAAAAAACAGAAGGAAAAAACAAAATCTTATCTTCGCGACACCTTAACGCTTTAATATTGAGATATTCCGAGGCTCGCAAAGTGCCCGTGAAGATACTCGTTGGCTTTTAATTAAAGACGCGGGAGCGGTTCTATCTCTGAGATTTTTACCCCGTGTTTTTCGCGAAAGGGGCTCACTGCAAATGGCAGGGCAGTTATGGTCCTTGATACCGCTTGAAACTGAGGGGCAATTCGGTACTTCCACGGAAAAATCCGCGTCTGTACAGTGCCTGGCCATATTATTAGATAGAGGGCGTGGGAATAGTATATTGTGCTGCGAGTCGGGGAAATAACGGATTCAAAATAGGCATAAGTGAGATACTTCTGGGATAAAAATATTCATCCAAACCACCCCTCCCGCAAATCATCTAATTTCTTCAAGTTAACACCGTGAAAAATCGCACCTCGTAAAAAGCTCGTCCTGGAATCTTTTATTGCTTAATTCGTTCTCCCGAGGCACATTTTTCCACGCATGAACGAGCTCTCGCATACGTTTAACGTCCTGGCATCCGACAATTCCTTGTCTTTTCCTTTTTGTTTCCTCGATAGGTGCAGGAAGAAAGGAATATCGAATACAGTGGCGCGTCCCATAAATTCGCGGGGGCACTTAATTGAAAGGGGAAAGAATAAGAATAGCGAAGCAAAAAGGGACAAAAAGGTTTTTTTTGGGGGGGGGGGGGGGGTGATAGGGAATAAGGTCTTTTTTTCGCGGGCGGAACATCGGATATGTTAAACGGTCCCGGAATGCCGTTTCTGCATTCTCCAAATAAACGATCGGGACAAAAGTGGCCGAGAACGAAAGGGCGGTAGCAGCCGTTGAAACGGGGGAAAATAAATAAATTAGGCTGAATCGAGTGCTTGGATTACGTAGGTTTCATTTTGCAACAAATGAACGTCATAAGGAGAAAAATGTGCGACTTCTTTAGGCTGTATTTGAGCGAAATAGAATCGTCAGTTCTTGCGATAATTTTTTTCCTAGATGGTTGGTACGTGAATTTTTTGAATGATAATTAATTGTGACTGAAGTGAAGAAGGAGGGGGGGGGGGGGGTTTGTTATGCACGAATGTCAGGTTTTTATATTTTTCGATTACAAACTGAGAAACTTGATGAATATCAAAAATATTAATAATTTGTTGTGATTTGGATAACTTTTAGTAGATTTAAAATGTTCTGAGGTGTTTGTATTATTTTAAGAAAGCATAAACATTAGATAGCCTAAATTTTGAAAATACGTAGAATTTCAGAAAATGTTGATGAATTCTGCAAATTGTATTCATTACGAGTTTATTTGAAACTATGTAATAATGTGTTGCCATTTTTTACGATCAATGTAAAAACCTTGAAGAGTAATTTAAAATTACTGAAAATTAATGGTTTGGTCAAATTTTTCTTATATTTTGAATATTTTGGATAGTTTTTATGGCATACAATTTTATTTTGATATATTTGAAAAATTGATATTCTAGAGTATTGTTCATAAATCTCGAAAATTCAAGAAATTGGGGGTAAACCCACAGAATGTTAATAAATTTTGTAACCAGCTAGTTATTAGTTTTTTCAAAATATAGATAATAAAGTTTTTTTTTCAACTTTATGATAAATGTGAAAAACTTGGAAAGTATTTCAAAATTACAGGGGGCAAATGAGATGGACACATTTTAGGAACATTTTTTTAAGTTCTACATTGGTATTTTTCGAAATTTGGAAAAATTAAACAAAATTAAACATTCTGTTGATATTTATATAAAATTGTTGAAATTAGTAATACAGCTGTATGAAATGTTTCTAAATTGCGTAAATCGTGTTAGTATTTTTTCAAATATACACGATAACGATTTTTCGTTTTTTTATCAAAATTTGGAGAAATCAAGGAGAATCAGAAAAAAAGAAACAATTTCGATAAATGTTTTGTGAAGTTGTATTACGTTCAAAATGTTGAAAGTTTTAATGAATTCTAAAACCTCCAAAATTTAAAAAATTCCAAAAATTTTGTGAAATTTCGGACAATTTACAGAAATTTTGTTAATTCTGCGCATTTGAAAAAAAAAATGAAAGTGTTTTTTCACTTTTATAAAGAAGAATATAAAACAGTTGAAAATTGATAAAAATTGCTGGAAAACTTTTATGATTTGGACCAGTTTTCAATAAATTTGAAGTTTTTCAAATTAAGGTTATACTTTTTGAACATTTAAAAAAATTCAATATTAAAGAATTCTACAATTCCCAAAAATTGGTGAAATAAAAAAAAATGTTTATGTATTTTGTGGATTGTATTCATAATCATATTAAAAAAAAAAAAAGCACTATAGTATCTTACATTTCAACTTGAGAATATTGGAACCTTGAAATATTTAGGAAAATAACTTGTTATGAGTAAAAGACATTTTCGTAAAATTTGGAAAACTTATAGTAGTGTGCTTTATGTTCAAATTTTTCATATTTTTAAGAAATTAAGAGCAATAAAAATTTTGAAAACCGGTGATAGTTCTATAAAATTTTGAATTTTTTAAAAAATGAGAATTTCGTTGTCAATGTTCTTTTATTTTAATAAAAATCGAAAAACTGAGAAAAAATTCAGAAATGACGAGAAAATGAGCATTAAGAAAATTTTTTTCAAATTGTCAGCGTTTCAAATAGTTCGTTTTACGTATCAAATCTCGGAAGATCAAGAATAATAAAATAAAATGAAAATTCAGGTACACTAGATCGTAAATAACTTATTGAAATTCTCAGACTTGATGGAATTTAGAAAATGTTTATTCATTTCGTGGGATGGTTCATTACAATTTTTTATTCTTTTAGATTCGTATGCCCTTTCATCAATGAATAGAAATTCAGAAAACTTAGAAAATTTGAAAAAATCACCAAAAATCATACGCCTAGTTAAATTGACAAGTTTTCATAATGATCGTAATAAAATAAACAAAAATCTCACATAATTCTGAAAATTGTCAATACTTCTCGAAATGACATAAAACTACTGAATCAATACAGTATCGTTGAAATTCAAAACTTTTATTTCCATAAAATTCTGACAAATTGTATGTATTGTGAAACATCTCTCGCGGAACCCCTTGTTCCTCCATTTCAAAAATTCAAAAGAACCTTTCATCATTCCATTTGCAGGGAAGAAAAAATTCCAACCCGATCCTTCGTGCTGTCCCGTGTGCGGGGTGACGGTCAGGCCTCAGGATTTGGAGCAGCATTTCGTGCAGGAATTAGACCGTCTGTACAAAGTGACGTCAGCGCCACCTAGGCCGAGGGCGCCACGGTCGGCGCTGCCCCCTGCGCATGCGCAGGATCACGTGCACGCAGGCCTGCTGCACGCTCCCTCTGCTGGTGACGGTACCCCCTTAGGAAGATGGGAAACATATAAAAGGATCAAGGCCAATCGACAGGTAATTTCCACAAAAAAATACCAAAAATCAATGTCAGTATTCCCAGGGATCATCTGTTGTAAAAATTTTTTTTTTATTTTGTTGCAGGCAAGAATTCGGATAAAAAACCGAAAAAGAAAAGCTGACGAGCCGGCTTGCCCCGTGTGCAGCGAGCGCCTGTCAGGGTCTCCCGAAGAGCTGAATCAGCATGTGGAAAGGTGCCTGAACAAGCAAAATGGCGCCGGCCATAATTCCCATTTGGACGACGAAGAGGTCGACGTCGAGGGCGATTCTGAGACCTTCGAAGAATACGAATGGGCAGGTCAAAGGAGGGTCAGGGCGACGTCCATGCTCATTGGAGGTTTTTCTAGTAAGAAAATTTTAATTTATATCATTTTGGAGGGAAAGGGAATCGAGTCAAAGTAAAAGAAAATGTATTTGAAGCCGTTGGTTTGGCAACGTCTTCGAGTACTCGAGGTCAAGCTGCGAGTAACCAGGAAGATGAAGACGTCGACCTGGTGGTTGATGGCGACGACGCTGCGCAGTTTGGAGCTGCGCAATACTCTGAGGCCGACGTTGTCACCCCGAGGCTCGATGGCACTCGGGAACAGAAGGAAAGGGACGCACTTCGGGAAGCTGTAATATCCCCGAATGCGCCGTCTTTTACTCCTCCGGAGCAGCCGCGAACACCCCAAGTTGAGGTTAGACAAATTTCGCAACTTTTGGTACGTTTTTCTATGAGATAGGGCGTTTTTTAGTAAGCTTTGCGGTGGGTGAGTGGATCAAGGCGCGGGCGCGTGTGGAAGGGCTGGGTTCGAATCCTGGGGCAGAAAGGGAAAAAAATATGTACTATGGGAGTTAGGAAGTCGAATTTGAATTATCTTGTCATTTTCTGCTCGGTATCGTATTTTATTAATTGATTTTTATGAAAGAAACGTAAGAAAATTTTTTCCAACTTTTTACATGATTCTTGAACATCCCAAGTTGATGTTAGTAAAATTCTGAAACTTTTGGTTCATTTTTAAAGGTGATAGGGAGTTTTATTAATAGGCGCTGCGGTGGGTGAGTGGATCAAAGCACGAGCGCATGTGAGTGTCCTAGGTTCGAATCTTGGGGCAGAAAGTAAAAAAAACTCATCTTACTAACATCAGGCAGTTGAATATCAATTATTTCGTTTTTGTCTACAGTGGGTCACATTATAATAATCTATTTCGATGATAAAAAAAGGAAAAAACAATTATGCTGTTTACCAGGTGAAGTCCGAGCCACGTTCGTCGACCCCATTGGTGCAGCCGAGCGAAAATGAAGAAAGTGGAACTATCCAAAATGCGAAGGGAGGGGAGTCTGACACTCCTGTCATCGACGCCTTAAGAGGTCGAATAAAAGAGCTCGAATCTGAGACACGGGGTCATGCACTTAAATGTCTCATTTGTATGGTGAGTGATTGAAAAATTTTCCGAATCTTTCATCCTGAAATCTTGAATACTAAATTTACAGTGGCTGTAGTAGAAATGAAATGAAAGCTCGTACAGTCAAACCTCGTTTTAAGAGTTTGACTGAATTCCAGAAGTACTGATTAAATTTTCTTGTGGGGTAATTGGAATTTGATGAAAAGCTCATTTTTTGTGACTATTTGCATGAGAAAAAAAAATTTTCATGTTCCAGGAGCAATATAAAAAACCAGTCACTTCAGTTTGTTGCTGGCACGTCCATTGTGAACAATGTTGGCTCCATACTCTGGTGAGTTCAATATTACCTCAATTTTTTTTTAATTTTGAACAGAAAGGAAAATTTTATTTTTTGAAGGATAAGGTTATCGAGACTTGAATTACTTAAGGAGGGGGGGGGGGGGGGTGGAGGTCGTCATTATACGCATAGATGAAAATATTGGAAAATTCGAAGATATTAACACCAATAAATCATTTTATTTTAGAGATTATTTTGATAAGGTTTGAATTATTTTATACAGTTAACTTTATATAAGAAATTCAAAAAATTGAATATTTTCTATGTAGTCAATGACTTTAAAAGGATCGACAAATTTATTAAAATTCAGAAAATGTTACCTAATTGTAGTTTGTGTGAATTGCAATATTTTTTCGTAATCTTACTGATTTGGACAAATTTCATTGAAAAACGGGGAGTTATAAATGCAGTTTGTATTTTTAACAGAATAAAAAAAATTTGGAAAAATTAAAAAGCAATGAAATTTTTAGGAATTGATGATGGTTGTACAAAATTTTGGAAATTTATAGAAAATGATCTTAAATTCCATAGATTTTGTTGAATATTATATTTTTACAAAATACGCTTGATACCTGTATTTTTATGCCCAATTTTGCAAAAAAAATCTGAAAAACCTTAATATTATAAAAAAAAAATACGAAAAATCGTGAGTGAACAATTTTTTAAAACAGTTAAAAATTTTTTTCGTAGTTTTCATTCTCTTTCAATTGCACTACTTTTGAACAAATGAATAAATTGAAACTATTAAAAATAATTAATTACTTTACAAAATTTATAAAGTTTACAGAAATTCAGGAAATTTTCATAAATTTGCTGATACCGTTTATTCTCATTTTCCTTTAAGATTTTTTTGGATATTTATTAATAATCTCAAAAACTTGTAAAGTATAGAGAAATTATCAAAAATTTTATTGACTCTTACACATTTCTATGACATTCATGAAGTTTAAAATAGTTCGCTATACAGAATTTTGAAAATTTTAAAAAATTGAAATGCAATGATGTAAATTCAAGGAATCGATACATTAATTTTACGAAATCTGCGAAATTCGTAGAATTCAAGAGAAATTTATACTTTTTCTAAATACGCGAGTTAATTTTTGTGTCCTTTTTTTAATAAAATCCCAAAAATCTCAATGACATAGAAAAATTACGAAAAATCTCAAGTTGTGAGAGTTTTCATAAATATTTCAAGTTTTTTGCAGTGAATCATATGTATCTTTTAAATTCCAAAATATAAACTAACTTCAATAAATTGCAATTCATGAGTATGGTCAAATATTTGAGAAAATTCTAAAAATTTGCAAGATTTAAGGAAATATTCATAAATTTTGCAGATCTTGTTTAATCCCACATTTCTTTGAAACGTGTATGATGTTTTTTATTTTTCATTGAAAATCAATAAAATCACAAAAGTATTGAAGAACTACAAAAAATTTGAATATGCTAAGCAATTTTTCATAAAATTCTGAAAGTTTCTTATACGTTGTATATTAGGCATTCCGAAAATGTAAAAAAATAGAAAAATTTGAAAAAGTTATCGGTAACAATTCTAAAAAATTTCGAAAATTCAGAAAGTTATTGATAAATCCTGTAGATCGTAAAAAATATGGGGAATTCCTTAAAAATAAAATAACTGAGTTATATTTTCGAATTTTTGAAAATTAAAAAAAATTTCTTTTTACGAAGGTCGCTTAAATTTTAAAAATTGTAGTAAAAATTTGTAATTTTCGTAAATTTCAATCAATTTTCTCTATTTTTTTAATTCAACATTTTCTGCAATCCCTGACCTTGAAAATTAAAATCGTCATTTTTACCTAATAAAAATCCCCAAAAAATATAATCCATAACCATGAATTCAATCTTATCTCATTGAAAACCAAAAATCTCATGTCCGTTTTCTCCAAAATTTTCCAGGGTGCGAAAAAGCTCTGCCCCCAATGTAACATGATCACATCGCCATCCGACTTGAGGCGGATTTACATGTGAATTTTGGGACTCAAAAAGAAGGCTCGTTTTCATGAAAATCGAGGATGCCGATCGCGAAATTTTCTGTATATTTCCCAGCGATCGCGTGTACATTTGTACATTACGTTGCGAATTCGCGATATTTGAAACGCCGTTGTCGTTGCATGTACTATAAAATTTTCGAATCTTATCAATAATTTAATAACGATCGATATACATAGTTGAAATCGCCGACATTCCGAGGCCGTTGAACACAGTTCGATTTTGGGGAAAAACAAGAAAACCAATTTCCCGACTTTCCCCAAGTTGCAATAAAAATCACGTTGAAATGTAATTTCCAAAAATTCACCGAATTTTCCTGTTTTTCCCTAGTTTTTCTTGGTAAATGAGTGATTCAATGTTTCAGTGCCTCTGGAAAAACAATTAGTTATTGCTGTTCATTGTTATGTTTGCGTGTATGTGGGCATGAAAAATTTTTTTTTTTCCTTTCTTTTGCAATTTTCGAAAATGGAGGTATTCATCTAGGACAAATAGTTGACGGAATATTTTTTAGTTAGTCGAATTTTTCATCGTCGCACGAAAAAATGTTTTAGAATCTACGAATTGTAAATACACGCACTGTTTCGAGGCGCAAAAACGCGAGGAAAAATAAAGAAAAATCAAAATTTGAAAGCGAAATTTGAGAAATTCTTTTATTTTTACCCATCACTGATTTTTGTTGTTGTGTATGTTTTGCAGGTCGAGAATTTTCCTATAAGCAGAGGTAAGTAATGGTTCGAAAAATTTTGATTTTTCTAAGAAATTATTCGAAAATTCGTTGTTTTTCAGACTTTTCCACTTTTGTTTTTAATTTCTTCCTGATTACTGCACTTTTCCATAGGTAAGTAATGAGAGTGTTATACTACGAATTATTTGGAGAATAATTCCTTTCCGACTTTGAATATTTTTTTTTCATGGTATAGAAAAATTCTCCTTTCCAAGTTGGAATATTTTTTTGTGTATAGTATAGAAGAAGACTCCCCCCTTTGCAACTTGAAAATTTTTTTTTGTATAGAAGACTCCCCCCTTTTCAACTTTGAATATTTTTTTTTTTTTCGTATAAGACTCTCTCCTTCCCACCTTTGAATATTTTTTTTCACTTCTCAAGCATCGAAAATGAGTCAAGCATCGAAAAATTTTGATTTGTTTAAAGAGATTATTCAATAATTCGTTGTTATTCAGAATTTTCCATTTTTTTTTTCAATTCCTGCCTGAAATACACTTTCCCATAAGTTAGCAAATATATTGTTATACTATGAATTATTTCAAAAATTCTGATTAGTTCAAAGAAATTATTTGAAAATTCGTTTTTATGCATAATTCTCTCCTTTTTTTTAAATTCCTTCCTGAAAATTGCGCTTCTCCAGCTGAAAAATCAATGTTTTGCGAAGTTTTCGTTATTCCAGGGACGGGTAGAAGTAATGGAAAAAAAAGTAAGGGAACCTGTTCTTTGGCGAGATGAGGAAAGGCGGAACAGGGACGTAGCTGCGGAATTGAAGGTGGGCATCGGTGTTTTAGCTCCGCCTATCCCGACTTGGTAAAATGCGGTTGCGCGAGAAAAGCCGCGATCTTGAATATACGCGTACATTGTATGTGCATTTTCCGTGGACGTGCAATTTTATTGCGCGCACTTGGAATTTTCCTCCGTACCGTGGGACGCTCCCAAAGAACGGAAATACACGACGAGTTCGTTCACATTGGACTAGGGATGGACTGAACGTATCAATATATCGGAATTTTTTTTTATACGTGATATAACAGGGTATTTTTAATCAAAATAATCATCAAAAGATAATATATATCGATATTTTTGTTGGTATATGAAATCACATCACAAGTTTTTTGGGGAAAAGAAAAATAAGAAGAAAATTTTAGTTAGGACTCATTTTGCAAATTAATTCGAATATTCAGAATTTGTGTAGATAATTTCTTACAACATTATATTCAATCTTCTTTTTGAAATTTTTCAACTTACAAAATAATATAGTTGCATGGTTAATATGAAAGACAGTCTGTGGTTGACAGTTTCAAAAATATAATTGCAGGAATTTTTGAAATTCTGTTACAATATTCCTTTCGTTTTTTTTATTAAATGAATATGATTTGGAATCAGTATTACAAATTTAATTGGCACCATTTTTAGAATAATAAACACATCGAAAAATCTACATCAAGTGACTGTTCTATTTACGATTTATAGAAATATTACAAATGTATGAAACTTTAGATTTTGTAGCATAAAACTCGATCTATGTGGTAATCTATCGAATGTTAAAAAAAAACATCGAATCTAGCTGGAAATTTCACGAATTTCAGAAAATTTAAAATACTAGAAGTTGAAAGTATACATTATTACTGATTGAATTTTTTCAAAAATCTATAATAATTCTAGAAAACAGTACAACTTTGATTTCTACATCGTTAAATTTTAGTAATTTATATAAGAATCCATAAAAATATTCTAAATCTCTGAATTTTCCAGAAAATATAATGAAATTTAAGAAAATAATTCTAAAAATACTCTTATTTTATAAGATACTTACAAATGATGCTTGAGTTTTTCGAAAATCGGTTAAAAAATCTAGGAAGCTACTGAAATTTTATTACTAAAGCAATAAAATTTTGGAATTTTCACATAAATATACACATCTACAATTCCCAAAATTTGAAAGAAAATCTTACGAAGTTTGATACATACAAAAATAATGACATTCTAACGAATTCTGATTATTATTTCGTTCAAAATCTTTATGGATTACAAAAACAAATTACATTTTGATTCCTATAGCATTAAAATTTAGTAATCTGTATGAAAATCAATAGAAGTACTAAAAATGCCTGAATCTTGAAAAATAACTTGACGAAACTCGATAAATTCAACAAACAACGAAGAATCATAAATATACTGGAATTTTTTAGCAACTTATAAACGCAAATCGAATTTTTCTCAATTTTATGAAATTTTCGAAAGATCTTCATAAAATGTCGAGACTCATAGCATTATATAATGGAAATTTATAGAAATTACCATAAAAATATCGAAAATCCTACAATTTTTATGAAAAACTAACGAAACTTGACGAATAAAAAAAAATGGTAATTACTGAAAATACTAGAATTTTAGGGACTACTGATAAATGCTTATTGAATTTGTTCAAGAAACTACAAAATTTTGAAATTCTTTATGACCTTGACTCTTGAAAAATTACACACATTTTTTAAAATATGTAATAGTCAAAAAATGTACTAAAAATCTAGTGTTTTTAAAAAAATCATGTAAAACTTGACAACTATAGAAAAAAAAACCTAAAACCTGAGAATAAGAGTTTTTCATTTCATATTTGTAAATGCCGATTAAATTTTTTCACAAATCTTACAAAATTCTGAAAATCCCTGAGACTTTAAATCCTTGAGTATTCAATTTTATAATCTATATAAAAATCTAGAAATATACCTAAAATCTTAAAATCTTGGATAAAATCGATCAGAACTTGATAATCACAAGAAACAACGAAAAATACTAGAAATACTTGAAATTTATTACAAATTTATCAAAATTTTGATGAAATTTCTTCAACGAAATCTATAAAATTTTAAAAATTAATGAAACTTCGATTCCTCGAATATAGTGTTTTAGAAATAAATGTAAAAGTCTGGATGAATACAAAAAAACTCCAAGTTTTTAAGAAATTCATGCAAAACTTATCTAATACAATAAACAAAGAAAAATACTAGATTTTCATTAGATACATAGAGAGCCTGATAAAATTTTTTTGAAAATCTGTAAAAAATCTGGACATCGATAAAACTTTTATTCCTAGTGTGACGAGCGAGCTCTTAGTCACTCGTCTTTTATTTTATGTAAAAATTCGAAATAGCAAAACGAACAAACAATTCTACTCTCAAGAATCATTAGAAGTTAAGTTAGCATGAAAATAATAACGACGCGCCCGGCCTAATCAGCGATAAGAGTGTACAATTTAGAAGTGAATAAAAGCTTTACTGTTATATCTTTTTTCAACTAAATGACTAAATTACGAAACTATTTTCAGAAAATGAATCGAAGAATAAATGTAAAGTAAAATACAATTCTCATTTCCTTTATAGACGATAAGAATTTACTTCGAAAATAAGAACATTAAGGTGATAATTTCTAACGTACACGATTGATACTTTGAAAAATAAGAACATTAAAAAAACGAACTGGAAAAACCCACCTGTTAACTTTTTCTCTTGAAAAATACGATTTCCTTTCGCCATTTCGATAGACAGTTAATTTCACAATACTTAACCCCTCCACCACCCCCACCGAACATTGCCAATGTATAAATGCTAGAATTAATAAAATGAGAGTGTAATTGTACTTGCGAAAAAACTTAATGAAAAAAGTGAGATACAAAAGTATTGAAATCAGTACTAAATTAATGTATGAACAGGGAAAGTATTTCATTGTTATGCAATTATTAATTGTTTATGCAAAAACAGAATGAGAATTTATTACATGATATAGGCCATTATACTTGAGTGATATACAAAAAAAAATAAAAAAATCACAAAACATCAGTTTGTACAGTTATTCATAGAATACAGATACGGTAGACTTTATCAAATTAAAGTTTTGTAAAAATCCAATAGTCCCAGAAGTGAAAGTAGGTAAAAATTCATTCGCGGGCTGCTGTCAAGATTGATAAAATTACTGTTTTATACGCATAATTGTAGATGACGACGTTTCTTTCTCCTTTTTTTTTCCAACTATTTCATCTATTCAAAAATTTATAACTTGACAAATTATGACACAAAACTACCTCAAAATGCAGGAGAAACACATGATTTGAGAACTACAATAAATCAGTACTGTGTTAACTGGATCTCATTCAATAATGGAAAAAGCGTGTCAGTAAATTTCAACGAATATATACAACTTTCATGGTATTCTCGTTATTTAAACCGAAATTCTTATTAGATATCATTTTCCACGAAAAGCTGCATCGAGTCAAACTTTTGCATTACTTATTATGTATTCAGATTCCAAGTTATCCGTCAGTTACGAGTATAAATAAAGTAATGCGGATCATTAATCTTAGCCTAGTAATAGAGCTTGGTTATCGTTATGAAATTTATTGTTAATGCAAAATTTACTGTCAACATATGATAGGTTGTTTTTTGCACAGCAGCCCGCGAATTAATTTTTACCTACTTTCACTTCTGAGACTATTGGATTTTTACAAAACTTTAATTTGATAAAGTCTACCGTATCTGTATTCTATGAAAAACTGTACAAACTGATGTTTTGTAATTTTTTTATTTTTTTTTGTATACCACTCAAGTATAATGGCGTATATCATGTAATACATCCTGATCCCGTTTTTGCATAAACATTAATAATTGCATAACAATGGAATACTTTCCCTGTTAATACATTAATTCAGGACTGATTTCAATACTTTTGTATCTCACTTTTTTCATCAAGTTTTTTCGTAAGTACAATTACACTCTCTTTTTATTAATTCTAGCATTTATACATTGGCAATGTTCGGTGGGGGTGGGGCGGAAAGGTTATGATTACACTAATATTTGTTACATAAGACATTGTCAGTACTGTGAACAACAAAAAAATGTAAAACGTGTAATAAAGTTATTTTCATTGGCAAAACAGAAAGATTCATCTTCATCGTTTGAGAACACAATAAACGGGAATGCTCATGTTTCAGCTCGAATTCATATTTACATTAGTCCCACACAAAAAAGTAACAAAAAGACCCGACGACCTGCTCTGATCAACAGCAATAACCTTTTAAAATAAATTATAATATATAACAATTGTGGTTGAAAAGATGTGCTTGCAAGCATACATATAGCGATTCGAGGTAGGACCCGATTTTCGCGAAAATTCTATTTTCACGAAAATCGGTACCAAACATCTAGAAGCTCCAAATACTCTGCAATAGAATTTTCTTCGAAATCCCACGATTTTCCATGTATTCAGAAATTCCCTGCAGAATGAAAATCTTTCTCCAGCCCACCAGAGGACGTTTCTTGTCGGGTCGAAAGTACATCGTATAATCGTAAAGTAAAAGCGCAGTCGCGAGTTGCGCACCAGCAAAATCACGAAATCTCGATTTTCTTTGGACACCGCCCACCGTCCAACAATCACGCGATTTTTTATCTTCAATTTATTTTTTTGACCTTGAATAAAACTCAAAAAATACAGAAAACAAAAACTTGAATCAAATTTAGGAAGATTTTATTCAAAATTGACATAATTTTAAAGAATATACCCACCTTTAGGAAAATTAAAAAAAGGAATGTAAGATTCCGATATTTTCAAAAAGTTATAGTAAATAAATAAAGAAGATTGTATAGAAACTCTAATTATCATTTTTTACATAAAAATTTCAAATGGAAAATGAACAGAGATAAAAGAAATTACGATTTTTCTGAACCTGGATCTTTTTTTTATAATAAAAATGGAATGTAAAAAGACAAAAAAAGTAGGTTTGGCTCGGAAAATTCCTAACGAAGGCGGACTCGGAAGAAAAACTGGGAAATGTGGAGGCGTGCACTCGTTGACGCCCTCGCTGAAGAAAATCGATACTGCGGGCTTTTTCCGGATTTTTCTAGGGAAGCATTCTCTTAATAGCTTTAAAAAAAATTGAAAAGGAATCTTGAATTATTGGAATTAAAAATTTTCACTATCACTGGCACAAAAATCTATTAAATTTGACTTAAAATCTCGAAATCCTTCAAAAGTTGATTCTTGGTGCAAAAACAGGAAGAACAGTTTTTGTCGTTTTTTTCTTAACCCAAAAATAAAGGCGAAATGAACTTACAAAGTTGAAAAATCTGACTCGAGCGGGCGGTCGAGTTACATGGTTCAGGACGCCTCCGCATCGAGCGCTGACTGTCAAATTTTGATTGTCTATAAATTTGTTATTTTTGTGATTAAAGAAAAATTTCAAAAAAATTTACTCTCTAGATTTTTATAAAGAATTTGAATACACTAGAATTTATCATAATATCATACTTTTGATCGTTAAAAATTCAAGCATAGAATGATTTTAAAATTTGAACAAAACATAGATTGATATACTATTTCTGTTTTTTGAATAGTTAATAAAACTGCGATTAAACAGAATCAACAATTCGTTGTTTATTCAAAATACATAATAATGATACACAATAGAAATCAATTAATCCAAATCAAGAAAATTCCCAAAAATTGTGTCACTCTTTGAATAAATCAGAAAAAACGTAATGATTACTGTTTTTCTCCAGTAAACAAATTTTTACAGGATTATTCATCGCCTTTTTTTTTGCTCGTTGTTTCCTTTTTTGGGCCAATCATGTTAGACACTGAAAAAAATATATTTTTTTGTTTTAAACTATTGCATTGAAGAATTCAAAGTCTAGGAATCAACATGATTTTTTTTCTAAGCCCAAAATTTCGTTCTAAAAGCGTCATTTTTACGAAAATTCAAGTTTTAAACAGGAAGCAAGATTCCGATCTATTTTTTTTTCCTTTGAAAATTTTCCATTCATCGATTTGACAGATATCATTAATCATTATTGGGTCGTCAATTCGGTTTCGAAGAATCTTTTGATATTTTTTGGTACATATACTTTTTTAGGTTCAAATTTTCTGGGACGTTTAAGTAAAAATGGCGAAAAGAATATTTAATCCAAATGTAAATCTAATATGATTTTCAAGAGGTTTGAATGCAAAAAATTGAAATAGAGAATAATAAATAAGTTCTACCTTTCAAATACACCTATTTGCTTGAAATATGCTGATTAAAAATGATGTCATTTTTCCGAAGATGCCCATTGTCATTTCTTCTGGTTTCTTTTTTTTCTTGCTATCTTCTGGTTTTTCTGTAATAATCCATAAAATATTGACTGATTAAAAAAATTGAGGAATCGAAAATATTGTTTGTGATGTAAATAGATGAAATTCAAAAGGGATGAATATTACGAATTTGTTATTGATTTATCTCACGGAATGAGAAATATTTTTGTTAAATTGATAAATTATAACATTGACTTTAATATTGATCAAGTTCTAGTTAGTGGGATTTTAGTATTAAATTTTGTCTAGGACTACTAGAATATCTAAAGTTTCTCTATTTAAGTTTTGGTAATAGAACAAAAATAAGATATATTTCTGAAGAATCGAAATAGTTTGAAAAAAAAAAAAAAAAAAAAACATAAGCAATTACAAAAATAATGGCAAAAAACAATATTTTGTCAGAAATTGAAAAAATTCTCTTGATGGATTATTTGAATTTGTTGTAAACGCAGAATAATTTTCAAGTAATTTCCAATTTATTACAATAACCATTACAATCTTAAAAAAAAACATGAATTTTCAGAATTTTTCGAAACTAACGAAGTAAATGATTAAAAAAAAACCATTCAGGAATCTGAAAATAACACACACAAAATTTTTACAAAAATGAGTAACAAGAAACATAATTTTCGTAGAAAATCTAAAAAATATGAAGTAATTCTTAGCAAAATGAAAATTAAAGATTTCAGAATTTTCAAATAAATAAAATAAATTATTCATACGTTCCACAAATTTTTAGAATTTTTGTGGAGTTTACAAATTGAATCATGCTAGATGAATCTTTCAGAAGTTTTCTAATGTTACAAAAAAATAATGAAAAACACAACTTTTAGTCAGAAATTAGAACAATTCTTTTGGATTATTCGACTTATTATGACGCAAAAAAATTACTAAGAAATTTTTAATTTATTACAATAATTATGGGAATTGTAGAAAAGTGCGGAAATTTTCGGAATTTTCATATATCCAACAGAATTATTCGTTTAGGAATTAAAAAAACACTATGGAAAAAAGTTTACAAAACTCAATAACAAAAAGAGGTATTTTCATTAAAAATCCAAAAAGTTGTCTACAATTATTTGACTCGTAGTTATATACGTTGAATTTTTTGAAACAAATCAATCGAATATGATTTTACTATAATTTTGATGAAAACCGAAGAAAAACAGAGGTTTCAGAATTTTTCTTGAATAAATAAAATCAATGAAAAATTTCCAAGTGAGACAAAAAAACTCTCTACAAATAAAATAAAAAAAGAAAACATTATTTTTGTCCAAAAATCATAGAATTCTTGCCGAATATTTGTCTTACAATACAGTGAAAAAATGTCGAGAAAAGTTACATTAAAATTTTCAAATTATTATTAAAAAAAAAAGAGAATTATAGGAAAGGTAATATAGGAATTCTTAGAATTTTTTTGAAATCCTATAAAATCAACTGATTAGAAAAAATCACTGAAAAATTAAAAAAAAAAACTGAAAAAAAGAAAAAATCACAGTACAACTATCTCCTAAATAATATTCCCAAAAAAAACGTAATTTTCGTGAAAAATTGCAAAAACGATTCTCACCAATTATTGCACTTTTATTTTCCTCGTCGGCCTCCTCCTTCTTTTCCTTCAACTTTTCCACCTCCTCTTCCAATTTCCTCACAACATCCTGTTTTTCCACCAATTCCCCATGCATTTTTCTTAACTTCTCCTTGTACAAATTCACTATCGCACAATGCAAACTATGCCTCCAATTTTCCACCTCCTCCAGATTTTCCACGAGTTTTCCTTTACCACAACAATCAACACTTTCCTCCAACGTCAACTCCCTTTTTCCCCCAAACATATTCCGGAACTGTCCAAAAATTTTCACCTTCGGTTTCTCTCTCACCAAAATTTTCAACCTCTCCACATTTTCCAGGAAAACCACAAACCTCTCCCACTCCAAATCCAAAATTTTCTCGCAGAACCAATTTTTTTCTCCACAATGAACCGCGCACCCCACGAAAAGCAAAATCAAAGACCTCAATTCCTCGACATTTTCCGCCTGATTTTTCACAATTTTCTCGATCTCCGGAATTTTCGCCACGGTTTTGTTTAGGTTTTCCTCGTAGAAGGCTTGAAGGTTTTTCACGAAATTTTCCAGGATTCGTCGGTTTACGGATTCGGTGTCGTCTATGAAAAATTGGGCATTTATCTCCCATTTTGGAATATTTGGGTTGATTTTGGAAACGAGTTTGAAAAGAAGATTTTCTTGGAAAAGGTCATTGAAGGTCACAGGTTCTATGGGGAACTCGAGGCAGTTGGAGAACCAGAGAATCAAAGGATCTGACAGATATTCTCGGATAAAAACCATGTTTTCGAGAATTTTTCTATCACGATCTGAACACTCGAAGGAAACTAAAGCCAACTAAAGCAACTGAAAAAATAGGAAAAAATTCTCCTGTTCACCTTTTTTTCTCTTGGGGGTAGGGACAAAAACGAGTTTTTGTTTGGGAAGCGTTACAAATAAAAAACGATTAGTTATGACGATGAGAAATTTTTCGGTCATTGACTGACAAGGGAAGTCATGTGGAATGTGGAAGGAAGAAAAACATCAGAATCCGCTAAGGAATTCTTTTTGGAGTAAAAAAAATGAAGGCTACTACGATGAAAAAAACACCATATAAATAAATATATTAGTATTTATTCGCAGAGAATAACGGCTGCACAATAACCAGTCCAAAACAATTTCATAGTATGCATAGTCATGGTGAAACACATTTTTATAAGGCACCGGCAATGATTTTGATTTAATAATTGACATTTCCATTTCCCTCGAATTAACGTATTAAGAGTATGCGGAAGCCATGAAGGACTACCGAAATCGAAAATCTTCATAGATATCGATATTTTTATATCGAATCTGCCGTCACAAATTCGATGAAAAGAAAATTTATTCGTCTTAGTTGACAGTAATTCGTTTAAAATATTGAAAAATTCGTTCATTCTTTTCGAATCAAAGCAAAAAATGTATTAATGCGAAACGAAAGTTTGCAAGTCACGGTACAAAACGTTTTCAGACAATCGTTTTTAGGTTAGGTTTCGTCTAAACTTCGACCCTGTATGGTGACCCAGGGATATGGTCGTCTCCCCATTTCACGATGAGGATGTATTCCCCCCTCTCCCGGACCATGTATGAGACGTTGTATTGATGTCTTCCGGTGTGTTTTACGAAACACTCGTCGCAGGGACCTTTTGGTCCCAGGATTCCAACATAGAGAATATTGTTTCCTGATGAGGACAAGAAAAAGAATTTTCAGAAAAAAAGGAGTGGGGGTGTGCAGAAGTACAAGAGAGTTCGTTGGGAGTGAAAATTCTTATGAATTTTATGTGATAACATCGTAGTAACATGGTAGTAACATTGTGGTAACATTGTCATCCCACTGAAAATTATGACACTTTTTGCATTGCAAAATGAAAATAACACCTGTTCATATGACAATGTTACAAGAATTCAATTGCTTAAGAGGCGACGTTATAAAAACTTGATAAGAAACCAAAATTTTCTAGAAAAAAAGTGGTGGAGGTATTCAGAATTAGGAGAAAGTTCATTAGGGGTGAAAATTCTTTTCAATTTTATGTGATAACATCATAGTAACATTGTAGTAACATTGTGATAACAATATCATACCACTGAAAATGATGACTTTTTTTGCATTGAAAAATGAAAATAATACATTCTCAGATGACAATGTTATTAGAAGACAATTTCTTATAAGGGGACTTGAACTTTATGAGTAACTAAAATTTTGCTTAAAAAAAAGTGGTGCAAGTGTGCAGAATTACGAGAAAGTTCGTTGGGAGCGAAAATTCTTTTTGATTTTATGTGATAACGTCGTTGTAACATCGTAGTAACACTATAACCCGACTGAAAATTATTACATTTTTAGCAGTGAAAAATGAAAAGAATACATTCTCAGATGATAATGTTATTGGAATTCAATTTATTATCAGGTGACCTTATAAAAACTTCATAAGAAACTCAAATTTTTTCAGAAAAAAGGGGTGGAGTATGCAGAAACACAAGAAAGTTTGTTGGGAGTGAAAATTATTTTGAATTTTATGTAATAATATCGTAGTAACATCGTGGTAACATTGTAATAACATTATTATCCCACTGAAAATTATGAAATTTTTTGAATTGAAGAAAGAAAATAATTAAATAATAATTGAATTTCTTTCAAGATGAGCCTATAAAAATTTTATGAGAAACTAAAATTTTTATAAGAAAAAAGGGGTGGAGGTATGCAGAATTAGAAGAAAGTTCGTTAGGAGTGGAGATTCTTTTCAATTTTATGTGCTACCATCGTTGTAACATTGTTGTAACATTTTCACTCCACTGAAAATCATGACATTTTTGGCATTTAAAAATGGAAATAAATGTGGTCAGATGACAATATGACTAGAATTCAATTTCTTAAAAGGTGACCTTATAAAAACCTAATAAGAAACTGAAATTTTTTTAGAAAAAAGGGGGCGGGGGTATGAAAAATTAGAAGAGAGTTCATTGAGAGTGAAAATTCTTTTGAATTCAATGCGATAACATCTTAGTAACATTGTAGTAACATCGTAGTAACATTATCATCCCACTGAAAATTATGATATTTTTTGCATTAAAAAATGAAAATAATACGTGGTTAGAAACCTTATAAGGAAATGAAATTTCTTATTAGGTGACCTTATAAAAACTTTAAAAGAAACTAAAATTTTCTTATGAAGAAATAATCGAAAATATTCAAAAAGGTTATTTTCTTATAAAATTTGTTCAGATAATTTTTACCTGCATCTCCAGCATTGACTGTAAATTGATTTTGCTTTCCAAGGTAAGCTTTTTTCAAGCCCATCCCTTTGCTGGTGACCTTGCTCGCGTCGGACTTGAAATGAGGAAGAACCGGGCCAGTATTTTTGTTTTTCGAGATTTTCTGAACCGTCTCGACCACGATTGAGCTTGTTTCCTGAGCACCACTTTCCGCCAGATTTTTTCCTGCGAATTTCCAAAAAATCGAGGGGTAAGTTCTATGAACATTTAATTTGACGTAGATTATTTTGGAATGTTGAATTTACCTGAGCAAGGCACTTTGAATGGTGACCCAACGATGTGGTAATTGTTGTACTTGACGCTAATGAAGTAGTCTCCAGGCACCAAGGGCGTGTACCTGACCTTGTAACCTTCTTCAACTTCAGTGCAGTCCATGGCCACTTTGCTTGGGCCATCGACAGTGACGGACAGAGCACCAACTATTGTCAAAAAAAAAAAGATTTTTATCGTTTAATTACCAAATTTCATTGAAAACATATAAACCATAATTTAATTTAAAATATAATTTGTAAAATACAGATGTATTTATAATTCATTTTATTATTTATACAAGTTTGAATGTATTTATATTTTGAATATAATAATAATAATTTCAAATACCTCCAGCATTGCACGTGTCGATAATGAAATCGGTCTTTTGCCCAGTTTTGATAGCCTGCGAAATAAAAACAGTTGAGTATTTTTTTTTAATTTTCAATCTTTGATAATCTAATGACAGAAGTACGAATTTGAATTTTTATTTTCTGGCATTTTTATATTTTTCATATATATTTCTTCAGTATTCATACAAATTTAAGGATTTTGCGATATTATGATTGATTTCTCTATACAGCATTCAAGAATTCACTGCTCTGGAAACCGAAGTCATATATTTTAGAATAGTTTTTAGAGAATTATGAGAAAATAGTTTTATAAAAAAAAATATGGAAATGAACACAATAGACAAAATTAATTGATAGTTAATGAAATACTATCGATTTTTCATCGCATTTTTTTAAATTATTGGCAATCTGAAAAATTTCGAATGTTTTTTGGTTTTTAAAAACTATCGAAATTTTTAACGTAACGCGGATTATGTATTTAACATTTTAAGAATTTTCTGAAAATTGCCTAACTCATAGATTTTTCTTAGTTTTTGAGTGTTTTTTAAGGACAGTGAATTTTCATAAAAAAAAATTTATGCATACCTACTTCGTCAAATAAATATATGTATTCATAATAAAAACAATTTGTGGAATAATAGATGTTTTTTGGAATTCTAACAAAATTAAAATTTTTTTAGAATAATTGACAGTTTTTGGAATTTTTAATGTTTTATGGTATTTCAGAATTCTTAAAGTTTCTTGTAACATCAAACCGATTTCAAAATTTAAACAGAATTTAGATAATTCATGTACGAAAATTCTCCAACTTAAATTTTACATAAATTACTAGAATTTGATAACCTACAATTCAAAGTTTTTAAAATTTTTAGCATTTTCGTAGATTTGAAATTTTTTCGATTCTTCAATGAGTTAAATTTTCTAATACCGCTAAATTTTAACATGAAATTCAATTGCTTTCAGTATTTTCCCATAGTTTATATGATCCGAAAAATTTTCTAATACATCAATTTGGATTTTATATTACATTTTTAGAATTTGATGACCTACGATTCAAAGTTTTTAAAATTTTTGGCATTTTCTTAGATTTGAAATTTGTTCGATTCTTCACTGTTTTGCAAAAATTTCTGAAATTTATATTTTCTACGTAATCCCATGTTAGAATTCGATGCTCTAGAATTTTAGTAGTTTTTAGTTTTTTCATAGAATTCAATTACTTTCAGATGCGAAAAATTTTCTAATACTTCAATTTGGATTTCATATGATAAATTTTTAGAATTTGATGACCTAAGATTCAAAGTTTTCAAAATTTGTAGCATTATATTTGGAATTTTTTTGATTATCCACTGGGTTACAACAATTTTTCAATTTCATATTTTCTACGTAATCCCACGTTAGAATTCGATGCTCTAGAATTTCAGTAGTTTTTAGTTTTTTCATAGAATTCAATTACCTTCAGTATTTTTTCAGAGTTCATATGATTCGAAAAATTTTCTAATACTTCAATTTGGATTTTATATTAAATTTCTAGATTTTGATGACCTAAGATTCAAATTTTTCAAAATTTTTAGCATTAGATTTGAGATTTTTTCTACTATATACTGGGTTGCAACAATTTTTCCAATTTACCTTTTCTACGTAACCCTACGTTTCGATAATTTTGACTTTTTTTTTACATATATATTTCCAACGTTTTTCATGCATTTTTTTGTAACTTCTATTTTTATCATTTATAGATCCAACTTTTTCAGTATAACACGAAATGTTAATTGGTCTTATCAGAATTTTGGTATGGGTTTGAACCCCCCCCCCCCCCCTCCCCTCAAATAATAAATTTATTATTTATCATTATATATTTTCTCTCTTTCAGCATGAAACAATAAGCCAATTCCATCCAACTCCCAGGCAGACTTGAACCCCTCAAAAAACCCTTCTCTGATTTCAAACTCACCTGCAAACCGTTTCCAAAGACATGAATGGCCGCAGGGTCAGCATCGACCTTCCCAACCTTCACCCTGAACGGACTCCCGTTGATGTGAACCCCATTGAACTTGAGATGAATCAGATGTATCCCATTCTCCCTCGGCATGAACCTCACGGAATACTCCTCTGAATCAATCGATTGTATGAAGCAATCGTCCTCGGCTCCGGAAGGTGACACGATCTGCGACATTCACGAGACCTTCATGCACAAGCAAAAAACAAGACCAAGGCGTCCATCCCGAAAATTTGATCGTTACGGCGCCCACGCCTGACTCATAGCGGATCTATTTTCAGCATTTCGCAACATTCCCTGCTCCGAAATTGTTATTATACTATTACATATTATAATTTGGGCTTCACCTTTCCGTCGAGGTTCCCTTTGGCGCCATTTTTCCGGACCAAGAAGGTCGAAGGTTTGTCAGGAAGAACCCCGCTGTCCGGGAATTGGGCGATCTCGAGTTTGTGGGCATCCCCAACTGCCGGGGCGATGTACAGCCTATGGGGCGAATCCGGGATATGCTGGTCATTGAACTTGATGCCCACTCTGTAGTCACCTGAACCACGAACAAAAGGTTTCACGTCATCGAAAGTCAGTGGTTAACTTCGGAATATCCGCCAACCGTTATCGTCGTCATCGGAAAGGACGATTTCCTTGCTCACTACGAAGGTGTTCATGATGGGAATGTCGAAAATGGGGCGGACAGGAGAGATGATCGTGGCTTCAAGATCGGGGGATCACTAGTTTTGACCGTTTTCTGGGCTCTGGTCTCGAGTATTTTTCCCTCTCTTCGAGGGATTTAAATTTATACCGGGGATCATTCGCGCGTCACTCGAATTTTCATTCATTCCAGAGGTATTTCGAGAAGAAGGAGGGATATGAATTTTTCCAGAATGTGGGGATCGAGGGGGAAATTAGGTAGGTTGGGTGGGTATGGAAATCGAAATGGTGAATCGTGTTGTATACAGTGTAATTTCATCCTCTTTTTTTCTTCTCACATTCTGGATTTTACCTTGCAAATCTTATAGCCACTATATTCATTGTAATTAGTGTAGAATAGATTTCGCCATACAGACATGATAGTCATTATATTCATTACCAATATTCGATATCGACCTTGAAAATAAATGTTCTCGATTGAAGAACGAAACGTTGGTAAATACGCAGGATTTTGAGAAATTGTCCGTTTTTGGCTGTTATTAAATTACTTAAGCTGTTGAAATGGCGAATATTGGTTACTTTGATTAATCCTGTTCATAAGTGCGTCACAAATTAACAGAAAAAAATGTGCTAACTTTTTGATGATATATCTTGATCTATGGTGTTATTTTAAAAAAATTTTTGGTACAACTTACTCAAATGTGTTGGAATCAGAAATATACAGATTATTTTTGTGTCGAAGATAATTATCTTGTCGATATCACCTTAATTTTACGAAAAAACTGCGTTTCGATAGTTTTTTGTGAAATTCACTCTACTAGTGCTCGACACATTTTTGAAAAATAATGAAGTAGGTGAATTTGTAGGAAAAAACCTAGAAATCATTACTATGATGCAAGAATAAATTTTAGTGAACTTTGTCCCTCATGAATTTTCAAGGCCAAATTTTTCCATCGAATTAACTAAAAAATGAAAGTTTGAAAGACAAGCCAAAAAAAAAGGACGGATAATAGATATAGATAATGGATTCAATTGATGAAAAATAAACATTTTGAGTTCAGAAAAATTCGTGATTTTGGTACTTTGGTTGAGTGTGGTTGAAATTTTTTTTATTTTTTGGAATTCAATCTATATATCGCACGTATTGTTTAATGAAGAATTTTCCCGTTCGATTTTACAATCATTCATACGAAAATTAGCTTTTACATTTCGATTTTACAATAATTCATGCAAAAATTAGCTTTTTTCGAATGATTTTCACGTTTCGTAGTGAATTTTTAATCAAGAACTCACATATTCTCAAAAATTCTATTATTTTCCCTGATGAACGCCTCAGGGTGCAGAAAATTATATTTATTTTTGCAAATAATGAATTTATCTTCATAACAAAAAAATTATCAAACTTCGAAGAATCCTCATCCAAAATATCAATATCACAAATTTTTTTAACCAAAATTTTAATTGTTAATAGTTAAATTTATAAGTATACCTAAGTATTTTTTGTCCATTTATTTCTCAATTTTTTCTTAACTTTTTTACTTGGTATTGAATTCGAAAAGAAAAATTGACATCGATGATTCGTGAATTAAGAACACTGAATCATAATGGTACGAAGAAATTCCTTCATTCATGAACAAAAATTTACAAAAATGCAGTAATTACTGTTCTTATATGCAAGATATTTATAATTTTCCAAATTTCTCATCCAAAATATCAAAAACACGAATTTTTACATTCTCAAAATTTAGATTTTCCATTGATTTTTTCTGTATTTTTCAACCCAAAAAAAGTAAAATTTGAAATTTTCTCTGTTGCAATCAAAGCTTCTCAATCATGCAGTGAATTTTGTTTTTTTGGTACAAATTTGCAATGTTTTTGAGCTGTCGAAAGTTTTTTTATTGAAAAATCGTCATCGAGAAATTCGTCTATCTGAAACTCAGTATAATTGATTTTTGATTGATTAAATAAATTTTCCTAACAAAGTGTACTTTTATATTTATTATTTGAGTTTCAATTCGTCAAGCAAAATTGCTTACAAAAAAAATTGGTCCTTCAGTAACAATCTGTAATACTGTACAGTACTCTGATGATTACTCATACTTTTATATGCAAAAGACATCAATTTGACTTGAAAAAAATAATATTATACAATGAATAGATTTTGGATACAAATTGCGAGCTTGCATCTGAATTTTTGATAAATTTCAAGAGATTTATTTTTTATTGATCATGTATTTATTCATGTATTATTCATTTAGTATGTACTCATTTATTGTAATTATTGGTATTTACTTATTATTTATTTCGATGATGAATTTTAGGTTGAAAAAATGATCCAATTTTTATTTTTCCCCCTCTTTTTCATACAGGGATCCTCAAGATGATTTTTACTGATTTTTACCTGGTTCGGTGACAATGTAGCTGACGTAGCAGCTTCCATCTTTGCGATCTTTGAAGTCGATTTCGGCTTTGGATGGTCCTTCCACACTGATAGCAAGGTTTCCTGCACCGGCTTCTCTAGTCCTGTAATTGTTATTTAAATTTGGTATTGTAAAGGATTGAATCGTATGTAATTTATTTTTGTGAATTGGTCAGTATACGTACCAAATGTTGAATTCACATGGCTGTCCTACTTCACCTCTTTCCAGTCCATTTCCTCCAGCTGAAGAAATTAAAAAAATCATTGAAAAACTTTTTACTTGAGTTTCAAGATTTGAATGAGGGCTTTTGTTTAGAATGTGAATTACCATGTACTCGGTGAGCTCCGGAATCTCGTAAGGGTCCAACGGTGAATTGGAAGGGACTGAAAATATAAATCGATAAATAATACACAATAAAGAAAACCGACAAAAGTATACTATGCAGCATGTGCAACTCTTAATTAAAAGAAAAGAAGAAAACTCACCTTCCAGGAATATGCATCTCCCTATACTTGGTACTAACAGTATGCACCCCAAGTTCTTTCGGGACAAAGGCCACAGCATAAAGTCCGTCTTCAATCTCCTTAATCTCAGCATCTTCAGTGACACCTCCAGGTGAAGTGACAGTAGCCGACAGATCAAAAGACGTGATGCCTGGCATCTTGAACGTGAGCCTGCATTGGGACCCAACCTCTGTGATGGGCACAGCCTCCCTTTTCCTCTGGATCTTCTCTCTCTGGCGATTGCTGCCTTCGCCACTCACTTTGGCAGTAAATGGAGAACCGTCTACATGGTGATCGGCGAATTTCCTGTGGAACATGGAATCAAATTGTCAGGTTGGTTCCCGAAATTGGTTCAAAATCTAGAGACGTGAACCTACAAATTGATGATGTAGTATCCAGGCTCGCTTGGTTTGTAGGAAATGTCGAGTATGCCGTTGTCGTTGTCTTTGCACTGGATCTCTGCTCGGCTGGGACCCTCAACGGACAAGGACAGACCACCAAAACCTGGTCATAAGATGTTTCATGTAGATTAGGAAGCCGGATGAAGAGTTTTCTGGGTTTGGGAGAAGTTGGAATGTGGTTTGGGGAATGAGGAATGGAAGGTAGAAGAGTTGAGTCGTCTTTAGGACATATGAAGAAGAAGACGAAAGTTTTTATGTCATCTTCTTCAGGAAACATGAAGATGACAGGAGTCATCATGTCTTCGTAGAAGGTAGAAGAGTCATGTAGGCATCTTCAGGACACATGAAGAAGAAGGTAGAAGTCTTCATGTCATCTTCTTAAGGACACATGAAGAAGAAGACAGAAGTCTTCATGCCATCTTCTTCAGGAAACATGAAGATGACAGTAGTCATCATGTCGTCATAGAAAGTGGAAAAGTCATGTAGTCATCTTCAGGTCTCATGAAGGAAATGACAGAAGTCTTCGTGTCATTTTCTTCAGGACACATGGAAAAGAAGACAGAAGTTCTTATGCCATCTTCTTCAGGACATATGAAGAAGAAGGTAGAAGTCTTCACGTCATCTTCTTCAAGACACCTAACTCACCAGCGTTTCTAGTATCCACAGAGAACGTGTTATCCACATGCGTCTTGCCCTCCTTGAGCGCCTTTCCAGTAACCTTAACCTTCTTGGCGTCCCCAACTTCACGGTCAGTCACTTGGATCTTAAATGGCGAATTGGGTATATGCTTCCCAACGCGTTTGACAGCGACTGTGTGTTCCCCAGACTCCCTTGGAGTAAAAGACACGCACAAGTTCCCACTGGCCATTTTCTTCAAGAAGCAGGGTTCTTCCAATCCAGACGGAGCAGTGATGGAAGCGTTAAGGGACCTGATGTCCGAATCAGTGATTTTTCCCGGAAGCTGAACCTCACTGGAAGATCCAACGGATATCTGGTTCCGTTTGCGACCTTCGCCCGTTATTTTGGCGACGTAAGGGCTGCCTTTGATGTGCTGGTTGTTGAACTTGACGGCGACCTGGGAAATGATCAAGTTTAGAACGACATTCTTCATCTTATTCATAGAATTGAATCTCGACGTACACCAGCCAATTTTGTTTATTTATTCCATTAACAACTTATTCCAACGTTTCGGTTCAGTACTTTTCTTCAGGGAACAATAATCCAATAACGGGATCATCCCAAATGATTCTTCATCTTCACTCCGATGGAAACTAACCTTGTACTCCCCAGGAGCTGTGGGCAAGTACGTCACGTCGATGGTGCCATCTTTCCTGTCATGGCAGATGATGTCAGCCTTGCTCGGTCCTTCCACAGCGACGCTGAGGCCTTTTCCAGCTCCAGCGCCTTTTGTGGAGATGGAGAAATTCGCGGGTTCACCACAGACGCCATGGATCAGACCTGGCCCATAGGCTGTCACGTAACCAGTTGACAAAGAGTCCACGTAGAATCTGTATGGTGAACCTACCAGATGCAAAGAAGGTGTCTGGTGTCATTCAGAAGCTTTGGAACTGAATTCCACATATGGAAGTCATCATGCAAAAGAAGACTTTTGCGTTTGATATTAATTTCGAGATGTTCATACACGTCCGGGTTTTGAAATAGAGAACGAACTTCTCATTTCACCGCGGATCAGCGACTGCCAAGCAATTCACACGCTGATTCACGAATTAAGCAACCAGAACGCGAAATGGTCAAGTACTAAAATCCGATTAAGCGGTATTAATGCGGGTAATTTAACATTCAACTTTGTCGAGGCTCGTATACCTCGATCGCGATAACTGAAATGGCGAGAGTGGTAATTAATTATCGGGCTTGTTCGCGCCACGAGAAGACAAGGCTCGATGCATTTCGAGAATAACTTGGGGCTCAGGATTGATTTTTTCAAGGGTTTGGATGGAAAACGTTTGGTTAGGTTGACGGGGTAGGTAAGTCGATAAGGTAGGGTTACCGACATAGGAATCTATTGTCTATTTTTTGAATAGTTCGATCCTTTCTCTTCTTTGCACAAATGGGTTACCTGATATGTGCTCTCCGTTCATTCTGAGGCTGAGTTCATGAAGCCCGTCTTCTCTTGGGTCGTATTTAATGGAAACCGTGCCATCATGATTGTTGATGATTTCTGGTTTGTCCACTTTCCCACTCGGCATTTTGACTTGCGCTGAAAATGGCAAGCCAAAGGTTTTCGTTCGCCCAGAGAATCTTACATGACTACATTCTATATGCGATCTCGTAAAAAATGTCTCGGTCGAATCTATTTTTTTCAAGAGGTATTTTTATTTTTACACCGCACCGGAGCGCAAACCCGGCGCCAGACGAACATAAAAACGGGATTCTTAAGATTTTCGTAACGAGGGGTTTTCGGATAAAGGGTGCACCTTGGCGTGTGACCACATGGAAGACGCTGATGAACTGAAGACACTTTTCAGCGTCATTCTCAGATTTGTGACCATTGTCGTAAACGTAGCAAATGGGTCCGTGCTCGGGTCGATCCAGGTCGCTGTAGGTCAAGACTTTCAAGAAGGGCTTGAAGAAGGTCGCGACCTCCGACCACTCTTCAGGGCCTGACTTCGAGGACATCTTCCAAAGGGCTTGGGTAATCAATGGGAGTCACCTTTCCACAATTTGCCCAGAACTTGGGGAAAAATCGATAACTATCGGGGAATCAAAGTCTCCAACGATGCGGCCGGGCTAATTCTATCGTCACTATTTTTAATCATAACTGGTCTCCGCGACCGTATTTATGGAGGCCCCATATAAAGGTGTTCGGGGTGAAAAATCCGATCACTTCCGGTTGAGGGATTTTCGGTGAACGGGGGACAATCGTGGGATCACTGTCACTTGAGGCACGTTTTTTCCAGCGGATTCGGGTCGTTCGAAATCTCCGGCTCGACTGACGAAGAGCCAGGGACTCGGATTTTTTCCAGCAGGAGGTTTGGCACGTTCGTCAAATGTCCGCGCAGACTCCGCGACAGTTTTTCGCGCAGGAGCCAAGACGATGATGAGAGATGAGCAAGGTGGGACGTTAAAAGGAGACACGGATTCGTGGAATTTATAGCACCGCAGCAGGTGCGGGTGCATGGAGCGTGGACCTTAATGAATATCGCGCGTTTCCGGGCGCGGAAATTTGGGAGGAATTCGAATTGGAAGCCAGGCGGTTACCAAGAATATGAAGTCGTGGGTTAATAAAGGGGATTTTGGGAGAACTTTGATGAACTTAGATGTTTTAGGTATGAAGGTACTCAGACTTGGAAGATGTGTCTCCGAGTTTTCAAAGTCTTCGATAGTGTTTGGGACATTTTAAAAATTAGATTTAATATGTTCCCTGAGTTTAGATCATCAAAATTGAAATTGCTGATGTGCTAGTATAATTTTCTCCTATATTGAACAGACGGTATAATGTAGACTTATTATAATATCAGCATTTGAAAAGAATGATATAAATTTCATTTTTACCTTTTTTAATAGCCTCATTATGTGTCTGATCAGGGGCATAGCAAGAAAAAATTTTCGGGAGGGCTTTTTTGAAAAAAAAAACATAATATATAATATCCTTATCAATATAACATAGTATAATGTGTTATAATTTTATTTAATATATTATTTCTTTCGATATTCTATAATTTTCAAGCTATTAGGATCTGGTTACGAAGCATAATTTAAAATTTTTTCGAATTCTGGGGTTTTGACGTCATACGACTTTTGAAGTCCAGAATTTCACATTTTTCATGTAGGTGTTAAATATAATAGAATTTGTTTCGTGGTTTTCAATTAAGATTTTTTCTTATAATAACTTTAGTTTTCTTTATATTTTTCCAATATGCAGGATTTCCTGATACAACTATAGATTTCTATATAGTAGCTTTCTTGAATTTAATGGCCTACGAATCAAAGTTTTAGAATTTTTATTATTTTAATAGATTTTCTGAACATAATACATGAATTGAATGTATTTCGTCAGATTTCTGAAATTTTTATAGTTCATGTTATTTTAAAAATTTTTAGTTTTTTCTGGTTTTTTAAATAAATTTCTACTATTTTTTTGGATTGCTGTATCGATCTCTACAACTTCATGCTCTATAATCCAAAAATTATTACATTTTTCGTCTTTCAATGAATTTTGCAGAAAAGAGTATTTTCGTAGAATTATTAACAATGGATATTTTGTTTTCCGTATTTATTTAGTATTTTGAAGGGTTTTTCAGTATTATCATAAATTGTTACATGTATAGATTAATACTATTCGATGCTTTGATTATTGAAGTTTTTTAAAATTTCAGTACCTCATATATGTCAAGCAATTTAATACTTTTTAGTATTGATGAAATGTAGGATTTCCTAGTTAAATTTTAAACGTCACTTTAGCATTCTAGAAAGTGATTTCCTGGAATTGTAAATGTAAAATATTTCAATTTTTCAAAACAATTTTTAAAGCCAGTATCATAGATTTGAATTACATTTAAATTTATTTGTATTTTTAGGGGATTAATACGATTTGGAGGATTTCCTGGTATTTTTATAGATTTCTATGAAAATTCAAGCATTCGATGCTCTAATCAGAGTTTCATTAATTTTTAGATTTTAGTGAAGATTTTCGAAAAAATTTATTCAGCATTGTTATGTATGTAATAAAATTCAAGTATAATAAAATAGGTATATTTCGTTTTTTTTCTGTCTATTCATTAAGTTTGGAGAAATTGAAATGAAAATTTTGAGGTTCTCAGTATTTCTTCAGATTTTTATAAAGATTTATAAAATTCGATGCTTGAAAAATGAAAATTCTATTGATTTAGAGAATTTTCAGAGATGTTCAAAAAGATCTATAAGTATACCTAATGAAATTCGGTTAAACAATTATTTTATTTAATTTTTTTTACGTTTCTTAAGTTTCGTAAAATTTACGTAAATATTATGAGATTTTTGGTATTTTTTTACATTTTTATATAGATTCATAGAATTCAATGCTTGAGGAATCAAAGTTACATTGATTTACAGAGTTGTTATGGAAGTTCAAAAAAACATAATCAGCATTTATAAGTATGCAATAAAGTTCTAATACTACTAGTATATTTCATTTTTTTTTTTATTCATAAAAAAAAATCCTAATGCTTGAGGAATCAAAGTTTTATTGATTTACACAATTTTTTGAGATGTTCAAAAAAATATAATCACTTTTCATAAGTATAATATAATAAAATTCTAGTATATTTTTGGAGTACATTTTTTTCTATATATAAAGTTTCCTAAAATTTATGTAAAGATTCTGAGTTTTTCAGTATTTCTTCAGATTTTTCATTTATACATTGATATATATATATATTATACATTGAATTTTAATGCTTAATGAATCGAAGTTTCATCCATTGACAGAATAATTATAGATGTCCAAAAATATATAATTAGCATGTACAAGTACATTTACTTTTTTTTTTATTTATTATGTTTCGTAAAATTTACACAAAGATTTTGAGTTTTTTTGAATTTTTTAACATTTTATAGAGATTTACAGAATTTAATGTTTAAGGAATCAAAGTTTCATTGATTTATGCAATTTTTCTCGAGATGTTCAAAAAAAAATATAATAAATATTTATGAGTATAATATATTAAAATTCTAGTATATTAGTGGAGTATATTTTTTTCTATCTATAAAGTTTCGTAAAATTTATATAAAGATTCTGAGATTTTCAGTATTTTTTTCTAGATTTTTACTATAACGAATTGAAATTTCATTCATTGACAGATTTATTGTAGATGAAAAAAAAAATATAATCAGCATTTACAAGTATATTTACAATTTCTAGTATCTGAAGTATTGTTTTAGCAAACTTGAGGATTTTCAGTATCCTATAGATTTTTATATAAATGGAATTTTACGCTCTACAAAAAGTCATAGATTTTGAGTAAATGTATCAATTCTTGATAGAAAAGTTTCTTCATAGATTCCTTGTATTTCACAGATTTCTTGAAATATTCAAAATTTTTTGCATGAATCATATCTTGAATAAATCATTGGAATATCTTAACGTCTTTTAAATATTCCTGCAATCATATTTTTGAAACTGAAAACCACAGATTGTCTTTCATACGTGTCATGTTACTATTATGTTTTGTAACTCAAAAAATCACAAAAAGAAGAATGAAACTAATGTTGAAAAAAATAATCGACCTAAAAACTGAATAAATTTAAAAAAAAAGTCAATACAAACATTCTTGTCTTAATTTTTTACAGCCAAAAAGCTTGCAATATAATTTCATATCAGAACCAAAATATCGATATAACCATTACTTTTGATCAAAATCTCAATACTAAAACTCTGATGTATCAGAAAAAATATCGATATCCTGATATATTGACACGTATATCATCCCTAGAAACTTGAAAGATTCTTCTTTAGTTTCCAACTTTCAACTCTCATAAAAATCCAAACCATGAAAATAACTGCCCAAAAACTTCTTGGACAACTCTCAACGGAATCCTACAAACTCGATGTTGAAAGACCAAAAGTACCCGGATCAAGATCACTGCTCGGCTTGCCAAGCATAATATGGAATTGACGTACGACCGCTCGCCCAAAAGACAAGTTCCCGAAAAACCATCAGTCACCCAACTTTTTGGCCATTCGAAATTCAGCGACCAACAAGCCATGATTCGCGAGATCGTGCCAAAACTCGCGATTTCGCATGATTGAGAGGACGGTAATCGCCGTTTCGTAAAACATGATCCGAAACACAAGCGTCAAGACACTGCGTAATCTCCATCGAGTTCGCCAATCATCGAGTTGAAATTTTGTCCTTCGAGCTTGTTTTTTTAGTCTGGAAAGTATACGAAAATGACGGGGAAATGATTGAAGAAAATTTTTGTTCGGATAGAGAACTTTAGGGACTCGAGAAACGCGGAAATTCGAGGTCTTTTTCTGGGTCGCCCTCGACTGGTTCTCGGGCCAACCGTAGTGTGCACCCGTAGCCAATTAATCATTTAATATTAATATCGCGTCGGGCATGCTTTATATTTTGGGTGCGATTTGTGAGCTTTTTCCTGTTGGGACGGGAAATTATTTCTTGGGAAATTTGGGTATGAGAGAAGATTGGAGAAGCTTTTTTTTTTTGACAAAAATGGGAAAAATTCTATAATAATGAATATCATTAACGTAAAATACATATTTTTTATTTTTCATGAATAATTTTTTTTAGTCAGGAAAATCGTTAGGCATTTGTTGATCAGTAGTTTCGATTCTGAGCAAAATATCAGTCAGCTTGTACGAATTTTTATATTTTTTTCAAGTTCAGGAAATGCCTGAGTATGCAATTTCATTTAATGTTGGCCGGGGGGAAAAATTTGCAAATTGAATAGATTTTTGAGAGAATCTTATCAGCGTTGATTTTCTAGTATTTTTTACGCTATTTGTATTTTTCAGTATGAGAAAAATGTTGCAGGATTTTCTAGTATTTTTATAAATTTGCACTATTTTTCTGTACATTGATATTTCGATATTATCATGCTCTAGAGTACAAATTTGGTTGAATTTTTTGTATTTGAGAGGATTTTTTACGAAATAGAGTCCATGTAGTTTTTCAATTCAATTTTTATAAGTACTTTTTCAGTTTTTCTGAAAAGTTTAAAAAATTGTCCAATATTTTTTAAACCATTCGTATTTTTCAGGATGTACAAAAAGTTGCAGGATTTTTTAGTATTTTGATATAAATTGATTTCGAGAATTTAGAGCTCTGAAATACGAAGTTGATTAAATTTTTCGTGTTTTCAAAAATTTTTCAGGAAATAGAGTCTATGTAGATTTTAATTTCAAATTTTATTGCTACTTTTTCAGTTTTTCTGCTATTTGAAGAATTGTTCAGTATTTCTTTAACTATTTGTATTTTTCAGGCTGTACAAAAGGTTGCAGGATTTTTTAACCTTTTCATCTAGATTGCTCTATAGATTTGGAGAATTGAGAGCTCTAAAATTTGAAGTTCATTAAAATTTTCGTGCTTTAAAGGATTTTTTAGGAAACAGTGTTTCAATAGATTTTTTATTTCTATCATTACTTTTTGTTTTTTTTTTTTTTAGTTTTCCTACAATATAAAGAATCATTCAGTATTTTTGTATTATAAGTTACATAGGTTGTATTGATTTCTAATATTTAATATATTTATTGGTATTTTTCTGTATGTATTTTTTTTTCGTATTCCCTAGTATCTAAAGAATGATGTATAATTTTTCGGTTTTTTGAAAGATATCACTTTGATTTTCTAGAAAGAGATTAGAGTTTTTCCATAATTTCGTTCGATGTTGCAGGAAATAGTTTTTTTATAGATTTATTTTTTTTTTATGTTTCAGACCTTTTAATTTTGAAAAATTTTCTAGTTTTTTTATGGACGTCTATATACATATGTTTTTAGAATTAAATACTCAGACATTGAAGTTTCTTGATTTCTGTATTTCATAAATTTTTGGAGAATATAACAGCATTCATAAAAAACTTAATAAAATCTAGTATTTTTAGTATTTTTTTGAATTAGTACTTTTTCAGTTTTTCTACGATTTAACGAATTGTTCAGTATTTCTTAAACTAAGTATTCGTATTTTTCAGAATGTAAAAAAGATTGCAGGATTTTTAAGTATTATTATATATTTCTAGCATTATTATACAAATTTTTCTATAGATTTCGAAAACTTCAAAGTTCATTTAATTTTTCGTGTTTTAAAAGATTTTCCAGAAAACAGTGTTTCAATTTATTTTTATTTCCTTCATTATGTTTCATTTTTTTTTAGTTTTTGTATAATTTAAAGAATCATTAAGTATTTCCAAATATTGCTTAATAAATTTCTGGAATTCGATGCTCAAATTATTAAAGTTCTATTGATTTATAATGTTTCATATATTGACCTATATTTTTCTATATGTATTTTCTTTCCGTATTTCCCAGTATCTATAGTGTGTTGTATAATTTTTCGGTTTTTTTAAAGATATCACTTTGAAATTCTCGAATGAAATTTTCCATAGTTTTTGTTCGATTTTGCAGAAAATAGTTTTTTTTATAGATTTAGAGTGCCTTCAATATTTGTTGTATTTTTTACAGACCTTTAAATTTTAAAAAATTTCCTAGTTTTTTTATGGACCTCTATATACATATATTTTCAAAATACAATGCTCATAAATTGAAGTTTCTTGATTTCTGGATGAAATTAATTTTTGAAGAATCTAATAGCGTTCATAAAAAACTTATTAAAATCTAGCATTCGTATTTTTTTGATTTCAATAACGTCAGGTTTTTTAGCAGGATATATAGAATTTACGACCTATAGATTTAAAGTACTATCACGTACTTTCACTCAGATTTCTAAAATTATGTTTCGAATTTTCAAAGTTTATAATAAAAAGTCGAAAAGCATATTCTTTGTCAATGTTCGTACCTAAATTACTAATATTTGACTCTGTTTCAATAAAAAAGAATATAAATATACCATTTATTATTAAAAAAAAACGAAGGTAAAAATATCTTAGTTTCAGAACGTTTCTTAAAAAGTTATAGATTGTTCTAAAAATTAATGAGTCTGATAAATAAATAACGGGATTTTTGTTACTCGTTACCAAATAAAAGTAACCTTTTTATAACTGTAACATAATGTAAAAATGTAACGTTTAAGAGTAACGCGTTACTTCCAAACCCTGAAAAAAAGACATTTTTGGAATGGAAGTTAAAAAAATGCTTATTAGTAGGAGTTATTTTTTTCTGACCATTCCATAAGAAGTTTCACTACACTATCAAAACTAAAAAAATACATCCCTACACATTTTAAATTTTTCACTTACCAGTTAGACCAGGACCACTAGTTGGTTGCGGCAACTGGATGCCGTTTAGTCTGACGACGTTGTATTTTTGAGTCTGAGTCTGAGTCTGAGTCTGAGTCTGAGTCTGAGTCTGAGTCTGAGTTTGACTTTGATGAGTAGTGCTCCTTTGTTGCTGCAAAGTTTGCTTAGAAGTTTGCTTCTTGACGATTTTCTCGTGTTTTCTTATTTCAGTTCGTTGATGGGTCTTGCAGATACTCTGTTCCCTGTATTCTTCAGAGGCCTGAAGTCAATGAAAAAAAATCACGAGCATTGTTCAAGTATCAAAGTTCATGAATTTCGGAGTCGAATAATTTTTTTTAACAGAAAAAACAAACATTTTTGAGAGATTTTAAAGTTTTTGGCTCCAATTTTTGAATTGATTGTAAAATAATAACCCCTTAAAATGGAAAATTTCGTTTCTCAAAACTTGGTTTACTGCGAAGTTGTTTTGTTGGCGCAGGGAAACACGAAATAAGGCACGTGCGGAGATTTCAACACGCCGTTCGGGACGGACAATTAACGATAATACGTGCTGTGACGGTCCTCGCGTTCCATTGTTTTCGGTATTTAGAATCGCCTGGGTCCACAAATTACGCCACAAAAACGTCGCTCGTAACACATTGTGAGAATGACACTGTTTAAATACTTTAGTTTACTCAGAAATACGCGTTTTATGGGAGTTCTATTTCGGATTTTGGACCTAATCAGGTCTTGGGCGAAAAATAAACGTGAAGTTTCTTTTCTGGCAAAACAGTGAGGTTTTTTATGAAATGGTAAAAATTTATTACTATTTGATGGAATATCTAAAAAAACGAGATATTAAAAAATTTTTAACTAGAATTATTTAGTCTGGATTTAGATGCTTTCAAGTTAATTATTTAGGGTTCGAATAAATTTTCATGAAAATTAAAAGGCTGTAAATAGTTTGTATTATGATTTATTTGGAAGAAATTTGATAAAATGGAAAAAAAGGAGAATTTCTTAGATTGTCGATAATTTCTTGAAATTCGTGAAAATTTATCAAGTTCAGTAACTTTTTGTGATTTTTGAGATTGTGTACATCATCGAATTTCTTCGAAGTATACATGATAATGATTTTTAATTTTAATATAAAGTTGAAGAACTCTAAAAGTAATCAAAAATTACGAAAATCCTTATGATGTTTAAAAAATTTTACTAAATTAGAAAAGCTTAGAGTATTTCTCATCATGTTTAAAATTTTAAGGATTTTGAGGAATCAAAAAATAATCAAACTTTTGAAAACTTTGACTCTCAAAAATTTTAAAAATTTGTACAACTCCAGCAATTTGTATAAATTGTGTCCATAATCTTTTTTTTGATGTGTAACAATGTTTTTTATAGTTTTCAATTAAAAGTCTGTAAAATTAGGAAAAAATTAGAAAATTGATAAAAATCTTGTACAGTGAAAAAATTTTTATAAAATTAAGAATATTTTGACTTGTTGTATGATTTTTTCGATCTATTGTTTTTAAAAAAATCAAGATCATAGAAGATTTGAATGATTCTTGATAATTTAAAAAAATTATAATTTTTCCGAATTTCATATTATATCGGTAAATATTCTAGTCATTGCGAAATTTTTTCGAAAAATTCATCATGTTTTTTTTACATTAGAAATCCGCAATACTTAAAAAAATTCAAATCACAAGGAAAATTCACGTGTTTGATAAATTATTATAGAATTAAAAAAGTTTTGATTGTAATTCTGCAAATTTTGAAACAAATCAAAATTAAGATTGTCGATGAATCAGTAAAATGCACAAAATTTGCTGAATCCAGAAAATTCTCACAAATTTTTCGATCAAGTTGATTTTAAAATTGCTTCAAACATTTTTGGCAACTTTTTTTATTTTTTTATACAAAATCTGTCTAGTTTGAAAAATCTTAACAAATCATGGAAAATTATTATAAAAATAAGTTACATATTGGAAAATATTCACAAATTCTGTAGATTATGTTAATAATATTATTGGAAAATGACGAAAAATCTCAATTTGTAATGCAAAAGTTGGCAAAATCTGAAAATTTTCGATATGCTTTTACTACATTCGAAATTCTGTAAACAGAAAATTAAAAAAATATTAATCATTCATATATTGTTAAAAATTAAGCGATTCGAAAAATTTGTAGAATTTCAGAAAATGATGATTAATAGTTACCTTCTGTTCGTTTTCATATTTTTTCTAAATATTATTGTTCTTTTTTTCAAGTTTTTGAATAAAAATCTGAGAAAATTCGAAACACATTCAAAAATTACGAAAAACCTCAGTCTCTTCAACAAATTTTCACACATTTCGATAGTTTTTGTGTTCTTTGCTTCTCTCTTTTTATCAATCAAAACAACTCCCATCCAATCCATTCAAATAATTCCCAAAACCTCCCCCCAAAAAATTACCTTACATAACCAAAAACTAACAATTTTATCGAGACATTTTCCCTAATCGCCATGTTTATCGTCCACCTACATTTCTCGCTTGTAAATTTGGAGAAGCTCGCGTCGCACTCAAAATAGTTTCGACTTTCGTGCTCCTCGATCCGTTGTGATGAAAAGTGTGTTGAATTTTGAATCATTGTCCCTCATCATCTCAAACCTTCATCGCAAAAAAAAATATTTTCCCCTCAAAAATCAACGTTTCCGAAAACGAAAAACATACATAAAACAATTAATATAAATCCTGGCCATTATTGCACGAAAATTCAATTATTCTCCCCGAATAAATCCTTTTTTTAGCTCCGTCCGTCTTGATTAAAATTGCGACCACTTAATGCCGGACAATACGCGGCTATTTTCACTGCCAGGAGAATCCACTTTTCGATCAGACAAGCACGGACGGACATCTAATTTTAATCCGAGCGGCTTTGACAAAGACTTTATTTTTCGAAAAACCTTTTTTTTCTATAATCATTGGATCGGAATCAAAAAACAGCCACTGAAGATCCGAGGGTTGAAAATTTTGTTGTTTGACTTTCGTCGGAATTTTTCGGTCCTCTGAATAATCGTGATTTAGCAGGGAGCCAAATTTATAGATCGAGTTATTTCGCGAAATTTTGTTTACATGCCACGAGGTCGGCGTGAACTGAATTTTGTAGAATCTGGATGATGAAAGAATTTTTCGGTTTTTTTTTGCACTCGAGTGGAATGTGGAAGAGAGAATTCTAATTTTTTTACGGAATCTTGAAATTTGGTTTTAATTTATGGGAATGATGTGATCATTGTCAAGAATTTTGAGTGGAATTCTCCTGAAAGGGGGGGTTGGTCGGGTGGAGCCCCCTGAAATTTGGAATGTGTCTTATGAAACCTTAATAAGCCAGGAAGTTATGTGGAGAAGGTCATAATTTGTTGAATATTTGTGAATTTATAGAGTATTAATACTCACATATTGATTATAATCTCCAAATCAGAAAAAAAAAAATAAATAATTTTCAGCAAATATGGACATCCAATCTAAGAATGCTAAAATATAAGGATTATATAGAGAAATCTTTGATAGGGGGGTTGCATGGGCAGAGTCCCCTTAAGTTTCTTTATATACACGTCTACAATAAATCGAAGCACGAAAACTCAAGTTAAACAATTACCAGAAAAAAAAAATTATATTGATAAATAAGTCAAAAGTAAAATTCGTAAGTTCTTCCCAGTTACTAAATCCATAATCAATATTTGACTTTTTTCTGAAAAAATGAAAAATAGTACTGAAATTCGAAAAATGAAACTCAGTATTCTGAGGAATGCAATAGCATAAATAAAAATTCAGCAATGAATAATAATTTATTATAAATTTATCGAAAAAGAGGATCTTTTATGCATGGGGGGAGGGGTGGGGCAGAGCCCCTTAAAGAAATACAGAATTTGTATGTAAATTCATTTTCCTGGAAAAATATTGACTACTATTCGTCAAATATAACTATTCATAGATTTTTGTAATTTTCTACAAGTTTAAGTATACGATCAAACCTCGAACAGTCAAAAAAAAAAATTCAAATAATTGTTACCCTACACAAACGAAAAATTATTTTTTCGGAATCAAGCTAAAAATTCCAAGTTCCTCTAAACCAAAAAAATAATACTCTTGGAAAAGAAGTAGGGGGGTGCGTTGGGCAGAACCCCCTTAAAATGATTATTTATAAAGAAATAGCAAGATAAAAATGATTTTTGTAAAAATTGGGAGAAAATAAATAATGTCATTAATTATTCAAAATAATATCTTCAATGCAGGGGGGGGGGTCATAGGGCAGAGCCCTTCAAAAAATACGAAAAGTTACGTAAATTGAATCTCTCCGTGAAATACTGACTATCATTCAACAAATATTACTTTCCACACGTTTTTCTAGTGCTTCAACAAATTGAAATATATTATTTCTCACATCTTTAAAAAAATCCAAATACAAACTCGACAACTTTCTGAAAAAAAGACAAAAACTACTCCCACCCCTCAAAAAAAAAATTTTTTTTAATTTTTTCAACATTCAACAGAGAACAATTAAAATTTTCTTTAACTACCTAAAAAGTTAATATACCCCGACCCAAATCAAAAATTATCTCTGTAATTTCGAGCTTAGAACACCGATCCTCCCGAAACTCGAAAAAATTCTCGAGATGGAGCTGATCACTCTTGAAGAGGGGGGGTGCGTCGGGCGGAGCCCCCCTAAATCGCAGTTAAGACACGTGGAATCCGCTCTGGCAACGGACATTGCGGTTGGAGTGTCCAGGGACGCGAAAAATGGCGGACGTGAGTAATTTGGCACGGTTTTGGCGCGAAAGGGGGACTTACTTGAATCAAGATTATTGACTGACGCGATCTCAGCGGCTCTTCAGAGTGAACTGTGTCGCTGGAGGTTCTCTGGCGACAATATCCTGCTTGTGTTCGACGCTATAGTTAGTTATAGTTGCTTATAGCTTAGATCCCCACGCCCCACCCCCCCCCCCCCCGCCCGGGGAAAAGACGCTGTGTACTAGGAGCAACTCAGTGAAGAATTTTCATTGAAAACACCTGTGAGACTCGTCAACTCAAGTCTCGAATTGTGGGTTTGTCGCCGTTTTTTTGAACTTTAGGAGGGAGTTTTTTGGGGTTAATTGACGGTTTTACGACCCTAGGGAGCAAAGTCCTGACTTTCGACGCAGGGAGGGTATTTATTTTGGGCTAGGTCAGATTTTTTTAGTATCCCTATGGGAAATCTTGTAATAGTCTGTAATTCATGAATTACAAAACCATTACAACCGGCAGGGTAGATTCCTATTCTACCGGCTGATCAACCTGATCATTTCTTGGCGCGAAATATATAATTTACATTTTTCTTGCATCTAACTTATTAAATGTACTTTCAGTGATTACAAATATGAAAGGTCCATATAAAACTTCAACTCTAACGCTGTGATTTTGGTAATTGTTCTAATGAAATGATCTGGATGATCAGCTGGTACAATCGGAATCTACCCTGCCGGTTGTAGTAGTCTGTAATTCATTAATTGCAAGATTTTTTATAGGGGTTCTTGAGATTAGTTTTGATGAAAGAAATCTAGATTGAAAGACATAAAATGAAAAGAGAAAAAAATATCGATCAGAAATATTTGTTTTTTGGTGTTTTGTTAAGTTTTCGAGTTTAATTTTGAAAAAAATTGGTAATTGAGATTGTTTTTGACTTACAGTGAAAGTGTACACTCCGTTTGGAACAGGTTGGCCTCCGAATTTGATGTTGAGGGTGTACTCTCCTTCGTCAGCAACTTGGTAGCAAACGTCGACTGTGCCATCTGCGTTGTCGTGAATGTCGATGTCAACGTCCTCGCTGTAACAAAAAAATTATTTTATTGTAAATTTTCTTCTGAAAAATGTGTAAGAAACAGCAGTTATTATGATATTTGCGAAAAAGATCAAGATCTGTCGAAAAAACTCTTGAGAAAGGGGGTCTGTCGGGCAGAGCCCCCCACCAAAAAAAATAATTTCCCAACCCCTTGAGAAAAATTATTCAATTTCCTCTCATTATGTGATAACAAACATTTCTAAAATGAATTCGGAAAACATTTGACATGAATTTTTACAAAACTAAAAAATGTATGTCACATTTTGATGAAATTAAGTGACAAGAAATACAAAAATTAATTGACTTCTTAGATTTTCTTTGAAGAGCTCAAAAAGAAAATATGTAAAAGATGGCAGCCATCATAAAATTAACGAAAAAGACCCAGATCTATCAAAAGTATCTTGATAATGGAGGTCCGTCGGGCGGAGCCCCCTCAAAAATAATATCCCCAATATTATATGAAAAAAAATTCACTTCCCGTTTCTTAAACTATCAAAAACATTTATAAAATAAAACTAGAAGAAAATACCAAATTTTTTGTAATTGACAAAAATATATGACACTTTTGGATAAAATGAAGTGACAAGATGAACTAAAATTATTATTATTTTTTTTTTAATTTCGTCTGAAAAATTCCTCTATAATGAAATATACAAAAAATTGAAGTCATCAGAAAATTTGCAGAGTAAATCGATACATTAAAAAATAGGGGGAAGGGGGGGTCTATCGGGCGGAGCCCCCCAAAAAACCGTTTCAACGCTAGACGACAAATTTTTCATCACTTATTTTTCACGCGATCAAAAGTATTTTTTAAAAAATGTGGAAAACGATTGATCGAAATCGAAATTGAACCGTAAAATTTATTATTATCATAATTTCAAAAATTCTCGTACTGAGGTAAAAAAAATGACAAATCGTCATCTCTTATCATGTTTTCAAGAAAGTTGGACCACTTTCACTGAAAATCTTGAATGGGCTACGGAAGTGTAATTCATCATCGAGCCACTGACAGACATTTGGCTGACAGCTCCTGTTCCAAAATTTTTACCGATGAATGATTTTGTCGGAAAATAAATGAAATAAGCATTTTTGTCCAAATAATAACAGTAACGTGAACATAAATCTACTGTATAATTTTTTTTGCAAAATGAGAATATTTCATGAATTCTCCGTCAAAATAAAAAAATAAAAATGACTATATTTCAGTTGGAAGATTACCTACCCATTTAAAAATAGTTCATCATTTTTGCAAATATTTTCTTTTTCTACAAGTCGATTGCATAAAAATAAGTGTATGTGATGTAATTTATTTCTTCTATTTTTCTTGCGAGAATCAAATTAAAAATTTTTTTGTTACTATGGCGTTTATTTTGTTGAAAATCAAGGAAAATAAAAAAAATGTTAATAATTCCACTTTTTCGCGAATATCCAGCTGAAATTTAACTTTGCAAATTCCATTTTTGGTGCCTCCCACGCGCTGTAGCGAGAGAGAGGTCAAAGATAAAATACTGATCCAGCGCGAAAGTGGGGTTAGGTTGGTCGAGGCATCTCTCAAGAGAAGGAGAAAATTATATAGAGAAGCCAAACGGAAATAGCCGCGGAGGCTCGGACGTTCCGGGAGCGCCAGCAGTAAACTCGATCAAGTCGCTATGAAATACTTCAAAAATCATAATTCCACCAAGTTAAAATCATACAGAGTGTAAAAAAAGGTATCCCCATGGTCTCATCCAGATTGAAAAAAAATGGGGATTGTCAGAAAGTGAAACTGAGTTACGAAATAATGGCAGTTTTGGAGAACTGAACGATCGAATGCTGGTTAATATTTTTGGTGAGAATATTGATGTTTTTTGCCTAATTGTATTAAAATGTTCAAAAGTTGGGTAGCGAATTGAAAGAAAAAAAAACAATTTATATAAATTTTTAATAATAAGAATTATTATATAAATTATTATATTCCTGCCCTGATATTGTTTAGGAGAATATGTTCATTTTGTTAAGTCTAAATGAAGAGAAAAATGATGTTCATGACATTTCAAGTATTATTCTAAAATTATCACGTAAGAGAATCAATAAGCCTCGTGAAAACAACAGAAATTTAAAAAAAATCCATTTTCTATGCCATTTTTTACAGTTTTAACTGTATTCTTTACTAAAATTCTAACCTTACAGAAATTTTTCAAAATGGCCCGCGTGCCCATGAGGTCCTCTGTGCGCAGCCGCGACTCCTCCAGCGCCTCTACCGGCGTGGACCCGCGAGAGCGCGTGAAGGTAGAGTTGGGCGATACTTTTTATTTCATTATAACATCTATATTTCTTTTTTCTATACATCAGAATTTTTGTATAAATCAATCAATCAAACGATAATCGTGTTATCGATATTTTTGTAGCGATATTCAATAATATTGCAAGCTTTTGAATTAAGAAATTATTATCATAGTTTTTTTTTTCTGTATTAAGTCGAACATTAAGCATTAAGGTCAGAGATTTCTTCTAACATCGATATAATTCTTTTTTTTTTCAACCTTTTAAAGAAATAGTTATATGGCTGGAGGTCTGTGATAGCTGGAATATTTTGGACTTCTTTAGAACGATATTCTTATGTTTTTCTTTTTATAAAATGAGCATCTCATGGAATCAATATTAAAAGTTTATTACAGAATAATTAGTGAAATAATCTATCAATCAATTTATAAAATACGGTGATTCTAAAATGTGACTGTTGTTGAACGATCGAAAAAAAAAAATATATTAAAATTCTATGGAACTTTAGATTCTAGAGCTTACAGTTTTATAAATATGTTTTGAAATCAAAATACTGGAAATTTTGTATTTTGCTAAGAAATGTTACGGAATCTAAAGAAAATGAAAAAAAAAAAAACTTGGAACACTAAGAATTTGAAAGTGTTGATTGTGTTTTCTCGAAAATCTGTAAGAATTCTGAAAATTATTATGTTCACGAAATCTGGAGCAGAAACTTCCAAAAATTTATGAAAAATCGATTAAATTACTAGAAATCTATAAATCTTTGAAAAAATCTTGTGAAACCCAATAAATATGAATAACAAAGAAGAATAATAAAAAAACTTCTATTCACAAAGCATCGAATTTGTAAAATTTATAATTATAAGAATCTATTAGTAACTAAAAATCCTTAAATCTGACAAAAAAATCTTATGAAATTCTAGATATACAACAAAAAACACTGGTAATATGAGGTAATAAAAATATTATGTATTTTAAATGCTGTTCAATTTTTTCGATAAACGATAAAAATTCCGATAATCCATGAAATTGAAATTCTTGGAGAACCACTCTTTAGAAATCTATATCAAAATCTACAAGAATTTTCTAATCCTGGAGAAAATTTCAAGAAACTCAATAAATACAAAAAACAACGAAAAACACTAAAAATAATAGTAAATATCTAAAATACTATGAAAAATGTAGTAATTAGTAATTTTTGATTCCTAAAGCATTAGAAACTTCGATATCTATGTAAATATGAAAAAAAAATAAAAAATTTTTAAAATAGTGTACATTTTTCAAAGGTATGTGAAACACCAAAAGTACCTGCAATCTATTATGTTTTCTTGAAAATTTATTAAAATTATTAAAATATTTCGAACTTTGAATTCCAGAAAGTCGCATTCTAGAAACCTTTAAAGACATGTTAAATAGAGAGTTAGAAAATCCTGCAAAATTTTATAAACAATAATGAATATGAAATTCCAGAAAAATATAAAATACCAATAATAATTCATTTCGATTTTCAAAGCACTGAATTTGAAAAATCCAGATCAATAAAAATCTATTGAGAATTGAAAATTCCTAAATCTGATAAAAAATTTTACGAAAATCTTGATATGCATAAAAAAACACTGATAATATGAGGAAATAAAAATATTATTATAAATGCTCTTTAATTTTTTTTTTAATCTATGAAAATTCTGAAAATCCATAAAATTAAAATTCCTAGAGAATAGCACTTTAGAAATCTATACGAAAATCTATAAAAATCTCTTTTTCTGGAATAAAATATGGAGAAACTCAGAAAATACAAAAAAAACGAAACATGCTAAAAATACTAGTCATTTTTTCAAAATACTAAGAAAAATCTGGTAATTAGTAATCTTTGATTCCTAGAGCATTGGAATCCTAGATATCTATGTATACAGAAATCCAAAGAAAACCAAAAAAAAATCCTTCATTTTTCAAGTATATGTGAAATACCAAAAGTATTCAAAATCTATTGTTTTCTTAACAATTTATAAAAATCATTAGAATATTTCAAACTTTGAATTCCAGCAAATTGTATTCTAGAAACTTTTAAAGGCATGTTCAATAATACTAGTAAATCCTACAAAATTTTACAAACAATAATAAATAGGAAATACTAGAAAAATATCAAATACCTAAAATCTACAAAACTTTAATAACATAAGAACCAAATTCTATAAAAATATATACTCTAAAAATACTGAAGAAATACGGAAAATAAAAAAATGCATCATAAATTTTTGAGGATACGTTCTCTTTTCCAAAAAATTCTCGCATCCTAGAGCACGAAATTTTAGAAATCTTCAGAAATAATAGAAAATCCTCCAAAAGTTCATTAATGACAAAAAAAACCAAAAGCCTAAGAATACGTAAAATCCAGGCAGATATGAACTTTTCTAAATCCTACAAATTACTACATAATTTTCAAACTTCAAATCCTATAGAATCGAATTCTAAATATCTATATAGAAATCCAGAAAAATACCATAAAATCCTATAAATTACCTAATAACCTACTAAATAAATATAAAAAATACTCCTAAAAGTACTGGGAATCTCTGAACAAACTCTTTTCTAAAAAATCAATCAAAATCAATGCAATTCATCAACATAATTATATTTTCTTTCCAACATATCCAAATCGAATACCAGATGATTCCAATACATCGCCTGGACTTATATCGATAATTTTTTGTCTCACTCCCTATCTCTACGTGAAGGACTGTTGCCGCAAACTTGTCGCGTTCATGTGCACGCAAGTAGGAGTCGGGGGCCTGGTCGTGGGCTACGCAATAGTCGGAGCCTTCGGCTTTCAAATGATCGAAATGCAAGAGGACTCGCCCTACAGTAAATTACACCAACATTTGACAAGCAGACGCGATTTCTACGCCAATGAGCTTTGGGAAAAAACCGCCGGCGACTCAAGAATCAATGTCCTCGACAAAAGGGCATTTGACAATGTCACTGACAAGGTTCTCCAAAGGTTCCAGGCTGAACTAGTGGTCGCTGTGAAAAAGGGGTACAACGGTCTGAATCTGGAAGAAATTTGGTCTTTTCCTGCTGCACTTATGTTTTCCTTATCTATTATAACAATGTAAGGAGCTTTTTTCGTTTTTAAAGACGTTGCAATTAGAGTACTAGGGGGTATCTGCTGTCTAGAAATTTTATTTTGAATTTTTTTTTACTTTTATGATTCATGACAGTGAATTTTTACTTTTAAATGAGGTGAAATTCTGTTACTCGAATAGGGAGTGGAAATTCACTCTTTGCGAGTGAACTGCCACTCTAAGAGAAGTTTAATTTCACTCTTTAATTCTAGTAAGATTCATCTTTAAACATGAGTGGATTGTTATGGAAAGTATTTTAATAATTTTTACTAACTTTTCATAGTATATATATATAATTTTTCATAATATATATATATATATATATATATATATATATATATATGTATAAATAAACGTGTTAATTGCCCTTTTTGACATTCTAGCTTGCCCCTCATCAAAAACCACGTTGCAACGTCCCTGCTCTACTGCCACGTGGCAACCTAACCTCAAAAACACTCTAACCACATTAAAAACGAATTTCCAGGATTGGCTATGGCAACATGATCCCACGGACCCCATGGGGAAAAGGGGCAACCGTAATGTACGCAGTTTTCGGAATCCCACTTTACGTTCTTTACTTCCTCAACATGGGCAAGGTTCTGGCCCAAACCTTCAAATGGCTGTATCGCTGGTTCCACGAGTGCAGTGGTCAAAAAAAGTACGGTCAAAGGATCACGGTCCCATCAACCGCTTGTCTTTGGGTCCTATTTGGGTACATTCTAGTGGGGGCCATAATGTTCGCCGAATGGGAAGGCTGGGACTATTTGGACAGTGCCTATTTCTGTGTCACTTCTTTGTGCAAGATTGGCATTGGGGACTTCGTGCCAGGGGCCAACATAGTGGATGCCAAAAGTGGAAGTCAGACCAAGTTGGTCATCAATTTTATTTATTTATTGTTAGGAATGGGACTGATTGCTATGTGCTATAATCTGATGAGGGAGGTTGTGAGGATCAAGGCTAGAGAGCTGAGGGAGGATTTTGTGAGAGCTTTTGATGACTTCAGGACGTGGATGATGGTTTGTTGCAGGATGAGATCAGAAGAGGATTTTTAATTAATCTTTCAAGTAATTTATGAACAATTCTTCCAAATTCATCAGAAGAGGTTCATTATTGACTAGCATTTATTTTGTATTTTGATAAAACATGCATCACAAAAATCATTGTACAAGGGACAAATAAACTTTTTACGAATTGAAAAACTAATTTTGCTCTTTTACTGACCTTCCGGAAGTGGAGCGAATCCTGCACGTGACCGCGCCGTGACCTGCATTTTCGGTGTCCACCGTGACATAGTACTCTTCACCTTGGGCCAAGGTCTTCTGAATGCCTTCTTTGATTTTGCACTGGTCAGCTTTTCCAGTGGAAACGCACTGAACTTCGATGGGAGTTCCAGGAACTTGTTGCCCACCGTATTTCACGTTGACCTTGTAACGACCACAATCATCAGGCAAGTAAGTGCACTTGAATTTTCCATCCCCAAGGTCCTCTGACGTCACACGTCGAGGTGTTTGATCCGGACCCTAAAACATTCCCAAGTAAATATGGTTAATTATTCCACCAATCCAGAATTTCCCAAGTCTAAGACACTCACCAGAACTTGCACTTCCAAGTCCCCATATCCAGCCTTCGACGTATCAACCACAAAGTCAGTAGGAAAAGAGGCAAGACAATTTTTCGCAACGCCAGGTCCAGAAACCACAACTTTGCTGGCATCAACCCCTGACTTTGGGCTGACCTTGACCTTGAACGGGCTTCCTTGAATGGGCTTGCCACCATAGTTGACGTCAATGTCCATAGTGCTACCAGCAGGTGTTGGATGATACGTCACTTGGTGAATGCCATTAGTGTTGACCTTGATTTCAGGTTTCTTCAAAGAACCCTTGTCAGCTTTCAACTTGACATCCAAACTGCTGAGTTCAGTCTGGGAAGCATCGACAGTGAAAGTAGCTGGAACACCTTCGAAGACCTGGAACACACCCAAAAACCCAACTTCGAAACTCTGATTCAAACTCTAGGTTATAGATGAGTCCTTACCTGTCCAGGGTTGACTCCTGGTCCATAGGCAAAGACGTTAGAGGTATTCTGCAAGACCAAAAAATGAACATCATAAGAGTCTGGAAGTCAAGGTCATCGTGGAAGAAGACTTTCGTCTTATTCTTACATTGCTGTCAACAGCAGTGACTGCAAAAGGTGATCCATTGATATGCTGGTCTGCAAACTTGATGCCAATGGAATAATCACCGACTTCAGTTGGAACGTATTCGATGTTGCAGGAACCATCGTAATTGTCGACACATTTGACAACTGCTTCTGCTGGACCTTCGATGGCGATGCCAAGACCTCCAGTTCCAGCTTCTGCAGTTCCAGAAAATGTGAGAAAACCTTCTGAATTTAAGTTCAGAAGACATGCATACCTTTAGTTTCAACGGTGAAGTTGTTTTTCTTGTTGATGACTGCCCTCTGAAGACCAGGACCATATGCCTTGCACTTCTTGGGATTGGTGACCTTTTTTGCGTTCGCTGTGAAAGGAGATCCTGGGACTGGGATGTTGTCGTAGGTGACTTCTATGTCATGGGGACCTTCTTCAGAAGGAGTGTAGTTGACGCGATAGGTTCCATCGGATTGGGGTGTGATGGCTTTGTCAGTGACACCTCCACTTGGGTTGTTGATGGTACAAGCAACGTTTTCTCGTTCGCTTTTGGGTTTCTTCAGAGCTCTTGTGTCGATGGTGAACTCGGTTGGTTCGTAGACAGTGGGACCTGGAATGATACGACTGTTCATTGTTGGATATACGGGGAGTTTAAGGACGTCCACGTGAATTCATCGCATTTCAGTCATGCTGGTTCCACAATCTGACTACGGTGTAAGGGATGGGAATCGAAATGGAAAATATCGATGTTGGGTCATTCTGTGGGTGTATTGTTAAGATTTTTAGATGGTTTTTTAGACAAGGTTTTGTTTGGGTGAAGGGCACTTGTATGAATTGGATTATTGTAAATAAAATTTATTGAATTGGCTACGAATTATGTTTATTTTGTGATTAGGAAAAAAGTTATGGTGATATGGTTGTGAAGGGATTTTAACGTTTATTCAATATAACTGAAATCGATGATTCTTGAAAATGACAACTACAGACTGTATTCCATGGAAAATCGTGAAATAGTTGAAAAAACAGTAATATTAAGACTATTTCTCTTTTGAAATTTACGACATTTATCAACATTTTCTAGGTTTCAAAATTTTAGTGATTTTCAAAATTATATACTATCTTTTCAAGATAAAGCATTTTTTGATTTTTGAAAATTTTAGCCCAACACGATTTCAGTAGTCTGATGAAAATTTTAGAATTTTCCACAATTTATAAAATCGCGAATATTTTCTGAAATTTTTCACATTTTCCGAATTTTCTTGAATTGTTGATTATTTTTTGTATTTTTGATCTATTTATTTTGAATTTTTAGAAATTTTTTGAATTTTGTACATTATATCACCTAATAAAAACCTTACAAATTTTTCTTAAAATTTGTCCAATTTGCTGTCATTTTTTGTGATTTTCTCGTCTTTTTCTAAAATTTCAGATTATTGTTAGAAATTAATGAAAACACAAATGTGAATATTTTGAAGAAATAGCTTATTCATCAATATTTCGAAATCATTCGAATTTTTCAGGGTACCTTACAATTTTAAAAATTCGAGTGTTCATTTTCCAAATGTTTCTAAATTCACTACATGAAAAAGTTTCCAGGCTTTTCAATTTGATGAAAATTTTTCAAATATGTTTACATTAATAGAGATTTTCCAATACTTTTCAAATTTTCCAAATTTTTATCAAAAAATGAAAAAAAAAAACTCTATAACAAAGAAGCATGTTATTAAACGATAGCTGCGTAATTTATAAACATTTTATGAGATTCAACTAACAATTTTTTCAAATTATTGACATTATTGAAAATCTTAAAAGTTTTCAATATGTTTTGAAGTTTCGGAAATTTTTTTATATAAACAATTCATGTCTTTCTAAATTTTAGTAAAATTTGTCAAACTCGTTAGGATTTTTAGTATTTTTCTGATAATTTTCAAAATATTCAGATTCTCATCAGAAAATAAAAAATTGCATTGTATGTAAATCAAAGAAATACAGTTTTAAACACAATTTACATCATAAATTACTATGTCTGGAAATTCTATGGATTTTTCGATTTTCTAGAATTATTGACAACACGAGAAATTTGAACTGTATTTTAAACATTTTTACAAAATTTTCATAATTCTTTAAACTAATACAAACTCTTTAAAACCTTCTCTATTTCATAAAAATTTTTTAACCTCATTAAGTTTTTCATACGTTTTTATATTTTTCATATTTTACGAATGTTTTCAAAAAATGAAGAAAAAATATGATTATGAACACTATGTGTAGAATATTGATAAAAATTTTCTGAAATCCTACATTTTTTCGAATAAGATTAAATTACTGGCAATATATTTTATTCTCAATTTTCTCTTAAATTTGCTGAAATTTCTAACAAAATAGATACCATATGAATCTCTTGAAATTTCGTAAAAATATGTCCAACTTTTCGAGATTTTTTCGTAATATTTGAATATTTTAGGAAAATACTTCAAATTTTATTTAAAAATGAAGAAATTTATAATTCGTACTCCAATGAAATGTGGCAATGAAACCAATTTACATAATTTATGAAAATTTCCTAACATTAAAATTTTATGAATTTTTCGGGCTTATTGACAATCTCTTTAATTTCAGTGTATTCAAAGTTCTCTAATCATTTCAACATCTCGTACATTATACGAAGTATTCAAAAACTTGTAATTTTTAGAAAAACTTTTCGGAACGTGTCAATACTTTTCTGGTTTTCAGAATTTTCATTCATCACTCTCATACTTATTTCAGAAAAATTTAGCGGTTGACACCATCTACAAAAATTACCAACACTTTCTGAAATCTTACGAATTTCCTGAATTTTCACACAATTATTTATGTTTTTTTTTTTTTATTGAAATTTCTAACTTAATAGATGATATTTTAAACTTTCTAAACTTTGCAAAAATTTGTAGAACTTATCTTTGTCTGTAACTTTTGAATACTTAAAAAATTAGTCTGATATTTAATCGAATATTTGAAAAAACCAGAATAGAATTTTGAAGGAAGTATAGTAATAAACAATCTTGGTGAATTAACGTAATTTGTGAACATTTTTTGAAGCTTAACAAATTTTTCTAAATTTCAAATATAATTCACATTCTTTTTAATTTTTAGTACGTTCGAAATTTCATACCTAATACCAAGTATTCAAAAACCTTGCAATATTATTCCATCACAAACATCCATAAAACAATCATCAATTTCTGAGAAAAAAAAAAAGAAAACCATCAATACTTCAACATATAAATACACATCTCCCACCCCTACCCTTAGAAAAAATCCTACACATGCCAGCATTCGAAAAACCTAAAATACCATCATCTTCCAATGGCAAGATTTCAAGGTCAACTTACCTGAAGACCCAAACGTTCACTAAATAGACAACGAAAACAAAATAAACTGGAAAAGACTTAGTAACATAACATAAGTCTTCTCAAACATAAACAATTCTCAATCAATAAAACTATAAAAGTCAATGAAACCAATTCCCTTGATTCCCAAACGTTTGGAACTCCAGGGATTATGTCAAGGTCACGAGCAAGGTCATGCTGGAGGTGAACGAGGGCTTTCTCAAACCACGATCCTGAACAGTTCTATCGCTAACCATACAGCTGCACTCCGGTCCCGATGACCTTGACGAGGCCAAGGTCACAGATGACGGTTCTGAATGGCGATCCGTGAATGTGGCGATCGTTAAATGTTATGTTAATGACATATTCGCCAGCTTCGGTTGTTAGAAAAGCGACAGTGCAAGTGCCGTTGCCGTTGTCGAGGCACTCGATGGCAGCTTCGCTCGGACCTTCGATGGTCACTCGGGCTGTGCCCTGGGCAGAGCGCGTATCGATTAAAAATTCGGCGAGCGCACCGACGAAGCCGTACCTGAGCCCGGCCCCGCGGGCCTCGACTTTGGCAAAGTCTGAAAAGTCACCGCTCTGTTGGAGGCCGTTCACGGGAGCTACGCATTTTTCCCAAATTCAGCAATCATGAAAAAGCCACCGGAACTCGATATGACTTCGAAAAGTGTCACGATCATTTTTTATCAAGTCTGTGTGAAAATGAAGCAAATTTTCCCGGGTTCTTCAAAATTTCTTTCATTGGTAGCTTCGGCTAGCAATATTTTCACACGGACCTAATATTTTTGGTTCTAGAAAATAAATACTCACTGGATGACAGTCCATCGACCTTGACCTTGGAAACATCGACGTTAGGTTGCACGTTGACCTTGAGAGGGCATGATGGGACCTTGAGCTTGCCGTAGGTCATGTCGACCGTGTAGGTCCCAGGAACAGGGGCCTCGTAGTCGACCGAGTAGGTTCCATTGTCATTGTTGGTGACGGTGATAGGAAGTTCACGACCATCAGGACGTCGCATTTTCACCTCGAGAAGGTCTTCGTCACCTTCGTCACCTCCAGCTTCTTGACAGTTCACGTTGAAATGGGTTGGCTGAGTGGCTCTGACATTATTTTCGAGACCGGGCCCGAAAGCTTGAACCTGTTGGAAATTTAGACAGTTACCTTTATAAGAATTCTTTGAAACTTTTAAGGGTTTAGTCTCAACTTTCAAGATTGACCTTTAACCTGAAGAGTAAAACTTCAACTGATTTAGGGTTAATTCTTAGTTTTCAGGGTTTATCCTAAACTCTAAGGGTTGGCCTTCAAATTTCAGGGCTAACCTTCAACTGAATCAGGATGACATCTCAACTTTCAGGGTTGACTCTTAACTTTAGGAATAATTAGTCAACTTTAAGAACTTACACCTGACATAAAAGTCAACCGGGTGTGAGGATTAACCTTGAACCTTAAGGATCAACCCTCAAATTTCAGGGTTTACTCTCAACTCTAAAGTTGAACCCTCAATATTAAGGATAAACACTTAACTTTCAGGGTAAAACTTCAACTTGAGAGTCAACCTTCAACCTTCAGGGTCAACCCTCACATTCCAGGCTTAAGTCTCAACTTTCGAGGTGAACCCTTAACCTTCAAGGTTAACTTTCAACTTTCAGGGGGCATCCTCAACCTTGAGAATGAACTCTTAACTTGTTTTAGGTACAAGTTCCAGCTTTCAAGCTTAACCTTTAACTTTAAGGGTCAATTGTCAAATTTCAGGCCCAGCTCTAAACTTACAAGGTTAACCTTCAAGTCCTTCAACTGATTTCTGGGTTAACCCAAAATCTTAAAGGTCAGCTTTCTAGTTATAAGGTTAATCCTTAACTTTGAGAATTAACACTCAACTTGAGAGTCAACCCTCAACCGATTGCAGGGTTGAGGCTATCAGCTTTCAGGCTTTAATTTCAGGACGAACTCTCAACTCTCAACTTTCAAGGTTAACCCTCAACCTTCAGGGTTAACTCTCAATCTTGAGAGTCAAATCTTGAGCTTTTCCTAATTTGACTTTCAGATTTCAGGCTTCACCATCAACCTTAAGGATCAACTCTCAAATTTCAGGCTTAGTTCTAAACTTCCAAGGTTAACCTTCAACTGATTTCAGGATTAGCCCTCAATCTTGAAGGTCAGTTGTCAGGTTTAAGGGTTAAACCTAAAATTTGAGGATCTAAACCTAATTTTCAGGAAGAACCCTCAATTCCGATGATGAACACTCAACTTGAGAATCAACCCTCAACCTGTTGCAAGGTTAACACTCAGCTTTCAGGCTTTACCTTTTATTTTCAGTTGAAGATAAATTCTCTTCTCTCAATTTTCAAGGTTAACCCTCAATATTCAAAGTGAACTTTCAATTTTCATAGGTTATTCTAAATCTTAGGAGTCAACTCTTGACTCCCTTGACCCTTGACCAGACTTTCAGATTTCAGGCTTGATTTTCAAACTTAAGGGTTAATTCTTGAATTTCAGGCTTAACTCTCAATTTTCAAGGTTATCCTTCAACTGATTTCAGAATAAGCCCTAAATCTTGAAGGTCAGCTTTCAAGTTTAAGAGTTAACTCTCAACTTTGAGGATCAAAACCCAATTTTCATGAAGAACCCTTAACTTTGAAGATGAACACTCAATTTGAGTATCAACCCTCAACCGATTGCAAGGTTAACACTCAGGTTTCAGGCTTTACCTTTAATTTCAAGTTCAGGGTGATCTCTTAACTCTCAACTTTCAAGATTAGCCCTCAACCTTCAGGGTTATCTCTCAATCTTGATAGTCAAATCTTGACCTTTTCCAAGTTTAACTTTCAGAGTTCAGGCTTGACCTTTAACCTTAAGAGTTAACTCTCAACTTTCAAGGTTAACTCTCAACTTTCAGGGATAATCCTAAAAGTTGACAGGTAATCCTGAAATTTGAGGTAAAAAATCAAAGGTCGGCCCTTAAAAAACTGAGGATCAACCTTGAAAAATTGAGGGGAATTTCAGTGAGGGGAGGTTTAGGTTTCCTGAGGAAATTGGCAAAATTTTTAGAATTGATAGGCTTACCATTGCTGGGTTCAATGGAGTCGTGACCTTGACACGGTAAGGAGAATTCTTCACAGCTACGCCGCCATAATTGACCTATAATAGAGAGAAAAAATATATGAATTTTTTCGTAAAGATCAGGGAGGTTGAGACATTTTTTTAAGGTAGAGAGGGTAAATCATAATATCTTAGAAATAGGCTTGAAAAGCTCATGATTTTCAACTTTTTTAGGACGTCCTCTTCTTTTTATGGATTTTTGAAAAATTCCAAGTTAAGAGTATTTCCTAAACTGGTAGTATTGTAAGTATTTTTTGTATTTATTCCTTTTCATGAAATTTTGTAAGATTTTCTAATATTTTTATAGATTTCAATGCAGATTTAGAGAATTTAATGCTACGTAATTAGAAATGTTATAGATTATTTGTTTACCTATGGATTCCCCAGAAAAATTTTTTGGATATAACTATATTTCTAGTATTTCATAGATTTTTGGTACTGTTAATTTTTAGAATTAAGATAAGCCCAGGATACTTTCCTGAACATTTATCAAGTTGTAGGAGAATAAATTTAACTCACCATAACGATGTGTTTCGACCCTGAAACAGGAGTGTAATGGACCTGGAAGGTCCCATCGCGTTTGTCATCGATTTTGAAAGGAACAGCACGTCCCAAAGCGTCCTGAATGACAACTTCCAAGGCTGCTTGGCCGGCGTTTCGCACGTCCACGTTGAAATGCGTTGGCTTGTTGACTGAAACGCCTTGTGGTTGAATTCCAGGGCCTGATACTGCGACCTGAATGTGGAATAATTTCATTAATTTTTTATTTGCTTGAAGCCTGAGATACTTCCATATTATCCTAATAGTAAATTCTTATAGTTCTCAAGATTCCAACTTCTGAATAATCTCTGAATTTTTAACTTTTTTTTGAGATTATATTCTTCAATTATATTTCATTTTGTATTTCAATGGATGTAATCAATTTAATCAATAATTTTTATCAAATATGATATTATATTTTTATATGATATCAATCATCTATTGTACTATTTCCTAGTTTTTTTCGTGGAATCTCGTGTAAAAATTTAGAATTTAATTTCACCTTGTTGGGGTCGAAGTTGGGTTTCGCAGGTAAAATATGAGCGATCCAAGGCGATTTTGGGATGTCTTCCCCATCGCACAAGACGTGTACAGCGTAAATACCTGGCGCTGTTGGGACCCAAGTCACGTCTGCTGAACCATCATTTTGATCATCAACGCTGATTACAGCTTTCGATGGTCCTTCCACGCTAAAACCGAGCTCGCCAGTTTCCCCATTCGTGTTTACTAAAAAACAAAACTTTTTCATCAAATACCATTCAGCCCAAAAATTTTCATTCTTGCTTTAGATAATGTTTGAATTCCACTAGTTTTCCTATTTCTTATTATGGTGCCATTTTTACGAAATCCAATTTCAATAGGACACTTGAAGTTTTTAAAAACATGGGAAGTATCTAAAGAACTTTGAATTGCAATAATTTTTATAAATAATAACAAGTTTTGAATGAATTATTTACCTGTGAAAGTTGCAGGTTGACCAACAACTCCACCATACAATCCTGGACCAAAAGCAACAATGTTCGAGTGCTTGAAGGGCCCAACATGAACTTCCCAAGGGGAAGACCGAATTTCCTTTCCTCCGAAGGTGACCTTAAATTTTTGTAGAATTTTATATGTTGATTGCAAAACTGAAGATTTATTCGTGAATTAATTTTTTTATTGTATTTAAATTTCTTATTTTGAATGAAATATGTATAAGTTCTAGAAATTATGAAATAGATCAATATTGAATGATGTTTATATTATTATGTGTAATAATAATCATAATGTTCAAAATATGATTAGGAATAACGATTAATGTAGAAACTACATCATTTCATAAAAATGTCCTTAAAATCATGAATAACAATCATTCAATATAAAAATTATAAATCAAATTGCACTTTGTAAAGCTAACGAAATTACCATAACAATGTATCTTCCTTCTTTCACTGGCAGATAATTGCACTTGTACGTTGTTGCATCAACCTTCACTAATCTGTACAAACAAAAAAATTTCGACATGTAATGTGAAAATAAGGTATAAATCACGTTTATTTGACGTTGATATGACGTATATATCACGTCCATATGATGTCGATAAAACGTACAAATCGGGTTTACATGTCGTCGATATTACGTTTAAATGACGTTGATACAACTTATATATCGCGTCCACATGATGTCAATGTAACGTATATATCACGTTCAAATATGATGTCGATATAAACATGTACCAGGTTAATGTTTATAACGTCAACGTGACGTATGTATCGAGTTCATCACATCAGTATAGCGTTTATGTCACGTCCATATTACGTATATATTACGTCCACATGTTGTCGATATAACATATATATCAGGTTTATGTGACGTCGATATAACGTACATATCAGGATTATGTATCATCGATAAGACATATATAGCAATAATAATCAAAGTATCAATTACATTATTTCATGAAAATGTCTTGAAAATAATAAAAAACAACACATTCGTATGATGTTGATACGACGTATCACATTCATATGACGTTGATACGACTTATGTATCACGTTTATATGACGTTGATGTAACGTATACATCACGTTTGTATGACGTCAGTGGAACGCGTGTATAACGTTCATATCACATCAATGTAACGTATGTATAACGTTCATATGACGTCGATATAACGTATATATCACGTTCAAACGACGTTTATTCCAAAAATACATAAAATTTTTCATTTTTTTTTTTTTCTTACTTGTGTGGTACATCGACTCCTCCAGGCCCCAAAATCCTCACTGCCGCGGTTCCTTCGCCGGCGTCCTTCGTGATTATCGTGAAATCCGCGTCGTCCTTTACTCTCAAGCCTTTAGGAACGAGACCTCTGCCAAAGGCTCGGCATTTTTTCGCGTCTGACACCGGAGCGATGTTCACTGCAATCGGGGTATTAGGGCACAATTTTCCGGCGAAGAAAATGTTGACACTGTGAAGACCAATCACAGGTGACAGGTATTCACATCGCCACACGTTAGGAGAAGTTTGGCGCAGTTTTACTGGAACTGTTGTCTTAGAACCCTGAAAAATTGGAATATATTTTATGAAAATTTTGGAAAATCAAGCCTCTAACAAAGGAATTTACCTTTTTAGGATTTCTTTCATATATTTATGAAATAACTAAATAATACATTAGAAACTTAACTGGATCTCTACCAAGTAAATGAAAATCAAAATTCCGTTTCAAAATTTGATTGAATAGCCAGGTGGGGATTTATTTAAATTATTTTTGAAGAGGATTTTTACTGGGAGAATGAAAATGAACTCACATTTAACTATGTGACAAAATATCTATTGAGAGATCGATTTTGATCGTAAAAAAGTATAGATGAATGGAAGGTATAAAATTATGGCCATATGACGTCGATAAAACGTACAAATCAGGTTTATACATTGATTTTCAGTTTGATCATATGACGTCGATAAAACGTATAAATCAGGTTTATATTTTGATTGGAAAAAAATACAAATGAATGATAGGGATTAAATCATGATCATATGACGTATGCATAACGTTTAAATGAAGTTGATACGACGTATATATCACGTTCATATGACGCCGATAAATCGTATAGATCAGGTTTATATTTTGATTTCGATTGGAAAAAAATACGAATGAATGGAAGAGATTAAATCATGATCATATGACGTCGATAAAACGTATAAATCAGGTTTATCTACTGATTTTCAGTTTGGTCATATGACATCGATAAAACATAAATAAGGTTTATATATCAATTTTCAGTTTGGTCACATGACGTCGATAAAACGTATAGATCAGGTTTATATTTTGATTTTGAGTGAAAAAAATGCAAATGAATGAAAGGGATTAAATCAATATCATAAGACGTCGATAAAACGTAAAAATCAGGTTTCTATATTGTCGATATGACGTATGCATAACGTTTCAATGAAGTTGATACAACGTTTATATCACGTTCATATGACGTCTATGAATTGTAGAGATCAGGTTTATATTTTGATTGGAAAAAATACAAATGAATGGCAGGGATTAAATCATGATCATATGACGTTGATAAAACGTATACATCAGGTTTATACATTGTTTATATGAAGTATGTATAACGTTACAATAACGTTGATACAACGTATATATCACGTTCACATCACATGGGGTTTAAGAATGTCAATTTTAAAAATACCTGGGGATCCAGAACGATGACTTCAGGTACACCATGACCAGCATCAGCAGTGAATATGTCGAAATAAGTCGGTTTGTTGACGACAACGCCATTGGGCTCGAGACCAGGTCCACTCCAACGAACTTTACTGGGGTCCCCAGCATTGCCCTCGACCATCACAGGGAAGGGACTCTTCGGAATCTCACGTCCATTGAAAAGTACTCGAACTTTATGGGGACCAATGATTTTCGGAGTGTAATGTACAGAGTATGTCAAATTTCTGTCTTTGTTGTCCTTGATGTTGACCTTGAAATTCACATTAGAAAATTTAAATCCACTCTTAGCAGAATGAAACAAAAATGAATGGAAACAAAATACTTACTGGCATTTTGGCGCCCTTGGGGTCCAAAATTTCTACGTCCACTTTTCCTTTTCCAGCAGCGAATGTTTCAACAGCTGTTTTTTGAATAAATAAAAAATTGTTTTCAAGTTTTCATGTATTCTTGAAAGGTTGAAAAAAGGTAAAATCTTACTGAAATTCGTTGGGGCCTCGCAAATCACTCCATTTGGTTCGATTCCTGGACCATAAGCTCTGACCCTAGACAAAAAAAAGAGAAAATTCGAACAAGTTTCCACAAGTTTCTTGGAATATTTTGTTACTCGAAGCTTGAAGCATTTATTTCGATCACAATCTCATGTCCATGGAGTATTCCAGTAAGCGAAAATGACAACTAACTTAAATAAAAATAAACAAGCTTCTTAATTAAAACGACCAACTAACACTCCACGACTTACCGCGGAGGCGGGATGCTGCGACCAAAAAAATTTACAATAATTACTATTTTTGTTACATTATTTATTTATACATTAAGCATAGTGTCTACAATTCCAAGAAAAATTTTCAGGATGAAGACATTATGTTTTTTATAAGAAATACACTGAATATCCTCAAAGTGGATCTTTTCGGGGGTGCCAATTTAAGAATGTTCAGTTTATAGTCTTCAATTTGGATTTTAACAGTGATAAAATTTTTCCAAATTACCTGTTAGGGTTGGTTCGTGGCCTGAGAGGAGCACCAGGCTTCAATTTGGCCTTTGGATATTCTGACAAGTACGTCATCATCGACAATTCATCCATGTTTGGGTTCACCAATTCCTCTGGTTTGATCAACTATAAAAAGATAATCAATGAAATTTCATTAATCTTTTACCACTCGGCGTATAGTCTACTATTTTGGGGTGGATTAGGGGAGTTTTGGCAGTGATTTATGATTTTGAAAAGCAGATTTGCAGAATTGATTTCATTGCATTGCAATTTCTAGAGCAATTAATTATTTGAAGTTATGGGAAATTTCAAGTTTGTCAAAAACCTGAGGAACGTTGAGCCAATCATCGGCCAAATTCATGGCCTCGGTGGCGTTTTGGATGGCGTCTTTTGGGTCCCATTCGCGCCAGTCGGGGCAGAGGCCCGGCGCCACGGCGTCGACGAGGGCGCCAACAGCGCGACCGTCTGACCAGTCAGAAGTGAAATTATTGATAGGCAGATCGGGGACTTTAGATTGGATCCAGTTCATCAATCTTTGCTTTGGTGTGGCGCCCTGAGGAGGTTCTGTCGAGTCCTCGTCCCACACCGGCATGGAAATCGAGTAGTGCAAGATTAGGGTCCATATCAGGCCCAAAATGAGCTTCAACTTGCAGTCCACGATATCAGTTGAATCTGGGAAAGAAAGCATTTATGTTTTCAATGAATATTTCAAGGTTGAATTCTTAAGCTTTGACCTTGAGAATTTCTGAATTTTTGTATTTTTATAGGAAGGAGGGGTGAATTCATCTGGAGAATTCCGGGTGGGAAAATTAATTGACAATTTTTGTGTCATTGGAGTTTTAGTGAATCGTGAAAAGTTACTGAAGTTTACAGAATTTAATATGTGTTTTGAAAGTCTAGATTTTTATTGGGGTTTTCATAATTATTTGATGTAGGGTGAAACTTTTTTTGGTTTTTGAACATTTTAGGGATGTCATATGGTTTATGGATTTTTACGAAATTTTTTGAGTTTTTTACAATCTTCACGATTAGGTGAATATTTGCTCAATACATCGAAATTTTCTGTAATTTTTTGAAACTCTTTGGCTTTTACAGGTTTTTATTGTAAAATGAAGAGAAACATTTTTACACATATCACGAAGAAAAATATTACAAGTTCTCTAAACTTTCCGATGGTTATCAACGATTTTTGAAAAAAATTACATTTGTTTACAATTTTTAACATGTTTTTCAGATTTTGAATAAAAAATTAAAAAACAGTATGATGCATATTTCGAAGAAAATCAGGGTAGACATAATTTACCAAATTTATTAATACTTCCTGAAATTCAACTAATTCTTTGAATTTTTCATAAATACAAACTTGGAAATTTTCTTGTTTCAACTTTTTAATATTTTCGAAGGTAATAGGTACATAATACCAATTATTATTCCAAACTTTCCAAGTTTTATAGAAATTTATCTGACTTACTAAAATTTTTCGTAATTCTTCCATATTTTTCCAGTTTTTTAAATCTTTAATAGAAAGCTCAAAAACATTATCAGGCATATTTTCAATTTGTCCCAATTTTTAAGAATAATCGATAAACTTTAAAATTAGCATGTTCCATTACTGCTCAAAATTGTAAAAATTTCAAACATGATACCTATAAACAATTTTTAAACGTTTTAGATTTGATGAATATTTGTTCAAGACATAAGGATTTTTCGTAATTTTTGACAATTTATAAAATAAAAAAGATCATTATGCATATTTCATAGAAATATGATAATAAACACAATCTACAAAATTGATTACCTTTTTTATAAATTTTCCAAATTTCTCAAGTGTCTTAAAAAAATGTTGGGATTTTTAAAATATCCTTCATTTTTTTTGATACATTTTGAATCCTATATCCCTATTAGTAAAAAAAAAAAAATTTCATTCATATTTTAATAAATTATGATAATAAACAAAATCCACGAACCCAAGTGTTCAAAAATTCTTGAAATTTTTTTGCAAATTTTCAGAATCATCTTCAAGGTATTCGATGTTTTTTATTTTCAAATTTTTTAAACTTCCTAACAAAGTACAATTTATTTAAAAGTTTTTTATTTTTCGAAAAATGTATTCAACTTGCTTTACATTATCAATAATGATAATAAAATATTATTTGCTTCAAAAATTTATAATTAAACACTTCCTGAATTTTAAGACATAACCCAATGCGCCCTTGGATCATTAATTAGTAGCATAATTTACTTCCCTTCGTAATCCAATTACTTATGAAATTTCTTGGCAAAAGCTAGTCCAACCATTCAGCAAAAATAGTCATTTCATTGGACTTGCATTACTCTCGAGAAAAAAATTTTTCTGCTTTAGCCACGTCTTAACTATTTTGGGCAATAATTATTCTATGGACGTATTTAAATGCTGAAATCACTTTTCTATCGATTTTTTTCCGAAGTTCATTATTTATCAAGATACAGTAGGTCAATGAAATTTTACAGTTTTTACTGATTTTCAAATAAATAAAAAATCCTGAATCATAACAGTAATTTTTCTTGTCAAAAGTTCTGCCAAAAAATTTGGATAGTTTTGAAAATGAAAGGCAGTATAGAAAATTTCGACAAACATGAATATACGTAACAAATTCAAGTTCAAATACTCTACAATTTTTTCCAAAAAATCTCATTTTCCAAAACCTCGTAATCTATTTTCGAATAAACAAATCTCCTTATAAATCCCAAGCTCGTTTAAAGGTAAAGTCAAGGAAAAATTGGGTCATGCATTCTCAAAGCAATTGACCGTTTTCGCTTCAAAAGCCTTGAACATCACGAAAAAGAAAAACTAGACCAAAGCATTTGACAAATTTTTTTTAGACTTTAACCTAATTTAACTTCAATCTATGTACCAAATTTTCCGTCAAATCATTCAAATACCAAAATAATGATCAATAAGCATAATATATCGAATGAGGAAATTCTGCGAGAAAAATTCTTTGGTGAACAGTTTTTCAAGGTCAAACATGCTTCTACAATCACATCATCGACAGATCGTTTGAACCATTACTTTGTAACATAAAAACTCTTTTTTTTCTAACGACATTCCAAATCATCAAACTAAAATTGTTTTCGTGGATAGAATCTTGATATGGGATATTGGATAAATGAAAAAAAAAAAAGATAACATCTCGAGCCGATAACGATATCGGAACGCTTTTAAATTTTCGAAATTTACTTTTTTTTAATCAGAATTCGAAGGAAAAAAACTGGGAATATTCAGAAAATTCTACATTGTAGTTGAATTTTTTGAATTATTTGGAATGACGAAATATTCTAATTTTAAAGCTAGATTTTTTTTTTTTTCTTAATAATCATTGTGTATTGGAAATAAAGGAATGATTTTTATGGTCGAAGGTGGATTCAAAAATTTTTGTGGCCAACTCAAAAACCTTGACAGGTAAAAATTTTACGTTTGGGTCTTTTATCAAACACACTTCCCAGGTCAAGCCGGTTTTCGTCCTCCCTTTCTCGTTTGACGACTCTAAATCTTTCCTCTCACGCATTATTCGAATATTTGAAATGCACTTTCTGCGCAGTATTCTAAGTCAAAACCAGAATTTCGAAATTGCGAGTTCTTCTCCATTATTTTCCAATTTTTCATGGCTCTCAGGTTGGAACGAAAAGATGTGTTCTTTAGGGAACAAATATTACGAAGGTTCTTTCTAGAATGTTTGATACGAAATTATCATTTCTAATGCAAGTGGGTGGATTCCATGAAAAAAGAGGTTTTTTGAATAATTTTCCAATACTTTCATGGTTTTTGGAATGGTATGAGAAATATTTAAATTCAGTTACATGAATTTTTTTACGAACATCTTCAATATTTTGAGGAATTCTTTGTTTTGCTAGAATATTGTCCAAGATAATAAATTCTGAATCAAAAGAAATTCTGGATTTATTTACAGGAAATTTTGCCGATTCGGTCACTTATATTTTTTGAAAATTAAAAGTTTCTTGTATTGGAATGTCAAATTTTCAATATCAATTCCATTTAGTTAAAAATTGTGAGTGAAGTTGGATTGAAAAGAAAAATGATTTTTCTTCAACTGTGCGATATTAACAAGAAGAAAATATTTTTTTTATTAATTTTTTTATGCTCTCATTTTTCATAGCGAATTTTTGAAATCCACGGATACTGAAATAAACAATTCTATCACTTCATGAAAATTATCGTTCATTTACTGGTCTATCATCGAAATTTTACGTAATGGTGACTCAGAATCATGAAATGAATATTTTCCATATCGAAACTAGAGCTGTTTAAAATAAAAGTAAATGCATGATTAGAAATTTAAATCGATAAACAAAAGTGCCAAGATTAATTTGAAAAGGTTTGAATTCCAAAGAATGTAAGTAAAAATGTCTTAAACGCCAGTTTATAGAGTTACAAAAGCCAGTATTTTATCGAAATCTCAATTTTTTATTCGAAAACCTCCAACCCAAATTCCAAATCCCCGAAACCTTCAAACCTTCTATTTTTTAGTTACCAGTCCTTAAAATCCCAAAAATTCCTGCATAAATTCACCAAAAATAATGAAATTACCTTAAAAATCCCCTTATCTTCACAGAAAAAATATTCGAACCCGATTCAAAAAAATCTTGAAGATTAGGAAAAACAATTTCCAAAAGCAATCATTGATATTAACAATTTAAATGCCTTCGTACCTAAATGTATTTTTAAAACCCTATCATCGAAATTTCACTAAATAGCTCATTATCCGAAAATGAAAGATACTTTTCATATCGAAACAAGATCTGTTTAGAACAATAAGGCATTCTAATTCATAAACGAAGATTCTGAAATAAATAAAAGAATAAATGTCAATGAAATAAGGAAGTGCATGACTCGATAACCACATTCTAAAATCACAAAAACCAGTACCTAACCAAAGCCTAAAATTTTCTTCCCTAGTAATTTTGTTCTTTGTAAAAACCTTACAATAAACTGAAATTCCTTATACGGAATAGATCGAAATTTGTTATAAGGTTTTTCTGAGGTAACGTTGTAAGAAATCAAATTCCTATAAGGTTTTATAAGGTGCACCTTATAAGAAATCGAATTCTTATGAAAAATTTCATTTTCTTAAAAGGTTTTTACAAGGTTCTAAATTACTAGGGATTCAAGAACCTTCTTATCCCAAATCCCAAGTCCTCAAAACCTGCAAACCTTCTATTTTCAGTCACCAGTCCTTAAAATCCTGAAAATTCCCCCAAAAATTGCCCCAAAATCATGAATATCATACATAGACCATCCCATCTTCACAGAAAAAATATTCAAAAATACATCAAAACTAAGGAAAAAAAACGTCCACAAAACCTACTCACCGATATTGACGATACGAATGCCTTCGTCATCCAAAAACTTGAGAGCGACGGAGACGTTCTCCAATTTCTGGGACCGAAAACTGGGCTTCTTGTTGTGTTTCGGGAGGTGCTTCTCGGCCAGGACCTCGATGAGGCTGACGAGCCTCAGACCGTCCGAGAGGTCCATCTCAAGGTCATCGATGTGCTTGTTGACGACCTTGAGCCGCTCGTTTGCCCACCTGGTGAAGGTGTTCTGTTGTATTTTCTTCCACTCGGCGTCCTCGGAAAGGTGCGCCTCCATCTCGTCTTCCTCGTCGGCATTGACTGGCCTGTCATTATTTTCATTCATCCTGCCGCCTGGATAACAGGTACACCGGCGAAATATCAAGAGGGGCGCAGTTCGGCGAGACTCGGAGATCCTCGGCTCCGGGAGGCTGCGAAACGCGGAAGAGAACAACGGATATTCAATACATTTTCGTCCTTGAGATTCAAACAATTCTACTCTAAAAGGATTTAATTGATTCTAACACATTCAGAGCAAACAATAGTAATTATTACAATACTGCAAGAAGTATTATAATAAATACTACTGGTGTGGTACTTTGGATTCAGTCTGAAGTATTGTACTCTTGGCTAGATATTTATAGCAGTTTTTGTCGAAATATTATGGTTAATATGTTATACATAATATACTAATCAAGATTTCAGAAAATTCCATACAGTTTGGCCACTACGAGACAATATAGCAATTATTACAATACTGTATTGTGCTTTGATATCAATCTGAAATATTGGTCTTTTGGCTAGATATTTCGAGCAATTTTGACATAATATAATAATATTCTAGGCAATATTGTTCCATGATGTTTAGTAGTAGATATAATTAATAATTGTAAAAACGCCTATACATATTCCTTTATCAACTATACTTTTCTTGTACCTTTTGCAATATCATATTGTAATTTCTACTACTGAAGATTTCTGAAAATACCATACAGTTTTGCCACAACGAGAAAATATCGCAATTATTACAATACTGTATTGTGCTGTTATCTCAGTCTGAAATATAGTTCTCTTGGTTAAATATTTTTAGTGAACTTTCAGCCTATTATAGTCAATATTGTTATATAATATTTGGTGGCAGATATATTTTGTTGTAAAAAACTCAGATACATATTCCCTTATCTGCTATACTTTTTTTTGTACTTTTAGCAATATCAAATTGTAATTCCTACTAATCCAAATTTCAGAAAATGCTATACAATTTCGTCACTATGAGAAAATATAGCATTCATGACAATTAATCTATTGTAATGTTAAATCAGCCTGAAATATTTTTCTCTTGGCTATACATTTATAGCAGTTTTTGCCATAATATTATGGTTGATATGTTATGTATGATATGTTTAGCAGTAGATATATTTTATTGTAAAACCCCCTATACGTATTCCTTTACTTACTATACTTTTTCTTAATCTTTTGAAATGTCACATTGTAATTCCTACTAATCAAGATTTCAGAAAATTTCATACAGTTTGGCCACTACGAGACAATATAGCAATTATTACAATACTGTATTGTGCTTTGAAATCAATCTGGAATAATGGTCTTTTGGCTAGATATTTCGAGCAATTTTCGACATAATATAATAATATTCTAGGCAATATTGTTCCATGATATATAGTAGTAGATATATTTAATTATTGTAAAAACTCCTATACATGTTCTCTTATCTACTATACCTTTTTGTACTTCTTGCAATGTCATATGTCAAACCAGTCAGAAATATTGTTCTTTTGGCTAGATATTTATAGCGATTTTTGTCATAATATTCTAGTCAATATTGTTATATGATATTAATGGTAGATATGTTTAATTATTGTAAAAATGCCTATACATATTCCTTTATTAACCATACTTTTATTGTACCTTTTGTAATATCATATTGTAATTCCTACTAATGAATCTTTCTGAAAATGCCTTACAGTTTTGCCGCAAAGAGAAAATATAGCAATTATTACAATACTGTATTGTGCTGTTATTTCAGTCTGAAATATAGTTCTCTTGGTTAAGTATTTTTAGTAAACTTTCAGCATATTATAGTCAATATTGTTATATAATATTTGGTAGCAGATATATTTTTTTGTAAAAAACTCAAATACATATTCCCTTATCTGCTATACTTTTTTTTGTACCTTTTGCAATATCATATTGTAATTCCTACTATAATCAAGATTTCTGATAACGCTATACAGTTTGGCTACTATAAGAAAATATAGCATTCATGACAATACTGTATTGTGCTGTTAAATCAGTCTGAAATATTTTTCTCTTGGTTATACATTTATAGCAGTTTTTTCCATAGTATTATGGTCAATATTGTTATACGATTTGTAGCAGTAGATATATTTTGTTGTCAAAACTTATATACATATTCCTTTATCTACTATAATTTTTTTGCACCTTTTGCAATATCATACCGTAATTCCTACTAATCAAGATTTCTAAAAATGCCATACAGTTTTGCCACTATGAAAAAATATAGCGATTATTACAATACTGTATTGTACAGTGGAATCATTCTGAGGTATTGTACTCTTGGCAAGATATAAGTAGCAGTTTCTGTCAAAATATTATGGTTAATATTATGACATGATATGTATTAGTAGTTATATTTTGTTGTTAAAACTCCTATACATATTCTCTTATCTACTTTACGGTTTTTGTAATTTTTGCAAAATCATATTTCAATTCTTACTAATCAAGATTTCTGGAAATGCCATACAGTTTTTCAACTGTGAAAAAATAGAGTATTCATAACAATACTATATTGTGCTGTTAAGTCAGTCTGAAATATTGTTCTCTTGGCTCTTCACCAGATATTTATAGCAGTTTTAGCCGTAATATTATGGGTTATATTGTTATACGGTATTTAGCAATAGAAATATTTTATTTTAAAAACTCCTATACATATTCCCTTATCTACCATACTTTTTTTGTACCTTTTGCAATATCATATTGTAATTCCTACTATAATCAAGATTTCTGATAACGACATACAGTTTGACTACTATGAGAAAATATAGCAATTGTTACAATACTGTATCGTACTGTGAAATCAATCTGAAATATTGTTCTTTTGACTAGATATTTACAGCAGTTTTTTCCATAATATTATGGTCAATATTGTTCGATAATATTTAGCAGTACTATATTTTATTTTAAAAACTTCTCCATGTATTCCTTTATCTACTCTACTTTTTTTGTACTTATTGCAATATCATATTGTAATTTCTACTAATCAAGATTACTGGAAATGCCATTCAGTTTTTGCCACTACGAGAAAATATAGCAATTATTGCAATAATCTATTGTGCTGTGAAATCAGTCTTAAATTATTGTTCTTTCGCCTAGATATTTAAAGCAGTCATTGCCATAATATTTGTCAAAATTGTTATATGTTATTGAGTAGTAGATATATTTTGTTTCTCCATAGATTTTAAGTATTCCACAAATTAATAAGACTTACAAAACATTTTGTATTTTTTCAATATTTCTGAATTCAATTAAATATTTTTGAATTCGAAAAACAAATTCAAGAATTTTTCCATGGATTTTTAGATTTGGATACTCGAGTGTGTATTCAAAGTTTTTCGGATTCTGAAAAATTTTACAATCTATAGAATAGTTAAGATCGTGTTTATTATTGTGTCTCTTTCAGATATGCATTGCAATTTTTTTTCATTTTTTTTCAATAAAAATCTGGAAAACATGTAGAGGTTGAAAGTTGAAAGAAATTTTAATGAGTTGAACATATATTCAGCAAGAAATTGAAAAGCTCCAAGAGAAGTTTATATTATATTTCAAACTGTAAAAATTTCAAAAAATGAAAAAAATAATTCAAAATTCGAAAGATTGGGCATCGTTCTTTAAAATTTAAGAATTTTGTAAAATATCGGGAAATGTTCATTAATTTTGTATATTACTGAAAATGTTGAAAATTCCGTAAAAAACAGATCCGTGCAATATTTTTAAAACTATTCAAAATATTTCATCGTACCGAAAAAGTCAAAGATTTCGGGGATTTCATTAAAAATCTAGATTTTAAGAAAACGTTTAAAATTTGTGCGTTTTGTGCCATTTTCGAATGATTTGGTAGTTTTACAATTATTGTTAGATCAATGATTTTTTGATTGGATAGTTCGAGGTTCTCTCTTGAAATCCATTTTTCAAGTAAACTTTCACCGCCCTTGTCTAAAATGAACATTAAAATCTACAATCGTAAAAAATATCATAAAACACGTAAAAATCTTAAACGATCAGCCCATTTCTCTGGAATGGAAGATCACGTCGAATTTAAGTTTTTACCCGAGCGCGGTTTCTCAGGGACGAATGACTCCTTGATTATGTCAAAAAAGGATCTGAGAGTAACAGGTTTTGTTACTGACCTACTCGCCAGTTCTGTAATCGAGCATTTTGAGAATCCGAATGTACTTGGCATATTGTCCTACATTTTGAAATAATTCTTGCTGACTCTTCAAATATTGCTCTCATTGTCAAAACTGTACATGATCGATTGAACATATCCAAAAAAAACCCAAAATTTGAAATTCATAAAAAATTCATTTAAAATCTGTATCGTTAGAGCAAAATTTGTTCATTAGAAGAAAAAAAATCAAATATTCATTCACCTTATAAAATTAGAGATGATAGTTTCAAAATATATAAATGTTTATTTCATAATAAAATTTTCAGTTGAGTCAGCAAAGAAACTATCCACTTCCTCAGATGAAAGTCATCACGAAGGAATTCGAAATTATTTGCGAATGAAAGTGTCCCGATCTTTTTAGACGGTGATTCATCCTAGAGCATGCTATCATCTCTATCTAAATAGAATTACCAATTATTGAAGACCTCCGTGCTCAACGTAAATTAGACTCAAACGAGTGAACATTTATTAGAAATAAAATTCTTCGAAACGCGATCTCACCAAGTGCCAAGCAAGTACAATGTCGAGGGACGTAAAAATAGTGACGTAGAATCAAACCGCCCGCTATGTCACAGTATCTTTATTTTAAGAATCCGGCTGTTTCCACAAAACGTTGGAGTGCGAATTATTACAAAATCCGTGCTTCAGGAAGCTCAGATTTTCCTGATTTCAAAACAATTTGAATCAAAAATTTGAAAATTGATCATAATTAGTTATCAGAGTACATTTTTTGGAATAAAGTTGGATTAAAGGTTCGACCTTGGGTTTTAAGGTCAGAACCTTAAAGTCGAGAGTACAACCTTCAACTTGAGATTGTGGTCCAGAATTTACAGATATTTTACCGGAGCAACTGTCTCAACTCGAAGATCAACCTTCAACTTCATAGTAAGATGTAGAATTTCAAAAATTTTCACAATTTTTAGACTGATCTTGACTAGTCCCCAGACAAAAACACCTTTAAAAATTGTCCTTAAAAATTCACAGTGTTTTGAATCATACTGAAGCCCTTGAATTTAAAGTTCTAACCTTGATCCTAGACCTGAACTATAAGGTTATAAGTACAACCTTCAACTTGAGGCAAAAGGTTGTAACCTTCAAATTGAGGTTACATCTTTTTAACTTTACCGAAATTCGTCAAACCTTTGAATCTTCTTCAATCTTGGATTTCAAGCTCAAACTTTTCAACTTTAGGTCTTACCTAATCCCTCAATTTGGGGTTGAAACTCTAAATTTAAGTTGAGACTTAATTACCATTTTCAAACTGAAGCTTGAGTAACTTTTGAAATCTTCAACTTGAGGTTTAAACTTTAGTGCTTGACGTCTAAGCTGTTAACCTTCAACTTGAGGTTAGAGCTTTTTAACTTTACCTTAGACTTGAGGCTAACTTTTAATTTAGGTTTGAAACTTTCTAGACCTCTAAACCGTTTTTGATTTTTGATTCGAGGCTCAAACTTGTCAACTTCAGGTTTTACCTTTTATCTTCTAACTTGAAGTTACAACTTTCAATTTAAGTTGAAACTTAACTACCTTTTTTAAATCATGATTAACTTTTTGAATTTTTAACTTGAAGTTAGAGCTTTTTAACTTTAGCCTAGACTTAAGGTTAGCCTTCAACTGAAGTTTCAAATTTTTAAAACCTTTGAACCTTCTTCAATCTTAAATTTCAAGCTCAAACTTTTCAACTTGAGGTCTTACCTAATCCCTTAACTTGAGGTTGAAACTTCTCATTTAAGTTAAGACTCAATTACCATTTTCAAATTGAGGCTTGAGTAACTTATGAAACCTTCAACTTGTGGCTAGAGCCCTCAAACTTTACCTTGGACTTGAGGCTAACCTCTAACTTTGAACTGAAACTTTTCAAACCTCTGAACCTTTTTGAATTCTGGATTTGAGGCTTAAACTTTACAACTTAAGGTTTACTTTTCATCCTCCAACTTGAGGTTAACACAACCTTAATTTAAGTTGAGACTTAACCATCTTCTTTAAATTGTGACCTGATAAACTTTTTGAACCTTCAACTTCAAGTTAAAGCACTATAGTTCGACGTCTTAACTTTGACCTTTCAACTTGAGAATAAAGCTTTTTAACTTTTTAAACACTTGAGGTAAAAACTTTAAACCTTCAACTTGAAGTTGGAGCTTTTCAACCTTACCGTAGACTTGAGGATAGCCTTTAACTCAAGTTTCAAATTTGTGAAACCTTTGAACCTTCTTCAATCCTGGATTTCAAGCTTAAACTCTTAATTGAAGTTAAGGAAGTTTTAGAAGTCTGAGGTTTATCTTTACCTTAGGTTTCTAAAACTTAAAACTTTACAACTTGAGGTTACAACGCTCGATTTAAGTTGAGGATTAATTGCCATTTTTATATTAAGAATTGATAAACTTTGGAAACCTTAAACTTCAAGTTACAACTTTAGAACTTGACGTCTAAGCTTTCAACCTTCAACTTCAGGTTAAGACTCAACTTAAGTAAGAATTTCACTAATTTTTTTTAACTTGAACTCAAAGTTGAAACTTTTAAGCTCAGAGTCGAAGATTTGAACCTTAAATTAAAAGTTTAAAGTCTTAACTTGAGTTGAAGGTCAACCTCAAGCTTGAGGTTACAATTCTGAACTTACAGTTTCACTGAAGTTGAGGGTGTGACCTTCAGTTAAAAGGTGTGATTCTCAATAAATAGTGCTACCTTTACCTTAAATTCAAAGGGTTATTTTTCACAATTTTAGGACCATTTCTACTGCGTAACTCTAGAAATTCTATTCTTTCAAATAAGAGCTTTTAGAAAGGTGAAACCCTGAAATTCATAGGTTATACCTTCAATTTAAGGTTGAACCCTGAATAGTTGAGAGCGAATCCTTGGACCTTAATTTCAGGAATAAGTATTCAAAGTTGAAGTTTAACCTTTACCTTGAAAGGGAAACTATAAACAATCAAACTTTGATCACCAACTTGAGGGAAAAACCCTGAACAGTTAAGAGAATAACTTTTAATAGTCAAAGCTTGATTCTCGACTTGAGTTGAACCTTGAAAAGTTCAGGTTCCAACTTGAGATTTTGAACCTGAACAGTCAAAGGTTGACCCTCAACTTAAGGACAAAATTTGTATACTTTAAGGTCAACTTAAAAGAAATACTATAATTTGAAGATTGGCTTTCAACTTGAGGGTTCGACCTTGAGAAGTTCAGGTACCACCCTCAACTTGAGATTTTGACCCTGAACAGTTGAAGGTTGACCCTCAACTTGAGATTGTGAAAGTAAACAGTGAAAAATTGACCCTCAACTTAAGGGCAAAATATGTTTACTTTAAGGTCAACTTAAAAGAAATACCGTAAATTGAAGGTTGACTTTCAACTTGAGAGTTCGACCTTGAAAAAATTCAAGTTGTACTCTTGACTTGAGGTTTTGACCTTGAACAGTTGAAGGTAGACCCTCAACTTGAGGGTGGAATTTGTATACTTAAAGGTCAAGTTGAAAGGAATATTATAAATATTGAAGGTTGACTTTTAACTTGAGGGTTTTAACCTGAAAATATGTCATAGGTTGACCCATGACTAGAGGAAAAAATTTGTATACTTAAAGGTCAACTTAGAGGAATACCATAAATTGAGGATTCATTCTCAACTTGAGGGTTCAACCTTGAACAGTTCAGGTTATACCCTAAACTTGAGGTCAAACACCCTGAAAAGTTGGAACTTAAATTTTCAACTTGAACTTCTTAAATAAAAAATGGGAAGAAAATTTTTATTTGCACAAAAATTTGTATTATGTTTCTTTATTCAAAAACTTTCTTTTTACTTTTAAAGGGAAATATTCAAACCAACCTTCAGCAATAAATACCAAAATCAACCAACCCGTAGGAAAAACTGTAAATTAAGCTCTCAACCTCCAAATATCTCGAATAAAATTCTCCGACATGGACAAACAATTCACCGCATCGCATAAATAGGCCAATAAACAAAATTCCACTCACCTCGTTTCAGTGTCACGTGCACAAATATGCAACGCCAAAAACGCCGGTCACTCGAAATTCACCGAAATTCAATATTCCGAGATGCAAAAACCTAAATTAACAAATATAACTTTCACTTTATATACCCATACCCAACTATTTTCAAAAAAAATTTTTCTAAAAAAACCCAAAAACGTCTTCGTGAACGTACCCTCAGGCTCTGGGGATGAAAAAATTGGAAAAAACCAAAAACTTGAGATGTTACCACCGTTTGAAATTTCGAAAAATCACTTTTTTCGAAGGGGGGTCTATCGGATTTTGATTAGAGGCGAAAAATTAAACCTCTCATTCGCGAAAGAAGGTCCGACTGAAGTTCTCCGAGAATAGTTTCACGCGTTAAGCCTCCGAAGAAGCTTCGTTGACGGGGAGGGGGGGGGGGGGCTGATCTATATATACGTATGAATTCCTGGCGATGCGGGGGTTAAGGCGTGTGATTAAATTAAAAACCAAAGTTTAAGACACGGGGAAAAAATTTTGCCAGCAAACGCCCGAAGTGGACGAATAATTTTTGCGAGGTCCCTAGGGCGGAAAACCGCGTTTTCCAGGCCGGGTGGCCGGAAAAATGGCCATTCAGACGTGTAATGATATGAGAAAAAAGGGTTGACGTTGTTTTTCATGTTTTGCAGAAGGGAAGAGAATTTGGGAGTGGGAATACATAAATTTGTTCTGGTGCAATGAGAGCGAAACCTTATGGCGCGAACGCCAATCACCTTTGAAAGTGAGTTGAAAATCGCTGGCCGTATTTGGGTGTATGACTCTCTTCCATTACGTTCGCTTCATTTCTTTTTCATGAAGATACCATACTCGGTCAAACACTAGCTGGCGATGTTTCATGTGGTTTTACAAGTGTAGAAGTGATTTTTTAAATTGTTTTAAAAAATTTTCTTTATAATAATTTTTATCATGTCTTGCTAACCTGCATGGTTATGAAGAAATGAAAAAAAAGGTTCTTTCTCGAATGGAGCAGAAGTGCAATACAATAATAAACCTGATTTCGTAAAGATTGCTGGATGGAGGAAAAATTTTGAGGTGAAAATTAAATGGCATTATTTTGCTACATCATATATTAAGGAGGCATAAGATGCTTTACTATTGGTTTTTACGTTTCGATATAAATTTTGATATCTTGCATTGCATTATATTTTTCAGAAAATAGCGTCTGAATAGATTTTTATTTCTTTTAGATATTGTTCGTATATATCTTCTACGATTCGAAGGATTGTTATGTATTTCTGAAACTAATGATAATAGATTCTTTACACTCCCTCAATTCAGATATTCATGATAAAAACGATCGTTGGGAGCCAATATCAATGGGTTATAAAATAAAAGACTTCCTTCCAACTTCCCATTTTCTCTCTCGAGCTTTCGACTTTTATTAAGCCCTCTTCAGGAGCTACCAAAATTTACAATAACAATTAATCTATAAATGTTCATATCCCATTTTAACTAATTCTCTCTACTTACATTTTTCACTTCCATGAATTCACATTAACATTCAAGAAATTGATTATTACAATAATTCGTCATCATGGACTTAGTCAAACTTTCTTCACAATAAATTACACTAAGAAACAAACTCAACAGCTTGCGTCGGTATCTATAAAAGTCATATCTAAAGAACGAACTGATAATCATATTTTCAAACATCCATCATAAATATAACTCAAAAATCTAGTGTCATCCTGCTTATTCAACGTGTTTTCAGTTCCCTTTATGAACACCATTTCAGAAACCATTCTTTTCTTATAATTTCCTTCTTTATCCAGAATTTTCACATCTTTCCATCGAAAATCATGATCATTTTCTATTCTATGATGAGTGAGGACTGAATGATTTCCAGTTAAATGACGAATTTTGCTTTCATGTTCAGATATTCTGGACTTTAAACATCTTTTTGTCTGTCCTTTATAGCTAAAATTACAATTCCCACAATATATTTTATAAACAACATCCTTTTGATCCATTTTCATTAATCTATCTTTCCCCCTTTTGATGATTTTTTCATTTAATTTATTATTCGTCCTGTAAATTATTCCTATTCCATATTTCATAAATAAATTATAAATCTGAGGATGCAAACTTTCAATATAAGGCAAAACTAAATTCTTCTCTGTATCAATATGTCTATCTTTTATTCTATTCATTCCAAATTTCAGAAGATTCATCCTAATATTAACATTCTTCAAAATAAACTCAAGAGGGTAATTATTCATTGACAATAAATCAACAATCTTATCTGAATTCTTTCGATGAAATCTCGGGTCAGATAATTTTAGAACTTTGTCCACCAAACTAAAAAAAATTACCTTTTTCTGATGTAGCGGATGTTGAGAATAAAAATCCATATACCGTCCAGATGAAATCGGCTTAACAGTTAACGAAAGCTCGAGAAAGAAAATGGGAAGTTAGAAGTCTTTTATTTTATAACCCATTGATATTGGCTCCCAACGATCGTTTTTATCATGAATATTTCTGAAACTATTCGTGTTTTTCAAGATCTATAAAATGTTGCAAGATTTTCTAGTATTTTTATATATTTATAGCATTTATATTTTAATTGTTATAGATTCCGAGAATTTCGGACTATAAAATTTGGAGTTTATTAAATTTTACGTGTTGAAAGGATTTTTCAGATAACAGTGTCTCGATCGATATTTACTTCTTCTAGTATTTTTCATGTTCCCTAGTGATTTTGAACCTTATAAAAACCTTATAAGAAAAAGTAATTTTTTATTAGAATTCAATTTCTTATAAGGTGACCTTATAAAAACCTTGGAAAAAACTTAAATTTATTATGAAGAATGGGTCGAAAAAATGTTATAAGGTTTTTTTTTTATTTTATCACATACATTCTTATAAGAAATTTCAGTTCCTTATAAGGATTTTATAAGGTCGCCTTATAAGAAATCGAATTCTTATAAGGTTTTTATAAGGTGCACCTTATGAGAAATTGAATTCTTTAAAAAAAAAATTTTTCTTGTAAGGTTTTTATGAGGTTTAAAATCACTAGAGTTTCTTCAGTTTTTCTACGATTTGAAGGATTGTTTAGTATTTCTGAAACTATTCGTATTTTTTAGGATGCATAAAATGTAGCAGGATTTTCTAGTATTTTTATATACTTTGAGCATTTTGATATAAATTTTTATACATGGATTTCGAGAATTTCGAGCTCTAAAATGTAAAGTTCAATAAATTTTTCATGTTCTAAAAGAAATTTTCAGAAAACAGGTGTCTCAATAGATTCATATTTCTTTCAGTATCCTTCGTATTTCTTCAGTTTTTCTCCGATTTGAAGAATTTTTCAGTTTTCTCGTATATTTCTGTAGATTTGTATTATTCCGAAAGTTGTATCGATTTCTATTATTCCATAGATATACTTGTATTTTTCTATACATGTATTTTCTTTCTGTATTTCCTAGTATTTATAGAATGTTGGAAAATTTTAAGGTTTTTTCAAAGATATCTCTTTGACTTTCAAGAATTAGATTTCCTAGAATTGAAAATTTGAAATATTTGCAGTATTTTTATCGATTTTGCAAGAATCAGTTTCATCATAGATTTAGAGTGTCCTCAATATTTTTTGAATTTTTAACAGATTTTTAAAATTTGAACATTTTCCTATAGTAAAATTTCAAACCTCAAATTTAGAAGAAATTTTTCTAAATTCCAGAAATTTCTTACTTCTTTTATGGCAGTTGAATTTGAGATGTAGAATTTTTTGATTCGAAATCGAAGAATTGCGGAATTCAAATTTTTTCTACTCCATCCTACTAGAAAAGTCCACATCATAAAATATCCAATTTCAATTTAACTGGCCGTAGAAGAACGGATACTTCCTTGAAACTTTTAGTATCCTCATACAATTTGGGACTTTTGGGACTAAGAATATTCTAGCGAACTCCAGTATGGCGGCGATTACTGGCGTGCAATATTTTAAATCCAAAATTTGTTGTGATACAAGAAAATATTATTAAACTCTTGTTTATGAAAAATTGTCGGATTGTATGAATCCAGTTAAATACAAGAGTCGAATTTCATGTGGATTTCAAATCAAAACTCTAATAACTTTCTAGACTGTAACAGTAAAAAAAATAATTTTTTTGTCAGTAAAGATCCACTTGGTTTTCTAAAAGAAAACTACTATTACAGTTGCATACATTGATAATGTAAATACAATGCTATAGCTTTCAAAGTATTATAACAAAAATTTTCTGGCTCATTTCTGGACTTGGCGAAAAATTTGAATTTCGCGCCAGTCATCGCCGCCATACTGGAGTTCGCCAGATTTCCAGATAGATATTCGTACCTAAAATTAGGGTAGTAGAAGTTTCAAAGGAGTATTCATTAAATTCGCACTTTCAAGTACTCAAATTCCTAATTTCTGGACACAGTACATCGAATGATGATCTTTTTTATTTACATACTTTTTCAAAAATGATTACCTTCTTAAGACGTAAAATAAGTCAGTGTGATCCTAAATAACTGACAAACTTTATCATGCATAGTAGAACGAATATTTCCTTTGAACTTCTACCCTCCTGAAATAAAACCTGATGAAAGTCGACAGTCGTCCACAGACCAGAAACCATCAGTTGAGCTGACGTCATCTTCCCCGACTTTTCTTGAAATTTCTACATTTCTAATACTATTTTCGGGACGAAATATCCGTCCGGAGATTTAAATTTTTCCTTGATATTCAAACTAAATTGTGAACATTCTAATAAAAAGTGAGAAAGCATTATACTCTTTCGATATTTGTCGATATTTGTACATAAACTACTAATATATCACTCTGTTTCGCCTAAAATGATAAAATTATACAATTTTTATCTGAAAATAAGGAAGTTGAAAAATTACCTCTAAGTTTCAAAAAATGTCTTACAAAGTTACAAATCGTTCAAAAAACTTGATGAGACAGATGTGAAATGAATAACACGATTTTCGTTACTCGTTACCAAAGAAAAAGGAACTCGTTCCTGTTATCGTACACTAAAAAATGTAACGTTTTCGGATAATATAATTTCAGTTGACTTATTGTATTTGCATTGCAGTCACTGCAAGCCTCTTAAAAAAAAGTTAGGAAAGAGCCATAACTCCACCATTTGTTTATATTTTGTTCATCAAATAATGTTTGCATATTAAAGTCGACAATATTTTATCACAATAAAATAACTTCCATGTAGTCAAATTATGTGCTATATACATTAAAAAATAATCCAAACCGTCCTCAAAAACGGTGTATAACCCTTTAAATCATAAAATATGTGTATAGTGTATTGATAAAAAGTGTTTCTTTTTTTATTTAATATATAATATATTATATAATACAATTTTTCTGGCAACAGTATTTTTAAAGATAAATGGTTTTTCACACGTTTTCGTTACCTTTAGTATATACCGTATTTTTTCAGTATTCTTACAGTTTGGATGATTTTCGGGCATTCTCGTGGATTTTTACATAGATTTCAAGAATTTTATTCTTAAGTAATCTAGATTATATAAATAAATTATTTTATCATTATTGAAGGAAATGATATCAATTAGGGTTTTGAGTATTTCATCGATTTTTAGTATTCTTCAAAATTTCAATTGATTCCTGAAATTTGATGCTGTAGGATCTTAATTTTCAAAGATTTTAGGTATCTCGATATATTTAACAGAAATCTGTACTTTCATAGATTTTGAGTTTTATTTGCAAATTTCTACAACTTGAAATTTGTTTTTCGCATTTTTTAATTATTTTTGAATATTATTGAATTTTGTATTATTTCGATTGTTTCCGAGTAGATTCTCTGATTCGGATGCTCTAGAATTCAAAGTATGATAGATTTTCAATATTTTAAAAGATTTTTGAAAAAATTATATCTGCATACGTTTAAGGTTTTTCGTGGATGACTGCTAATATTGAAGATCACGAGGAGGAAATCGAAATAAATTCGAATCAATATGTTCACACTTGAGGTAAAATTTTAGTATCGACTACACGTTGAAACGGATTTATTCTTGACCTGAATAAATTTACTCCAGACGAAGTGGAAACATTTTTAATTCAAACAGATAAAATTTAGAAATGTTAATTCGCTGGATTCAAGTTAAAACGTTTTGTGCTTGATGTGTGAAAAGATTCACTTCCTCAAAGCTGAAAATTTTTAATTTTGATTCTTCAATTGGTTCGACCAAATATGATATATCAGTTTTGGATTTTTCAAAATCAGAATCAATTTTTATTAGACACTTTCATTAGATTTTTGTAAAAAAAATGTATGGAGTGTCGACGTATACGTCATTATACGTATACGTATACGTTATATTTGTGACGTCATGAATATAATAAGTTTTTCATCCGGAAATCGAAATTAAGCTTCCAAACAGAATTTTCAGATATAAATCTGATATATTATTGTTTACCTGGACGTAAAAGTTTTCCTTTTTAATGAATAAGTAATTAAAAGTGATATAACAAAAAAATGTGTATCACATTTCGAAATAATAAAATTCTTCATTTACAAAAAAATATGAACACCTTATCTTGGTTTTCAAATTATCGAAGCAAAAAACATAAACAATTTTACCTTTATTTCAAACATTTAGGATTCGAAGTACTAATTATATCTTGGAGCTCAAAATTTTTATAATTTTGGATACTTTCAAAGTTTTACTATAGCAATATGAACATCATACCTCGAAAATTTCGGTGCTTCTGCAAAGGTTCCATGGCGATGGGCTTGAAAAAACTAATTTCGAAATTTCAAATCACAGGTTATAGTTTTTTGGGACCGTTTTAAATTTTCAGAAATGTAAATTCTGCAGTCTTTACTTTTGGATTTTATATATGACGTTTATGACCGTTAAGATTTACTTTCAAATTCAAATCTCTTTTCGAGATAGATCGATATTTCAAGTTCGAATATATATGTATGTAATATAGAATTTTATACTACAGAATTCAAAATGTATAAATTTCCGATACAATTATGTCTACGTAGTTCATGAGTATTGAAAGATTATCATTTTCTGTTCGTATTCTTTTAGTATTTGTGAGATTTCAAAGAACTTTCAAATTCAAATCTCTTTTCGAGATAAATCGATATTTCGAGTTCGAATGTATGTAATGCATATATACAATGTATATATGTATGCGTACTATGTATATGTGTAGAACATATATAGCGTACACAAGCGTCCAGCACAAAAAACAACACAAAAATAAAAAAACACGAAAAACAAACGAGTACAATTTAACGTCAAAGGAGGTAAAAACTTTTGAAAATTATCATTGAAATTTTCAAATGGAATTTTCCATCTCCAAAAGTTGTTAATCAAGCCAAAAATTTATGTATGAGTTTATATACAAAACAATACATAAAAACAAAACTTGAAAAAGAAAAGCAATTTTTGTTATTAACTCTGAATTTAAATGAATAATAAATTATTACCACTCGTACCTGAAATTTTCAAATTTATTTTATGTATGTTAATATTGATATTTTATTTTTTATTGACAGTGGGATTTGGAACTGTTTTTTTCCATATTTTGTTCAGGTTAATTAACAAATTTGTTCATAGATCTTCGATTTAATTTTTTAACGACAAAATTTTATTGCATTGTTGATACATACATTTTTAAGAAAAATTTTAATGTTAATGAGTGTATTTATTCATTCTTTTATTTTACGTCATTGTACTATGAAAATGTATAAAATATTGGCTTCAGCAATTCTTAGCTTCAGGTTTAGTTATTTTCAATAAATATAATTTATTTTTTTAAGCGATATGATGAAAGGGAATTTTTGTTTTGTTTATTATAGAGTCAGCGAATTTTTGAATTGGACAATTTTTTTCCATAATTCTAAGTTTCCATACTTTTCGATACTGGAATAAGTTTAAAATTTCTCTTTTGAAAATATCGACTTTTTCTTGTTTTATAAGAATATACTTTGTGTCATTTTTCATTTTCAGTAATAAAATTCAAATTTGAATACAAATTCAATTTAATTTCAATATCAATTGTTAACAAACGAAATTAAATTTTGATTTAATTGTAACTATGATAATTTGTTACCTCATTCATTATTTGAATTATTTATTTCAATTACTTGAAATAATTGAAGAATTATATCATAATTAATTTTCAAAAGAATTTATTTCTGATCGAATTTTTATTTCACATACACAAATTTCTAATTCATTTACTAAATGAATTATATAATAAATATATCGAGATCTTAGAATCTGACGAATATTGGAAAAATTTATGTTTATTCATATTTTTAGAGCAAAGTGTTATTTGTAATGAATTTGCATTATTTAGGAAAATTAGTGGTATTATTATTGACAGATAATTATTTGACAGCAATCAATTAATTTTTATTTCATTGACTATAATATTTCAATCATGATTTCGTTTATTTATTTTCATTTGATATAAAATTATTCATATGTTTTGATTCTTTTAACAATTTTTAATGTTAATTTTTGTATACTTTTTATTTTTTCAATTTTGCGGCATTGGACAGTGAAATTATTTTAAACATCGCCCTGGAGAATTTCGTATTTCAGGTTCACTTATTTTTTTATTTTCTTACATTGATGAAACATTTAATTTAATTTCAGCATTAATCATAAAAATCCTAGTTTTGAGTATTTGTCGTTAGTTAATATACTTTCTGAAAATAATAAGATGAAAAGAAATTTTTTTATTTTATCATTTTGGTATTGCTGAAAATGCAAATTTCATCAATTTTTCAAAGGTTTTAATTTTCATGTTCTTTAACACTGAAAATGAAGAACTAAACAAAATTTTTTTCTTTTCAGGTGATGACTGACATAAATATTTTTTCCACGAACATTGTAAACTCAGATACAGACAAAATTTTCTGATTTCTTAAGTTTCTCTTCCATTTTTAATTTTTCAAGTGTAAAACCTTATAAACAATTGACATTACAAATTCGTGTTTATAGTAGAATCATAAACTTATTCATGAACATGAATTTTTTTTCATGCGTCTTTCTTTGTTTCACTAACCAAATGTTTCTGTCATCATTAATATAAACAATCAACTACTTCTTTTTTCCAGAATTCAAAAATGGCAACCATAAACGATAATGAAGAACCTTGGAAGCAACTTTCAAAAATATGTCGGATTTGTGCAAGTCCCGCCGAAGGAGGAGTGGAAATTTTCCGTGACATGGAAGTTCTGAACAAAATAAAAATTCATCTACCAATTCAAATCTCTATCACCGACGGAATGTCTCATAAATTGTGCGCAAATTGCAAACAAAAATTGGACATTGTGCACAACTTGGTTCACACGTCCATTGGAACTGACTTACGATTCCAAAAATATTCAAGAGTTAAAGGAGCGGTAAACAAAATTTCCTTTTTTCAAGTCATGACAAAAACTAATCGAAAATCTTATTCTTTCGATTGTGGAGTAACCGAGAATCCCATTTTTTTTACAGCAAGTTTACCAAATGAAATACAAAGGAATCATCGAAACTTGTTTAGCAGAAATCCATCAGGAAAAATTGCAAAAAGAAAATGATATCCTGAAAAACTCTCCTCAAAAAGTAGTTTACGAGTCACAAGAAAATCATTCATCCACAAACTCGATGGACTCGGACAAAGAAAAAAACGCGAAATGTGCAGGGCAAAATCAAATCACGTATGGTTGCGAAAACTGCGAAGAGATTTTCATGAATATGGATTCGGCTCTAAACCACCGATTGATGTGTAACACAAGACAAATCGAATATGAGGAAAATTCAACAGAAGAAATGAATTTCACCGATGAGGTAAGATAAAAAAACATCTTCTCTGAAATCAGGAAAATTTAACTCAGTTTCATTTACAGCCAATTCTCAACTTGGAAAAGGAAGAAAACACAGAAGGAGATAAAAAACTATTCTGTGGAAATAAGAAAATCAAAACTTGTAAGGTTCCCAGTAAGAAACTAGCTCACATCAAACATGGTAATTTTGTTTTGGCGAACCTTCGAGATGTTACGGTAGAAACGAAAGATACCAATTCGGTAGAGAGTGCTGAAGGCAAAAATCCAACAGAAATTCCAACGAAAAACATTTTTGGTTGCTATTTTTGCTTCGGTTGTAGAAGAACTTTCGAATCTTCGGAACTCTTTCAGAATCACAAACTGAACTGTGCTGGAGAATTAAATGGAAGAATCCAACAACATCAGGTGATTTAAAATTTGTTTAATTCACAATGACATTCAATAAAAAAGTGATTAATTTTTATTCTTCGCAGGCACTGAAAAAGTTGAATAAACAACAGCTCGAGCACAACGTGCAATGTGGTTTCTGTGAAACACTTTTTCTTTGTCAACAAGATTTGGCTGAACACTCACTGGAACAACACAAAGGCAGAATTTGGTTCATGTGCAATGTATGCCAACAAAAGTGCAATAATTGGGAAACTTATTACACTCAACACGTGTTAACTCACAGACCAGAGAAGCCTTATCTGTGTGAATTTTGTGGGAAAAGTTTCAAAGTCAATAATAATATGGTGGCGCATAAAAGAAAAGTGCACGTGAACGGAAAAAGAAAGTTCAAGTGCGATTTGTGCAATAAAGGATTCCAAACAGAGTAAGATTTTCATTTCAAAAACATTCAGTTTGATCATGAGCTTATTTATTCAAGTTTTGGGATTTTTTCTTGCAGATTCAATTACAATGAGCACATGAATTTCCACAATAAAGTTATGCCTTACAATTGCGAAACTTGTGGAAAAAATTATTACACTCGAGAACTTTTGAAATGTCACCTGCAAATGCATGCGCCGAAAGACCATTTGTGTACAGTTTGTGGAATGACTTTTAATCGACGTGGGAATATGCTGCAACACATGACGACCCATGATAGAATAGGAGTTGCCTGCTCTGTGAGAATTTATTTTAATTATTTCAGGATGAAAGTGCGTCTTTAAAAAATAAATACATTGTTTGATTGCATTTTGCAGGTATGCAAGGAAAAATTCATGACCATGAAGGAATTGATACACCATCGAAAAATACACACTGAAGAAGAGTTGAGAGTGCATGCGAATATAAAATGTGAAAAATGCCACAAGTTTTTCACGAGAAAGTCGGGGTATCGTCGACACCAGAAAATTCATGCTTTGCAGGAGAAAATGAAGGCCTCGCAAGTCGAGGACGAAGTTGAGGAAACTGCGGTGTGAAAAAAAGTTGTAAGATTTAAATAGGAAAAGAATGTTTCTGAGAACATGTATTTTCTAAGAGTATAAATTTTCATCACGATAAATGACTGTTTTAGTAAATTTTTTGGATTATAATAAGTATATTTCTTTTGGAATGATTTCCAGAGATTTTGATGAGTGATACAAGTTATTAATTTTTTTAAATTAGAAGTTCAGGAACGTTGTTGACTTACAAATAAATTACTGTATTCTTATAGAAGATTTTTCATTTATAATAAAGCATACAATTTTATTTAAATATCAATGTATAAATGATAATCAAGAATAACATACAAGTGAAGTTAAAATACGAAATAAATTTGACGTTTTTGATTATGTTCGTTTGGCTGACTTTGAATTTGAATTTTGAAATGTCGGAATAGTTATTGATATGTACATGTGATTTTGACAATGTTTTTGGTGACCGTTTTCTTTTCTTTTTCATGGGACATATGATCACTTGTTATAAAAAGTACGTGGTACAATCTTTCATGAAGAGGGCCTAATCAGTGGCCAAAATAGGAAGATGTTTCTACAAACTATTTGATGGAGTTTTGGAGAGGTTTTTACAATAAAGCAATTTATTTTTTTGATAAACGAATGGAATAATTTTTACATGCTTAGTAAGAAGATAATTTCTTGAACATCATGTTTCTTTCAGAAAAAAAGTCATCAACAAGTTGTTTTTGCCTAGGTGAAGAAGATACAAGATGAACGAAATTTGATAATGGTCATTTATTGTAACGAGAGTGTGATCAAGTTTATTACTTTTGAATCACATTTTTGCTTCTCGAAAGATGACTTTATTGTCAGATTTCTGCTGAATTTCAAGTTATATTTTCCAATTTTTGAGGTAAAAAAAATATTATAATCATTAAGAGTATCATATATTCATATGTACACAACAGTGATACAATATCCACCATTTCAATAACAAAATTTTTGATTGAAGTATTTATCAATTTTGATTATAACATATTAACGATTACGTATCAAAAAATAATATTATACAGCATCAATGAAATTTCAGTACGCCAACTTGAGGACAATATTCGACGGAGGACAATGAACATCAATAACGTTCGGCATACTCGTTATGTTGGGAAAGATTGAAACTAAACGATACACAGTATGTTCTAAACCGTTTTCAAACTCGAACATTGATATCCAAGATCTTTCATTCGCGAGCCAATTCGTCAGTACAAATCTATTTTCTGATTTTGAATCGACGAATACAAGATTTTTATTCTCAGTCGTACATTTAAAATCATTCAATGAACTGTTTTTGAACAAAACGACGCCAATTTTTTCGTCTTCCTCATCAACACTACCAAAATCAGTCTCATTTTTGACTTGATTATGTGAAACTTCTTTATGTTGAGTAAAATCTACTACATACTCATCAATAATATGGGAATATACATGAGAATGGTTATTCGATAACGTCGTTAAATCTAAATGAATGTAAGACATATGTCCATTCTGGTGACTGTACAAACGCAAATTACACCACGATTCTCTGTCCTCAAAATAATCATGAAAAATGACCATCAAGCTGGTAGAACGATGACCTTTTCTACCAGTTAACAATAAATCACCATCTCTTTCATACAATGCTATGTTGTCAATCCCAAGGTCGACAACTACAAAAGGGTTATGATCAATAGCAGGTTGGTCCAGGAAGTAAATATTGTTATCTGAGCTTTGAGCGTAAAATCGTGCATATAATGGCTTTTCCCTCTCACTCAATGGTATCCAAAGAGTGGTCCCTGAAGAGCTTAGGTCTGGAGCTGTAATGACTATGTGTCGAAATCGCGCATCAGCAAAGTAGTTCAACAAAATGATGTTCGATTCAGTTACAAGATCATCAAACTTGATGTACAGATCATCATTGCTTTTCATTAATGAGGTCTTTTCTAAACCATATGACAGCAAGAGAATGTCTAGTAGATGGTCATCAGATTCATTGTCTATTTCGACTGCGAAAGGATATTTGGGACCGGAACTAGTTACAAGATAAACATCACTACCTTCACCACCTTTCATGAAAATCGTCTCTGGGCTGTTCTCTATGACATCTCTTCTGGCTGTACCGATTCTCATGACTTGGTTGTATTGGTTCATCAGAGTACCGAAAATGGCGTAGTTTTGCTTGTTGGATGTGATGTTCTGGTATAACTCAAGAATTTCGTAGGTTTCATTAAGACTGCTCGGAAGCAAATGATGCAGCTCGAAACTAGTGATGTAATGGTTTTTGTCAGAAACGATTCTAGGGAAAATGACACTGTTATATTTGTCCACCAAAACGTATGAAGACGTATTGCTCGTTTTATTCCAATAATCTTGGATGAACAGTTCATGGATATTTTCTCCAGACAAAATAGAAACGATCAATAGGTTGTCATCTTGCTGGTACACAATGTCACGAACGTCTTGGAACAGAGAAACTCCAGTGAACATTATTCTTCCTTTTTTAACTTTGATGTGAGAGAAGGTACCTGAATATGCCTGTCTTGCTGCAATGTAAATATTGTAATGCAGCTCTTCACCATCATGGTCTTTGACTATGGTATTTGGTGACAGTACTACGTTTTCGCAACCAGCTATGACATCGATTCCATTATCACTACCTCCAGTGTTGATTATGACTGTTTCTCTAGCTAATACTCCGGCACATGAAATACGGTTTGACTTCGTTGCATCGCTGTTTACATAGAGAGTGCTTCTTGTCTCAATGTTTGATATGAAAGCAACTTGCAAAGCATCAAAATCAACACCTTTACGAACCTTGTCAGCTATCATATTTTTGTAAAAATTATCAAAAAAGTATGTATTTTCATCAAGTGAGTTAATGGAGTTCTCACTGATCGATGAATATGAATTATAATGGATCAATATATCATCATACTGAAACTTACTGATATCAATGATGTTAGTACTGTTTATGTCTATAATTATTTTGTTTCGGTACGCATAGTGTGCAGTGAAACAGAAATAGTTAACGACATTACGTCCTCCGAAAATAAGACTAGTTCCATTCAGCAGATAAAAAGCATTGTTCATTTCATGACTACCTGTGACTTTACCGTCAAGTATATGCTCGAAATCATAGAAAATAGTTTTATCCTCGGCCGTAGCTAAATTCCTACGATTATCGAGTACAACAGCTGCATTGTCGCAATGAAAGTCGGCACCTACTCTACTTTGACCTGAACCTGGATCGTAAACTGGCTCTGAAGAGTACTTAGGCAAACAAACCATTGCGGCATCTTTGATAGGATCTGGCAAAACACGAGATAACCTGATCTCGTCCTTACTTCTCTCCGACATGTCAATTTCACAGTGTATATTTTCTTTAGTAACAATGATATGCGTCCGTTGAAAGAGATTTGGTCCTATCATCGGAAAAGGAAAGAGCGCATATGCGCCAGTGTTGTACCCATGTAAAGCTACATTTTCCTTGGTTTCCTCTTTCTCGAGTCCCATACCATAGCCGACAATATTACTAGGTAGATTTTGCAGTTTCATCCAAGAATTCGACATAGTTCTGTCAACGACTCCTTTTCTTTGTGCCAACTGTTGCACGTCTTCTGGCACATCCATGAACAGGGCTGTATGCCAAAAAGTACTAAACTTTTCGTTGAACGTGAGGTCGCAACGACTGCTGTATTCCATTTCAGTACTGATACCTTGGTGTATCGTACCTGCTACCATTATTCCGAAACCTATGAATATTCCGATAGGACCAGTCATCTCCGCAACCGATAAAGCTACAGTTGAGATGAGTGAAACACCTGACAGAGCAATGGATGCCACATGGTCTCTGACTTCCTTCTCACTACAAGAATTCTTTCTACCGCTGCACTTCACGAGCGCGTATGAGGATTTGGCTATATCTACAACATTGAATACAGAAATAGCTACCCCTGCACCAGCTCGCACTCCTGTTTCTGCTGCCTCCGATGCGACTAATTCACGCACAAGTCCTGCTTCTGGAGTCGGATTGATTTGTTGGACGATCGTCAAAGCATTGACAGTTTTAAAGTAACTTTTCATGATCGCTGCCTCGATTTTTTGAGACGCGAATGAGTATCCGAATGCGGCAATGCTGTAAGCAGCATTTGGATCTCCCGCGCGAATTTCTTTTAGAATTCCGTACGCACCCTGAACTAACTGTATTTTACCAGCAGCAGTTATCAGTCCAAATTTACATTTTGGGCTTATTCTGCTTGACTTTATAATATCGCTGTTCTTGAGCATACCGATACGTTTGTATTGGATGTAGTTTTCGTAACTACCTGCATCTAACACTCGCTCTAAAACATCTTGATGGGATCCAACTATCCCACTGCTGCCTTTGTTTCTTGTTCGTTTTGCCAGAGCTAGTATGATCTTCTTCTTCACGGGGTCTTCGCTGTGTTTGATGTACTTCAGAACCTTCTCGGAGTCGAATGTGATTTTTTCTAGATTCTGTAACTTGTTACCACTGACTCGGTCTAGATCTGCCCACGAAATCCGACATGTTTTCGTTTCCCGTTTAGGCCTTTGACTTGTCGATGGGCCTGGTAGACAGGCTAATGCTTCATCCAAAGAACGCCATCGAGGGATCATAGGTAACGGCGGTTCTGGCTTTCTTGCTAAAGAGTTGAAAGTCGACAAAGTTTTAGACCTGTCCCAATACTCTTCGAGTGTACGGTAGTTTGTATGCCTCCATTCGTCTTGATTCAAGTCCTGCGTGTATAACAACTCAATATGCAAATATTCCATGTCGTTGTGAGGAAGATTCTTCATTTTGCTGTCAATTATTGTGAATTTTGTGCCAGGGAATAAAACTATTTCCTTTTCCACATCTAGGTGATAGTTCAAGTAACCGAAATCAAGGTAGAACATCTTCTTCTTCGCCTTCAATTCGAATAACACTCGCACCCTGTCATCGCCTTTCTTTTCACGATACTCCATGAAATCTTTAGCTGTTTTTTCATCTTTGGAAAATGACAAAAATCGATCGGCGTTGTGAAATTCTCGGTCGGCTAACATTTTGTCAATTGAACTTCTCAACCTTATATCCCCACGCCATAATGCAGCTGGAACTTGCTGCAGTTTCTCAGCAGGGCTCAAAATTCTGGTCTCCAAATGCGGTTCATAGACTACATTGTACTGACCAAGTCTGTCAGCAAGTGTGACCAAGGTGTTGACAATTTCGTACGCTTGATGTGGATAGTACTTCCAGGAAGCCTGATGGTATGTGACTAGATAACCGTGTTCTTTGAAATTGGTCAAGGCAAAGTACTCTCTGAAGTTCATCAATGGGTTCCCACTTTTGACGTAAAATTTGAAGTCTGCAATGACTCCTTCTATATTGTTTGAGATGTCCATTCTTCCCAATTCGTTAAGTTCTTCTTCTGGATAGTATCGTGATAAATATTCCATCCCTTCTTCTTTGCTTTCTATGGGTCTTATTTCTTGTGCATGAGCAACGACATCTTGATGAGGTTGATTACTTACGTCTATTAGAAGTATGTCTTCAAGACGCAATATTGCAGGCATGCATGTCGTTCCACAGAAACAGTAAAAGAGAACAATAATAGGTATTGCTAGATGCTTCATGTTTCCTGAAAAGTGATGGATGATGTCCTTTGGTTGCAGTACCTTGAATCTGTGACAATCTTGACCGTGTTGTTTGCAGCAATGTCTTATCGATAGATGATCCTGTAAAAAAAAAATTATACTGGGTACAGTATAAATTATTGATACGATTTTTTAATCAGAGATCATCTATTTTAACTCTCATGGTTTTATTAATTACTGTACAGTGCTTACCTTTTCCTGGGCTGTAATTTGATGACTTTATTTTGTTGTAGATTCGATTGACTTGTTGATTAAGTTTCTGTATTTCTTTTTTCGTGGTTTCCACCTGGAAAGACATACAGAGGTTTGAAGATGAATGGAATTCATTGTTTTTTAATCCCAGTCAACCAGATCGATCAAGACTAGGGCAAATAATGCCATATATCGTGGGGTCCATAAGGTAAACATTTGGGCAAATCTACGTCCGCAAAACCGCCCCACATTTGCTCAATAAAATAGACATAACATTATTCACGCATAATGGCCCCACTTTTGCTCAATGAAATTGATTTCGCTGAATTTCAATGAAATTTAATGAATTTTAATGAAAATAATTATTCATGTTGTGACGTTTGATGATTATTTTTTTGTTGTTGGCAGTATTAGGTCGAGTGGGTTGGCGGCATTGTAAAGAAGAGAGAGAGAGAGAGAAAATAAAAAGGCAAGATGGCGACAGAAGCCCAAACAAACAAAGTCATTGTCAGTCATTATCCGACAAAATCATACAAATACAGTCCACAGAAACAAGGAATAATCAAAAAATAGTCAATCAAATAACAATTCGAACAATGCTTTTCTGGGATTTTAATTACCTGAATGTAGATTTCTGATTTGGAAACTGTTTACATTCAAATTTTTAGTAATTTGTTACAAAATATCTTCTAATCGAGAAAAAGAAAAATCCGATTTTTAATTTCTTTCACGTTATTTGATAGTTTTACTCTTATGTCAGGTAGCTCAAATTTACTTCGAACAATAAATCTTCTTTTTTATGAAAAGATGATTTTCTTTTATTACAATATACTCGTATGTGACATTTCATTTATCATCTACTTTATTTTCTTCGATATCAAAATTTAAGACGAATAAGATTTCATGGAAATCGAGAAATTTTATTTACTAGGTAATTGTTTGACAAGAGTCTAAAAAAGTAATGAGGTGGCGAGTTGGAGATCAAAATTTGTACACGATTTAAAATTTTTCCAAAAAGTTGATATCTTTCAGTAAAGAATGTTTCAGTAGATGAAAAAAGTGATTTGAATACTGTAATTTTGGAAAACATATCATTCATAAAATAGGAAAAACAATCTTGTCTATGTATAATATATTTTTATTATCAAATTCCATGTTTATACAATGAAAAATGAAAAATTTGGCAAACTTATTAAAAAAATGCAAGACTCACCTACCGGAAGAGTTCTTTTACTTGGGTTGCAGACAAAAGACTGATACAAAATTTATCATTTTCTTCAATTTATACCCTGCGCAAAAAACAAACTCAAGGATAGTCTTACCATTAAAAAGCAACATCCTCTCAATCTCTCTTATTTTTTATGAATTCCTAATCTTAAAAAAAAACGTATCTTGAGTCTTTTAAAATCCCCAGTATTCATGATACTTGATTTTTGAACACGTTTTTACAATTTTTTCCTACTCTTAATTTGTTTCCAATATTTCATTTTGCAGAACAATGTGATATCCTTATTCTTCTTGCTATTTATATATGCAAAAACGATGTACACTGATCCCAAATCAATAGCGTATGAAGAGACATTTCAACAACAGAATCCATATCCAATGATTTGAAATATCAAAAAATGAAAATATCGAAATCCTGTCCATAATACTAATGGTAGAAGAAAAATAAAAAAGATTGATGTCTAAACAATTTCAGTTTTAGATTTTTCAACAAGGAAAAGAAAAAAAAATTACAAAATGATGTACATCTTTATTAGAACTCTGTTTTATTTCCCTCTAACAACGCATACACAATGATTTTTGTATATCAAAGGAACCTCGTGATCGCTCACGAAATTTCGATCGGGTTTCAAACTCGAAAATCTATTTCTCTCCGGCCCCAAAATAACTTGAACATCACAAATCGACTTGATTCTCGAAATGTCTTGAGGGATTTCGAATTCAGTGTAAGAAGTAACGACAACTGGAACTCGAAAGTCACAGAAACTTCGGATCGTCTCAGGCCAAGTATCCTCATTTGCGAATCCTGTTTTTCTGTATAATCCAGGATTGAATAAACAAATCATGTCGGGTTTTGCTAAATTTTTGTCTTTACTTATCTCGTGGTACAGTTTTTCTGGCCAAAAAGAGGCGTTTATGGAACGTTTTCTGGCAGAGCATTTTGGACATAAAATGAGGCTTTTGAGAACCTCGAAAAGCTCTTCGGGAGCTTTCAGTTCTGGGCCTACGAAAATCAAATGCAAATTTTTTGTTGCTGGCAGAAAGTGCAGGAACATTTTTTCCCAGTACTGCAAATCGGAACACTCGAACTCGAATTCTGCTCCGATTATGTGGATTGTTAATTTTTTCATTGTTCTCCAGTCTGGAAATATGCAATGCAAATTTTTGGTATCAAAGTTTAGAAATCTGTGTAGTTTCAATTTTATGGAAATTCAATACGATTTTATGGATTTTTAAAGACATTCGTAAAGAAATGCTGAAATTCTATACAGAGATAAATTTTTTTCAAAAACTGATGAGATTATGGCAATTCTTTATTTTTTTCAAAACAGAGCTCAGGGCCTTGACAAATTCTAAAAATTTATATGGAAATTTATAAAAATTCTATGACCTATGATGATACAAGATAATCCAACTTAATTGTAAATATACTGAAAAACGAAAAATTACTAAAATACTGGAAACCTATGGAATAAGATAAATCTTTGGAGACAGAGTTTTTTCACAACTCTGTAGAAAAACAAAGAATATCTAAGATTCTGAATTCTTGACCTTCGAAATTAGACTTTTACGTATATGATTAAAAATAACAGAAGATTCTTTGAATAGCATAAATACTGAATAAGTCCAAAATTTACAAGAGTAATTATAATCCAAGAAATTCTAGAAATCTTTGAAGATACTGATGCCTCATGAAAAATCTGAATGATTCTTACTTTACAGCCAGAGAATTTTTAAAACTTATAGGCTAAATTTACAGAGTACTAGAAATCAATAAAAATTGAAGAATCGAGAAAAATTGTGAAAGTACAGAAAAAAACTGCAATTTTATAAAACACTAAAAATCTTCGTATCATTTCCTCAAAAAATGATAAAACTATAAATCCTGGATCACAGAGTCCTGAATATATGTATCTATTTGTAATCAAAGTACTCAAAATCTGTGTTGATCTAATTTTCTTAAAAGTCACTAAAACTTTAAATCCTAAAGCATTATATTAAGAAATTCTGTTAAATAATAATGAAAATCCTGTAAACTTACGAAAATACTAGAGAAACCAACTAAATTGTATTAATTTCAAATAATTATTGAAATTCTTCAAGTACAAGAAATCTATAAAAAGTACTGCAAATCTGTTTCAAAAACCTGTAAAATTTTCAAAAATGGAGTATGAAAAAATTTAAAAATTCCAAAAACTTCTTAGAATCATATAAGTACTACAAAAATACGAAAATGACTAAAAATACTGAAAATCTATAAAAGGTACCATTTCTGAAAGAACGTATTGTAATTCTGAAAATACCTAACATTAAGGATTGCAAAAATACAAGAAATACTTAAATACCTCAAATTTCTATAACTTGATTTGAATAAATCAGATTCTAGAAATCTCGGAAAAATTTCTTACGAATATGTACTAGATAATTTTTGAAATGGTTGAAATACTGAAAAATTTATTACTGAGTGATTTTCTAAGAAAAGTAATATATGTTTAACAAACTTAGATTATAAAATCGATAAAATTTTTAATCCTCGAGTATCAAATCTAAAAACTTATACAGATATTTATAAAAATGCTGTAAACCTCTAAAAATACTAAAAAAGTAATCAAATTCGATTGATTATAAAAAATGACGAAATTTTTAAAAATAGAAAGATTCTATTTAAATTTTGATAAAACATTCTCGGAAATCTTAATATAAGTACTACCAAAATACGGAAAATACTGTAAATCTATGAAGGTCATCATTTCTGAAAAATAAAACTAATACAAGCCTGAAAATATCTAAAATTTCAGATCGTTAAAACGATAAAAATACTGAAATACTTGTACTTGTAAATACGGTAAAACTGAATTCTAGAGCATTGAATTATATAAATCTATGAAAATTTTTTTTAATATACAAAGTATAAGTAGTAAATTAATAATAATAAATGCTTTCAAAGTTTCCTTTAAAGATTAAAATTCTCACCATTCACCAAAGATTTCTGCAGACAATACAACGCAGTCAGTGGAACAGTCGAAAAATGCGACAAAATGGCGTATGTATAACAGTCCATTGCTACAAAATACTTCATATTCCTAGCCATGACATCAGAAACAACGAAATCAAAGCTACCAAACAATTCATATGGCTCTTCACAAACGAAATTCATCACTTCAGGCTTAATATTTTTATGTTCCTTTTGCAGTTGCAAAATCCTCCGAAAAATTTGAAAATCAAGGCACCATTTTTCATGAGCAATTTTATGTTCTTCGTTGTTGCAATAGAAATCCATTTGACATTTCGGGCAACTATTTTCGCAAATTTGGTAACAATTTCGACAAACTCGTGGGTAAAGTACTATTTCTTTTTCCCATAATTGCAATGGTCGTTTTAATTGTTTTTCTAATGAATCTATCAAGTTTACTCGAAGCAATCTGTAATTATTCGGGGTAAGATTTTTTGCTGATTCGAGCCCTTTTCCGGTCCTGAAATCAAAAACTTTTGATTTTGTTTATTTTTCATATCTTGTGATTTTTCCTAAATTTACCTGCACACGTTGGTCAAAGCTCCACACAAAATTTTGTGCTCATTTTGGTCCTTTGTCATGTGATTTGTTGAACAATAGGAAACCATTTTGCAGCCGTTGCAAACAAAATCACTGAAATTCATGCAGACTGAACAAAGATTGTTCACGAAAATTCGTCGTTGTTTGAATTCATACTCAACCATGCTCATTGCATTTTGACTTCTAACAAAAGGTTTTTCAATTCGAGAGGAAATGTCAATTATGACTTTTTTCAATGGTTCTGGCTTTTTATCTTCATTTTCCAGGATTTGGTGCTTTTTCTTCTTCCTGCCCATTTTTTGTATTCCTTAATGTGGGAAGTTTTGGAATTTTGTATTTTCCGGAAAATTGAAAATCTGTGCACACAAAGAATTTGATAATCAAGTTATTATATAATTGTAATCAAACGTAAATAAATAATCTTCAAGTTATTTATTTATTTTATGTATTGCATGTAAATGTGCATTTAAAATTATTTTCGAAAATAATTTTCCAAACGTTATAAAATCAGCTTAATGTAATTCCTTTAAGAATAGTATTTCTAGGCCTCGTATGTCTGCGAAATTTGGTCTAATTTTGTCTCTTTTAGGTCTCAAACGATTTATCAAACTGAGAGATGTATTTCGGAGATTATGTCATACATCTTGACAAATTATCACCAGACGTTTTATGATTCATCAAGTGTGACAAAGTTGTAATATAAAACGTATTTAAGTATTATGTTTAAGAAAAATTTAATTTCAGAAATACTGCACGGGGGATTTTGGACATTTTTCAGTATAAATTCGAAATTTTTTACTGTGGGAAAACTTTTCTAGAACATTGAATATTTTGAATTTCCGAAAAAAGAAGGTGCCAATTATTGAAAAAAGTTAGAAAACACAAAAAAATCTGTTAAAATTGGAAACTTTTCTTGAATTTCCACTTAATATAAATTTTGATGAAAATTTCTTCAAGCTTCGAAAAAAATCTTCGTAAATTTCCAACGATCGTCCGAAATTTGATCGAAGAGCAAAAAATTCTTCTGATTTTCCCATTATTTAGATAGTATCTAAATTCTTTAACAATGTTGAAAAACATGAAAATTTGAAAGAAATTTTACTCTGTCGATGTAAAAAAATCACCATTTGTTCTAAAACTTTTAAAAATCACCAACAAATTTTGAAAATTACATGAAAAGCGTGCTGACAGTTTTTCAAAATCCTCAAAATGCAATTCAACCTTCGAATCAAAAAGAAAAAAAAGAAGAAAATCTTGATTTTGCTAAAAAACTGAAAAAATTGTTAAAAAATATTCCAGAAATCGTCAAAATACTCGGAAAATATCGAAAATTCCAAATATTTCTATAATGATAATTTTCAAAAGACAACGTTACGTATTATCTGAAAACTGAACAGAATTTATAAAAATATGAAAAATTTTGAATTAAATTTCCTGATTTTCAATTAAATTTATGAAATTGACAAAAATATTTTTTGGTCTTGATAATAATCATCAAAAATTACAACGATCGTTAAAAAATTTGAAAATTTTTATGACTTCTGTATTTTTCTTATTTTCCTACCTGTAAATGAACTACAAACATTTAAAAGAAAATTTACAACAAAAACAGTATCTTCTGAAAAAGAACTCAAAGAAATACGAAAAAATCGGTTCGAGTATTCAAAAATCCAAAAATTAATGAACGAAACCGTTAAAATTCAAGAAAAAAAACCGTAAACGAATTAAAAACCGTTTCTAAATATTCTAGCAAAGTTATTTTGAAAAAACTAAGAAACCTCAAACATAAATCACTTCTGATAGTTCAAAATTGAAGTACTTAAAAAAAAAAATTCGCTTATAATTTTGCAGATAAAAAGCAAGTAGCTTCATTCCAATAATCACAGGAATCATTAATTTTTATCATTTGTTCCATAAAAATGATGACTTGACTGAAAATACTTCTACCTACATCAAGAAAAAAAACTTTCTCAAAAAATTCACCCAAATCAACTTTGAGGTCCTTAAAACCTTTTTATCATGAAAATCATGAAAAATAAAAAATTTCAATATTTCCAATTTCGTAAAAATCGAGAAACTTATGAAAAATAATCCAGGTGGCAAAACATAAGCGAATCTTATAAACAAATTTCAGTTACCTTCAACGTCCTTCTGAAACGACCTTCAATGACCTTCAAATGCAGTCATTTTGAGTAAAAATAACTAAAAACCTGACTTTTGAATAAAAATGGAATCAATCCTTCGAATGGTACACAAGTAACAATGTCTATTAGAGAAGTGCAGGAAATCTCGAAAGTTCAAATGAAGAAAGTACCACACGACATGCGCAGTTCATGAATGGGCCAATTGCCAGATGCACTGTCTGCGTTATTTCAAGCCTACTCGAACATCAATCGAGCTTTTTTTGCACCTGTAAACGTGACCTGGTCACAGGAACAATGAAATTTGCAGTTGCATTTCCTCAAGGCAAATAAACAATATCAAAAACATTTTTTTCCCATGTGGATTTTGAAGTAGAACTCTTCAGAGTGGCCTTCAAACTCCAAAGTACCTTAAATTTTTAAAACTTCAGGTTGGTATACTTAAATTTCAGGGAAACTCTGGATTTTTTTATAGTGACCTATAAATTTTTATCTGTTACTTGTTTCAAGGTTAATCTTGAAGGTTTTTACAAGACCTTCAGTGACCCTTCAGCTTCAAGGTCAAATCTAATGATGAAATCTGATGAAAGTATGGAATTTGCAAGCACAGGCAAACTCTGGATTTTTCATAGTCACTTTCAGATTTATCACTATCACTTGTTTCAGGGTGTACCGAATTTTTTTTCCAAGTTTGTGACCTTTCAGTTTCAACGCCAAAACTGATGATAAAATCTGATGAAATTTTGGAGTATGCAAAAAACAGAAGAACTCTGGATTTTTCATAGTGACCTTAAAATTTAGAACATTCGCTTGTTTCAGGGTTAATCTTGAATTTTTTTCTCAAATTTGTAACCCTTCAGTTCCAAGATTAAATCCGATGATCAAATCTGATCTGAATTTTGGAATATGCAAAAAACAGGGAAATTTCGAATTTTTCCTTGTAACCTTCAAATTTATGACTTTCATTCGTTTCATGATGAATCCTGAATTTTTTTCTAAGGTTGTTACCTTGCAGTTTCAAGGTTAAATCTGATAAAAATTTAATAATAGTCATGCAATGTTAAAATACTACTTATAAAGTTTTTTTAGTTCCAGTAGATTTCGTTCTAAAATCAAAATTTTACTTCGATTAAACTTGAATTTTTTTGACCAAGTCTCTGAAAATTGTGATGAGAATCCCTGAGTACAAAAAACCGAAGTGATAATTTTTTTACGTTCTCCGAGAATCACTGGAAACATTTTTTCAATTACGTCAAAAACGTGAGTCAACATATGGAAAGCAAATTTATTTTACATAACGTTGAATTTAGAAAGTGAAATATATTTCAGAATTTCCTAAACTTACAGTTTCAAGTAATAAAATATTAATTATAGTACACTGAAAAAAAGAATAAGTTGTATTTAATATGATATGGTAATTATTAATAAATCACATCCTTGGATATGGCGAAATGAATATTTATTTGTCTCAAACTAAGGATGGACTTTTATATCAACTTTCCAATAAAGTTCAAGCAAACTGCTGTATATTAACAGTTACCATATGTGTATTTGCTATGACTATCAACGGAGTCATCTTGCATCAGGTAAATACCATGTTCGTGCGAACTCTTCGAATATTGTATGGACAACACTTGATATATTAATAGTTACCATATGGCTATTTGGAAGAAATATCCAAGTAACTTGGCTCAAGTTCGAAGTTAGTTACTGAGAACTTATCGACCTAGGTTTTATACTTTACCTTATTTGATGCAACTATTTGTCAGTTATAAGGAAAATGAAGAAATATAATTCAACTAAAGCCAATATTTATTCCAAGTGTCAAAATACATGATACAGTGGAAAAATAAAATGAATATGGACACATTTCTTTGCAAAATTATACAACAATTTATTCAGATCAATTTTGCATACAAACTTACACACGTATACAGGACTCAAATTATAACTAAATGTAATAGATATAAAAACATGAAGAGATTCACTGTCAATTTTATATAGGACCATCCACGAGATCACTGAGTCTTTGACAATGTTTTGGTAATTTTTTGCCATATCCAAGTACGCGATTTATTAATAGTTACCATATTATATTAAATACAACCTCTTCTTTTTTCCAGTGCAGTCAAATAAATGATATATTCGTCGCAAATATTGCAGAATCCAAAGAAATTACTATGAAACACACGCTATTTTTAGAACTAAGATATATAATAATAACTAATAAATATACGCATATGTTTGTATTAAACATATTGTTTTTTCAGTGTAGAATCGTGAATTTTTAGCTTTTATAACGTTTAAAAATCACGAAAGATGACCTCGGAATTCAAACATCAATTTTCATGTAAATTCTTTAAAAAAAGTAATTTTGCGAGAACTACAAAAAAATATTTCAATATCCATAAAAATCATTGTTTTCTCATATCAAGACACGTCTACTTTTTTGCATAGGTATTTCAGATAACGCGAAATTGCAAAAGTCGTCATAAAAATTCGCTGATGTAAGAAGCCAAACCTTGGAATGAATAATCATTTCTTCGAGAAACTTCTTGGGAATAGGTGAAAAATTTTTCTCCAACTGAGCGAAAAACGAAAGTCGATAATTTCACACCATGAATAAACGTAAGTATTGTAATAAAATATATCGTAAACTTTTACAAACTGTTTTTTTTAACAAGAATAATGATATTCGTGAAATAAATAGTCATATATATTTGAATTCACCTAAATTGACATTTTAGTAGATTCATATCCGTGAAAAAAATTCTTTCTCATATTTGAAAGTACGCTTCCATTTTCCAGTTTTCCTGGTTTGCATGATTTTGAAACCGAACCTCATAAACACAATTCCTTCGAATCAGTCCACGCATGATGCAAGTGATGAAAACGCAGTGCCAAAAAACATTCTCCAGGTCAGCAATCGTAATTTTTCCATAAAAAAATGTTATCTCCAATACCACTCTAAGTCTAAGAATATGACCAAATTCCTCAATTGTTTCTACTTACTCTTTACAACGGTACGAATCTGATCGAATTTTACAATTTCCCAAACTTCTCGATTTCAGGAAAATCCTCAAAACCCAAACCCCATCGATTTTTCATGGATAAACCCATCATGTCGAAGATTCTGCGAAATAGAATCCCTGAAAAAGCACTGCCCCCTTGAAATCATACGAAAATTCAACAAAACCACTAAATGGTACTTGGGAGAAATCGGAAATACCGTGCAAATTCGGAGCTCCTCTGACAAAAATGTTCATAACCTCCAAAAAAGCAATTGCATTAACACATGTTCGGAGGCACAACTATCCCAACATAAGGGCGTCAGTTCTGGCTACTGTTCAGATTGGGCTAAGACTGTATCTTCAACAGCAAACAATTTGTACAACAGCTTGCACACAACTGAAAAATGCAGTGACTCATATGTCTTCGGTTACAAAAGTTGCCGGAATAAACCAATGAGAGAACTCTGCCCCTTAATAGTGAACCACAGCTTCAGTCCAAAAGCCTTGGCTCTTCTGCAGACCATTGAAGAAGACACAGAAATTTCTCATCATATAAAACTAGTTCATGTCAAGGACCCTATTGAGATAAGATACTCTGGAGGATCCAAATGTGTGGATGTTTGCAAGAAAAAAAAGACCAATTTCGAATTCAAGGTTCTCTTTAAAAACCGAAAAGGCATATGTGAGTTGTACATGGCGGAAATCGAAGATCGAGCATTGAATCCGCAAAATTATCAAGCTAGAAGCAAGATTCTCATGTTTGACGGTCCAGCATTGCAAACCATATACGATGGGTTCTCTTTTGACGTGAGTGACCTACATTACCGACAAATTTCAAAATGGCGGGTCACGTGGCCACCCAACCCGTCAGAGAAATCCGAGAAATCTAATAACTTTTTTTTAAGAAAACTAGATTCCGAGAATGAGATTTGGGTGCGAACCAGGCGCGTAGGTAGAGGGGGGTTTTGGGGGTTTAAACCCCTCCCGGAATTCTGATGAAATCAGCCAATATTTCATGTAAAAATGAAAAAAGTTTCATCGATAAACAATAGAAATAAAAGTTATTAAAAAAATGCATGAAAACGCTAGCAGTGTATATTTAAAAAATAGGAAAAATTATGAAAACGTAGGATAAGGTAGAAAATATGGATCAGAAAAATTTTGGCAATCCAGTGAATAATTAAGAAAAATTAAAAATCTACGATAACGCTAAAAATTTACAAAACTTTGAATGCTAGATCATCGAATTCTAGAAATCTCTATGAAAATCATATAAAATATTGAAAATCTTTCGATTCATACAAACTCTAAAAGAGCAATGAAATTGATTGAATTGTATGAACAAACTTTTTTCTGAAAAATCTCGACAAATACCTCTACGATCTATAAATTTAAGGATTATAGAGCATCAATTTTTGAATATACTATGAATCTATAAAAATTTCTGTAAGCGCAACATAATCTTTTAAATATTCCAAAAATACGAAAAAAGGAAAACGATATACAACATGAAAAATCTATATGATTGTAATTTTATCATTTATTCTTGAAATTACTGAGATAAGATCGAAATTCGCATTTTACAGCATCGAGTTTTCAAAACTCTGTAGCAATCTACATAAATATAAGTAATCTATAAAAATAGTTGGAAATCTTACAGAGTTTCGTATATTATGCTAGGAAAATGTAAAAAATAAGTCTGCTAGTTTACTAGCTTCCTAGTTTACTAGCTTACTTTTTCACGAGTTTACTAGTTTACTAATTTACTTGTTACGAGTTTACTACATCACTAGCTTACTAGGTTACTAGTTTACTAGCTTTTTTATTTAACCAGCTTACTAGTTTACCAGTTTACTATTAAAAAACTCAACAAGTTTACTAGTTTACTAATTAACTAATATACTCGTTAACAAGTTTGCTAATTTACTATTTTGCTTTTTTACTTGTTTACTATTTCACTATTCAAGAATTTCAGTAGTTTAAAAATTAAGAATTTTACTTGTTTACTAGTTAAGTAGTTTACTAGCTTACCAGTTTTTCAAGTTTATTTACTTTCCAGTTTAATAGTTTACTAATTTACATGTTAACGAGTTTATTACATCACTAGCTTACTATATTACTAGTTTACAACTTTTTTATTTAACCAGCTTACTAGTTAACCAGTTTACTATTAAAAATTCTACAAGTTTACTAGTTTACTAATTACCTAATTTACTTGTTAACAAGTTTGCTAGCTTACTTTTTTTTACTTGTTTACTATTTTAGTATTCAAAAATTTCAGTAATTTAAAAGTTAAGAATGTTACTTGTTCACTAGTTAAGTAGTTTACTAGCTTACAAGTTTATTTGCTCTCGAGTTTACTGCTTTACTAGCTTCCTAGTTTACGAAAAATCTTTCAATAGATAAAAATTATGTTGATGTTATTTTCTTAGAAATTTACAAAACTTACTGTCCTGGAGCATATATTTATTAATATGAGTGGTATAACTATATATAATTTTAGAAACTACCCTAGAAATTCATATTGAAAACAAGAAAAATACATGTAATTCAATTTATACAATTTCTACAGTTAAACATACTTTTATTTGCATGAATACTGAAAAAATATGGAGTTAAAGTATTGAATATATTCATAAAAGCTATTGTCTGGAAAATCAACTTAAATTCTCAAAATCGTTGAAAGTTTCAATACCATAGCATCAATTTCTCAAAATCTATCAAGCGATCCATAGAAGCATTAGAAATATATGGAAATACGAGAAAACACTACAAAATTTGATGAATAATATACCATACGAAAATAATATAAATTTATGATGAACCTTTTATCTGTGTGGTTTGTGAATTGGCTCAAAAATAAATTCAAATATTATGAATTTTTTAGAAGTTTGATTCCTAGAGCATCAAATTTCAGGAAGCTCTATAGAAACCCATATTACTTTATATCAGATAATTCTTAAAGTGTTATGAATACAAAAAGTATAAGTAGAATAGTCAAATCCTTTATCACTACTTGAAAATCATAAAAATCAAATTCGATTATTTATGAACATGACAAATGTAACTTTGGATTCAATAAGTCGTATAACGTTGAAATTCCAAAATGTCAAATATTTCAGAATCACTCTTTTGTAACATATTGTTAGAGGTTAAAAGTTATGAAATATCGAAAGAGACATATTTTTCAAAAAAAACCCCTTCCGAAATTTTTTTCTGCCTACGCCCCAGGTGCGAACCCTGTCAGATATAATACTTTTAACTTTTTTTCAGAGTCTTTCATATGCTTTGGAGAAACCTGGATTTCGAAAGCTGCTTGAAACAAAGTTCGAAGAAGCAAAGAACTTGAGTAAATATTTCGTTCGATGCAGCTCCTATTGCAATGTGAGAAACCTCTACAAAAGATGTCCACGAATATTGAACAGCAAGCAAAATAAAGCGTTCAAATTTGATTTGGGCCGATATTTACCAGTTGAGGATATTTTGAAACAAGATTTCAAAGATTTGGACTGTCTGTTCTCATGCCTATACGTGAGGCAGATAAAGCCCCAAATTATTCGGAGACAAGTTTGTAAGGATTTTCATGTTGAATTCCTGCGAGACTCGATTCGTGTGACGATACAACGAAACTTTGGTGAAAAATGCAGCGATGGTTACACTTTTGTAAAAAAAATGTACTATGATTGGCCATGGAAAAGTCTAGAGAAAGCTTGTTCGTGGCTGGGAGAACGAAATCTGACGAAAACAGCTGTCAGTTATTTGAAATCGAAGAATAAAATGAACGAACTTCCTATTGATGTGCAATTTGTTTACATTTTGGGGTCTTTTGAAGCCAAATCTACTCAATTGAATGAAGGTTTTAAAATATGCAAGAAGATGGATTCGAATGACGAGGAACTCGAAGAGTCTGAGATGAAGAAGGGGTTGTGTAAAATGTACTTTGAAGAAATTGAAGCTAAAGCAGCTCATCCTGACATACCAAGGCCTAAAACGAAAACACTTGTCGAAGAAAAACCAATGGAATCACTGAAGGTTCGTGACATGTCACACAAAAAATATGCAGTTTGAGTTGACTCCCACTCTCAACATCTCATTAACTTTAAATTTTTACAGGTAAGACACAAAGAATCTAAAACAGAAGTCTTGAACTCGACTTTATGTGCGATATTGTGTACAATAAAATTCTTGCTGAACAAGTGTCCACCATCTTCAAGCCATCAACTGTACATGGAAAAGCTTCTGCCAATATACGGAAATTTAATCGATGGCACCGAAATCATCGAAGGCGTAAAAATGGAAAACGTCATTAACCACGATTGCCTCGAAATGTGCAAAATCAGAAAAGTTACAAGCGATTTCTATGACTTCTGCGATTCATTCAGAACTGATACTCTTTCAACTTTTTCTATGATACACAATTATTTACAAATGAAAAGTAGCTGTGAAGATATTGACGACACTTACACATTTTTTTCGGGCTTAAAACTTCATTTTAGAACATTTTGTCCTGAAATATTAGAGAGAGATTTCAGCCAGAACGCTTTGAAATATTTAAAGAAAAAAAAAGATGACCTGGAGTTCCCACCATATTTACAACTAGTTTACATCGAGGATGATTACAAATTTATTTATCAATTCGGGGGAATTTTTTCGAAAATTTGTGTCAAAAAAGGGGTTCATAACGATCCTAAAAAGTTTATGAAAGAAAAGCGCAAATTTTGGGGGTTTTGCAACAAGTACATGAGAAACGTCGAGGCTAGGGCAAAAAATCCGACATCATTTGAAATTGAAACTTAATTCACATATTTTATTGTCACGTTTCAATACAATTTGCAACTGTAAAATGTTAGTGTTTTCTAATAAACAATGCAGTATTACGTGTCGTCATAGTTACAAATAAATATGTCTTAGATTTGTTCTTCCTCTGTCCCTGATCTCTACATAACTGGATCTCTACATAAACTAACGTATTTCTATGTCCATTATTGGTTAAATTTCAATATCGACCTTATCATCTCTATATTGACCTTAGGCCTATTGAACTTCGGGTTCTTTATTCTGAAGAAATCGATTGTCGCTGAATTGAAATCGTCCCGATTCTTATGACATAGTTCACAATCATAGGGAAGAACAATAGATCCAGGGAAAACATACTTGACCCCGTCTTCGTCGATTTTATTTTTCGAGCAGTGAGGCAAAAGGATCAAAGACGCAGCAGAGTTTGGGGAGCTTTTCGTACCTTCGTGCTCGATATGGAAACACGGGCACTTTTTGTTATCCGGAGTCGAGAACAAAGCCGTGAAAGGTATCTGAATCATCCCCAAGGACTCGATGTCAACGTTGCTCGAACTGCCCATAATTTCCACAATTTTCTCAATTTTCTCTTCTATCGGTTCCGCTCGAGTCACGTTCTCCAGAATCCGTTCACCAAAAGACTGGTCGAAATCCTCAAACTCCGCATCCTCGACTTCCTTTTCATGGGTAGGAAAAGGTTTAGGTTTGTCCTTCAACTTGGTGTCCTTCTTCTCGTACTTGTCAGTTTTGTATTCTTCCTCTTCATTGCTTCTGTTGCTTCGACTCTGAGCTTCAACAGCTCGAAAAGCTGACTCAAACAAAGACAACGCCTCTAGTTCCTTGGAATCAGAGAATTCGTCCTCCGAAAGAAGAGATACGGAATTCTTGTTGAACGTGGTCCGGGTCACTTTATCTGTTCTGGGCAAGTATTCGTTCGTTTCGCCAAGTGGTCCCGAAGAGTTTTCGACGTATGGCAAACCCTGCGAGCTGCTAGCTGAAAGTGGAGCGATTTTGGAAATTGAGCCAACATTTGAACTGGCTAAGGTCTGCAGATTTTGCGATCTTCCTGAAGGTGGTACGTAGTCTGGGTCTCCAGGCCAAGGACCGTTTGGTCCTGGAGAACCAACCGGGTATGTACCATCTCTGGACACACCAGAGCCGCCTATACCACCAATCCCTCCAACCCCACCGACACCACCAACTCCTGTGAACAGGAAACGTGTGTCCCAATTAGTAGACGGTCTATGGATGGATCTTATGATGGTGTGAGGGGTCACATTTTATGAGAGTCATGAGTGAGCCAGAGTTAGGATTCAAACTCTGTGACAATTACTGATTCAATGCACCAGGCAGGCCAGATTTGAGCCTGTCTAGAGCTCTTCTTCGCATTGTTTGATGATGCGATGACTGGAGTTAGATCTACATATTGTGTTCGACAGATCATTTCACATCATGCACGTGACTTGGAGTTAGGACTAACTACTGAATCATCATCTACCGAAGTGTTTTGGCGATGATTATTTCGTTGATTATATCAGCTACTATCATCTGGATTTTCAACGACCATTCAGGCATGTTCAAGTTGACCATAACGCTCAGCAACAAGATCGCATTTATTGACACCAAAAACATGCATGCACCGAAAGCCAAAGCCAAATGCGAACACTCAGATGATGAATGATGCCAACATAACTATAAACAGAATAATGGATTCTTACCATAGAACCATTAAGGGACTAGACTGCTAGGTCAGACGTAGGTGAGAGGGTAAAAGCTGCAGATAGAGAATGAAAGTCGAGTTTACGAAAATACTCAGTATGGTTCTAAGGATAGTATAAACCTCAGTATCATGCAGGAATTACTGTAAAAAGAGATATTTACTTGAGTTGCTTGATGAGTTTGGCAAAACGAAAACTGCTGCTCCTGGTTTCCCTGGGGTTCCTGGGACTGCAGGTATGCCTGGAATCACGGTACCAGGAGTTGCTGGTCTTCCAGGTGTACCAGAAGTACCTGAAAACGCGAATCAATGAAAAATTCCTTCGTGCGTTTACTGCAGGAACAAGGGTAACAGGGGCTGTATTTTCGGTGGCTTACCTGGAATTACGAAAACTGCTCCAGGAGTTCCTGGTGAACCTGGGATGCCAGGCCTGCCAAGGATTTCGGTGCCAGGAATAGCAGGTCTTCCAGGTGTACCAGGAGAACCTAAAATATTGTAATGGCATCATAGGATCTTGTGAAAAATAGTAAACAACATAATTATGTGGTTTTAGATGATACGGTTTCGTAGATAAACTTATGGTAAGAGGGTCTTATCACCTGGTAATATAACGACAGCTCCAGGTGTTCCTGGAGTTCCAGGCGTCCCGGGTCTTCCAGGAATGAATGTGTCAGGTGTTGCTGACGATGTTCCATTAGAACCTGGAAAAACATAATTTCGAAACTTTTGTTTATAGACGTTAAAACGGAACTTCCAAATGCGTAAAGCAGATTAATGAAAGAAACTGACATCTTTCAACTTGTACTGAATAGAATACCTGGTAACAACACGACTAACGATCCGGGCTTTCCGGGTATCCCAGGAATCGCAGGCGTTCCTGGAATAGTGGTGCCTGGAACTCCGGGTCTTCCAGGAATTCCTGGTGCACCTGTTGGACAAAAATCGTTTTTCTGGAGAATTCATTAGTGATGTCTTCAGATTCAGAAAGAATGTGCTACAAACACGTGAGTCACTATTTCCATTTAGATGATTCCATTTTTATAGCGGTTTAAGAAATATTTCAATTGTTTCTTTTTTTTTTAATTATAAAAGGCATAAAATTTGGTAAGTACCATGCAACGTGCGAGAAAATTGAAGGTTTATTAGTACTAACCAGGAATGACTAAAATTTGTCCAGGACTTCCCGGTGTTCCGGGGATACCAGGCCTTCCAGGAACCACAGTACCTGGAACTGCTGGTCTTCCAGGTATTCCTGGTGTCCCTAATGAGAATTTTTTCAAACATTTTGAATATGTAATGTCAAAACGAACGAAACATATAGTAAAGAGAAATGGATAAAAAAAGGAAGCTACTAACCTGGGATAACCAAAATTTGGCCGGGGCTTCCTGGTGTTCCAGGTACACCAGGTCTTCCAGGAATTGTAGTACCTGAAACTGCAGGCCTTCCTGGTATTCCTGGTGTTCCTAATGACACATATATTTTCAAAAGAGTGCTTTTAAAAATAATCTAAATTTTATAGGAATAACAAACATCATCAAACTATCAAATTTTTCGAGCGTTAGCTTACTACGTATATTTAAATTATTTTTCCTAGAAAAATAATGTTATCATTGTGTCGAACACTATATACTTAAGGAAAAGACACAGGAACAAAAGTTGCTGACCTGGAATAACCAAAATTTGTCCTGGACTTCCCGGTGTTCCAGGTAAACCAGGCCTTCCAGGAATCGTAGTACCTGGAACTGCGGGTTTTCCGGGTATTCCTGGTGTCCCTAATAAGAAATTTATTTTTGAGAAGGTGCCTTATTTTAAGATCTCTGTTCGCTTTCAGAGTGTACTAACATTATTGTACCTAAATAAACTATCGAAACATCATATGAAAAATTTTATTTTGAATGAAAACGCACAGGAAAGGTAAGTTGCTGACCTGGTAAAACCAAAATTTGTCCTGGACTTCCTGATGTTCCAGGTATACCCGGGCTTCCTGGAATGAGAGTACCTGAAACTGCGGGTCCTCCAGGTACTCCTGTTGTTCCTGTTGAACAATTATTGTTTGAGAAGAATTTGGAAGATTCTGCACAAGTCATCAGAGATTATACTGTTTTAAATCGATCTTACATTTACTAAATGCCGAAAGTATTCATTTTCGCATCTTTTTCCCTTTCTTTTAACAAAATTCGAATATAATACTTCAAAATGTGGTACCTACTACAAAAAAAAACAAACAAAGGTCGCAGTACTCACCTGGTAAGACTAAAATTTGTCCAGGACTTCCTGGTGTTCCAGGGATACCTGGCCTTCCAGCAACCGTCGTGCCTGGAACTGCGGGTCTCCCAGGTATTGCTGGTATCCCTATTTAAGAATGATTGTTTTTTTAAGACTAGACTTGTTTTTCCCATCAGACGTACAAGAAAATAGTATAATTATTCAGCTCAACATGCAATAAATGCAACAGTTTACCAGGTATAACTAGAATTTGCCCAGGACTTCCCGGCGTTCCTGGAATACCTGGTCTCCCTGGAATAGAAGTACCTGGAACTGCAGGTCTTCCAGGTATTCCTGGAGTTCCTACGAACAGAATTTTTTTGAAACAACTTTGCCTGAATATCAGTTTCAAGAATAAGTAAGTGGGAAAAAGCAACTATGCAGTTTTACTTGTTCATTACGTAACTACAGACATATACTGCTTTCTATGATACTTTGGTATTCTTAAAAATCATATCAACTCTATATTCAAGTAGAGCTACTCACCAGGAATGACATAAATTTGTCCAGGACTTCCTGGTGTTCCAGGGATACCCAGCCTTCCTGGAATAACTGTACCTGGAACTGCAGGTTTTCCTGGTACTCCTGGTGTCCCTGTTTAGAGATTTTCGTTCAGGTAAAAGTGACTAAGGAGGGATTGAATGACAAAATAAAAACTTTAATTATTAGTTTTACTGCTAGGTTCATGAAATTTTTATAAATTATTGAACGTAGATCTTATATGTTATTGTGATTTTGGAAATTTTTACAGTTCAAGTATTAAAAAAAAAGTTTCATTATCATGTTGAACACAAATCACATATGTAAGAAAATATTTTCCTACCAGGAATAACTAAAATTTGTCCCGGGATTCCCGGTGTTCCAGGGATTCCTGGTCTTCCTGGAATTGTAGTACCTGGAACTGCTGGTCTTCCAGGTATTCCTGGAGTCCCTATTAAAACAAATTTTTTTGGAAAATAGCGTACATGTATAAATTCTGAGCAATGTATCGTGAAAATTTGTAATAAAAATCAGCATTCAGCAATGAAACAACACCATACAAATATAAATATCTACCAGGTATCACTAAAAGTTGTCCAGGACTTCCTGGTGTCCCAGGGATACCTGGTCTTCCTGGAATCGTAGTGCCTGGAACTGCTGGTCTTCCTGGTACTCCTGGTGTCCCTATTACAAATATTTTTGCTTAAACAAATTTATTTCATAACTTTGAAAATGAAACGTGACAACTTATTCATATTGCTACATTGTAGATAAAATTATTATCGAAATCTAAAGTTCGTACTTTTTACAAAGATTACAATAATTTGAGGCTTAATCTGCAAGATAAGTAAATTTTTACCTGGAATAACTAAAATTTGTCCAGGAATTCCTGGTGTCCCAGGGATACCTGGCCTTCCTGGAATCGTAGTGCCTGGAACTGCTGGTCTTCCAGGTATTCCTGGAGTCCCTATTATAATGAGTATAAGAGCACAAATTTATAGAGAGCACAAAGTTCTGAGATAATTAGTTTTGGAATAACAGTGTTGCATTAATTAATGAAATTTTGAGGTTACTGTCATTAATAAGTTTTTTTCGAATTTTTTTTTATGAATTTGTAGATAGGTGAAAAACTCCTAAATGTTCTGATAGTAAGTTAACCATACCTTCGTATAGAAATGACTTCTTACCAGGTATTACTAAAAGTTGTCCAGGACTTCCTGGTGTTCCAGGGATACCTGGCCTTCCTGGAATCGTGGTACCTGGAACTGCTGGTCTTCCTGGTACTCCAGGTGTCCCTATTATGATGAGTATTAGAGAAACATTTTATAGAGGTCACAAGGTTCTGAGAAGATTTGTTTTGGAATAACAGAGTATCATTAATTAATATGATTTTGAAGTTACTGTAATTAATAATGTTTTTCGAATTGTTTCGATGAATTTGTGGACAGGTGAAAAACATCAAAATGTTCTATTAGTCAGTAAACCATACTTTTGTATAAAAATGACTTCTTACCAGGTATTACTAAAAGTTGTCCAGGACTTCCTGGTGTTCCAGGAATACCTGGCCTTCCTGGAATCGTGGTACCTGGAACTGTTGGTCTACCTGGTACTCCTGGTGTCCCTATTTCAAAACACTTGATTTTATGAGAATCAATCATTTGACAGTTTCATTTTTTCTAAAATCCAATACATAACAAAAAGTTTCATATCGTTTATTCGTAGTTGATATGTTGATCAAAATATTGTTTGTATTTGTTGTAAATTTAAGAACGTGTAAAAAATTTGAAGTCGTGTATTGGTGATTGAAAAAATGTACCTGGAATAACTAAAATTTGTCCAGGAATCCCTGGTGTTCCTGAAATGCCTGGTCTTCCTGGAATCGTAATACCTGGAACTGCTGGTCGTCCAGGTACTCCTGGTGTCCCTATTCAATAAAGTCAAACTTTTTATAATTCGCTTTATGATTTTCTGATTACGAAAAAACAAAAAAACACTAAATTTTTATATTTTTTATCCACAAATAACGTAGATTATTATTATCTGTAGTTCACACTATTTATAACATTTTCATGGCTTTTCATATGTGTGTAAATAATACGATGTTTATCTTAACGTCTGCAAAAAGAAGGACTGTACCTGGAACGACTAAAATTTGTCCAGGACTTCCTGGTGTTCCAGGAATACCTGGTCTTCCTGGAATTGTTGTCCCTGGAACTGCTGGTCTTCCAGGAATTCCTGGGGTCCCTATGAAACAAATCCTGATCTTGTTGAATATGATTAAGAAAGTTAAAAGACAAAGTAAAAAAGTTGAGTTCGTTTTCAATTTTTTAATGTACTTTCAACGCCATCAATTCGAAGTTCAAAAAAATTACCATTTGTTCCATAGATAACTATTATAAATTTAGAAAACATCAATTTATGTTGCAAAACACATAGAATTTTCACGAAAAAAACTACGCCTTACCAGGAATAACTAAAATTTGTCCAGGACTTCCCGGCGTTCCAGGAATACCTGGCCTTCCCGGAATCGTGGCACCTGGAACTACTGGTCTTCCAGGTACCCCCGTTGTCCCTAAAAAACAGTTTTCATTGGTCAAATTTATTCCTCAAGCAATCATCTAATACTGTATTAAAAAAAACTCTTTGGAGTGACTTTATTTGTCAAATTTACTATAAAGTCTTTACCTCCATTATTTTAAGACTTCTAATTTTTCTTTTGAATCCTCCTAATCAAATATTTCTATAATGCATAGCCTCATTTAAAATTATGTACCACAGCCTACCTTGTTATGGCAAAAAAAGAATAAAAGAAAGAAAAGTATTATTTACCAGGAACCACTACGTATTGTCCCGGAGTCCCAGGCGTTCCAGGAATCGCTGGCCTTCCAGGAATTATGGTATCTGGAACCGCGGGCCTTCCAGGTATTCCTGGTGTCCCTATTCGCATATTTTTTTAATATCAAGGTCACTTTCCGGGTAAAAAACTCACTTTCATACAAAAATAATTTGTCTATAATGTTACACAGCTTTAATAAAAATGTATATTCTTAAAATTAATGTGCAGTAGTGCGTCAAAATTTTATAAGGCACACAAAACTTTTACAAATTAACTTTTACACACCTGGTATAAATACAAGTTGTCCAGGACTTCCCGGTGTTCCAGGGATGCCAGGCCTTCCTGGGATTGTGCCACCTGGAACTGCTGGCCTTCCTGGTACTCCTGGTGTCCCTATTCGAAAATCCCATTTTTCATAAGTACCTCCCAACAAAAATTGTGATTCTAACAAAGTAACGTATAGAATATGATCATTTTTCTGAATCTATGACAAAAAAAAATATCAGTACACACCAGGGATCACTAAAATTTGTCCAGGACGTCCCGGAGTTCCAGGGGTACCTGGTCTTCCTGAAATTGTAGAGCCTGGGACAGCGGGTCTTCCAGGTACTCCTGGCGTTCCTATAAAGAATTATTCATTTCTGAAAATTTGGCATCATTTTGAACAGAATCTAAATATATTTTTGGCCGTATAGGGACAAGGAACAATAATATCCTTCCAACATCATCAAATAACTTATTTATTCAAGCTTCAACGTTTTATGTTTAATGCGACACATCATCAACGACTCGCAAATAGAAACAACAAATGAATACGACAGCTACATTATAGAAAACTTCCACCAAACTGTATCTTCAGGTACCTGAATGCATTATTTCAATATACTGATGTTTTTAACTAACTGAAATTTCAATAAAGTTGCTTATCAGTCATTCGTACTTACCAGGAATAACTAAAATCTGTCCAGGACTCCCTGGTGTCCCAGGAATACCTGGTCTTCCTGGAATCCTAGTGCCTGGAACAGCGGGTCTTCCAGGTACTCCTGGCGTTCCTGTAGAACAATAGGAAGTCTGGTTTACTTTGATATTAATTTTTCAGTCTTAATGTGGAATTCAAGAAAATGTTTATCATAAGTTCATCACATCGAAGTTAAGCATTATGAAAGTCCACTCGTACCTGGTATCACTAAAATTTGTCCCGGAGTTCCCGGCGTTCCAGGTACAGCAGGTCGACCTGGAATTCTTACACTTGGTGTTCCTGGCCTTCCAGGTACTCCTGGTGTCCCTATTAAGAAATGTGTTGCATGTGCCATTTCAATTTTATTTCCATTAAAAACTTCAAGAACTTCTTTATGACATCAGTGGCAGTTCTGTTCTCTTTGTTTTCATTTATTTATCAGTTTAAACTTGATTTTACTACTGAAATATGCTGCATTAAGAAATTTCTTTTGGTAAGTTTGCATTGGTTCACCTGGTATCACAAAGATCCCTGGTCTTCCCTGTTCACGAAGGTCTGGGATTCTCCCATCGATGTCATTTGGTCCTGGCGGTCCCACAGGTCTGCCTGCAATAATACAGTACAAATTTACAGTTACCCATACAAACTATCTTCAGCAACTTTCATTCCAAAATAGCTCATACCTGGTCTGAATGGAGACTTGTTGTAATCAACTCCTGGTGATCCAGCTGAAGACAAACCAAACATTTCACAATCATGATTATGGATGACCACCAAACCACTTGACCAAATGGACTGACCATCCAACCATCTGGTCAAACTATTTCCTGAAATCTTCTAAAGACATAACTCACGTTGTAGAGGTGACGTTGGAGTCAGAACTGCGGGTCTTCCTCCGATAGTGGTTGCACAATCTGAAGGGAAGAAGAGGTTGTTCCATGGGACTATGGTTCCATGGTGCTCACGACGATATTCTTCCACGTTCACTCCTGGGCCAGGTTCCTCATGCTCGTTGTAGAAAATTTCGATGTCATTTCCTGGCTGGACCACTCGAAATCCCCAGCCATCGCTTAGGTAATACGTCACGAGTAACTGACCAAATGGGTCTTCATAACCAAAGCAGCCATAGGTCACGCCATCATCGCCTATGACTTCATGGCGGAATTGGCCACCGTCTTCTAGTTGGTATCCATATTTGTAGGATTCTAAAGTTTTTGGTGATCGTTCAGTAGATCAATTAAAAATGAAGGGAGACATTCTGGTTACTGAATTGGGATTTTGTGGAAAGATGATAATACCTGATTCGTAATTTTGAGAGAAATACTGAGATGTAATGCCAGTTCCAACTGAGAAACTGTCTAGAGTTTGACCTTGACCTCGGACTAGACGCCAACTGCATGATGTTAGTATCTAAAAAAGTTAGATTTTGTACTATATTTTGCAAATCTGATGTGGACATATCGAAATTTGTGACGAAGGAAACTGAAATTCGGAAAAGTTTTGTTAACCATTTCAAATTTTTGTCATACTCAATTTCAAAACTTTAAGTGAAATAATTCAAAAAACAAACAAACAACTCCACTTTCGAAATTTTTTACAAAATATAACATTTCAAAATCTGAATGAAAAAAAAAGCCAAAAAGCAATCTGAAAGTCAAAGTTTTAATTGCCCAAACAATCCACTTATTCGCCGAACATAAATTTATGAATCAAAGAACGAAGAGAAAATCTCACGTACATTGATAGTCATTTCGCACGTATCGAATAATAATTCAATAAAAGTGCATGATTTATTTCTGGCTTTTGAAATATATCTAATTATGAATCCGGGATGAGCAATTTCGCATATGACGTAATATGTTAATGAATGCCTTTTGCAAGTAATGTAGTTTAATGTCAGTCGTTTTTAATTTAATAATGTAAATTAGCTTCACTTAAACTGCATTACATTACCTGTATGAAATGTCAATTGATCTTGGGTTTTTTGTAATGTCAACAATTCATCATATCAGTCAGATTAGCATGGATTAGCAGTTGCAAAATTTCTAATTATCGGGTTAGAATGAACAGATATTTATTCGAGAATATTGCTAATGGAATGGCGGAGATACAAATTTGTTTGTCAAAATCAAAGATTAAAAAAAAGTTAATTGAAATAACAAAGTTCCATGATCTTGTTTTGATTGTAATATTTCTAATGATTACGAAAATTATTGATGGAAATTCACGAAATTCTTGAAATTTTCACAGATTTGAAAATTTATGCGATCAGTTTGAAATTCAGAAAATTTTTAACGTATGGAAATCAGAAGCTCAATAAATTTGAGATAACTAAAAATTGTAAATTATAGAACATGCAACTTTTTAAGTAAAGTTTGTAAATTTCAAAGAAATTAAAAAAATCAACTGCTACATTTTCGTATTCTTGAATTTGGCTGTTTAACAACCTAGATAAAAATTGGAGAATCTCGATGTTGTTTGAAGTCATTTTTGAAATCTAGGGATGAATTCAAAAACTTCTGAATTTCAAAACGTCGATCTAAAAAAACCGTTTATCTTTCGAGTTTGTTATAAAAAAAATACTTAAATCTATATAATAATTTGGTATTTGTTAATTATTATTTCATTCATTATAAAAATTATCAATCATTTTTATTCGTTTCATTTACATTATACATAACGTTCTTATTATTCACTAATGAAGAGGATTTTCAGATTTCAATAATTTCCATTAGCAGAAGATTGTTAAATATCCATAAAAAATAAAAAATTTTCTAACTTTTTTGAAAAAACCTCAACTAGAGTTCCAGAATTTCATCTATTGATCATTTCAAGTACTTTTCTTTATTTTACAAAAAACTGAAAGAATTTCCCACATTACTCAAAATTTCGAGTTGAAATTTTGAAAATTTAGAAATTCAAAAAATCAGATGCATGAATCCAACAATTTTCAGGATTCAGTTTTGGAAACACCAATATCGACTTCTAAATTTCAAAAAAGTCGTAGACGTCAAATTTCGGTATGAAAAAGTTCATCTATTAAAATCAAAAACTAGAACTTGGTAAAATTTATTTTAAACTCTAAAATATGAATTTTTGACAAGAATATCAGAAATTCATTATTACACAAATCCTACGCAAAAAAGAATCCAAAATATGAAAATTCTAAAATATCGGAAATTTATTTTCTTTTTTCAGTAAATGGGACAAACTCAAAATACAAATAACAATAGTTTTGAAAGTCATAGTCCATTAATCACTTTCCATTAATTAACTGGATGATTAAATAACTTCGTATTTATTAATAATAAAAATTTTTAAAAATCATACGTAATGCAAATCGAACTTACCAAAAATGATAAAAATATCCTTCCCAACTCGAACATACTTTCAATTATCAAAACCATATTTTCATAATCCACACCACATAATGAAAAAATTGGCTCTATCACAGGTTCCAAATGCAAATTCACTTGGCGCGGAGAAACCAAAGACTGAAGATGTGAATGATTAAATGGGACTTTTATATATGGAAAGGGACTCACTACGATTTGCAACTTTCGAATATACGATTTTCTGACTCATCTTCAAGAACATTGAATTTCTCGAAATGTAACGATTCACTCTTTTAGTCTGAATTTCAACTTCTCTGGAAGTGACGATTCACTTTTAAAGTGTGAAATCCAACTTCTCTAGGAGTGACATTCACTCCTTGAAGGCAAAATTAATTTTTTTGAAGAGTGACGATTCACTCTTTTTGTTTAGAATTCTAATTTCTCTAGAAGTCACGATTCATTCTTCAAGTGCGAATTTCAACTTCACTATGAGTGACGATGCACTCTTTTTGAGAGTGAATTTTCACTTTATAAGAGGGAATGTCCACTCCTTGCTTAAATGGCAAAACTTTCACTTCATGCCGAGTAAATATTGGCTAAAAGAAATGACAAAACTCAATTAATGAATCATTCCAAGCACAGAAACAACAATATTTCATGAATTTTCAATTTAAATCCCATAACCGAGCCCCTCCCGAAAAATATCTTCCTACGCCCTTGCCCCCATTCAAAAACCTTGTTTAGAGTGAAACTCGTCTCATTTTCGTAAGATCCATTTGACTGGAAATAGAAAGAGAAATTTAACTCCTCTAGGAGTGTGAATATTCACTCTCTTAGAGTAAAACTCAATTTCCCTAGGAGTAATTAAACCACCCTTTTTTTTCAATGAAATTCAACTTCTCTAGAAGTGATGATTCACTCCTTGAGTATGAAATTAAATTTCTCGAAACGTGACCATTCGTTTTTTTAGTGTGAATTTTAACGTCTCTGGAAGTGACGATTCATTTTTGAAGTGTGAAATCCAACTTCTCCAGGAGTGACATTCGCTCCTTGAGAGTGAAATCGATTTTCTTGAAGAGTGACGATTCACACTTTAGTTTGAATTTTAACTACTCTTGAAGTGACGATTCATTCTTCAAAAGCGAATTTCAACTTATCTATGAGTGACGATTCACTCTTTTTGGGAGTGAATTTTAACTCTAAAAGAATGAATGGGCCCTCCTCGCTTCAATGCAATATTTTCACTCCATGCAGAGTGAAAATTTGTGAAACGAAATACAAAAACGTAATGAACGAATCATTCCAAGCACAAAAACTACAATATTTCATTAATTTTCAATTTAAATCCCCTAACCGAGCCCCTCCCGAAAAATCTCTCTCTACGCCCTTGCTCCCATTCAAAAACCTTGTTTAGAGTGAAACTCGTCTCATTTTCGTAAGATCCATTTGACTAGAAATAAAAAGTGAAATTTAACTTATGTAAAAGTGACGATTCACTCTTTTAGGATGAAACCCAACTTCTTTAGGAGTGCCATTCGCTCCTTGAGAGTGAAATTGACTTTCTTGAAGAGTGACGATTTACTCTTGGTTTGAATTCTAACTTCTCTGGAAGTGACGATTCACTCTTTTTGAGAGTGAATGTCCACTCCTCGCTTAAATGGCAATATTTTCACTCCATGCAGAGTGAAAATTTGTGACAAGAAATAAAAAACCTTAATCAATGAATCATTCTGAGCCCCAAAACTACAATATTTCATGAATTTATAATTTAAATCTCCTAACCGTGCCCCTCCGGAAAAATCTCTCGCTACGCCCTTGCTCCCATTCACAAACACCAATACCCTCTTAGCTCTCAAAACTCGTTCTCATGCAGCGCGCGCATGCCGCATAAGCACGATCTCAGTAAACACAAGTTTATGTTTTCAGTTGTTTTCAAGCATTCGCTGTAATCGCACGTAATTCGAGCATTTCGACCCGCGAAAAACACCTCTTGAAAACCACCCCAAATATCCACCCCTGTGTGTCAATAACGCTGACCTTGGAATTCCCAAAATTCTCCGTTTCTATCGAAAATCCCCGGGTAGTATCGAACATCGCCGAAACCGGCCGATCGGGAAAAAATAAAGAAAACTTGATTGAAAGTAAAAAACAAAGCCGCCGGGAAAATCGATGCGGAAAATCCAGAAAAATCCGGTCGGATTGTGAACATGGCGCAACGGGATACGTTTATTCATCTCGCTGCCGGAGGGTGAGAACAATGAGAATTGTTGAGTTTTATGAAAATGGTTTTTTATGAATTCGGGGGGGGGGGGGGTTTGTGGGGGAAGGTTGAATGGTTTTTGGTTCGGGTATGTGTGTTGTTTTTGAGACCTAGGACAAGAAAAAACGACGTATTTATTGTGCGCAGTGGACTGCGTTGTAAACAAGCGCTGTATGTGTGTATGTGTGTGTGCGCCAGGTGCGTATGTATGTGAGGTATGTACAATGTGGTTTGGGCATACGCTCAGATTTGTTTGTTTTCTTTTTTTTTTTTGTTATGGAAACCAAGAGCACGTGTGTACACAAACAAGGGATCCCGAATGATGATAAATGGAAAAATTTGTGATTTTTATATTTTGGATTTGGGGTGATGAAAAAGGAGTTTGGTTACATCGCGTTCTAGAATGTTCTCAAAGCGGACTCCGAAATTGCGTTTTAAGGCGTTTGATGACATGAATGTGTTTGTGTATGTGCAATCTGGGGGACTACAAACAATCCTTGACACAATACACTGAGGAGCATTACAGAGTTTTCAAATGACTGCTCTCTGAGTGCTCTGAGAGCAGTTTTTTGAAAAGGATATGATGCTCCTCAGTGTATGCAAACACACATACACGATGCAATGTGGGATTTTGTGGTTTTTTTGTTGTGTGTAAAGTGAAAACAAAAAAAACGCTATATACTAGCAAATTTATTATTTTATTTTCATCTTTTTTAATTATATCATTTATCAACAATATTATTATCATTTATATGTAATAAAGATTTATTTATTAATTATATCATTCGTCAATTTTATTATTGTTTTTATTTATTTATTGTAACCTAATTAGTCAAAATTTCTGAAATTAACAAGAAACAATAAATTTTCATGACTTTAGAACTGTTGAAATAGTATATTTTGTATCAAGGAGCAGAAACGAGTAAAACGCGAGTTTTGATGCCCCTTGACACGAGAGATATTTTTCACCTTCGCAGCACATGAATCATTTAGTCTTTTGTTTACTGTTGTGTCGGGAAAAAACGAGTTCTATGCCGCTCGACCTTGGAGCGGCATAGAAATAGCAGCGAAAGGCAGTGGCAGAGAATTCGTTTTTCACGGGACAGTAGTAAACACGAGAATGAAGGATTTCTGTGCTGCGAGCGTGAAAAAAATATTCTGTAATTTTTGCAGTCATTATGGAATATTAGTGCATGAAATGAAGACTTAAAAAAGTGTGCTTTCTTTTGATAAATGTTTTTTTAAGTCATGAAGATTTTAAAATCTTGTGTGAGGTGATAAAAAAAAAGAATTCAATTGACATAAATGTGTTTGTGTATGTGCAATGTGGTGAGTATGTTCAAACAATCCTAGACACAATATATTGCATATGGCAAATACACATACACGATACAATGTGGGATTTTGTGGTTTTTTTTATTGTGTGTGAAACGAAAAGAAAAAAAAAAACGTTACATACTAGCAAATTTATTATTTATTTTTTATCTTTTTTAATTATATCATTTTTTTACAATACTATCGTTCATATTTGATAAAGATTTATTTCTTTATTATTTATTGTATTAGTCAACATTTCTAAAATCAGCAAGAAACAAAAAATTTTAATAGATTTACAACTGTTGAACAAAAATCTTCTGTAATTTTTGCAGCCACTATGCAATATTGGTACATAAAATGAAGATTCTAAAAAATGTGCTTTTTTTTGAAAATTGTATTTTTAAGTAATTAGGATGTTAAAGTCTTGTGTAAGGTGATGAAAAAAGGGAATTCAATTAAACTGTGACATAGTTGCTGTAGTAGACAAGGTCTCCAAAAATATTGCATTTTACGACATAAATGTGTGTGTGTGTGTGTAGAATGTGGGGACTGCAAACAATCCTAGACACAATATATATAGTATATGGCAAACACATACACGATACAATGTGGGATTTTGTGGGTTTATTGTGTTGTGTATGGTAAGAACAAAAAAAAACATTGCACATTATAAGCAAAAGATTTTAAATTATTTCAAGCTGTAGAAATTTACTATAAGACCAAATCTATGAAATCAGCAACAAAAAAAAACCATGAATTTTAATACATTTATACCGTTTCAAAAAATTACTTTCAAAGTTTAGCAGCCAGTATCAAATATTTACACAAAAAATACGCTTTTTTAGAAAATTTATTGTATTTTGACGTCATAAAGTATTAATGTGTGCATGTGTCATGTGGGGACAACAATCTTACGTATACATTATTGTTTAATGGCAAACACATACACAATACAATGTGGGATTTTTTGAGTTTAATTTATTTAGTTTGTATGTAAGAGAAAAGAAAAGTTACTCACTAGTAAAAATGTTTCTAATTATGAGAGACTGTAAGAATCTATTACATCAGACAAAGTCTGTATAAAACAGCAAGACACAATAAATTTCAGTGTATTTAATACTGTTGAAAAGAATTATTCAGAACGTTTTGCAGTCATTATTGAATATTTGCGCCTGAAATAGACTTCGAACAATGTGCTTTTTGTCGAAATTTATTATTTGTTGATGCAACTAAAAAATCATCCAGATATTAATGTGTGTGTGTGTGTTGGGACAACAAAGAATCCCAGTTTCATAATATTGTGTTATGATATCCACATATAAGATACAATGTGAGATGTTGTGGTTTCTTGTTGTGTTCACAGTGAGAACAAAAAAAATGTTACACATTAGCAGAAGATTTTCTCTTGCATTCTTGAGGTTGTAGAAATTTACTAATTTAGACAAAATCTATGGAAGTAGCAAAACTAATAAATTTCAACTATTTTAAAACTTTAAAAAAATTATTCAAAAAAATTTTTGCTGTCATTGTCAAATATTAGCACTTAAAATAAAGACTTTAAAAAGTATGCTTTTCTTTGAAATTGATTGTAGTTTCATTAAGTTACAAAATCCTTTAGATATTATTGTGAAGGCAACAAACAATCCTAGTGTGTCATGATACTGTGTTACGATATCCACATACAATGTACAATGTGGGATTTTGTGGTTTTTTATTGTGTTTACAGTGAGAACAATAAAAATGTTATACACTAGCATAAGATTTTGTATTGTCTGAGGCAGTAGAAATTGACTAAATGAGACGAAATCTATGGAATTAGCAAAAACCAATAATTTTTCATCAATTTACAGTTTTAAAAAAATTGTCCAGAAAATTTTGCAGTTACTGTGAAATATTTACACATAAAATAAAGACTTGAGCTGCTCTTTTTTTTAATTAATTGTATTTCCATGTAATTACAAAATCCTTTAGACATCAATGTGGCGACAACAAACAATCCTAGTTACACAATATTGTGTAATGACAACCACATACACGATACAATGTGGGATTCTGTGGTTTTTTTTTGTTGCGTTTAGAGTCAGAGCAGAAAAGAAACGTTATGTTGTTGAAACTGTATAAACTTATTAGATCAGACAAAATTTAGAAAATTGACAAACAAACAATATATTTAAATAATTTTAAAGCTGTTTAAAAAAATTATTCAGTAGCTTCTGCAATCCTCATCGAATATTTGGCAGAATAAATACAAACTTTAAAAAGTGTGTTTTTTTGAAACTGTATTTGGATGTAATTATGAAATCCTTCAAAATAAAATGACACTCGGAAAACCCGGAAAATCGTGATTTGAGAAAAACACGTTCGAATAATTTAATTGTTATTTTCCTTTTTTGTTTCCTCGTGACATTCACAATCTCATTTGATCCGATCAAAGAACGTCGCGTGATTCGCACGATTTTCAAGCGCAGGAAAAATCGGATAAAAAAATTGGAGCCGGCTTTGTTTATGCAGCGGATGCCGGAATGCCGTCCCTAACACGTTTTCCCGTTACTCGTGCATGTGAATCACTTGCGCATGCATTATCTCGGCTCGAGTTAAATTTAGATGCGTCCAAACACATTTTCTAACTAGCCAAGTTCTTCGAAAAATGGCACCAAGACCGAAAACTTTTCGCATTTATCATCAGATATGGTCGTATCGTGTAAATAAAATGTAAAAAAATAATTATCAAATAAACCCTTTTTTAGGCTGTCAATTTTATCTTATTTCCACTGAAGAAGTAAATAAAAAAGTCACCAGAAAAATGAACAGTCCACATTTTATGTTTGCATGAGTTTAGAAATTGGGAAAACATGTGATAGAAAGGAGAATATGTCAAATTTTACGAGGAGCCAAATTTTGAAAATTTAAATATGTTCGATTTATGTTCTGTTTGTCTTGTTTGCAAAAACGGACGAAGCCACATTGTATCCTGAAATGTGTTGGTCATTACACAAACATATGGGGAAAGTCACTAGAAAATGTGGAACCCACATTGTATTTTTCTTTGTGTCATCACACATACACAAATCGAAATTTGAATGTGTATATAAATTCTTATGATCCCTTTTTTTCGTTTTAAATTATATCAAGTTATATTCCAATAACATATAAAAGAATAAAATATAACAAACAACTGCATTGTCAGTTTTTTCGTCAAAAACAATGGTATTGGTGAAATCGTGAAGATTTCGTAAATATAGCATTTCAATTTGCATGTTGCACACATTTGGTTTCTGAACATGATCAAATACAATAAATTAAAAAAAAAAAGATACGTTGTTTTTGAATGACTAAAAAAAATATTGACAAAATCCAAGATTGTGTTGATATTTTTAATCACAAATGATTGTTTTTCGATAAAAACAAGGCTGATTACGTTTCTTAATTTTTCAATATTATTTTTGAAAATATTTTGAAAAATTTTACCAAATGTTGATGAATGAATAAATATTTCATCTATATTAATATTTTGTTATTATCAAATTATTTTATTTTTCCAATCAAAATAGTCTTACGCTTTTTTTCGTCGTAATGGCAATAATAAGAGGTAAAAAAAAATTAAAAGTGATGGAGATAAATTGCACATACGTGTAAAATACATGTTACATACATGTTACATACATTTTGTTTACGACGATGTTTTTTTATATCATAGAAAGATATCATCAATTTAAAATAACACATTTATACAATTATTATTATTTGGATAAAAAATAATAATATAATCAATAACATCATTGTAAAAATATATGAAATTGTTCTAAAGATATTTGAAAAAAAATTTTTTTCTTGATTATAAATATAATAATCGATTTTCGATTGCAGGTTTTTATTTTCAGTATAAAAATCTTTCAAAATATTCATTCATCAATGCTTTCAATTAAACTGTATTCTGAAATTTCCGAATCCCAAAAAAAAAGAACCCATACAGAAAATTGGAAAAAAAAAAAACAAATTTAATCGAAATTATTTTTCGGTCAGATAATTTTCCAGGAAGTATCAACTTTAGCAACATATCGAAAAACGTTATATGTAGTGTTTTAAAATTCCGAGAGCTTGAAATCCTGATTGAAAAAAGTTCTAAACTCGATATAATTTGAAAATTATTTTCAAAAATCAGTGATCAACTCGAATCATCGATTTATTTTTCAACTTCTTCGGAAAATTTCCACTATTACCTTAAAAAAAATGTTGCTTAACAGCTTTTTTTATGATTTTTTGCTTACAGAGCTGCAGGCACTGTCGGCGCAATCGTCACCTGTCCCCTCGAAGTTGTGAAAACCCGTTTGCAATCGTCCCACTCGAATCTTTACACCCCGGAAAATCCAAACCTCATGACCGGTCACGTCACCTGTAAAAGTTTTCCTAATCCTTTACAGAGAAGAAAATTATGCACAGGAAGATATTTAAGGTAATTTACAATCAAATTTCTATTATTTATTAATTATAATATCTAGTTCGTAATTTGATTCTATATTATATAATTTTGATATATTACTTATCCAAAACTTTTCACTCAGAGAAATTTCCATTTAGGCATGAAACGGAAAGAATTTCAAATCCATCTCCTTTCAAAATGAAACGCCAACCCTTTCACTCAGGGCCGGAAAATCCGTGCGGTGCACGAGGCCTTGTAAAAAATTTACCGAAAATCTTATTCAAATAAGAATGTTGTAAATTCACTTCTAAGAAACGAAAATATTTTAAAATATGCAATGGAAAAGAGAACACCTTCGATATACCTTTATTGCAAAATTATCGTTTCTTCAAAAACATCGATACTTATGAAGTATCGATAGGAAATCAACAATCGTAGATTAAGAGACTATGCAAGGGCCTGAGCGAGTTCGGAAAGTCAAAAAACAGTTTGATTATGAATCTAACGATGAACCACTTCGACAATCCAAATCAGTTGAGAAAGTTTTAGAAATCGAATTCTTTAAGATCGTGATTGATCAGGCAAAGACAGAAATTTCAGTGAGATTTGGACAATAAAGAAATGCTGACAATCTATTTGGTTTTTTGCACTTTCCAAAATTGCTAGAGCAACTGCCTGATGAACAGATAATGGAGCACTGTCTTAATTTAGAAGCAAGTTCGAATGTAGAAGGAGAAAAAGATCTGGATGGTAAACGATTGTTTAGTGAGTTACAGATTTACAAATATTTTATCACTGATGATTTCAATGCAGTCGTTGACATTCTCGAAAATCTGCGAAAATTCGGGAGCAGTTTTCCAAATGCAGTCATTGCGTACAGAATATTGTTAACAATACCAATAACAGTTGCATCTGCTAAAAGATCTTTTTGTAAATTGAAACTGATAAAAATTACCCCAAAATCAACGACAAATCAGGCACGCTTCAATGATTTGGAAATATTGTCCATTGAAAAAGATATTTCAACAACATTACACTTCGACTCTGTAATCAATGCTTTCGCTGAAAAAAAAGCAAGAAAAGTTAACCTAACATTGTAAAATGACAGACGTAGCAAGTTTTTATAATTGATGTATGTGCAATAAAAAAAACTGTTGGATTACTAAGATGCTGACGCAAATAGTTTTTTGACATTTTCATTTCCAAGCCTCGAAAGATGTTTCAAAATGAAAGGGCATCCCTTTCACTTTGAAACGAAAATATTAATTGTACAAATCTTTGAAAGATGAACGAAATTTTTCTGTGGGAATTGCAAGCTTGTAGAAAATGTAAAAAAATTCGCGATTCGATGTTTTGCGATTATAAAACGAGCGTCGTCGACCTGTCCTTATGGTTATTTCCGACCAGTTTCTCTGGCTGAATCACGAGGAAATATCAGGTTTTTCGTACGAGAGTAAATACGTTACGCAATTCGACGGACGATTTATATCTCGTGTTATCGTTCTCACGCTAAATATTCCTGTTTGTTTACATTTTCATTAATTATCCGCCAGACATCTACGTCTCGAAACAATAAGGGAGATATGATTACAATAATTTTGGAATCCATGCCAAAAAAAGCGTCATGAGTCAACGATATTCAGTGGCGAACGCAGGGTTGGGGGGGGGGGGGGGGTTCGAGGGGCGAAACCCCGGCTGAAATTTTACTGTCATAAGTTTCTAGTGTTTCGTCACTGTTTGGAATCCTTTTCCTATTTTCAAAAAGAATTTATCATTCTTGTAGGACTGATAATATGAAAAAAAAAATATTCACTTATGCTCACAAGATGAAAATATCTAAATTCCACTTTTACATTGACTTGAAAAATCTTTTGTTCTCAACAGTATGATAATGATTTGCAATTTTTTTTTTTTTTTTTTTTTTTTGAGTTTGCATGTCCGAAAAATGATGCACATATATATATGTGTGGCGCCTCAATGCTGACACGCAATTGAGATTATGCACTTTGAGATAAGACAATTATTAAAGGCTTATTGCGTGTCGTTATTTTATCGGCTAATTTTACGTTTCTTTCATTCACTTGTGCTTCTTATAATAGAATGACAGGAGCACAATTTATTTCCAGAGCCATCATTTTCACTAACTTTTATCTCGTTGTTAATTCCATGTATTTTTTTTAAATTCTACTTCACATGAATGATTGCTTTGACAGTGTTGAAAAGTTATTTATACGACAAAAGTCGTTTAGGAAGTATTGGAAAAAATTGTTTTCGACCAAAACGAGAAAAAGTGAGGTGTTCAAAGTGTAAGTATCATAGAATTTAGAAACTACGAACATTTTAAGACAGATTCATCATGTCTTTAATATATAAATGTAGAAGACACCAAATTTTTTGGTTATGGGTGTTTAGTTTTTTGACATAATGGTGGTGCTGTCACGACCGTGGGCCATTGATCAGAGATACCAAGTGTATTATTATTATTTTATTCTGAGTTTGCGTTGAAAAAAGTTGAGTGACGTAAATGGAAAAGGAAAAATGTCATTTTTTTATTGAAACGTTCGTTTTTGCTGAATAATGCAGAACGATTTGATGCACATGATGTAAAATCGCGTGTTGAGAAAATTTTTGAACCGCATTATTGCGAGCCTTCAATTTCAATTCAACGCAATGAGCCATTACTTCTGGCCATTGTGCGCGAATTGCATCAATTTTATGTAACGGGGGTTAAGAAAAAATACATTTGGCAGTCACGAGCATGAATTCACTCTTACAACAAAAATTTTATGTGTAGAATCAAAATATTTATTGAAATTATAAAATTTTCAAGTTGTGCGTACAAAATATTTTTATTCAATAGAATTATTGGAAAAATATAAATAAAAAAAAATTAAACTCCTTTTAAATATTGATCGAATTCCGTTCACTCTTCGTCTAAAGTGAAATAATAAAAAACAAAACCAATAAACAAATGCCCTTGTGAACATTTTATATTCAAAAATATCATGTTTTTTTGGAAAAAAAGAAATTATAAGTTTCATTCAATTTTTTAGAGAAAATTTTAAAATAAACTCAGTGTACCTGTTCAAAAATTACGAAAATTTTTAATAGGTTTGAATGAAATTTTATAGAATTCGAAAAATTCTGATAATTTATGTAATGTTCAATATTTCGTGAATTTATTAGAATTAAAAAACATTAAAGTTCTGAAAAATAATAAGTTATTCTTCAAAGTTCTCAAAATTTGAATAATTTTCAAAAATGTTCATAATTTTTGGAGATTGTATGAATTTTCACATTACTTAGAAAAATTTACGAACGTGTTTTTTTCGTGTTCAATAAAAGTTGAAAAACTAGTAAATTAGTAAAGATTACCAAAAATCATAATAATTTAGACAAATATTTATAAAATTCGAAAAATTTAGAATATTTTGCATTATATGTACTCGAAATTTTATAAACTTAGAAAAATACAAAAACGCTGAAAATTTGAAAGATACTCAATAATTCTATATGATTCGTAGAATTCGTAGAATTTTATGAAATGCTCATGAAATTAGAATATTGTTTTGAAATATGCATGATAATGTTTATTTTTTCATTTTAGAATAAAAATTTGGAAAAAATTCAATAGTTAATGTCACGCTCATTATTTCGAAGTATAATTTGAAAAGCATAATTCAAAATTAGAAATTTTTTTTGCAAATGTTCATGCATTTTGGAGATAATGGTAATTTTCATATTTCTAAAAAATATTTACTGGTACGTTTTTTTCCTTTTCAATAAAAAAGGCTCAAAAACTAGAAAAATATTGAAAAAAAAAAAAAAAACGAAAAATATAAAGAATTTGAACAAGTTTTTAGAATATTATTTGAAGAAATTTCAATATTTCTTATAACACTTACAATTTTGAAAATGGTAACAATTTGATGGATTGCAATCGATAAAAAAAAAAAAAAAAAAAAAAAAACATTTGTAGAACTTCATTAAATATTCATTAAATTTTTAGATTGTGTTTATCAATCATATTTTTTCTAAATATCCATTATATATTGTTCTTTATTCATATTTCAATAAAAATCTACAAAATTTGGAAAATAAAAAAATTTCATGTTATAACTTTCGATATTCCAAAAATTTGTAAAAATCAAAAATAGCATGAAAAATTCGGACGATTGTGGATGATTATTTCGAATTCAAAAAATTTCTAGAAAATGTTTATGAATTTTATAGATAGTGTTAATTTTCATATTTCTCAGAAAAATTTACTATTAGATATTTTTTTTTATTTTCAATAAGAGCTCGAAAACTCGAAAATTGTGAAAAATAACGAAAAATCTGAATAACTTGTACAAATTTTTATGAATTTCGGAGACCATAGAATATTTCGTATTACACTTGAAATTCTAAAAATTTCGAAAAACACCAAAACGTTGAAACTTTGATCAATTGTCGATAATTTTTCAAAATTCAAAGAATCCGTAGAATTTCATTCAATGTTCATTAAATTTGCAAATTTTGTTGAGAAACATATATATATATATCTTCGAAGTATGCATGATAATATTTTATTTTCCTTTGTTAAAAAAAATTTGAAAAACCTTTGAAAGCATTAGGAACTTTCGAAAAATCCTGATGGGTTGTACGAATATTTATAAAAATTTCAAAAATTATAAAAAAAAACTTCAAAAATTCGAAAAATCGTCACCCTGTCTGTAAGGCACAAAAAATGTGTAGATTCTCAGAATAATATTTATAAACACATTATGTTTACAAATTTTAAAAATCGTTATACTGCCAAAAAAATTATCAAAGACTTTATTTGTCAGCAGACAGCCCTAAATTGTTAAAAAATATTTTTACCTTTCCTGAACTTAGAAATGCCGCAAAAGGACGTATGAAAAATGAAAATATTATCATCCAACAATCTTTTCTTTTTTTATTCCACTAAGGCTGCAATTTTGGAACCACGAGTAACGATTTTCCAAAGAAAATGTTTAATTTATGTTCGCAGGTACTCATTCGTGGCCCTCTCCCATTGCGGCGCGGGCCCCCCACGAAACCCCGGGGCCAGCTCGCCGGGCCTTTTACAATGTCTCCGGCTAATCATCGAGAGGGAAGGCCCGAGCGCCCTCTTCCGGGGCCTTGGACCCAACCTCGTTGGTGTCATGCCGTCGAGGGCCATTTATTTCTGTACATACTCACAAACCAAAAACCTCTTCAACGCTTATTTTACAGCAGATAGTGCATTGGTCCACATTCTCTCCGCGTCATGTGCAGGTAAATAAACAATCTCCCCTTGCCAAATTAACAATTTTCCGCCTCCGACCTTTATTCATAACGCCCTTTTCGAGATTTTTACGAAAAAACATCGATATTTTAACGGGCGTTGGACGGAATCAAAATGGCGTTGAGGAATGCTGCGCGTGCGCAGATGGAGCTCCCCACTCCTGAATGTTGCGTATACGCGGTCATAAGACAAATAAAATATGTAAGAGTTTGATATTGGTGTACGAAAAATTTTCTAAATGTTTGTAATGTTTAACCTTTATTTAGAATTTCCACAAATAAGAAAGTAAACTCTGAAAAATATCCCATTTGAAATTCGTTTATTGTTTTTGGATGATTTTTAAACATTTTTATTGCACAATTTTTGTATTATCATTGTCGTCAGATCTCGATAAATGCATGGATATAGACCGAAGGCACAACGTAGTATTTTCAGTAATTGTATGACGCGAATGAAGATTATTGCGAATCTGCGTTTGTGTGAACTCCAACCTTTAACAATTGCTCGCTACGTAATAGCCCTGCGGGGGGGTCTTCTCAAAACGTTCGATTTATTCAACTTTGAACTTGTTCGTTTGAACCAATCAAATCCAATTGCTTTATTATTAGTAACAAAATACTGAAAGATCAACTCATGATTATTATTAATGGAATTAAGAAAAATCTAAATAAGTTATAAACTTTTTTCTTGAATTTTTTATACGATACTCAGTCTGAAGCTTGAAACCATGAACTACAATTTCGGAGCAATTTCTCAGGTTTTTGTTTTTAATTTAAGTGTTTGTATTTGTCAATTCAAATACTTTTGATTTAGTTCAGACAAATTTTTTGCAAGTTTATTGTAAAATGGAGTAAATTTTTATCTAGAAGAAATATAAGAACATCGATGATACTTGGAACCTAATTTTATAAAAATGTTTTTAAGTCATGTAATATTTTGTCGATTGTTAATTTGAGTTTTCATTATCGAACACTGAAACATCAAGAACCAATGTTATCAACAAAAACCTAAATTGCATTTTGGGCAAAATTTAATGATTGTTTTTCATTTTTTGAGTGAATTTTCAGTTGCTGCGATAAAAAGTCATGTATGTTCGAAATGATTCATAATTTTCGTAATATTTTTCTTGATTGAAACTATTTTTTTATTTCAATTTTATGCTTATTTTACAATAATTTTATATTCTCGAATTACTTACAATCATTATCATTGAAACTTAAATACATGAACATAAATTTTCGAGAGGTTGTTTCAGTTTTTCTAAAAATTCATTGAAAATTTGTTTGATCGGTCTATACTGTTTTTGTGTTTTTTGCAGAATAATATAATTTTTTTGTCTGAAGAAAAAAAGTAAACAAAAATATCGATATTTGGAATATAATTTTGAACAATTATTTTAGAATGGATTTTTCTTTTTGCAATCTTTTGTTTCAAATTACCATGATGAAATTCTAGAAAATCAAGGATCAGTGGAATTGAGCAAAAATAAATCATGTGTTAACACGTTTTTTAATATTTTTATTTCTTGTTTAAATTTTAAGTAACTGTGATTACGAAGTAGAATTTTATGAATCACTTGCATAATTTAAAAATATGCTCTACATTTTTCTAATATTGTTCGTTATTAATTTAAAAGTAGAATAAATAAAATATTTAATATGCTCGATATCCTAAAAAATTTTCATAATTTTTCTGTCAAATTTATTGTAATTTGTCATTAATTGAATATTCTTTCAGTTAGATGATTAATTATCAGCATTTATAAAATTTGAATACAACTCCAAATTTAAAAAAATTTATCGGATTCATTTTTATAAATTTGACCGTAGGAAACTAAAATAATGGAAAATCAACTATTACTTTTATACCAAAAATACAATGACGTTTGATTAGAATTGCCAAAAAATTCGTATTCGTTGAAAAAAAAATATTCATGTAAAATAGAATACGAATGACAATATTTTGTATCTAATTTGAAACTTTTTCATTTGTTATATTCTACTTTGATGAATGTCAATATAAATCTAAGTCGTTTTTACGAAAAATCAGAAGATGAATAATAATTTTTTTAAAAAAACTAGAAAACATACGGAAATTCATTCTCTACAAATAATTAAATAATTTTTACTGTATTTTTCATAATAGATTTCACTTCTTGTAATAAATTGCAGTTTCTTGTTTTTCTGATAAAAAAAGCAAACATTACAAATAACATCCTCAATTTGAAAAAAAAAGTCTATTATTTCTATGATAAAGTTTGTGATTAATAAGTATGAAAATCTTCAAAACAAAACATTGAAGACACATTAAAAAATCGTTTCAAAAAAACTTATCAACTTCAAAACAACAATATTCTGTCAGACATTGTTTAAATAAACATTGCTTCAGTGTCTACTCAATTTTTTATACAGCAAATCATTTTCATTTGCCACTTGATGATTTCGCAAATTAAGGCACTAATTACTCCAAATCTCGAAGCAGCAAAGTATAATTAACAACTAATCAATAATCATTTTCGTGCCTTTGAATGATCGTCATGGAAATTTTATAAATAACGCGCGTCAACTCGAGTTTTTCTCGAGCTTTATCATTTTCTCTGCGTTGTAAATAGTGAATGAACGCGTGACCTTTAAAGCTTTCGATCGTAGATTATTCATGTTTTTAACGTTGTTCTAATCACACGTGGTTTAGTTCGAAAGTTATAAATGATTGGATAAGATAAGGCTTAAATACGTAAGACGAATTTTGTATTGAACTTGAATTTTCAAGATCTTCGATTCGGGTTTTTACTTTTTTTGTTCCTTGGAGTGAATTTTCACTCTACATGGAGTGAAAGTACTGCCACTAAAACAGGGAGTTAAAATTTAATTTCTTTGAGTAAAGTTTTACTCTTGAATTTTCGTCAGATTCCATCCTGAAAAATAAGTTTAATTCCATTCTAGGAAGGGTAAATTTTCACTCTGTATTGAGCAAAAATACTGACAATCAAATTGGAAATGAAAGTTCACTCTCATAGTTGAAATTTCACTCTTCAGTTTCGCTGAATTTCCTTGATTAAAAATGATTTTTATTTCACTCTAAGAGAAGTGAATTTTCATTCTAGAAGGAGTGAAACTACTGACACTCAAACAGGGAGTGTAAATTCACTCTCATAGTGTGAGATTTCACTCTTCATTTACTGTCAATTTTTTTTTTCTAAGAAATCAGTTCAAGTTCACTCTAAAAGAGTGAATTTTCGCTATTCATCGAGTAAAACTACCAACAATCAAACAGGGAGTGGAAATTTACTTTTATAAAATGAAATTTTACTCTTTGATATTCACTCTTCAATTTTCGTCAGGTTCTCGTCTAAAAAATATGTTTAATTTCACACTAAAAGGAGTAAATTTTCGTTCCAAGAGGAGTGAATATTGGCTTCACATCGTGTAAAAATACTGACACGCAAACATTAAATGGAAATTCACTCTCATAAAGTGAAATTTCACTCTTTAACTTTGGTCAGATAACTCATTTACAAATCAGTTTAATTCCACTCTAAGAGGAGTCAATTTTTCTCCTATAATGAGTCATTTTTTACTCTACATCGATTGAAAATACTGACACTTGAACAAAAAGTGAAAATGAACTCTTATAGAGTGAAATTTCACTCCAACATTTTTTTGGATTTCTTTCTAAGAAATCAGTGTAATTTCACTCGAAAAGGAGTGAATTTTCGCTATTCATCGGGTGAAAATACAGACACTCGAACATGAAATGGCATTTCACTCTAAAAGAGTGAAATTTTACTCTTTAGTATAAAGTCACATTTTTCTCTAAAAAATGTGTGTAGTTTCACTCTGTGAGGAGTAAATTTTAACTTCAAGAGAAGAAAAAATACTGACACTCGACAAACAATGGAAATTCACTCTTCAATTTTTTTCAGGTTCTTCTCAAAAAAAGTATTTTTAATTTCACTCTAAAAGGAGTGAATTTTTGTTTTAAAAGGTGTGAATTTTTGCTTCAGTCACTCTCATGGAGTGAAATTTCACCCTTTAATTTTGGTCAGATTAGATAGGAGACACTCTGATAGGAGTCAATTTTTAAATCTATAAGGAGTCATTTTTTACTCTACATCGAGTGAAAATACTGACACTCAAACAAGAATTGGAAATTCTTCCTCAAAGAGTGAAATTTCACTCTTTAATATACGTCAGATTCCTTCCTAAAAAATGTGTTTTATTTCACTCGAAAAAGAATAAATTTTCATTTTACGAGAAGTGAATTTTCACTCTACACCGAGTAAAAATACTGACACTCAAACAAAGAGTGGAAATTCACTCTCACTGAGTAAAACTTCACCTTTTAATTTGTCAGATTTCTTACTGAAAAATTAGTTTAATTTCACTCTAAGAGATGTGAATTTTCGCCCTACTAACACCTACACAGGAAGTGGAAGTTCGCTCCCATAGAGTGAAATTTCACTCTTCAATTTTCTCCAGCTTCTTTCATCAAAAATGAGTTCAATTTCACTCCTAAAATGAGTGTATTTTCACTCCATGTCGAGTGAAAATACTTACACTGAAACAGGGAGTGTAAATTAACTCTACTAGAGTGGAATTCCACTCTTTAATCGTAACAGATTCCTTTCAAAAAAATTAGTTTAAATTCACTCTAACAGGAGTAAATTTTACTCTTCAATTTTCGTCAGATTCTCTTCTTGAAAAAAAATGTGTTGAATTTCACCCTTAGAGGAGTGAATTTTTTTATCTACGACGATTAAAAATACCGGCACTAAAACAGGGAGTTAAAATTCACTCTCATACAGAAAAATCTCACTTTTCGATTCTCATCAGATTTCTTACTAAAAGAGTTACATTTCACTCTAAGAGGAGTGAAATTTCACTACTTTCGAGTGACTTTTCACTCTGAAAAATCACTCCAAGTTTAAGTACTAGAATAAAAATTCACTCTGAGGAATCAAAAAACCAAGTTTCCAAATTTGGAATCGGATAACTTTTCTTTTATTGATAAAAAAGTATTTTCGAAAATATCGTTTCTATTTTTGTAGCTTTGTAATTGAGGAAAAACTCGAGATGGATCGTTATTACGAGTATGACATTTGGGAATAAACATGGGATAATTGCATATTCATGAATGGCTCGATCGCCAATTGAAGCTGATAAAAAAAAGCCGCATATTAACGCTCAAATTGTTGACCGTAAACGCGACTTTCACGCGCTTGCATTATTATGCAAGTTCGTTAGATAGGTAGTTTATTGCCCCGGTTGCATTTAGCCGAAACTGGGTCATCGAGCGTCCCAAAGCTCGTTTGCATACAGCGTTACTTCCTTTAATATATATGCCATTTATCGCTTTTTCGATTTGTCAATTTTTTCGGGTTATCACTCATTCGGAAATCAATGAAGATGTTTGGTAATTTGGATGAGGTTTTTGTAGAATTATGTGAGGCTGTTTGAATGATTTTTCAAATTTTGATTTGTATGAATATTAAAAATAACCTAAAATACTCACGAGAAAATAAGTAATTTGACAATTTCCGTTTTCCTGAATTTCGAATGAACATTCGGAAATTATTGGCAATCTTCATGAGATACGTATTTTTTAATTTTAAAATTTTTGAGGATGTTGCACAAATTCTGTGCTTTCATGGAATTTAAGAATTTTTCGGAATCTACAAAATTTATAGGCATTTTCGGGAAGTCTAGAAATTTTTAAAATTTTTTAGAATAACTGAGAATTATTGAAATTTGCAATATTTTATGGTTTTTAAAATTTTCTTATAATGCAATACAAACTACGTAAAAATATTGAAAATTACTTCGAAACTCGTTTAACTCGTGATCATTTTTCTTCACTTTTCAACTTTTTGAGAAAATTTGAAAATAAGTAAAAAAACATTATCATGCGTATTTTGAAGAAATATGGTAATGAACAAAATGTACGAAATTGATAATCATTTTCTGGAGATGTATGAATTTTCGTAATTTTCAAAATTCATTGTGATTCTTTATATTTTTTATTATTTGTTAATTATTAACACATCTTGGAATTCGAAACAAAACTAAATACTCAAAACCTTCGAAATCTTTTTAGAATTTATCCAACTATTTGCAATTTCTTGTAATTTTTGAGTTATTTTTAATTTTTTAAGATTTTCAGTGAAATATGAGAAAAAAAAACATGCTTAGTAAAAAGAAATATATGATGAAAACAGGTTATTTTTTTTTTTTTTTTAATCAACACTATTTTAGTGATATGGATTTTTACCTACAAATGACAAAAAATACAATGTAAACCCTATCTTCATAACTTATGAATTTTCTGAAATTCTACAAATTTTTCGAATTTCATTGCATTATTTCCTGTCAATGAAATTTTCAATGTTTTTTGTGATTTTCCAAAATGATCGAAATTTCAAACATAGTAAAACAAGAAATTTTCCAAATTTTCTGAAAATTGTCGTAACCAATGAAGATTGATCGTAACTTTTGATAATTTTCAAAGTTTTTCATATTTTTTTGAAAAAATGAAAAACATTTAGAATTATTGATAATCATTAGAAACTTCTAATTTTTCAAAATTTAGAACGTAATTCCAACCACGAAAAACTTTTAAATTCGTCTAACAATATATGTTAATATTTTACGTCATTTTCCAATTTTTTGTACATTGTTTTCTAAATTGATTTTATAAAAAGGAAAAACAACATGGTAATTAACAAAATGTACGAAATTGATGATCATTTTCTGTAATTGTACGAATTTTCGCGATTTTTGAAATTAATTACTATTCTTTAGAAACTAAAATATTTGTTAATTATGTTAACACATTTTGGAATTCCAAACAAATCGAAATATTCAAAACCTTCGAAATATTTTTAGAATTCATCCAACTATTTAAAATTTCTTGTAATTTTTGAGTTATTTTTAATTTTTTAAGATTTTCAGTGGAATATGAGAAAAAAAACATGCTCAGTAAAAAGAAATATATGATGAAAATAGCTTACTTTTTTTTGAATATTTATTTTTTATTTTTTTTTAATCTTTTAAATTCTGAGCATAACACTAATTATTTTAATCATTCCAAATTTGATAGAAATTTGTGCAGTCATTAGAATTCATTGTAATTTTTCAACACTATTTAAGTGTTATAGATTTTTACCTAAAAATGAAAAAAAAAAAAAAACAATGCTTATTACAAAAAAAATATAATGTTGAAACCAATCTTCATAACTTAAGAATTTTCTGAAATTCTACAAATTTTTCGAATTTCATTGCATTATTTCCTGTCAATGAAATTTTCAATGTTTTTTGTGATTTTCCAAAATGATCGAAATTTCAAACATAGTAAAACAAGAAATTTTCCAAATTTTCTAAAAATTGTCGTAACCAATGAAGATTGATCGTAACTTTTGATAATTTTGAAAGTTTTACATATTTTTTTTTAAAAAAGGAAAAATATAATATAGTAAGGAGAAATATTAAAACTTTATGAACATTCTACGAAATTTTCGAATTTAAAAAATTATTGACAACCTGATAAATTGTAGTGTATATGATGAAATGGATGGAAACAAAATATTTTCTGATACATTTTTCATTATTTTCAAGAGATGTAATTTTTGAATTCTCATGAGTCAATTATTTGATTTTGTGATATGAGAGTGAGTATTTCAAATATTTTTGATCCCAATTCTGCAAATTTTAATATTTATCTCCTTAGCATAATATTCAAGGCTTAAGAACTTTCTTGGATTTTTCCATTTTTGAAATCATCAATTTTTTTTCTTCTAATTTGCAAATTTCAGTATGTAAAATATGTCTTGAAGGAAATTGAGCGTTTTCGATATTTTCCAAAATTTTAGATTCAGGTATAAAACGTTACATAAAATAAAATGCAGTAAACAAAAAATAAATTGAAAACCCGAAAATTACTATTCTTTGAAAATTTACCGAAAATGTATTGTCGATTTCTAACGAGGAACATGCCCTTTAGACGAGATTAATTTTTCATGGATTTTTGTATGCTTCAGGTTTCTCGGCGTGTACGGCAACAAATCCAATTTGGTTTGTGAAAACGAGGCTGCAGCTAGATCAAAAAACACAAAGAATAAGTGCTATACAGTGCATTCAAAGGATATACAAAAAATCGGTGAGTACAATTTTTATTCAAACAACAATTGTTTTTGCTATTGATAATCCACATTTAATATTTTATAGTCATTTTACAGTTGCTTAATTCACATTCAAGTTTACTGTATAAAAATTTAAATAGTAAAATATTACTTCTTTCTTTCGTGATCCATGAAATATTGAGAATAAATAATTTTCTTCAAAAATTTGAATTATTCATTTCATGAATTCTAAAAAATCAGAAATTTAAAATTTTTCAAAGGATTCAAGAATTTCTAAAATACTAATAAAAAAATTATATTTTCAAAATGACAGTTGATGAAATTCCTGAATTCTAATCCCTAAATTTTGAAAATATCAAAAAATCATACAAAAATCAAAAGTCAACGTCTTATAAAAGTAGAACTATTTTAATTTCACTTGTTCACTACGAAGTGCGTTTTCAAGTTATTTTTAGAACGCATTTTTCAACACGTAGGTCACGGTTGATTTTCTCGTCTATTTTCCACGAGCGCAAACTACGTGATAATTATGAAATTGTTCGCAATTTCCATTCACTTATCTTTCATATCGCAAAACATACTCGAAAAAATGTTTTCTCATTTACAACGAAATGTGTGTATATATATGTTGCACACAATGTGTAGTAAGTTAAATAATTATGAATAAAGTAAAAATACAGTTTTTGTGTGTTGGTATTTTACGACGTATTTTTTATCAGATTCATGCATATGGTGATTAATAAAATGTACTTTTTTGATATGTGATATGTATCTTACATTTGGATGTAAGATGAATGAAGTTCATAAGTATTTATTTGTAGGAAAATATTTTTTTTTATGTATTATTATTACGAAAGTTGTATAAAACAATTGTTAATAATTTGTCATTATATTCTGTTATAGTTGATGATTTTTTATAGTTTTATATACTTTCTAATGTTTTTTTTATAGTTTACTGTATTTTCACATGGTTTTTCATGATTTTTCTTGAATTAAAATAGTTTTACCTAATTTTCTTAACGTAACATGATTTTTTTTACTATTGACTATGATTTTCTATAATTTCATATCTTACTTTTCTATAATTCACTATAATGTTCAATATTTTTCATTTTCAATGGCTTGCCATTGGTAATCTTAAAATCTTTCATCATATTATAATAGTTTTTCCATAATTTTTTATGGTCGTTACCATAATTTTCGAATTCTTCCCCTAAAGATCCTTTATTTTCAAATTATTATTTTGTGATTGTAATTTTTCCTTATTAAATAAATTCTATAATTTTATTATATAAAATTTTTTCTGCTCGAGTTCGTCATAGTTTTCTATTGTTTCACATGTTTTTTAATTTTCCAAGATTGCCAAATTGTTCAATTATTTTATATTTTTTACTGACCTAAGTAAGAAATAATTTCTTTTTCATCTATATGTAAAATTTTTGTTATAACTAGCCGTTCAAAATAAATTGAGACCCCAAATCTTTAAAATCTAAAAGTTTTATATTTCTTTCAGTCAGCTATTTTCTAGTTATTTATTTCTTCATTTTTTGAAATCCTTGGCAGTAAAAAAAATAAATTTATTGTTAATTTATAAATTCAAAGCATTGAATAATAATGGTAAGGAAAAATTTCTTCATTTATCAACAAAAATTTATGACATTGCAGTCAATTTGGTTTTTGGTTGCAGAATTTTTTAGATTTTGAAAATTTCTCATCCAAAATATCGGAATCATAAATTATTATTATCTCGAAATTTTCGTTTTGATGTAATAATTTGGTGATTTTTTATTTCTTGCCTTTGAAAATGGAAAAAAATCGTAATCCAAAATTCATGATATTTCAAAATCGAAGTAATTGATTTTGAAGGAGTCGATATTTTATAATTTAAAACTTTGAGTCACGGATTAATTACTCGAACATTTATTTTTTATTGTTTAATTGTTTGATTTTTCAATTATTAACAAATTTTGCCATGTAGTGTTGAGTTCAGAAATAGTTATATTTATTCTCTTTATTAATTGTAATGAGAGCTTTTCAAAAATGCATTAGATTTCGTTTTTTGATAGAAATTTACGGTGCATTTCACACTGAAAGAAATTCGGTAGGAAAAAAATTTTCATAAAGCAATTATACAATCCAAAATACTGAAAAGCTCATTTTTTATTGATTAGTAAAATTTTTACAATTATCATCATGATTCTACTTTGATGTGTTTTTTTTTATAGTGATTTTATAGTATTTCACATAATAATTCAAAGAAAAACTATGAAATAATATGAAAATACAGAAATTGAAATGAATATGAAAATACAGAAATGCAATACAGAAAACAAAAATCGTGTATTTTTTTTGAACGAGGACTTTTTTGCTAGAAAAATCGCTTTGGGGGGGTCCGCCCCTACCAAAATAAGGTTCGCGGGGTGTAGCCCCTAAACAATAATATTTTCTATTCACACAAACTGAAATGATGGTTTATTTCGGTTTGAATTGTTTTATGAAAATTCGAATGAGCATAAATGTTCTCACATTACCGTATAAGAGGTGAAATTCACCAAAATTTTGTAGCCAAATCCATATAATTTCTCTTACAGTGTGTGTAACCCTTTTCGATCTCGAGGTAATTGAAGGAAATCTAAAAAATTTTTGATTGCAGGGTATCCTGGGTTTCTACAAGGGTATCGTGGCGTCGTATTTCGGTATCACAGAAACCGTGATCCATTTCGTGATTTACGAGGCTGTTAAGAAATGGCTTTTCTCGCAAAGGGCACGTTACTCGCCAAAAGTGGACAATGATGGAGAAAAATCTTTACGCGACTTCGCGGAGTTCATGATTTCCGGCGCCGTGTCCAAATCCATCGCTTCCTGCATCGCTTATCCCCATGGTAGGTGACAAATAATCCATTCAGCATTTCCCAAATCGTGTATTTTCTTTAAACGAGGACTTTGTTGCAAGAAAAAATGCTTTGGGGGGGTCCACGGGGCGGAGCCCCTGCCATAATGGGGTTCGCGGGGTGTAGCCCCTAAACAATAATATTTTCTATTAAATGTAGCAGCAAACATTCACGCAAACTGAAATGATGGTTTATTTCGGTTTGGATTGTTTTATAAAAATTTGAATGAAAAGACAATATGCCCATTTGTAAGATTTGAGCCGAGTCTTGTGAATCTGATAAAAGTTGGGAGATAATTTGGTCTGCAGGGGAATGAAATCATTAACCTGGGCAGATTTTTCATGCAACGTTCTCGAGAAATTGAAGACTTGAATCCCGAGAAAGAGCTTATGATAAGACCTTCATTGATATATGAAATGCTCTTATCAGGACGCCTGGTTATCTTGATGAGCAAGTGCGTAATCGAAATATTCGAAATTGATCCGACATTTGATTTCACTCCCAGGCATACACTTAATCGATGTAAAATACGGCTTTTTATCGATCCTCGTTTACCCACTCGTTTAATCTCACCCTGATAAGAGATAACGACTTTTTATATCGTTTCTCATTTTTTTATCGATTTGGAGTGTCTCGTTAGCTTTTTAAATTATCATGAGATGTCAAAAAACATGTATATATAAATTTCATATTGCAAAATATGTACTATATAAGTATTGTACTTTTTGCGAGATATTTATAGCAACTCTTGTTACAATGTATAGTAAATATTTTTCAAATGATATTGTAGTGGTAGATATATTTTTTTTTTTGTAAAAACTCCTATACGTATTTCGTTTTCTATTATATACTTTTTTTGTACTTTTTACAATATCGCAATTCCTACTGATTCAGGTTTCAGAAAATGCCATACAGTTTTGCCAGTATTCAGATCTGTATAGTTCTTTTTGCTATATTTTCGTGTTCTTTCTAGTATGTCATATTGTGATTTATACAATATTGGAGAAATTCGAAAATATATTGTAGACTTAACATGATACATGGATTCCAAATTCTTCTATACTCAGAAAAAAATATAGTAATTATTTCAATACTGCATTGTACTGTGAAATCGGTCTGAAATATTGTACTTTTTGCTAGATTTTTATGGCAGTTTTTGTCATACTATATAGTAAATATTGTCAAATAATATTCTCGTACGTATTTCGTTTTCTACTATACTTTTTTGTATATTTCACGATATCGTATTGCTGTTTCTACTAATTCAGATTTCAGATAATGCCATACGGTTTTGCCAGTATTCTGATCTGTATGGTTCTTTTTGCTATATTTTTGTGTACTTTCTGGTATATCATGATATTGTAATCGATACATTATTAAAAAAAGTCGAAAACTTACTGTAAAATTTACGATATGATATGAATTTTTCGATGCATATACTGAAATTTCGAATATTTTCTCTTAGTCTATGAAATATGCCATATGAACTAAAAAATGAATAATAAAAGGTGTAGCATTTTATTTGGTGTTTTACTATACACCGATATTGAATGTTGGGTACTAATAGAGTAAAAATTACAATTCATGTACTACAATTTACAATCCGTATATTTTGAATTTTCCGAATTTATGTAGTAAAAACTGGCATTCGTATTGTAATCTTTACAATATATCAATTTTTTACTATACAATAAGGTAATAAGTAAAATAAAATGACAAACCTTGCAAGAATATTGCAAAAATTGCGATTTGTATTCTACGAATTTTCATTTTGTAAATTTGAAAATTTTCCAAAATTATTCTAGTAAAAACTGACATACCTATTGCAATGTGTACAATACAACGTTTTTACCAAATATTGTAATAAAAAACATGAAATGACAAAACTTGCAAATATTTGTAATAATTACAATTTATGTACGATTTGCATTCTGTAGATTTTAAACTTTTCGAAATTATGTATTAAAAACTAGAATTTGTGTTGTAATTTGTATAATTTAACAATTTTCATCATACCATATTGTATTGAGTAACATAAAATGACAGAACTTGCAATAATGTTGTGAAAATTTCTGTTTGTTTTCTACAATTTTCATTCTGTATATTTTAAAATTCTATAAAATTATTCTAGTAAAACTTGTAATAATATTGTAAAAATTACAATTTGTATACTATAGTTTGCATTCTGTAGATTTTTAATTTTCCGACATGATTCTAGTAAAAACTGACATACGTATTGTAATTTGTACAATACAGCAAATTTTCACTACAAAATATAGTATTTAAAAACATAAACTGACAAAACTTGTAATAATATTGTAAAAATCACAATTCATGTACAATAATTTGCATTCAGTAGATTTTAGATTTTCCGAAATTATACAGTAAAAATCAGCATTCGTACTGTTATGTGTGCAATATAACAATTATTTACTGTATACTATTGTAATAAGTGAAATAACATGACGAATCTTGCAATACTATTCTAAAAATTACCATTTATATACTATTATTCGCATTCTGTAGATTTCAAATTTTCTCAAATTATTCTAGTAAAAACTGACATTCGTATCGCAATTTGTACAATATAACTATTTTTACCATACTCATATTGTATTGAGTAACATAAAATGACAAAACTTGTAATAATATTGTAAAAATTACAATTCGTTTTCTACAATTGTCATTTTGTAGATTTCAAATTTTCCAAAATTTGTCTAGTAACAACTGACATACGTATTCTAATTTGTACAGTGCTACAATTTTTACTACAGAATATTGTAATAAAAAACATAAATTCACAAAACTTGCAATAATATTGTAAACATTACAATTTATACAGCATACACTATAATTCGCATTCTGTATACGTTTTGAATTTCCCAATATTATTCTAGTAAAAACTGGCATTCGTATTGTAATTTGTAAAATATAACAATTTTTTATATACATTGTTATTGTAAGTAAAATAAAATGACAAAACGTGTAGTAATATTGTAATAATTACAATTCATAAACTAGAATTGGCATTCTGTAGGTTTTAAATGTTCTGAATTTAATGCAGTAAAAACTGGTATTCGTATTGTGATTTGTACGATATATCAATATTTACTGTACAATATGGCAATAAGTAAAATAAAATAATGAACTTGCAATAATATTGTAAAAATGACAATTTATATTCTACATTTTGAATTCTGGAGATTTTTAATATCCCGAAATTATCTTGTTGAAACTGGCATTCGTATTGTAATGTGTACAATACAACAATTTTTACTATACCATACTATAATAAGTAAAATAAAAATGACAAAATTTGCAATAGTATTGTAAAACCTGCAATATCTAGTACTTTTTACCATATATATGTCAAAAAGTACTAGATTTTTTTCTCTATACATTCCTAATGAATGAAATTGATAAAATGGCCACTATTATTCTGATGCGCAGAGGTGGCCAGGACGCGGCTGCGCGAGGAAGGTACCAAGTACCGGAGGTTTTGGCAGACCCTGAGCATGGTGTACAACGAGGAGGGCACCCGGGGCCTTTACCGGGGCCTCTCGACCCAGCTCATACGCCAGATACCCAACACGGCCATCATGATGGCGACCTACGAGGCCGTCGTCTACATCCTCATGAGGCGCTTCCGGTCATCCTCAGTCTCCAGCAACGACGAGTACTACAACGAGTCCAAGGTCAAACAGGAGCTCGTCTAGGAGTTGCTCTCGGCCCCCGAATAAAAGGGGGTCGTCGGTCATTCCCATCTCTATTATTATTATTATTATTTTTTTTTATCTGGCCATTTCTTCGTTTCGCTTTTCGGCGTCCATTCGGAATTCTTTCACCATTTTTATCGGTTTCTTGATTGTGAACAAACTGTTTTCTGAAAAATTGTGTGATTTCGTCGATTCGCCCCTGATGCGAAGTTTTTTTTAGTCAAACGGTGCTGGAATAAGTGTGATGTTGTCGTGAAAAAAATCTAAGCTGCTTTGGAATATTTTTGTAGAAAGGAGGAACCTTGAAAAATGTTGGCGCGGTGTATTTTGTAGAGGTTTCGAGCCAAGTGCCAGAAATCGAGGGTTTTTTGCGAATACTTTGGGAACTTTCCTGGCTTTTGGCTTGTGGAGCAAGGCGCGAGAATGACTGCAACTTTCGAAAGACTGAAGTAGTTTTACAGTACTTAAAGTTTGTTTATTTTCGAGTCATAGTTATTTAGGGTGAATCGTAGTTGGTGATTGGTTTTTAGATTAAGCGAGCGTTTCAAGTCGAGCAATTTTTGGCAGTGGATGAAGTTGGAGAGTGGGTTTCTTGGCTTGGGAATTTGGGGGGACTCGCTTGAAATGTTGACAACTTCCACAAAGAAACACTAGTTTTTTAATCGTTATAGTCGATGATTTCCAGTCCATTTTCATACATGAAGCGTTGAAAACCCCAGTCATTTTGCATTGCGAGTTTATGGTGTCAAGCGTTACTATGGTTAAAATTTTAAGGAACGTGTTTGAGCGTATCAACTGTTTATAGAAACGAGAAGTGAAGCCTATTGTGTATGAAATAATTGTAAATACGAAATGTACTTGGTATAATACATAAATGAACTATAGAATCTTTGACATTATGGTGATGTTTTATGTTGTGTTTTTGAAGAAAAACCTTCCCTGTTTAAAGAACAAATAATGAATGATTGAATAATTTGCATGAATTGTGCAGTAGATGCAAATTTTCAAAAATAAATTAAGTACATTGTTGTGACGTTTGATGATTTTTTGTTGTTGGCAGTATTAGTTAAGTTCTTTTTGGTCGACTGGGTTGGCGGCATTGTTGAGAAGAGAGAAAATAAAAATTCAAGATGGCGACAGAAGCCCAAACAAACAAAATCATTGTCAGTTATTATCCGACCAAATCATACAAATACAGTCCACAGAAACAAGGAATAATCAAATAACATACATTTTTTCTAAATTATTTGGCATAAAAGTAAATGTTTCGCGATGAGCTATCATCTTTTAATCCGTTTCACAAAAAACACACAGCAGTTATTTCGTAAAAATAATGGTTATTTTGAATTCAAATTCGATCTGTTCAATACCTTATCTGCGAAACAGTAATACGAAACGCTCGTTTTCATAATCTACAACAAATAAAACAATAACATCAATTTATAATTTGTAGCAGGAATTTTCAATTTCTTTTCCTTTGATTTTGGAAATTTCGAAATTTAATACAGACAGCAAAATGTGCTCTATTATCACTCACTTTTGATATTTCTGAATTTCAAAAATTAACAGTTTTTGGAATCTACCATATCATTATGTGAAAATAATCAGAATAGCATAAAACTCTATACGCGCAACTTTTAAGTGGAGACGCAATGGCCGTCCCTGCCCTCGTCACCTCAAAAAGTAATCATAATACCAAATCTCTAATTAACAATATTTGGCGAAATCCTTTTGCAAGAACAATGTGTAGATGTGAACAAATAACGCTCTGGTCATTTTTTCCTAAGAAAAGGTTTTTTTTTCAATCGTTATGAAGGATATTGGATAAGGCAGTTACCTGCTGTTATCGCGATAAACAAAAACCTTTTTTTTTAGGAAAAAAATGACCAGAGTGCCATTCACTCACATCTACGCATTGTTCGTGCCAAATATTGTTAATTAGAGATTTGGCAATATTATTACTTTTTGAGGTAACGAGGGCAGGGACGGACATTGCGTCTCCCCTTAAGACGACACGGAAGACTTTCTCTTAACGTCCTTCTTCACATCTATAGAGACCAAATTAAAAAAAATTTTTTTTCTTACCGATTTGAAAGTTCGAAGCGAGACTCGAAAAAATCCACAGGCACTCAATCCCCCATTTATTTGACTCCTCGCTATAACGAATATGGCATCTTTTTTTTTACTTTTCATAGCAAAATTGTACCACTCTGACGAGTAGATAGAATTTGAAATTTCTGCACTTTCAGTCGTCATCAAATCGCATGTGAGGCATAAAAAAAAAAGTTGCAAAATGTCCCAAGTGATGTACAAAACTGAAGTAGTGCCTCTGAACATCTAGAAAATTCAGATAAAAAATGAAACAAAAAAATAGAATATTTCGAAATTTTCGTACTAGTTGACTTATAATTCCCATCAGACATAATCGTAATCCTCCGAAAATAACAGTTGCTAGATAAATCCTTGAAAAAATAGCCGTTTGTTTTTTTACTGATAAAAGCGTGGATTGATGTTTTTTGACACAATTTTCCATGTCGTCTGTGGTGATTCCGTAAATTTGAGTCTGTTTGTTTCCTATTTTCCTAGTAAATGTAAAAAACTAATTGGTATTTTATTCTTGTTTTCAGATTTTGAGTGTGATAATAAAATTTCCCGCCATTTTCTTGGCTTCTTATTGGCCTCTCGTTTTTGCACATGCGTCCGTTGGATAAGCGCGAAATTCGAATTCTTCCCCTAACTCATTTATTTTGTAAATAATTTAAAAAGTTTTCAACAAATCACTTGCATTTACATCGATTGAAATTCCCCTTGCAAAACTTGGAACTGGTGTGAAATTATCATTTGTAGCACAAATTGGCAATTGAAAATAAAACTGGTTGCAAATCCCGGAATCCAAAAGCCCACTATCTGTAATAATTATTAATTTGTCTTAAATTTTCATGAACAACGTTATCATAATTATTATTTATACAAACAGTTTTAATCAATCGTATGTATGTCGAAAAATAATGTGGGTTACATTCTTCCCTCGCGTGTTTCACGCAAGTAATAAATCGTTGGAAAACAGAGCGTTCTGTAAAAATAAAAATGTTTGTAACTTTTTAAAAAAACGTCTAAGTTGAAAAATGTACTTGCCGAATATAAAAGTGAAATAAATCCTAAAGTAGAGTTGGAACAAAGTGGAAAATGCCAAAAGAATTATGCAAATTCGATCACATTTGTTCATAATTTCTAAACTTTTGCTATTATTTTTCCATTGGGAAATGTCCCTTTTCATGTTTTTGATAAAGTCGACAAAATAATGTTTTTTGAAAATGATTGCGATATATTTGAATGCGTTTAGAAGTACTGACGCTGTTTGAAAAATTATGAACAGATCTGTCTGTAAAATAAAAAACTGTTGGTATATTTTCACATTTGATACTTTGATCAGTTTCTTTCAACTCACTTCTGATTTTTGGGTACGAAGATTAAGGATTTTCATCAATGTTTCCAAAGATTCGAAACTTTTCGAGAGCAAAACCATAAGAAATATTCCTGCTATTATTTTTGACAAAACCTCTTTCCATTTACTTTTGTGTATCCAGCATCCGATTAGTTTTATTTGAAATTCCATTATTGATATTGATTGCATTTCCTTTTTTTGTTCTTTCAATTTTTATGTAAGTTACGGGAAAAGGGAAACATTCGCTTCTTATGCTCGAGAAAACTTTTCTAATGTAAGGAAATACGAAATTCACAGAGAACGAAATCATTGCGAAAAATAAGATTGAATGATTGAAGAGAGGGAATAGCATTTGGACGATGAATAATAAAATTCAATCGAGGGATGTGCAGATTTATTTATGATCGTGGGTGAGAACAATGTGTCATTTTTTCCAATACGATTGATTCGATATTGCAAAATAAGTCTGTACATTTTATCCTTTTTGTGGTTATTGCATAGTTTTTTTTTTTTTCTAAAAGCTTTGGTGATTAAGGATATTATTTTGACTGTGTAGAAACTAAATATATATATAAACAATACCCATTTTGGAATCAATTTACGTGATTTTTTGAGATTATAAAACATTCCAATTAATGTAAAGAATTTGAGTTGAGTTGGTACCACTGATTCAATGCTTTTCTTATGGAGTCAGTGCTACCAACTATAAAGCCGAAAATTATAATGAATTCATCACTTTTTTTTACACTCTACTGCAGGAATTAATGTAAAAACGGTGTCAATTTCATAAATTTGAAAAAAATTGAAAAATCGTAGTCTGACAAAATGTCTGAGAATGATATGTTTTCTCAGACTGTCTAACAATTTCCATGTCTTCTGTCACTGTAATTTCATTAGATTTACAAAAAACTTCACAGTTTTAATGTGATTTAAGTCAAATTCTACAATTTTGAAATTGATAAAAAATCTTCATTTTCGTAAAACTAAAGTGGAAGGCAAAGAAAATCATGATTATTGATCATTTTTTTATCTAATATAGAATATGTAGAAAGTTTAAATCAATTTAAATATTCGCGCGTTTTGTTTAATGCACTCACACAACTAAACATTCACATATATATATATATACGTCATTATTGTGACGTATTGCATTGTTTACTAACAAATAAATTCACAAATCCCGAACAACACGTTATAAATAATTTTTCCAATGTAAAAAAATGCATTTACGTGAAAAAAAAAATGAAAATCGTGAAATAAAAACATTAAAAATATAACATCGTGGTTGAATTTAGGTGGGTATTTTAATTTTAAAATTCATAAATCCATGACTATTTTTTAATATGTAAAAAAATTTGTAAAAAGAATATAAAAAATTATTGAAAAATGTAATTGAGTGGAAAGAAAAAAAAATAATAATAATAATTCAATATATTATATTTTTCAATCCATCAATATAGTATAAAAAAATTAATATAATATTTAAATGTTAAAAAACATTAATAATGAAATTTGAATGTATAATTTTTTCGGTCTTCTTTTAAATTTTTAACCACTTATATGAACAATAATATTTAGTTTTATATCAATTTCAATATGTTCCTAGAATTATTTATTATTGTTTTGAGCATTTATTAAAATTATATAAGTAAATACTAGAAATTTACAAATATTACAATACAATATATTATAAACAATGCAACACATATAATATATAATGAATATGCATTGTATTTCATTCATTCCATAGTAAATAATTGTTTTATAGTTTTCATTGAATTATAAATATTTATATAATTATTTTAATATTGAATAATATATATTATTAGGTAAATATTAACTATGAGATCTGTAGCACATGATAAATATTGTAAATTTTATAAGAAATATAATTAATATTGTAAAATATTACAGTACAAAATACAGTTTACAAGAAATATCAAAGTACAAAATATAATAGTTTCTTAGAAAATACAGAACTAGAAGAAATCTATGAAATTCTAAAAATCGATTTATCTACTTGTAATTTTCCCAGAAACCTATAAAATTAATGAAAGTCTATCAAATTTAATATTCCAGAACATTGACGAATTTTTACAAACCATATAGCAATTTCCAAAAATACTATCAATCTATAAATATACTACAAAATCCTTAAAAGTTTTACAGATATTAAAAACCTATTATCTAGTTGTCAAAAACTATGCAAATATGCATAATTTCCTTAAAAATTTATCTAAATTCGAATCCTATATTTTATAAATAATAATCATCTGTATAGGAATCTATTGAGATACCATAAAACTCTTGGAATCTTATGAATAATTAAATACTAAAAAACAAAAAAAATAATTACTGGAAATCTGTATAAAAGATACTGTTTTCTGAAAAATTATTTTCAATGCTCAAGCACCTTTGATATTTTTAATACTACAGTATAAAATTCTAAAAATCTAGAAAAAATACAAGAAAATACTGTAAAATTCTATAAATGACTTAAAAATCGAACAATTATAATCTCAATGACTTGAATATTAAAACAATCTCATGCCATTATATTGAATACTTATATGAAAAATATGTGACTCTGGACTCCATAGGTTATTTCACCTAAAAATCCCAAAGGATTAAAAATAACGAAATCCCCAAGGAAATATATTTTTTCAAAAACCCTTCTCAAAAGTTATTTCTGCCTACTCTGCTATAAACAATAATAAATAAAAAAAACCAAACAACCATAATTTTCAACTATCATTCAATTCATTTCATATATCACCAAAAAAAAAATAAAAAACCCACCAAGCCGGAATTGACTTTCACAAGGAGTGAATTTCCACTCCACACTGAGTGAAAATACTTACACTCAAACAGAAAGTGGAAAGTTACTCTCAAAGAGTGAATTTCACTTTTTAGTATTTTTCGGATTTTTTTCTAAAAAATAAGTGTTATTTCACTCTTAGGGGAATCAATTTTCACTCTAAGGGGAGTGAAAATATTTAACATCAAACAGGAAATGTAAATTCACTCTCAAAAAGTGAAATTTCACTCTTTAATTCAGTCAGATTACTTTCTGGAAACCGAGTTAAACTTCACTCTAAGAGGAGTGAATTTTCACTCTAAATTGAATAAAAATTTATTCTCATAGAGTGAAATTTCACTCTCCATCATTTCATTTATCACCAAAAAAAAAGACACACCAAACCGGAATTGACTTCCAAGACACCAAAAATTTCCCCAGGAATCCAAGATGCGTCGCGTCATTTTCCAAAAAATTTTCCAAACCTCGCCCCGCGCGTCTCGCAACCTCTCCCACGACGCTGTGGGTGCCAGGGAAGTCCTGGAAAACCTGAAAACCCGGGCTCTCCTGAAAGTCAGCGGCAAAGACTCACCAAACTTCCTCCAGGGCCTCGTCACCAACGACCTTCGCCACTTCGAGAAGGGCGCCGTCAGCATCTACGCCCTCTTCCTCAACGTCAAGGGCCGCGTGCTCTTCGACACCATCATCTACAAAAGCCCCCAGGACAACGCCTTTCTCGTGGAGGTCGACGCTGGGCTCTCCGGCGCCCTGGAAAAGCACCTCAATACCTACAGGCTCCGCGGGAAAATCGCCATCGAGGCCCACCCCTGCCAGGTCTACGCCCTCTTCGAGGACCCAAAAACCAACGTTCCCCAACCCCCGGAAAATCCCCTGCCCTGCGCCGGCCAGAACGAGCGGAAAACCTGGAAAATCCTGGACCGAATGACAGTTTTCCCTGACCCAAGGTTATCTTTCCTCGGCTCGAGGATCGTCGCCGAGGGGGCCTTGGGGCCCGAGGAAATCCGGAAAAATCTGGGCATCGGGGCCCAGGGCGACATTGATTACGTGACCTTGAGGAGAAAATTGGGAGTGGGGGAGGGCGGGGGGGATTTTTCTTGGGGGAAGTCGTTGCCTTTGGAGATGAACGTGGATTACTTGAGTGGTATCAGTTTTCACAAGGGTTGTTACGTAGGCCAGGAGCTGACGGCGAGGACTTTTCACACGGGGGTCGTGAGGAAGAGGCTGATGCCCTTGGTGTTCGAGGACTCGGGGGTGGATTCGGAGTCGGGGGCGGAGGAGGTTCTGGATGAGAAAGGGAAAGTGGTGGGGAGGCTGAGGGGTGAAGTTAGAGGGGGTTTCGGGTTGGGCCTTATGAGGGTGTCGGAGGCATTGGGGGCGGAGGGTTTGAGGATTGGGGGCAGGAGTGTGAGGGTGGTCAGGCCGGTTTGGTGGCCCCTGGAGGCGCCAGGTCATGACTTGGTCACTCAAAAACTGAACTGAATCTTGTAAATTAGAGATGCTTGAATTGTTGTTATGTGCATAGATTGTACAATTTATTTATGAGGAAATAAAAGAGGGTATCTGATTCAAGGGAATGGGCCTTATTCATGTTTCTAAAGTTTAAAATAATTTTTTCAATTACTTCTCTCAGCTTACAGTAAAATTAATAAATAATTATTGATGTTCGACAAGTTTATAAAAATTCACTAATTTTTTTACATTTTAATCTTGGGTAAAACGACTATTTTTTTTTCCTATTTCGTCTACTTTTCATACATTTGGAACTATGGCACATTTTCTATGCGACGCATGTTTGATTTCTTAAAATTACAAATTACTAGTGATATTGAGAGATTTTTTACATTTTTCAACAACTTGAAAAATCAAGATGTTCTTGGAGTCTGAAAAATTTGATTTTCAATTAGATGGTATTTCTAGATGCACTGTTTATTGTAGGGAATTTTCAAGTGCTTATTTTATTTTGTTTTAAATAATTCTCCGATGCTCTCTTTTACATTATCATCTAAATAGTGACTAACAAACTAACTTCAAAATTTGAATATAATCAATATACATAAACTGGTAAAATCAAATCCCAAAATATTTGCAACTCGATTTTTCTTCACAGTACCAGAAAATGGATCAACCAACAACTTCGAAAGAGGCGCAAAGTACTCCTTCAGACCCAACCAGCGAACCAAAAAAAAATTGGAACCAGGGCCCAATTGGAACATTTACCTGCGAAATTTGTCAACTTTCCGAAAAGTATGATTATCTGGGCACGAAGCCACCATTTTCAAAATCCCTCACATTTCTAGAAAATTGCTACGTCTTGAAAGACCCATTTTCCCCTCTGAACAAAGGTCAATCACTTATCCTTGGTGCCCACTGCTCGAATTGCAACACCCCAATCTGCCTCGATTGTAGTCTTTATTACAAACAAAGAATCTGCGCAAAATGCCTATCCAACAATAAAAACGACTATCCAATAAACCTGAACCCCAAAATTGAAAAAATTGTAAACACTTACAATGAAAGATTCAATAAAAAAATGAGATAATTCAACTCCGACTCAATTTTATTACATAAGCAGTTTTTTACACAAAAACTGAACAAGAAACAATGCGCCAGTAAAAAAATTATTCTCACGTAGTGTTTACATGATTAAAGTAAAAAAACTGGAATAAAAATTTATTCATTTTTGGTTTTCTTCGTCGCCGTCAATTTTTCTGCCATCTGTTTTTTCTGTTTGTTCATTTTGTTGTGTTTCTTGTTTTTCTTGTTGGGGTTGGCTTTCTGTCCGGAAAAATTTCCTTTCTTTTGTTTTTTCGGGGTGCCTTCTTCGCTGCTTTTCTGAAAAACAAAACGAATTTTGGTGTAAAATTAATGCATGAATTCAAATACTGAAAACATGTACACAGCTCGAGTCAATATAATTTACCTCGGCGTTGTTGGCTTTGCGTTTTCTGGATTTGGAAACTCGGAAGTTTCTGCGGTTGGTGCTTGGTTCAATGGAAGGATTGTTAATCTTGACTCGGACTTGGCGACCTGACAAAGTCGTTCCGTTCAATTCCAGAGCGAGTTTCGCTGCATCCTCGGTTTTAAAGTTGACATAGCCGATACCTTTGCCAAGTTGCGATTTGTTGTCCCGGATCACTCGCACCGAATCAATCGGTCCGCATTTTTCAAAGTAAGCCATGACTTCGTCATCCGTGACCTCTGTAATTGCCAGTAATTAAAGTCAATATTAAATTCAAGACAATTTTTATTTACCAAGTGAGAACAGTAATCAAAATTTCATTCAGATTTGAAATTCGATGAATTTTGATTTTATGAAATAATAAATTGGAAAGAACTTGATAAAATTACATTACTTCAGGTATGAATTATGTTTCTGAAATAATGTTGTGAAATCAACTTCATCAAATTTTCATAGCCATTTACTTGGAGTTTTAATCTGTAAAATAAATTCAACAGTTTTTAAATCTAAAGTTATAATTTTTTTGTAATTTTATTTAAAATATCTTGAATTTTGATAAATATTTATTTTGAAAACATTAAGATTTCTTCAAATTTATGAAGTATAAATTTATGAAGTATGGAGTCAGTTTTTTGGATTTTTTTCTCTACTATCAAGACATTCATCAATATTAATGATTAATTAATTTTAAAAATTTGATAATAAAGAAATGAAAAAAACATTAAGAAGATATATTTATATTATTTATTATTATTGAAAATGAAAGTAATTTATTTTCAATTTAAATCAGAAAAATGATTTCTAATCTAGAAAATATTAAAAAAATTCATAGAACTTGCTTTTTTTAGGAAAAATATTCTTGAAACATAATTTTAAAAAATTGTACCCTAATCTTAATAAAGTATCATTTGCTATCAATTTTTCAAATTGACATTTTGAAAATTCTATTATTCATGAAAAATGCGCCAAATATTTTAACTTAAAAACTTGTATACTTCTACAATGAAAATATTGATGATTGCATAAATTAGTACACTACACAGTTGAAATTCAATTTTTCTAATTCTGACTTCAGAATTTTAAAATACCTGAAAATTGTAAAATATCAGTAATATTATTCGCAAGTTTTCAATTTTAATTTCCATTTTATTTCATTTAGAATAAAATGAAAGACAAGAAGTAAAATTATACTTAATGAATCAAAAATAAAAATTCATTTACCAAATGGCAAATTTCCCAAAAACACGGCTTGCTTATAGTTCCTGCCTCCCTTCTCTGTGGCCAAAGACACCCTCAACTTAGCGCCCATGAACTCGACTCCATTGACCTTGGTCGCGGCCTTAGCGTCCACCTCTCTATTGAAAACAACGTAACCGAACATGGACTTCAACTTGGGATTGTATTTCTTCGTCTTTCCCGCCACTTTTTTCGACATCGTGGGGTCTTCACCCACAGCTCCCCTGAACCTCACCGACTCGATCCTCCCGTACTTGGTAAACAACTTCTTCAAATCTTTCTTTTCAGCATTGACCCTCAAATTTCCAATGTAAATCGTCCTTTTCAGTGTTTCCAAGTCTTTGATCTCGGTTTCCTCTTCCATTACTTTCTCAACTTTCTTTACTCCCTTAACTTTCTTCTCTTCCGAGCCATTTTCTTCGGCTTCATCTTCAGAGATGTCAGAGTCGGAACTATCATCGTCATTTTCGTCAGCTTCAAAAGTATCATCATCAACATCACTGTCGTCGTCATTCAAACTCTCTCCCATCAAATCTTTAGGACCAAGAGAAGAATCTTTGGATGAGTCCATGGAGAAGTCCTCGTCGTCGTCATCCGAATTTTCAGCCAGACTCTCGCCCAACAGTTCCTGGGGGTCCATGGAAACGTTCTCTTCGGAGTCATCGTCAGAGTCTTCTTCGTCGGACACTTCTGGCTCGCCCAAGATTTCTTCGTCTATGGAGTCTTCTTCGCCAGACACGTCTGACTCGCCTTCGAAATCTTCGTCATCGGAGTCAGAATCCTCCGGTTCAGATTTTTTGGGGCTCTTCTGGTTCTTCGGGGAGATTATTTTAGTTCCTTGGAATTTTGACACGCCCTGGTTCTCTGGCACATTGACATCGGAGTCGGAGTCTTCCATGTCTTCTGGCTCTTGTTTTACTACTTCCTTTTTGGGGAAAGGTTTCTGTTGGAATGGCTTTTTGGGGAAATTCTTTCCCTTCTGGTGTTTCTTTTGAGCGCCATTTTGGGGACCAGAGGCATTTTGGGCCTTGGGAGAGTTGGGGTTTTGAGCCTTTGGGAAGTTGGGGTTTTGGCCCTTGGGTCCCTTTTTGCCTTTGAATGATTTTTTAAAGTTTCCAGGGTTTTGACCCTTAGGGGAGTTTTTGGGCTTGTTTTGGAATTTGTTGACTTTTCCCATAGTGAGTTTTTGAATCTGTGAAATGGGAAATGTACAGGTTGAAGGATTTTTACAATTTTTATGGTACAATCTTTTAAATTCATATTTAGAATAATTTGTTCGATATTTTGATGGTTACTTCTTTGAAAGCAATGTTTAAGATTTAAATACTGCATTGAAAAAAGGTAGGTTTGACTTAGGTCTTTTTTAATAATAATTTTTGAGATTGATACTAGTACAATCGGGATGAACATCTTTTGATTTATATATTTAGATAATGTTCTAAATTTTAATCATCTTGTGATATTTTTATACCTTATTAATTGGTGAATAGTTTTTTTAATTTTAATATTGTATTAAGAAAAGCCAAGATTGATTTAAGGAATGTTCAATATGGAATATTTGCGAAATGAATTTTTTCGATCAATATTTATGCCTCTAGGATTGAAATATCTTAATTTATGAATTTGACATTTTTTTCGAAGAGATATAGTTATCTATAAGTATCAAACAAGTCATTACTAATTGTTAGAATAGAATGTTACAAACTCACGAAATTAATTAAAATAGATCCAATGATTACAATTTTATACTAGTTACATTTAATTTAGGCATTATTGATTGTATAAAAAATCATAGAATTGGAATTTTAAATGAGTATATTTTACATTAAAAATTCTTTTTTTTTATAAATATTATGAAATTATCAACTGACAACTAATCTTGTACAATTCTAACACCAATCTTCAAAGGAAGATGTTAAAAATATGTTTCTGGGAAAATCGATACAATTTTCAATTAGATTTGAAATCGAAAATTTTTTAATTTTTTGAACAAAAAATCTCGAGCACGAATAAATATATTTGAATTTTACAGTACTTTAGTTTCTATACTGAAAAGAAAGTTTTTGAAAAATAAAACATTCAGATTATTGAGTATCTATAATTTTTTTATTCTAAAATATTTGACTGGACAAATTTTAAATTTGTGATACTAATCTTTCTTGTTTCATTTATGCATTTCATGAACTGCGCATTAAAAATTTGATAAGTATAATTGAAAAATTGTTTAGTTGCGAGAATGAAACAAAAATTTTCAAGTTTTGAATATAACTATGTTAGTTGGAAAACTACCAATATTCCAGAATAAAAAAATTTGTTCATCATTTAATACTTAATGCATGTTATCATCAGTAATGCATTAAAGATATTTTATGAATTAAACAATTGATGTAATACAATATAAATTTTAAAACTCAACGAATCAACTTAAAATCGAAAAAAAAATTTCAATAGAAAAGCTTGAAAAATGTTAGTAGAATTTTTATTAGAATCTAGATATATCAATTTAGGATTGTTTTTCTTTAATAATTGATCATCCAAAAAAATCAATTGATAAAATTTTCCAGCAGCATGAGCATGAAGTAAAATTTTTCAAAATTCATCAATAACACATTTCGATCCTTAATAAATTTAAAAAATTCTCAGGTATAACCTATTGAACCCCAAAATACTGCAAAATTTTCCAATTTTTAACTAAACATTCAAAAACGAATCCGACAATTTTCCAACAAAATTACATAGGAAAACAAACCGCAATGCAATCGATTACTCCAGAAAATGCGCAATATTTAGGAAATTGCCGAAATAATCTCAACGGAATCAAGACCGCAAAGGTAAAATTATCAATACGAATTTGAGGTTATGGTTCGCACGTGTAAACCTTCTCAAAAATAAACGTGTGCTAAATTACTCTCATTTAGGCTGGTTTAATTAAGGATTACATTGTAAAAGCCCTTTATACTCACTTGAAAAAATCTTGAAGTGGTTAATTAGCTGATTTTCACGAAATTTCCAAAGAAATAGGCGCGAGAAATCACAAAAACAAATCCCACAATACTTCGGCAAGCGAGCAAGACGGCAAGTGAGGGTGAGTGTAGGTGAGTGTGGTGGGTGCAATGTGGCAAAATGTGGCAAATGTGGGGTTGTGGGCATTGTGGGCATCGATATTGTATAGGTATATTTCCATCATATCAAATCATATATGTAATACTCCTATATGGCTAGCGTCCTATGTTTGCCTGTAAGCGGGCGTGAAGCCAACATTATGAGGCAGAATATCGTCTCATCTCTCTCACTCAAGAGGCAATTCGGGGAAAAGGCAGTAGACACGTTCCGTGAGTGGGGAGAGCGGAGAAAGGACAAGTTGGACTCAGCTGCGCTCAGCTTGTTTGCTCCCCTACCGCCCCTATCTCCCCGCCATTCCACACTCTTGGAACTTGCCTTCTGCCTTTTCCCCGAATTGCCTCTTGAGTGAGGAGATGAGACGATATTCTGTCTCATAATGTTGGCTTCATCCATCCTCCCACAACTAGCCGTATAGGAGTATTACATATATGTTTCAATGTTTACTTTGTTCACTCTGAGATAGGTTTTTCCTTGCGTACAACATGGCGGATTATACTAATCTCTCTTTATTGATGCATTTGCGTATGTGTTATAATTACACATACACACACTGCACAAAATCTAATTGCATAATTTCTTACATTTCTTATCTCTTATCAAATCTGATACGATGCCACAATCTAAGACATGTGCAAAAATTTAGTGTAAACAGAAATTACCGTGTACATCGCTGAATCGCAAAACATTTACAATAACAAACTTACGAATTTCTGCGAAATTCCCTTTCATCCGCAACTATAAACACCGTAAGTTTACATTGTTGACATGAATGTAATGTACATTTTAAGCCTGAATTTTCTGTTTTCATTGCGAAAAATTTGATTCTAACAGCAGAATTTTCTCTTACAATTTTTCATTTTATATGTAAACTAGAGGGGCTTCGCGCGCCAACTATTCTGTTTTAGTTAATAGTTTTTATTGTAAATACTTCTGAGAAAACATTCACGAACGGTAATTATTAATTTTATTTATAGTAAATATCAATTACACATAGAACTTTGTATGAACCTTATATACAATTCAATCAAATTAAAAAAAAATTTTTTACACATAATTAATTTTCATATAACTAATTTTGGTCTACACTCATACCTGATTTTTTGATATTATTTAAAAAAAGCAATAATTACATAATTCATAAAGAATTTTCTACCATTTTTTATTGAAAAAAATTTTATATCACTGTATTCTATTGTAAACATAATTTATGATTATTTTATGTGAACGACAAAACTTTTTTTTCATTTCATTGATTTTTATTCATAATTACATTTCTTCTGTCTGAATCTTTAATTCCTTACAATAGGCATAATTTTTTTCACGAATCCGCTTTTCCTTTATTCCTGTAATTAATAGATAATTCTATGTACATTGTAAAACAGTTATATAGATTAATATATATCTATAATACATTTAATCATAAAATGTTATTACATCTTTATTGTTATTATTTTATTTATAACACTCTTCAACTTGAGATATACGTCCCCTGCGTGCTTTGAGCGCCAACCTCTATTTTTTTTTTCATTTACTCATTTAATTTTTTTATCACTATATTTCAATTTTTTTTATTTCAGTTTATTATTTATATAAAGTGAATTGCAAATTATTTACACTGTCTTTAACTGCGATTTTCCTTGTTTTTTAGGGAAGAAAAACAGAGTTTTCTACAATGTCAAACTCTAAGATTGATGAACGGTAAATAAATATAAATTTGTATAAACATTTTTTTGTCCTTTCGAATTTTGTTTTTGACAATATTTCAATGGAATCATGGAAAAGATTGTTTCTTTATAGGGTGACGGATGAAATCGAAGCTTTGCAAGCTATTTTATTCGACGATGAACTGATCATCACTGAAAATGAAAAGTGAGAATTTTCAAACATTTTTGATGAAATTGGGTTATATTTTTCAACTAGGATTATGTATTTTTTGATTTTAATGTAAAATACGATTTTTTTCGTAGATTTATTACTTTATTTGTTAAACATAAATTTTGTAATTTATAGTTTATTCATTATATAATTTATTTTCATTCTAATTCATGGATTCATAATGAAAATTTTAATCAATTTCAGTAAGGATCGTCAGATAATTTACAAATCATCGTTTCTCTTCTTCATAATTATTGATGAATTTGGAATAAATATTTTGTTAAAGTTTTACAAAAAAAGGGTCAAAAATATACTCATTTTCAATTATATGGCAATTATAAAAACCAATATTCCAGAACTAGAAAAATTTTAGCCATCTAAAAATTTCGCAGTGCTTTGAATAAAAAAAAATTAAAAGATTGATAAATTACAGGTTTTTACATTCTCTTACAAAATTCAAGTAAAAGAAAAATTAAATCAATATAATGTATCTAATTTGAATTGATTAAATTACTTATTTCTAATTATTTTCCATATTTCAAAAGACCTACTACAATGCAAAAAACTTTATTAGTCCAAAAATTAAACAATCTAAAAAAATTCTACAGAAATTAGAGATAGAAATATTTTATTTCAATATAAAACAAAACAATAACAAAAAATATTTAACCATGTAACTTTTGAAAATTTAAGTGTTGAATAGTATTCTGAAAATCTTATTTCCATAGCGGTGAACCAGAATCAGTGGAAGTCTCGGTTTTCCCTTCAACTGCAGAAGATTCTGACTCGCAATACGTCTGCGTGAAACTTTTCGTGCAATTACCTCTAGGGTATCCTGACGTGTCGCCAAGAGTCAATTTGCGAAATCCGAGAGGTTTGGATGACAATCATGTTCGCCAAATCAAATTCGAAGCCGAAGCCAAATGCAAAGAATGTGTCGGACAACCTATGATGTTCGAGTTAATTCAGGTATTAAAACTAATTTTGACATTGACCTGATCCCAATTTTCTCATAATAAAATTCATGAATATTTCAAATTTCAATATTGTGTTTCTTCAATCGATATTAAAGACCCAACTTTTTGTAATTCAAAATTGACTCTTGTCGAAATTTTCAAGATTTCTACAGTAATTTATTTTTTACAGCTTGTTAGAGAGCATTTGACACGAAACAATTTACCGAGTGGCCAATGCGCAGTTTGTTTGTATGGCTTTTGTGAAGGAGATAGTTTCACAAAAACCGAGTGTTACCACTATTTTCACTCCCGATGCCTCGCAGCTCACATCGACGCCACTGAGAAATATTACAAAGAAGAGCAGGAAAAATTACCACAGTGGCAGCAGGACTCTAAAAATATATTTCAGGTTATGATAATTCAATTATCAAATTTCATTCTACATAAGTATTATTTCTTCATTTTACAACCATTTTTACATGTTGTTGAAAGTATTATTAATACTCATAATATGTATAGTTTTCATTATAAAATTGAAAAAATGACGTGAAATTTCAGGCTCTTTGCCCGGTCTGTCGTGAATCCATAAATTGCGACGTTGGAAATTTGTGGCTGGCTCCACCTCCCATTGAAGTCGATGCTGCGAGTGATTTTTCCGTGACAGCGGAGTTAAAAGAATTACAGAGGAAAATGGCAGAATTATTTTTGAAGCAGCAAGAAAAAGGGGGAATTATCGACCCTGAAGCAGAGGGCGTGAAAATGTTGGTCAGAACTGAGGAAAATCAATCTGAATCCACAACTGAACACGAGTCTATGAATTCTCTGGCTAGTTCCAGTTTGAACGTTTCATCTCGTCAAAACGTTTTGCAAATGGTATGGGACATTTTACTGTCTATTTTGCAATTATCTATACAGTTTAACGTTACAGTTCCTGCTCCTAAAGGATTATTAAAAATTTATTGAAGAATAATAATGTCGAATTCGTAATTATATTTATATATTGGGGAATTATAGCATTAATAATTTAGAATCTATTTTACTTAATTTAAATAGTTGTAATTGGTTTAATTTGAAAATAATAGATGATCATTTTCTGATAATTTTCAATGGGTGCTAGATATTTGGGCTGAAAACGTTTTTTTAATTTTGGTATACGCCCAACAATCGTTTAATAAACAATACGTAAAATTTGTTTCACAATTTTTTTTAAAGTTATCTTTGCATTAAATTAGATAAAACTTCTATTGAAAATTTATCTATTTAAAAAATACTGAATTTTAATGGTAGGAAGAAATTTCTTCATTTATCAACATAAATCTATGAGATTGCAGAGATTCAGTTTTTGGTTGCAAAATATTTATAATTTTAAAAATTTCTCTTCTAAAATTACAAGATCATAAAATTTTGTGATTTCGAAATTTTTATTTATCATCAATTTAATCCATAATTATAACTTTAGTATTTTTTTAATTTTTCGCTTCTGTTTTTGACTCTTATTTTTTAGTAAATTTGATTTTTTTTTAAATGTAATGGAAAATGTATGATCTCTAAGAATCAAAATAATTAATATCTGTAAGATATATTTTTTAATTAAAAAATCTAATTCCAAGTCATGATTTTATTACTCAAACATAAATTTTTTTATTTCATAAAAAACTGTTCAGTAGATAATTTCAAATTTTGCGATGAAGTTTCTAATTTATAAATCTTAAAAAATTAAATTTTATTTATTGCAATTTCAAAAATGCAGTGAATATAATTTCTAAAAATCTTGATAGAAAAATGATATAATCTGAAATACTGAAGCGTGTAATTTTTAATGATAAGTAAAATCTTTATTACAAAAGTCAGATCATCCAAAATATTGAGACTACAATTATTTTTTATTCAAAATTTTTTCATTTTATTTGTTGAGCCATACCTTCAACTATAATTTTCCATTCGTTTATTTCACAATTTTTTTCCAACTTTTTAATTTTGCAGTAAATTTGATAAAAAATTTTGGAAATTTCTCATCCATGTAAATCATTGAATTTTCTCATCTCCAAATTTTGATTTGTCATAAATTGAATGCATACCTATGAGTTTATTAATTTTGTAATTTTTTGCATCTGTATTTGACTCTTATTTTCTAGTAATTTTGATGAAAAAAAAATAATCGTAATAAAAAATTTATGAGATTTAAAGAGCAAAATAAATGATCTTGAAGCAGTCGATGTCTATGTTGTATATTTTTCATTCAAAAATATGAGTCAGGATTTCATTATTCCAACATTCACTTTTTTTATTGTTGAATTTCATAAATTATTCAGCTACCACGAATTTTGCTATAACGTTTCTTATTCCACAACTGTAAAATAAAACTTTTTCTTTATTGCAATGATAGCTTTTCAAAAATAAAGTAGATTTATTTTTTCGATACATATTACAAATTCATTTTTTTCTTAAGTAAATAGCTAAATAAAAATCGTCCAATTTGAAACACTGAATAGTTCATATTATTGATAATTTGAATTTTCATAATTTGAGATTCTCATACATAAAAAAAAAACGAACCCCAGAACCAGAACCAGCATAAACGTGGCCAACCGCACCGATCCCAAAATCATCCTCGTTACAACCATCATGGTCAAGGTCACCACAACAACCGCCACGGTCATCACCAAGGTCATCATCATCACCGAGGTCACGGGGGCGGCCATCGTCATCCACGACGCAGTAACCTCGAGGGCCTTAGACAGGCCGAGGACGCTCCCAACCCCAGATGACAATCAGCCGTTTCGCCTGGACCTACCAACGACTCGATGACGACGATGACGATGATGACGATAAAATCATTCTTATCGCAGCGATACTTGGAAAACGTGGACGGCGGCACACGAAATTCCTAGGATTTGGTATTTCTTTCGAAGTTCTCGTTGTTTTTGTTACCATTATTTTTGGTTAAATTGTTGAGTAGCTGGGGGGAGGGGGGGAGGTGACAACGGTGGGGGATTTTTTTAATTTTGGGGGTGGACCAATAATTGACAATTTTTTTTTTTAATTTTGAATGATTGTTTTTATGCTTGGAATATTTTGAGATCACTATCTTGAAAAAAATGATTTAACAAATATTTTGAAAGATCAAAATATTGAAATTTCGGAGGTATTTATGTAGTTTAGGACATTCTTCCAAAAATAACCTAACCTCAAAAAAATTTGTTCTGGTTATTCAAATCAAAAGTTCCTAAAAAGCTGCACCTAACCCAAAAACAATCCGAGAAATAAGGTGGTCACTTTATAAAATGATTATTTTAATTGTTTCAGGTTAGGTGCACCTCTTTAGGAACTTATAATTTGAATAACCCGAATAAATTTTTTTTGAGGTTAGGTTATTTTTGGAAGAATGCCCTAAACTACATAAATACCAAAGCGTTTATTCAGAGGTTACTGTATAAAAACTTTGTCAAAAATACGACCCATTTTTCAAGATGGAAGTGTTAAATTGACGAATTCGAAAATCGAAGCACTTTTATTGATGTTTGAGAGAACTGATGTTTGTTAGAATTTTTAAATATGCAGTTCAATTTTTAAGACGTGAATACTGCACCAACATTTTTTAGAATATAGCCAACTCTTGATAATTGATTCGAAAATCAAATCAATTGTTGAAAAGCATTTTTATTATTATCTTGAATATTTTTGTTATCTTCCAGTTTTTATTCTTTTTTATATTTCTTTTTATTCTTTTCAACATTCACATTAAGCTCTCTCAAATAAAGTCAATTACTGGAACGTCCGCCAATTTTTATGTGGATGTACATAATTTTTTACCTGTTTAGACATTTTTTAGGCTGTTGAAATTTTTTGGGGAGACCAACAATTTAGGTACGTTTTTTCATTTTTCGAAAAAGCTTTTATAATTAACAAAAAATACCAACAGTTAAAGAATTTCAGCCGCTCATTTTCAATACAATAAATAACGATAAATGTTTAATGTTTCAATTAGCATGTTGAATAAATAACTCGCACTTAAGAAAATTGAAGTCAACACTTGTGAAAAAAGTTGTAGGGAAATTTGAAAAATCCACAAGTTGTTGAAGAATAGATATGACAATCGAAATTGAGAATCTCAAAATTCCTGAATATGATTAATTATATCCAGTTAGATGTAGGACATAAAATAATGATTGTTCATTCACTATTGTAGAACATTTGTTTTTGTCTAGTCATTCATAGATGTTAAAAACGATAAAAATCGTATAATAAACAATACTGGAAGTATTAACCATTGCTATAAAAGCGTTCGATTTCTAATTTTTTTTTTTGAATATCGCGACTGATATATTCTTCAATTTGCACTGTGATACTTGCATATTCGACGTTATCGTGTCACATTTTGGTTCAAATTGAAAATCGCTGCACGCAGTTAGAATTTAAGTGACGGACTATGTATGGAAATATCGAGTTTCATAACTTATTTTCATCCTAAGTTCCTTGTTTGTGATATACAAATAAATCTACATTCCATGAAAAATGTATTTTTATATTGTCCTATAAAATTGAAAATTATGCCATATTCTTTAGAAAACCTGGGATTTTTATTCAATAGAAAAGTTTGAGTATAGAATACCCTGAGATTCGTTTATTAAGATATGTAATTTTTCATGAAAGTATTACATCGATTGCTATAATCATCGAGAAATGGAATGGGAACAAATCATATTCAAAATGCGCGCCAAAATAGGACGTTCCCATTGGATAGGATAATGATCACTTTCAGATGGCGCTCTGAAGTTTGCTATATCTTCAGGAGCCAATCAAATTCTCTCTTTTCGGCGCGAATTTCAAATCCCGATATTGAAAACCTGTTCTTTGATCAATATACGGGGTGTTTTCGTTTAGTTATTTTCTCGTATTGCTTTTTCAATTCGTCCTCTGTAATTATTACTTGGCATCTTCGAGCTATTAGATGACAGCGCATTGGCACGACGTTGCAACATTGGGAGCTGTCAATGCACTGAAATATTAAAAAATAATTTATTTTTACACAGATAGGTCTTGAGGTTCTTTACCATTTTTGAATTTGCAAAAGGCAAGTTAGAAATAATGGATAATTGGCGATAAATTGGACATAATAATCGTCAATTGTTCGTGAGTTGTGCAATAACAAATTATACGTACGTCGTCTCCGTGTTTCAAGCAGGCAACGGGATTTTTTTCCGTTTTGTTTTTGATGGAAGCCGCATTTACAGCCACGGCAATAGTGAGAATGAGGATTAGGAGTTTCATTTTTTATTCAAGTTTCCTGAAAAATGCAAAAATTTTGGGGTGCTAATTCAATTATTTTATTTGTAATTTTGTATTTTAAATTAAATCCATTTTCTGAAATTTCCAATATTGAGTTTAATTTTGTTATCATAATTGATTTAATATTAAAATTTTGGTTGTGCAAAGCACGATTAAACAGTCGTTTCAATATTTGTTTTTCTGGGTTTTTTCAATGTCGTAAAACTTGATGAATCAGGAAAATTTATCACTTTGTTATCTTTCATTGCTCTTCGAAGGCATCATGTAAATTAACATAATCGTCCAATGATTTTTGATTTGTTTGTTGTTGCAAGTGCAAAAAAATTGTTTCAAGTTATTTTTGCTTTCCAACATTGAAAATTATTTTATCTGCACAAATAAAGTCTTGTAAAAATTGGGAAACTCATGAATGAAAATGATTTTTCAGATGTTCCATTTTCCAGGTTTTAGGGAAATTTTCAAAAATATATTTTTCCAAATTCAGAGTGAGAAAATATACAAATAATCACGTATGAAACAAATCTGAAGTGAAAAAACGAAACTTTAAAGGTGTTGAAAAATTATTTATCTTTTTTCCTTACAATTCAGATTGCTTTTCGAAAAAAATTTTCCAGAAATTAAGGAATATATTTTTCTTGCGTTATTCCCAATGAATTCAAAATAAAAGAAACCAAAAGAGTACTCACTTTTTATCACACGTCACGCACGAAACGCCCCAGAAAACTGGGCAACATCTGACTAACAAGATCTTTTAAAAGTGCGATGAGGAATAATTTATACGATCCGTTTCGTCAGAATCATTGCCAGTCCTTGGCAACTTACACACAAGGCAATCTCAGAAAATAATCGCGTTTCTCTATAATTCTACTGAACTTTGTGCACTTGCTATCACTTGATTTTTTTCCCCTCTTTTTTGTCCATCCTATCTTTTCACTAGAAATGACAAAACTTGGAAGAAATTTCTTTAAACTTTTTCTAGCCACATAATTCACAAAATAATTAAATGCTTATATAAATTAGATACTTTTATTCGTATCTAATCATAGAAAAATATTATAATATAGTATGCATCACTTAATCGTTCATAACAATATTCGCAGTAAATATTCATCGATTGTTAAAAAATTCCAGTTTCAGAATCTATATTCCAATTACAGAAATGTCCTAGGAACGGGGTCAGCCTCAAATTTATTTTTGAGAGGAAATCAATTTTATCATTGCCCTGCGAAAAAGGAGAATCATTGAAATAAGGTGATTATTTATTTTTTTTATAGTTTCGGGATATGATTTTACCTGATCACATTTTTTTCGTAAGAATCGTCTTTGATGATGCCAGGATTGTTGATTTCATTTTCAACAACATTTTTCAAATTTTTCAGCAAAAACTAAAAACAGATAATTTCAATATGTAAGAATAGTAAAAAGTAAATAAATGTACGAAAATTAAAAAATTCACATACTTTGATGATGTCATTTTCTGTTGCAAAAGAGAACTTTATATGTGGGAGAACGCTGATGCATTCGTAAATTCCTTCTTCAGCAGCTGTAAAAAATTGTTTATAAATACAAGAGCATAAATAATAAATAATCCAATTATCTATTCAAAAGTACAGAATATCACTTAAATTTCACATACTAGAAAACAAATTTCAAAACTAAAGGAATATATTTATACTTACTCAGACAACTGGCTAAAAGAAGTGGAAATGGCCCAACACAAGTGACGTCTTGCAAATAAATGCATTGACCGGAATTCCGAACTTTTTGTGTAAATACCCTATATTCTTGTTTCGAGTAATAACAAACGTATTTGTGTGGATACGTCACATTAATGGCAACTCTTTTCCGACTCACACTCGAGTTTTCGACATATACGACCCCATTTTCCGGGGTCCATAAAACGGCTCTGCCATTCCTCTCATAATCCCTGAAGAAATAAACAAAAAATATAAAACACTTGTATTTATCTTCTAGAATATTATGTTTTATAATGCAATTATAAACTAACTTTACTATCGCCACATTTGGGAACAATCCTGCACAAACGATGGCCTTGACGAGGGCCAAATTTGAAGAATTTTCATTGGCCTCTGGCGCCCAGAAATTTTTACTCTGCAGAAAATGAATTTCGCTGAGCTGGTTCGCAATTTGTTCTTTGTGGTCCACAATGATTTTTAAGGTGTGCCAGGCAAGGAAATATTCCTGGCAAAATTGCCATGATTTATGCTCATCGTTGGCGACTTCCTCGTATTTTCTTATGCCCATGGCGAGGGCGATGTGGTCGCTGTGCTGGCCCATTGTCAACTCGTATTTCCGGTCCCGAGCTTTTTGGGCCTCTTCCTCCGAAATTGGAGTATAAAATGGGGATTTGTAGGCCAACGATGCGGCGATTGATAATACTGGGTCCAAGCAGGAAAATATGCAGGCCCAAATGAGCATTTTTCCTGTCAAAAAAAAATGCTTAATTTTAGTGATTTGTTAAAAATGATACAATTTTGAAATTGAAAATCAAAATTGAAGTGACTTAGATGTTTATTAGAGGGTGTCTTACTGAATAGGCTAAAAAAATATCTGTAAATTTTTTTAGTTTTTTTTTTTGTTGATAATGATGTATTACTAGACACCAAATGATGTGATTATTGCAATCTTCTCTAATGGGGGAAATGTCATATTTTTAATAATCGATTTTATAATTTACGATTTCAAAAATTCATCATCAAAAATATCAAGATCACAAATTTTCTACATTTCATTAATTTAGTGTTTGCTTATGATTGTTTTCCATTTTATTTACATCTCCATTTTTTTAACTTTTTTCTTTGCAGTGAATTTGACACGAAAATTTTAACCGAGAATTTATGATTTTTTTTCATTCATCAACATGAATTTATGAGATTGTTGTTTTATTGAGTTTCTGGATGCAAAATGTAATTTTGATAATTTCTCATCCAGAATATCAAAATCACAAATAGTTCTGATCTTAAAATTTGAATTTGTCTAATTACATGAATATATAACTATAATTTTGGTAATTGTTTTGTTTCTTAGCTTTATTTTTTATTTTGTATTTATTACGATAGAAGTTTTTAATCAAAAAGTTATGAATTAAAAGCACTGAATAATAATGGCTAGAAAAAATTTCATTATTTATCAAAATCAATTTATGTCATTGCAGTCGATTTGAATTTAAGATGCAAAATTTTCATCGCTTTGAAATTTTTCATTGATTGAATCCATAATTGTAACTTTGGTAAATGTTTTATTTTTTGTTTGGATTTTTATTTTTGAATAAATAAAATTCTTATAGAAAATTGATGAATTTAAAGCATTGAATAATATTGTGAATAAAGTCCTTCATTCATCAATATGGATTTGTTTTCGGGTGCAAAATATTTATGAATTTGAAAAAATCTCATCAAAAATATCAAAATGACAAATTGTTTGGATTTCGAAATTTGTCATTTCTTGCCTTTTTTGGATTCTTATTTTTGAATAAATGAAATTTTTATCGAAAATTAATGAATTTGAAGCACTAAATAATAATAAGAAAAAAAATTACTCCTTTCAACAACAAAAAAAAAAAAAAAAAAAAAAAAAAAATGTAAAAGATTGCAGTCAATTCAGCTTTCGGATGCAAAATATTAATAATTTTGAAAATTTCTTATCAAAAATATCAAAATTACAAATTGTTCTGATCTCGAAATTTTAATTTGTCATTGATTGAATATATAAATTTATTTTTGGTAATCTTTCTCTGTATTGTAATTATTGTATTATTATTGTACTAAAAATTCATGAGATCAGCAAATCAAAATAATCTATCTTCATATAGTTAATATAAGGTTTTTTTTTATTCAAATGTCGAACCCACAATTTTATAACTCAAACATTTATTTTTTTATTTTTGAATGGTTTAATAGAAATCGAGAAATTTTTTAATTATTTACAAATTTTGCGATAAAGTTTTGAATTGAAAAATCGCCAAAATTATGATGGATTTTTAAAAAAAAGCAGTGTATTTTGTTTTTCAATATAAATTTACTATTTATTCAATATTAAAGTTATTACTACTTCTTCGAAATTTCAACATTTCGACTTTAAATTAAAAAAATGTTTGCTTTATTCCAAAATTCAAACTTAAAAAAAGGCAAAAACTGCGTTTTCAAGTCGAAAAAATTCAGTTTCCAGGGCGTTGAAAAATTTCAAAAAGTTATGTCGAAAATTAATACTCAAGAACTTAAACACTGCAGTTTTTTTTTTAAACATTTTCAATTTCTAATTTAAAAAATTTCTTCATAATACATTTTTGAAAAACAAAAATTGAAATACAAAAAATTGCAAAATTTCAAGCTGTTATATTGCATTTAAAAAACGAAGAAAACAGAAACTAAATTATCGATAAATTGTGAGAATATAAATTCTAAGATTCCCGAAAACAAAAAAAAAAAAAGGGAAAATTTTTTTCACCTGCTTGAGGGTCCAAAGGCAAATGTGCCAAGTGGTACCCCAGAGGAGTCAAATTTTCGTTGTCGTCGATTGCCTTCAATCTAAGCAGTCGTTCTAATGAAATTTCAATAGCTTTCGAATGAGGAGGATCGATCAATTGTTTGAAAAAATCCTCACTCTTGCCAACTTGCAACAGCTTCAAAGTGAGAATCACTTCTTCAAGTCTTGACCGTTGAATATCAGGAACAGGAAAAAGGTCAAACTTGTCCTCTGTTCCTTTTGTGTATAATTTGAAACAAATTCCAGGTTGAACCCTGAAAAAAAAATATTCTACTGAGCAATTCATTATACATAATTTATTATAATAATTGCATTACTCAATAATATCCAAACATATAATGATCATACTAATCTTTTATGATTATTATGCATGTAATATAATAAACATAATTATTATTTATATGAATTAATTTAAATGTAGAAATTACATTAAATATCATATACATATTTTTACCTTCCAGCTCGTCCCTTTCTCTGATTGGCATTTGCCATTGTGATGTCAACCTCGTCCAAAGTCACCAGATTCTTTGTCATATCAAAATTTTTCACTTTCATCTTGCCACTGTCAATTACGTATACAATGTCATCAATTGTGACGCTAATTTCTGCAATATTTGTCGACACAATTATTTTTCTTACTCCATCTTCTGTTGACTCAAAAACTTTTTTTTGCTCGTCAGATGGCATTAGAGAATATAGTTGAAAAATTTTGTATTTTTCTCCTGTAAAATAAAGAAATGCCAAAATTACATCTCACAATTAAAGTTTCATGCAAAAAATTTTTTTGAGCTCTAAGGTAGATAATTTGCAAGAAAAAAATGAAAAATTATGTTACCTTTTGGGTATTTGTTCGACACTCTTATCAAACGTCGAATAACATTTTGAATATCTTTGAAACCTGGTACGAATATTAAAATTGCTCCAGGATCTTCGTATTTTGAAATATGATGAACCAAATCTTCAATTACATTAGGCATCAAGTTTTCGTTTTTGCGATCTTTGGTTAAGAGTTTTTCCGGATTTTTTATATCCTGAAAGTCGTAATTTTCATACATTTATTCTAGATATCTCTGTATAAATTGATTTTTATATTTTTTTATATAATTAACATATTTAATTTGTATAGTTTGTGGAAATTTTTGCAAATTTTTCAGTTTTTATTAAAAAAATTTGAATTTCATTGTCTACTCAGTCATGAAGTTTTTTTTATTCAACCATTTGTACTAAATTATGTATCATGTTTTATTATAATGATTTTAACAATTATAATTATCTTACCTCAATTTTCAATTTATCCAAATAATGCCTTTCGGAATCATGCGATTTTGAAACCAAGTTTCTGTTTCTGCAATTGCAAAAATTTCTATAATTTATCATACTTCAACAATTTAACCCGAGAATCAACAAAAAATGCAACGAACAACTTTTTGTGTCTAGTCTAAATTTCTTACTTTTTCAACATTGCTAAAATTTCAGGCAAATATACATCCATGATGGGATATCCAGATCCTGGCAATTTCAAAACTGGACATTTATTGTAAAACTCGGAAAATCTTTCAGAATCTATCGTTGCACTCATGAGAATGATTTTCAAATCAGGCCTCTGAAAAACAAAAATAAAATAAATCAGAATTAAAAAAAAAATTTGAAAAAAAAAAACTTGACTATTTTTCACAAAATAAAAATAATACCGAGTGTTATAAAATTTACATAAAATTGACAATAATTTTATGATATCAATAGTAATAATAATGATTGTAAAGTATTTATATCGTTTATGTGACAAATAAAACATAAAAAGTATTTGACATTTATTAATTCAATTATCTTAAATGAATGTATGAATCTAATGTCAATTCCTGTTCAAAGTAATTTGTAGGGAACAAAAAATTGCTATGCAAGTGATAAATTTATTACTTTTATGCAAATATTCAATTTACCATGGGCAGAACTTTTTTGAAGAGCGCCATCACAAAATCTGACTCCACAGACCTTTCGTGAATCTCGTCTAAAATAATATGCGAGTAATTTTTCAATGCTGCATCATGCTGCATATATTGCAACAACATTCCAGTGGTGCAATATATGATACTTCCATTGTCTCGAGCTGGGACTCTAAAATAAAAACAAAATTATTTATTAGAAATTCAGTATGCATTTTTATCAGAGAAAATGCTGAAAATTGTTTACGATGTATAAGATGATGAAGCACTACACGTAATTTTGATAATTCTTATCGATAAAAAGAAAAATGCATTCATAATATAATTTTCGATAAAAATGAAAGAAACGTGAAATGTAATTATTTACAAAATTTCCAAAAGTGATAACATCAGTTTTTCACTTTTCAACTCGTTGATGAATTATATACATTTTCGTTATTTATTTTATTGTTGAGTAGAATAATATTTTGTTAACTATGAACAATAATTAAATAGAAAATAGTTCCATTCAGAAGAAAATATGATACTTTATACATAAATTTCAATGTAAATAATGGAAAAAAAAACTATAAACTACATGAAAATCTTATTAAATTAGGTATTTTTTTATTTTTGTAGTATACTTTTCAAGTCGGATTTGATAGCCGACAGATTCTCCCAATGGTTCTGCTCTTTCCTGGGCAACTCTTTCTGCGACTGAAATTGCCGAAATTCTTCTCGGCTGTGTACAAGCGATGTGAACGATGCTACCTTTTAGTTTTTCTATCGCATCATCCAGCAAAAATTGCGGAACTTGGGTCGTTTTTCCACATCCTGAAAATTTCATACACGATTTCAACACTTAAAAATAATGCCAACAGTTCATGAATAAAAATTTTCAAGCCAAACATGATATGGAATGTTTAGAATTTCATGAAAAAATAAAATATAGAATCTTTTCTTAGGGGAAATTAAAATATTTCATTAATAAAATATATTCGTTAATGTTAATATATTCGAATGAATTCTGTATATAAATTATATTGAAAATAATAATATACCTAACTTGATAATAATAATATTTTATACAACTTATATATTATATATGATTAAACATTTGTGTTATACGAAATGTACTGATATATTTAAAATATTTTTAATATATTTTAATATTTCAAACTTGAAAATATTCAACACAAAATGAAAAAATTCAAAAATCATACTTTATATTATAATATTAGTAATAATATAAGGGGAAAATATATTTCCCTTTATGATAAAAAAATATTATTTTGTTTTTAATGTTCTATTTCAAATATACATTATAGTATCAGCATCTATTTTTATATAATTATTATTTACATTATACCAAATATGAATGAATTTCTGTTTTAATTATAATTTATAAGTGTATTTTATGAAATATATCAATAATTTTAAATTATTCTAAATGTATACATATACTAGAATATATATTTCTGTATTTTTGAAAATTGAATTAGGCTATAGAATATATGCAGTTCTTTTCACAAAAATTAAAATATTTCACATTATCGATTGAAGTATATATTGAATGGTTGAATCAATATATTGATATTCATTTCTATATTATTTTATATTAACTGTATAATATTTATGTATTTATATAACAGTAATATATTTTTTATTATTTGTATGATTTTTTACAAATAATTTATTATTTTCATGAAAATATTAGGTATACGAATATATTCAATATCATGGAATAATTCATACACTGAAGATAATTTAAAGATGTAGATGTATATTAATGTAAAGTAGATATACATACATGAAATATATTATAATATATTTAAAAATGTTATACAAACTAAAATGTCAAAAAAATTTGAAATGTCATTGAATCTACAGCTTACATTCTATGTAAAAACAATTTTTTTCAAAAATATGTTACATTTCACAATTTTATTGTATACCCCCCCCCCCCCCCAACCCCTCAAAAAATTGTTTCTTTCATTTTTATAGTAATTATTGATTTGTCTACTAAAAATTTGAATTTTGTGATAAATGTATTCTGATTTTCAATACATGATATTGTGAGTTCATGATTAAAATATTTTTGTACCTAATTTCAAAAAATAAATTGTTAGGAACTTTACAGAAATGAGAAGTCAAAAAAAATGAAATTCCAAATTTTTGATAAATATTTTTTACTCAAGATACTTAATGCAATAAACAAATTAACAAATGGTCCAAATTTTTGGAAAAATTACCAGTTTCGCCACTGATCAAGACAACTTGATTTTCCTCGACGGTTTGAAGAATTTTTTCTTTGTGTTGAAAAATTGGCAACAATTTTCTTTTCATTTTCATTTTGATGTAGGCTGGATTCAGTTTTTTCTGTTCAAGCTCTTTGAGATATTTTTCGTCCACGTATTTGCTTTGGTCCAGTTTCGAACGTGCCAAAATTGCACTTTGCAAATTCTCTTCCATGTTCCCATTTTTAATGTTTAAAAATATTTTTTGGAACTCTGAATCTTTACATGACAAGTTTTCCTCGATGGGATTTTTTGTGGTCAAAATTTCTTCTATTTCCCGAGCAATTTCTTCGTCCACATGATGAGAGTAAATTGTTCGAGAAAAATTTTCCTCGTCGTTACGAGGGTTGCGAGAAATAGCAGCGGAACTAAACAATTTTTCCCACTCTTCTGTGGGTAGGTAGTCTGAAAAAAATTTTTTTTTCAAATAAATTTTGATACTATCTATGAATATATATCTACGACTTATTTTCTAATATATATTTATTTTTGATTGCTTTGTCAGAAATTGAAATGCTGATAAAGGAAATTTCAAAATACTTTTTTTTTTTAAATAAATTTAACTTCAATGTAGATTTGTTCTTGAAATAAGGAACCACAATCATTTTTTTTTTATTATTTCAATGAAATGGCTCTGGGAATAATATTCAATAATTTTGAAATTATTTTGGTTTATTACCTACTGTTGAACCTTCCATGTTCAGCTAATTTTCCTTGAAGTTATTTCTGAAAAGAGGAAAATTTGATAATAACTCAAAAATAAAATTGTTAATTAATTCCACATGATGATATACCAATGAGCTTTTGTGCCTTTGATTATTATTATAAATGGAAAATTTCAATTGTGAACATTCTGATTTTAATCCAAATTATTGTATAATATTTAATTTTACCCTCAATATTTTTTTTCATGAAATATCAAAAACAAAAATTAATTAGCATTTAGATTATTAAGAATTTTCACTAAGGTTTATATTCATTATACTTTTATGATTTGCAACAGAAACATATTCATATTATTCTATTTTTTTAAATTCGTAGATTTTGAATTTTTGAAAATTATTAACTATTGAGAAATTATTTCTTATATGTCACAAATTCACAGTCTACAAGAGTTTACACTGAGAAAAATTCATTGGAACAGAAGTGAACTAAAGGGAAAACAATGCATTTCAATGAGTTACAGGTTTGTTGGTAGGGAAGTCGATAAGAAATTCTGATAAGAAGCGAGGTTCAGAGAAGGAGGGCACCGCGAATTTGATTCAATACATTTCAAATCATTTTGTTTATTTAAAGGGAACTCTACATCTTTTTAAATAAATTAATAACTTTAAAGGTAGGGATTATTATGTCAAAAGACATAAATAGTAATTATCGATTACGGTTAATAAAATATTACAAATAAAATAAAATAAAAAAATTGGAATTCATCTGGGATGAAAAGTAAATTGTTGCAAATTATTGATTGATATTGTAGGAAAATAACTTGCATGGAAAATTAGAAACTTAAGGTAATTATTGTTAAAAATTTCATTGCTATAAAATTAGTATGACAAATTTATTTACTATGAACTTGTATCATTCAGAATTGAAAAAATATTAAAAATTCTCATTTGAAAGAGTATTCTTTAAGAGTAATTTTGAAAATATTTTTAATATGAAATATCAAACTAAGGCAAACGAAAAAATGAGATTTTATTATTTTATGCTATACACAACTAGAATGGAAAAGTTAATTTTTATGCCCTATTGATCAACTTTGAAAAAAATTGCAGATATTGTAGATCAAAGAAAATAATAAAAAAATTTTATCCAATAACATGAGTATATAAAATCAAAACATAATAAAAGATTATTTGCAAAATATATCAAATTATCATCTAAGAAAATACTCTATTAAAAAAATACAAGAATATTTTGATATGAAAAATGAAACTAAAAAAAATTCATTTTGTTCTTTATACAACTAGAACTACCAAGTTATTAATAATGTATTATTGATCAAAGCAGAAAAATAACTCGAATAAGAAATTCTCAATTGGAAAAAAATTATGGTTAAAAAATGTATTACAATAAAACAAGTATGAAAAATTAATGATTCATGCACTATTATGATTAACAATTTTTTTTAATACTTAAATAGTTGAGAACTATTTATAAAATATAGGAAATTATTATTTTGATAAATATTCTGCAAAGCAGATTTTGAGAACATTTCTGTGTCTTTCCGCCATAATCGAGAAAGTCACTTGAGCCATAAGGCCAGTTTATATGATATTCTGATGAAATTTTGAACGTTATGGCATGTATGACTTTCTCGATTATGGCTGGAAGCCACAGATTTAATTAATAAAAAAAACAGTATTTCAACGAAATGAAATAATTAAGTCTTTTTCATTTACATTAAATAGAATTAAAAATCCAAAGTTGATTTTTATGTATTATTGATCGACTTTGCAGAAAAGTAATTTGAATAGAAAATTTCAAATTTTAAGAAATCATTTTCAAAAAATTTGTTGCATTAAAGTCAGTATGGTACATTTTTTTTTACTGTGACCTGTCATCATTGAAAATTTCTGAAATACTTGAGAATTCATAAAATATTAAAATTTTTTATTATGAAAAAAAACTATACTTTTTTATTACATTTACATATTTAGGAATTCAGGATTTTTATTCAATTCATACATGTAAAAAATTGGATAAAATTTAAAAATAATATACAGTCGAAATTTTATCAAAATTGCGTTAATCACATGCAACTTATTTATTCAATCATTTAATCCATTTTTAAATAAAAAAAATAAAAGCATAAATAACAATAATAATTAGATAATAATATTGAATGTACTATAAATTACATATTCAAATGATAATATTTTAAATATAATTGAATCATCATATTAAATAAAATTATATATTAAAAAAAAAAAAAAGAAATGAATCATATCATATTTTTTTAAATTTTTGTGTATTTTCATTGCCATCAGATTTTTTACGATTGTTTTTCGTAAATAATAATTTTCTTTTCAAAAGTGTTACCAAAATAATTGTAATTTGTCAACTTAAAAGAGAAATTAAAATTAAATGCAAATAAATACAAAATAATTAGTGTATACATATATATACAACTACACACACATATGTGTGCATATTTTGGCTGATGTTATAAAAAAAAGCATACTTACATCATCAGCATTCAAAATGCTGAAGAACAAATGAGTTTGGGAATTAGCGAGGATTGAGAAAAAGTGTCACCAAACACTGATTGCTCTCAGTAATTAAGATGAATATTTTTATAAAATATAAAATACTGGTCATTAATGAATAATTAGTGTCAACCGGTGCACCACTACACACATACACAACAACACAAGACGAAATGAACAAAGATTATGTAAAAGTGTAAATCATTCAAAAATATTTAAAACCAGAAACGTAATAATTAATAATTAATATCCTCGAAAGTGGACAAAAGTAGGCAAGTGAATAAAAATGCGAGTAAAAACAAATGATAGCGACAAAAAAACAAATAGGAAATTAGGCGGTAAATTCAAAACTGCATTAGTTTGCAAGCAATGGTTGAAAAGTAATTTATGCAAATAAATTTTGCAAATCACACATAAAATTCATTAACAGCACATGCAAAAATGATGAAAACATATTGATCCATGAATAAATGAAATTTGGCGAGTAATTGTTCAAAAATAAATCAAACAATTCAATTTGCAAAGTTCTTGATGAGTAACGCCATGATTTTTGCTGTTGGTAATCCTGCTTCATGTATGTATATATAGACAATTCATGTTACGGCCCTGCGTGACAAGGGCTACAAGTTTTCATAACAAATATGCGCATCGTAATACTTAAAAAACATCAAGAAATATTTTGCGCGAGATCGCGTTCTAAAACAATACAGACAAATTCATGTTATGACAATTAATGTTGTCATCTCGTCTCGTTCTGCAGCTGCAGTGCCGTAACGCATATCGTCTATATATACACACATGAAGCAGGATTGCCAACAGCAAAAATCATGGCGTTTGACAGCTCACTCGCGTAATTGTTATTTTTTAATTAGACGATTCACAATTAAACAGGCAACGTTAAGGCGGTCGAAAACTAGTAGAAATAGGAAGATTATTGTTTTTTCTACCTTTTTTTGCCGCTAGTCCATGGAAATTCAACTTGAACTTGGCGCATATGTCGTCTAAAAAACGCGAATAGTGGCCGTGAACACAATTTTTTTTGGTGAATTGTTTTTCGCGAAGTTAAATATTCCGCGGTTCAGGTATGCATGGGGTTGTTCGCAAATGTCAGAGGTTTCAAATGTACAGTAACTCGATTTTTTCTGTTTCTCATTTATCGAAAAATTGTCGAATGAAACGTGCGACCGAACTCGGTCGCACCACTGTTGCCAGGGGTTCAAACTTACTAGTTTCTTTATTTGCGTATAAGGTTTTTAAAAAAACTCTTAAAAATTTCGAAAACTTATATATATACAGAATTTTGATATTCGTCGGCGATTATATTGTATTTTATATCTGTACAAAGCTTTCTTTTGAACATCATAAATAAAAGAGTTTCTGCTATAAATGATTTTGTTTTTTACTGCGTATCGACAATCTACATTGACAGTTTAAATTGTTGTAACAGAATGTTTTTTGAGAGGCAACGAAAAGTAATTTCAAGAAATTATACAGAAATAAACATTTCATAAATTTTCTTTCATTGCTGAATAAATATCGCGCTATATCTAATAATATATTTTTATTTCATTGCTCATTTCGTAACATCGAATTCAGTTGACACCAATATTTATAACGAAAACAATTATTGTTAGTTGAAGGCTCTTTCCACAATTTTCCAAGCTTTTATAAGAAGCATTCGTGCTCGAATGTGGAATACAAAGTCGACATTTATTCAAGTCTAGCTTGTTTCATATAATTTAAACGGTCGGAGGTATAAAAAAGGCGAAATAGCGATCACAAGAGACGGTTCTTAAAATTAGAAAAAAATTAGAAAAAAAAAAGAAACAGTCAACAACGAGGCGCTGAACAACACAAACAAGTTTTCAAATTTGAAAATTATACATTTTCAAGGCTCCAATTTCGTTACTTTTCGTCTTTGAAGCGTCGGTAGATCGACTGCACGTAGGTAAAAACGCATTTCCAGTCAGGTTTTCGCATCGCGACCATGTCGTCGACGTCGAGCAAAGGTGCGATATCTGCTACCTCTCTGAAAAATTTGAATTCATAATTATTCATCAAAACGCAGCCATGTATATCATCATGTATTTTAGTTTTTCAGTATCATCATTCGTAAAATAAATCTCATATCGAATAATATTCACGTGTAATGAACGACAGCAGGTGCGTAGGCAGAGGGGAGTTATGGGGGTTCAAGCCCCTCCCGAAATTTTGATAAAATCAATCAATATTTCATGTAAAAAAGAAAAAAGTTGCACAAAAATTCATGAAAACGTTTCTAGTATATATTTAATAAAAAAGTAAAAATTATCAAAACGTAGGATAACGTAAAGAATATGAATCAGAAAAATTGTTGCAACCCAGTGAATAATCAAGAAAAATAAAAATCAATGAAAATGCTAAAAATTTACATAACTTTGAATCTTACATGATTAATTTCTAGAAACATATATGCTATCCATATAAAAGTATTGAAAATTTTTCGATGCATACAAACTCTAGAAGAATAATGAAATTCATTGAATTCTATGAAAAAACTATTTTCTAAAAAACCTCGACAAATGCCTTTACGATCTTTCAATTTCGGAATCCCAGAGCATCAAATTCTAAATATACTATGAATCTATGAAAATTCTATAAAACGCAGCAAAATCTTTTAAATATTTTAAAAATACGAAAAAAGAATTTAAAGCATTGAGTTTTTCAAATCTCGCTATTCTCTGTAGCAATCTAAAAGAATTTAGGCATTCTATAAAAATACTTAGAAAATTTCCTATATTTCGTATATTATACTAGAGAAATGTAAGAAATGAGTTTACTACCTTACTAACTTACTAGTTTACTAGCCTCATAATTTACTTATTTATTATTTTACTAGCTAACTGGTTTACTAGCTTACTAGCTCACTAGTTTACAAGTTTACTAGCTCATCAGTTTACAAGTTTGCTAGTTTATTGCTTACTAGTTTACTAGTTTACTAAATAACTTACTAACGAGTTTACTAGTTTACTAGTTCACTAGCTTACTAATTTACTAGCTTTTTATCTAACTAGCTTATTAGTTCATCAGCTTACTAGTTTACCAGTTTACTATTAAAAATTTGACAAGTTCACTAGTTTTCTAATAAACTAATTTACTTGTTAACAAGTTTGCTAGATTAATATTTTTCTTATTCACTTGTTTACTATTTTACAATTTCAGTAGTTTTATAGTTAAGATAGTTACTTATTTACTAGTTTAGTAGTTTACCAGATTACTAGTTTGCTAATTTACTCTTTTTTTAGCTTACTAGTTTACTAGCTCACGAGTTCACTAGAAATCTTTCAATGCATAAAAGTTATGTGGATATAATTTTCTTAGAAATGTATAAAACTTTCTGTCCTGGAGCATATTAATTAATAGAATACCATAGTTATATACAAATTTAGATATTATTCTAGAAGTTCATAAAGAAAGCAATAAACCAATTTAATTAATACAATTAAAACGATTCAACATACTTTTAATCGTATAAATACTGAAAAAATATGGAAGAAAAGTGTCGAAAATCTTGATAAAAGAAACTGTCGTCTAAAAAATCAACTTAAATTCTCCAAATCGTTGAAAGTTTCAATACTATAGCATCAATTTCTAAAAATCTATCGAGCGATCCGTAGAAATATTAGAAACATATCAAAATATTAGAAAATACTACAAAATTTGATGAATATTGTACCATACGAAAATGTTATAAATTTATGATGTACCTTTTTATCTGTGTGGTTAAAACTTACTCAAAAATCAATTCGAATATATAAATTTTTCAGAAGTTTGATTCCTAGAGCATTGAATTTTAGAAAGCTCAATAGATAGCCATATTACCTAATGTCAGATAATTCTGATATAAATACAAAAAGTATCAGTAATAAAATTTAAACCTCAGTTACTTATCGAAAATCACAAAAATCAAATTCCATTATTCAGGAACATGAAAAATGTGTAACTCTGGATTCTAAAAGTTGCAGAACCTTCAAATTTCCAAAATTTAAAATATTTCAAAATCACTCTCTTGCAATTATATTGCGAAAGAATCAAAGTTATGAAATCTCGAAGGAAAAATATTTTCAGAAAAACCCCTACCGAAAATTTTTTCTGCCCACGCCCCTGAACGAAATCAATATTTTTCAATTTTATTCACTTCCAGTTCCATTTATATACTTATTAAAATTTTTACGTCGGAAAAAAATGATTCAGATTAGAGATTGGGACCTTTTAACCACTTGACGGTATAGAAATTCCGGGTTCAATTCCTGGCCCCGGACATTTTTTTCTTACAGAAATTTGATTCTACAAAATTGAATCGAAATCTAATGAATTAAATTTCAGCGTGTATTGAATTGAAAGAAATAATGAAACTTACTCCGCTTTTGTGAACGCAAGTTCAAAATTTTTCCTACGATTTTCCGGTCGCAGACTGTGGTAGTCGAAAGCATCCGGTCGAAAGTGGTGAACAAGGGCGCAAAATGCTAGGCCATTGCTCCAACTTGTTGAGAAATTGTCCAATTGCACGTTCTATAAAAGTAATGGATATCGCAGAATATGTTCCTCCTGATATATAATGAAAATGTGAAATCTGATTCTCACGATCACCATTCAAATACCTCGTATTCTTTGGTTTTGTCGCGACACCAGGCCAAAAGTCGCTCTTTTATGTGGGCTGCGTTGTGTTGTACCACAGGGTCAGTGAATTTGAAGGTGAACTCTTTTCCTGGTGTTTTTGGAGTGCTGCGTACAGAGATAAAACTCATAGAAACATTCATCAAATCATTTTCCAATTTCGTCTAAACGCAATAAATTTTCAAAAACGAACCTCGGAGAACGAGAAGAAAAACATGGCGCGCTGTTTTGTCGGTCAAGTTGGCGAAATTTGGCGAACGGTGACATGGGCTTCTTGAGTACTGAAAAAATCACGCGGTAACATTCCGAATCACAGAATCTCGAATGGTCGCAAAATGTTTTATTCAACTTTTTACACGCATGCACTGATCAGGCATGCTGAAAAATTAATGTCTATGACAGTCTTCGCCCACTCTGCGACTCCGTAAAAAAACAATATGCACAATATGTAGGTACGGTTGAACCTCACATGTTCCCTGTCTTGTAATTGACATTTTATTTGCAACCAACATACTGCAGTTATAATCGTTCAATTGATTTTCGCGGATAAATTTAGTGGTAATGATCTGATCTGCGGCGTGTGGTGCGTATTTTGGAGACGTGTGATCTATTTAAGTCCCGCCTAAAACGCGTTGAGAGGCTTCATTCAAAGTTAATCTAAATAAACAATCAATTTGGAGAAATCGAAACTGTCTCAAAGCGTCCCGAAATATCTTATATTCGAGGATGATCTCTACAAAAATATATACAAAATAAAAAAGCACTAAAAAACTAGTAGGAACATTTTTCATTTCTACTTGCATGGCCAAGTTTTTTACAGCACCAATCTTATGATTTATTTATTAATTTATTATTAGTCTAGTGCCAGCTCCTATGCACTTGATTATAGATCATTTTCGTTACCACATTAATCGCGAAATTTAATTCACACTTTGTTAATATTTCTAGTCTGCGTTTCACCTCAATGTGTACAAATTTTTACATTCTTCAGCCACTTTTTTTTAGCGCTGGGTTTGTCACGTACGTCGAAAGAAGAGTTAATTTATTTATTTTACACAAAAATTTACTGGATTAAAATATGCGAAAAACCACCTCGTTCAACGTTTCGGGAATAATGTCGGAATAATAATTACAAAATTAAAGGGACTCAAGTAATGAAGTAGCAAGGAGGATCAAAAAAGGAGTTACGATAAAAAAAAACAATAAAATTATAAAATAATGACTCACTGTTCATTGGAGGCTGCCTCAAGTTATACAGAACGTCCCTCTTTAATCCTGGCTTTCAGACATACAATCTCTAAAATTAACCTCAATTCACAATGTCCCAACATCTTCACTCTCACCCTCCCCTTTAACTCTACAATCTCAAAAGTCTTGGGTAAAACAACGCTCTCTATGGATAAAAAAAGGCCGTCGTCGTTGTTAAAAAAGTACATCCGACCGAGTGGTCTCCTGGAAAATGCTGTCAAAAGCCTTGTCAACGTCCGCGTTCTCGTCGAAAATTTTTTCGTCGCAAATATGAGGCGCCGTGTGACTCCTGGCCAAAGGATTTCCATTTTTCTTCGAGGTGAAACTCCGCCTCTTGGTCTTGTTCTCCGGGGTCCCTTGGAAATATTTCTGGACCGTTTCCTCCATCTTTTTCATGCTATCGGAAGACGAAGGAGCTTCGAATTGTTTGGACAACCTGAAAGGCGATTTGGGTTTCGGGGGCTTGGAGAATGACTTCGAAGTTGGACCTGGAACCTGCAGAGTGTTCTTCGCTATCGCCAGTTGATGCCAGGATTCGGACTTGGAAAGTACTATCGATCTCGAAGGATTAGAAGCGCAGGACATCAAGTACTCGTCACTAGTGTCGACAGGACTCACGCTGATTTGGATGGGAGACCTCTTCTCTTTTTGGGTGACCGGAACGTCCAAAGGACGAAAATGTCGGTTCTTCTCTTCGAACATGTTGATTTTGTGCTGAGTGTTGTTGCAGTCTATGACAGGAGCTTCGTCCATCTGATTGAAGTAGCTTTTGGGACTCCTGTTCCTGCTGGGCTCGCTTTGGAAACGTTTGATCAAGTTCTGCTGCAGCATGTTGTGTCGCTGAACGTCGCTAAAACTTGTGCTATTGGGATTTCCAAACGTTCCAACGGCACTTGTGTGTCTTGTCACGATCCCGTCAGGATTTATGTCTTGGTTCTGGATGGTCTTCTGCATGTTCATCAGCCCAGAATAGTAGGGAACGTTTTGGTCTCTTGGTATCACCTCGACTGTGTATTCTGGAGGAACGTAACTTGTTGTTCCGGCCTCGTAATACGGATTCGAGTAGTGGTCTCGAACAGGTTCGAATTGGGTCTTTGGCAAGGACAATCTTCCAGGGTGAATGAACTCTTGATAAGGCACTTTGGAAGCTTGGTTCACGCTGAGGGGAAAGTTGGGGACGGGTCTGACCGGAGAGAAACTGTCTGGAAGATGGTCAAACTTCTGGGGCTGGTACCCAAAACTCTTGAAACTCGGCGCGTCCTCGTTGCTCGTGTCGGAAAATGGAGTGTAACTTTGAGTTTCCTCTGTTTGCACGTAAACATTGTTGGATGGAATCTTGGGATGACTCCTGGAACGACGATCCTTGGTCTTTTCCTCGTGTTTTGCGAAGGACTCGTTACCGGTTTGCACTGCGACACTTTGCATCCTTTTTTGAGGCTCTTGGTAGGCCGATTCATAGAATCTGTTGACAGGGAAAACAGTTCTTGGCGGGGAATCCTCGAATCCCCGGATGTAATCCGTGTCATTGCTGTAAGAACGCCTAGAATTGTTCAGTGACTTTTTGTTGCGCGACCCTACATTCCTGAGGGAACATTCCTCCGATATGTTGGAAGGATGAACGCTGTATTGTTTCTGCAAATCGGGGTACTTGTTCTTGACTTCGTAACAGTTTGCTATCGAGTTCCTTTTCGGCTTCTGGTACAGTTGGTCCCGATGATCACTGAGTTCTGCTTTCATCAGTTCATTGAACTTTTTTTCTTTGAAAATTGTATTGGAAACTGGAAAGATCACTTTGGGGAAGGTGTGCTGAGCGTCTCGCTTCTCGTAGATCTTGGCCTTCGTCGCTTCAGGCTGGTGATACTTGGGTACCTTGAACCTTGGCGGAGGGATCGGTGCATCCGCCATATCTCCGTTCTCCTTGTCAAATATTTTCATTTTGGCTTGCAAAATCGAATTACCGCTTTTGGGAGAATACCCGTACTTGACGGGATTTTCGGGACTATCGATTTTCTGGAACGGGGAAGTTGGAGCGTGCCTGAAGCCATTGCAGCTCTGTTTTTGCTTCCCCAAATTGTAAGGCAACTTCAGAGAGCCTATGACCATTCCCTCTTGATTCGCTTCATCGGTCTGAGGCTTGTCGAACGCTGTCTTTATGTTGGAGAACCTGCTGTTCCAGTTTTTGTCCGCAACCGAAGAGTTGTTTCTATAAGAGAAACTCTTGAACGGCACTGATGGAGCTTGTTGCCCGGAATCGTTATTTTTATTTATCATCGCCATGAACTTGCGATCGTTTTCCGTCTTCGGTTGGAAAGAAGGGATCACTGTGGTCCCGTTCGAAAACACCTTGTCACTTATGTCGATTGGTCTTCTCAAAGCGAAACCCCCTTTCTGTCTTTGCCTCAAGCTTTCGTCTCGATACTTCAAGAAACTTGGTATGTCTATGGTGTTGGCCCTTTTGATCTTGGTCTTCTTCGCTGCAAACTTGTTGCACTTCCCGGAAGGATTACTGTGACTCTGAGGGACTTTCACAGAGCAGCTTTCAACAGAAACTGGAAGCTCTTCTTCTAATCTCTTGCTCGGTTCTGGCAAATTGTTGGGAGGTTCGTGAAACTGCCTGTCTGGTTCTCGGACTTTGTTTTGCAGGAACTGTTGGTGGTTTATGACGTCCTTCAGATGCTTATCCTGAACCTTCTCGAAGTGTTTCTCCACTGGTTTGCTTATCGTCGTTGTTCCTTCAAAGATATTTGGGCTTGAGGATTTGTTTCGTTCCATCCATTTTCTGGCACGTTCTAGTTCTTCGGTTGAGACTCCGATCGTGTGTCTTTCGTTTCGTTTCCTCTTCGAACTCGAGGTTTGACCATTCGAACCTTCTGTTTTTGGAGTCTCTTCCGAAACCTTCAGCTTAGCCAACAGATTCGACACCAAACGGAGAAGGGTAAGCTTGTTGGCGGAATCCAAAGTCGAATTGACCTTGCTCTGCGCGTTCACGTCGACTCTTTGCAGAGTTTCTTGAAGATGTGCCAAAGCAGCTTGAATGTCTGAGAACAGGAGCTCTTCCAGGAGCTGTATGTCCGATTTGAGTCTTGTTTCTGGCGAGTTTTGCTCGGAACTTTGCAGGCCTGATGCCCAAATACGAAGGTCCTCTTCGGAGTCGATGCCGGAATCTTCCGGGGGAAGTTCTTCGGGACTGTTTTGGGTCGAGCACGAGAGTTCTAGCGCGGAGCGTAGACGTTCTACTAAAACCGGCAGTAAATTGCACTCACCAGGCTTTTGTTGCAGAGGTGAGTCGTGATTTTTCGTCCCTGGTAGTGGCACTTTTGAAGACGAGTCTGCTCGATTAAGGATCTTGTGTGGCTCACTGCTTTGTTTTGGTGCTGAACTATTATCTGAAAATAACATAAATATTATTGACCTTTGAAAAAGTCAATCCAAAACAAAAGTTTTTGAAGAAATTTGGTTTTTAAGTAGATTCATGTTATTTCTGCTATTCTGCAAACCGGGATTCTACGTTCGGCGCATTTTGAGCTTATAATAGTATCGATAAACATTTTTTTAGGAAAAAATGGAAATGATGCGGTTTATTTATCATTTAATTACGTACAATCATGGGTAAATTTGCTTTTTTCGTAGGGAGGGAATGCCTAGTTGAAATTTTTGTATTTTTTATCGCGAGTAGTAACTTTCTTGAGACACGAAGTGAAATAAAAAGGCTTTGGAAGCTCTTTTGGCTTGTAGCACGTGTCGGTAACCCGGTTTTATTTAAAACACGGGGATTCTCCGCGGATATTTATTTTGGGTTGCTGGCCAACCTATAGTGTTCATGTCAAGTCAGTCCACGTCGACGAAATCTGTCGCTGACTTTGTTTAGCCGTTCGCTCTTTCATTCGCGGACTTTTTTTACGTCTTGGGAGTTAACAAAAGAAATCTTCAACTCAGGCTTTCAAGCTTTGTTCATGTTTCGCCAGGAGGGGGAGGGCAGGTAATCCAAATATCAAAAGAGTGTATTTTTTATTTCACGCATTTTTACGACTTCTTTTGAGAATAATATAGATTAGGGTTTTCATATGGATTTTTGGAATTCGATCCTCTTAAATTTTCAGGAAACAGTAGCTTCACGAATTCCGTATGCTTTATAAATTTATATTATTTCTCAAGTATATTTCATTCATATTTTTGAATCTTAGATATTTAGAGCATCAAATTATCAAATTCTAGAAAGCTATGCAGAAATCCATACAAATAGTTTACGAAGAAAAAGTTGAAAAAAGACGAGCAAGAAATTCGATTTTATCAATTGTTTTTATAAACTCAAAAAGTTTTGATGATAAGAATTTTTTTAATGGGATACAAACCTTGGATCGATGTTTCATGTCGTTTATTTTCCAGATCATCTCTATCTTCGTCCACTTCCTCTTTCGGTCTCGAACTCTCAGCCTTTTTCTCTTCAATATCTACTACTTTTTGAGTGTCTGTTTTGGAGTGGAAATTTGTCAATTTTTATCAAACTTTCATCACTGTTTTCAAGCATGAAAAATGATAGTAATGGATTTTCTATACCAAATATTTTGAAGTTTGAAGTGGATGTTTTACGTGTTTGTGACATTTTTCCAATCAAGAAATCTCTCATCAATTCGATATAAAAAAATAAATAAATAAATTGTGTGTGTGTCTTCCCGCTATTTTTTTTTTAAGTTAATTTCTTATGTGCGTGGTTATTTGTTCATGGTGTAGCAAACGAAACTTCTAAATATTTTCTATATTTACATTTTCCATACCTTGCGCTTCCGACATTTTGATCCTTTGAAAATCTGCAAAACACAAAAAGTCAGTATGTACGTTTTGATTGAGCAACATTTCAGAAATTTTTTCAAGACAAACAGTCTGTAAGTTTCAAAGTTGGCAAATCTCCGCGTAATGTTTACCTAGCATTTAAACAAGACAAGGTAATTTGGACGAGTTCGAGCAGACTGAAAAATAAAAAAAACAAAGACCCAACACATTTTTTTCTCCTCTATTCCCCAATTTCAACAATCTTGCACAATGCATTATTTATATTTTCGTTTATTAGCGACAGAACATTTATTTCTGGAGTTGAAGAAAAAATTAGTTTCCCTGACTTGTGGGGGAGTCGATAAATGTCTGCAAGCAAAAATAGGAATAAATGACTCTTTTTTCGAGAATTGTGAACTAGTGTTGCTTTTTGAATTCACGTGGGGTTCGTTACTTTTTTCTATTTCTTTTCGAAAAAGGCAAACATCGTTCTTGATTCGAGTGTTAGCGTAAGATGAGACGGTTCAAGACCCAAGTAGTAATTTGGGCTTACGCTCAGACAGTTTGTTGGTTTAACACACGTAGGTGGTTCGGTGAAATTCAAAAGCGGGTCGTGCTCTCGACATGTTCTATTTGCCAATGACACGACAAGTTACAAATCCTCTTTGAATCGTATTTCAATGATTGCTAATCCTCGTTTGACGAGCGCAAAATCCTATACAACATTTTTCAGAGTATTACAAGAAAAGTTATTTTCCTTTCCAGCAATAAAATGATGTAGGAAAACATAGACCAACTAAAGTTCTGGTCATGTCAATAATTTGCTAAATTTATTTTGTCACGAATTATTTTCTCATATCAAAAATTCAATATTTTACTGAATGAATGGTTGCTGAAACCAAAAGTTGTAGAATATTACAAGAAGAGAAATTTTTCGTTCCAGCAATTCGAAAATTCATGTAATTTTTTACAGAAATATGTATATATATTAAATAAACTGGGTTATGAATAATTTGATTAAGTATCAGGTTAATTTGGAAATATTTTCAGTGTGCCTTAAATGAGCTCATAAATATTAGAATGACGTTAGCAAAAAGGCTCGTAAAGTTCCAATTTTGTTTAAATTATTATTGGAAACGACTACAAACACGTCACTTTGAACATTTGGCGGTTCCGAAATAAGTTTGATGTTGCGCAGATTATCACGATTTGTTGCGACTTCGAAATACACGGATCTTTGTTGTTATTTTGGAAGATTTACAACTACGACAATCGTGAATGATTTAGAATCATTGCGATTCGTTCTGGGAAATTCCGTTTCTGCGAAAATTTATATTGAAAAAATCACGATAAAAGTGGAAAAATTTACTATATTGTAGAACAATTTTCGTATAATGATGTGTTGACAGCTTTTTTGTTTATTTAGGTTTACTGCAAATCTTATATGATAAATAATCCATAACTTTTTAAGGAAAATAGGAAAAATCGAAAATTTTTGTGGATGTTTTGTAAAAAAATTTATGATAATTTATTTATATTTATGATGGTTGCTAAACTCTGAGTAAAATTTCAGGATTATCTGAATTTTAGAAATAATTTGAAAATTTTCTCATGTCATTCAAGAAATCTTTAGTTTTTGGAATTAATTTTTTATGATACATGAAAAAAAGAACCAGTTATGATCTTTTTTTCTCAGACGTTTCGGAATCTGAAAAATATGCCAAACGATTTTTCATTATATTTTTCAACTGTATCAGGAGTAAATAATAGAACAAAGTAAACAAGTAAATGAATAAAATAAGAGAAAATTTACGAAATTAGTGGAAATTTCTTGAACTTGAATATTTTTGTATGAAAAACTTTCGATTGTTCTTCGTTTTTGAGATTGCCAAAATCTCAAAAATTTATTTTGAACTTCTTATTAACGTTTCTAATCATATTTTCTTAAAGCAACTAATGTCATACACGAAAACTTCAAGTACGTAATTCCTCGAATACAAATAAAATTTCTTTATATTTAAATTCTCCAAGTCCTTTATCATAAAATTCTCAATCTTTGCAGAAACATAAATACAACTTTTTATAAACTGTTCAAATCAACATTTTCTATTATTTTTTCACACATTATGAAAATGGTAGAAAGCCCTTCTGAAAATTCCAAAAACATCCTTGAAAAAAATGTTGAATAAAATTTTTTCAACCAAATAATGAGAGAATCCAAAGTTATTTGATTTGCGAAGAAATCTCGAAAAAATGCACAATCTTTAGTGAAATTCCGAAATCCCAGGACCTTCATCAAAATATTTCGAAAAACTGCAGAAACGGAATCAGAATTTTCAGTCATTTCCTATCATATTTTTGCAAACCAACAAAAATTTTCAGACCATCTTTCAAAAAATATTTCGCACGTTTCGTAATAAATACTTTCCTATTTTTCTAAACAAATTTTTCAAGTGTTCGATGGGAAATTCAGTCTAAATTTCGGAAAACAGCACGATTCCTTAAAAAATTCCCTTCATCCTAAAATTTCCAAATATCACAGGAGCACAATTCAAATCTTCCTCACATTTCCTCAGATCAAAATACAATATTAAAAAAACTTTCAAACGACATCCTTGAAATTTCAATATATCCTTCTTCTTCGCAAAATTTAGGAAATCCCACCTGAAATTCCCCCACACAACTTTCTACAATTCCCAAAAAATACATATAAAAATCATCACATGTCTTTTTTCTTCCTCAAAGTGCAACTCCAAAAAAACCGAAGGCACCACAAAATAGACACTCACAAACCGCGAGCGGCCTTTTACGGTTCGAACCCACGATTTTTCGTCGGGCTCCGAATTAGCCGAATTCGGATACGAACAAGCCGCGGAAAATTCTTGCACGATATCAGTTGGGATCCAGAAAGGCGGGAACCTCGGTTGAATTTTACCTTGAAGGGATCGGAAATCGAATCGGTAGAGTATGGGAAACGATGGTTTTTGCGTTCTCGAGCTGGCCGAGCTTCAGGAGCTACTGCGCGCGGGAGCTTAGAATTTGGAGGCTCGTGAAGCTAGTGAAGTATGGCATCACTTGGCTCGATTTAGATCGCCCGAAATAGAGCTAGTTATTGCCGCGTTACACCTCAAAATCCGCGTGCTTTTCGTTTATACACCTTCGTTTCCCGTAAACACAACCAAGAAACGTGTCGCCGTTTCGGAAACGTTTTATGGCTTCGGACTTCATTAGTGGAACAGAAGTTGGGATCGGGTTCTGAACGATGATGGCACTTTTGGAGAACGTCTTTGGGTTTGGAAGTTGCTCTTGGTGGAATGGAGTTGATGAAAAGTATTGGTCTTCGATTTCGGATGAAGTTTAGAACGGAATTTTACGAAACTTCTGATGGGGTTTGAAGAAATATGTTACTGAAGGTTTAATAAAGTTGTCTCAAGTTGTAATGCATTTGTACTAGAGTTTTCTGAAGTTGTAATGAAGGTGTTGAAGTTGTAATGAAGTTAGGATTGGGTCCTGAACGAGGATTGAACTTCTGGAGAACGTCTTTGGGTTTGGTAGTTGCTCTTGGTGTAATAGAGTTGAGGAAAAGTATTAGTCTTTGATTTGGGATGGAGTTTAGAACAGGATTTTAGGGAATTTTTGATGGGGTTTGAAGAATGAGTTACTGAAGCTTTAGTGAAGTTGTCTCAAGTTGTAATGAATTTGTACTAGAGTTTTCTGAAGTTGTAATGAAGGTGTTGAAGTCGTAATGAAATTAGGATTGGGTTCCGAACGAGGATTGAACTTCTGGAGAACGTCTTCGGGTTTGGAAGTTGCTCTTGGTGAAATGGAGTTGATGAAAAGTATTGGTCTTTGATTTGGGATGAAGTTTAGAACGGGATTTTACGAAATTTTTGATGGGGTTTGAATAAATAAGTTGCTGAAGGTTTAATGAAGTTGTCTCAAGTTATAAAAAACGTCATTAATGTCCGACTGCTCCGTTTATATTAGTATGATGAAGATTCTTCAATAAATTGTTGTCTCAAGTTGTAATGCATTTGTACTAGAGTTATCTGAAGTTGTAATGAAGGTGTTGAAGTTGTGATGAAGTTAGGATTGGGTTTTGAACGAGGATTGAACTTCTGGAGAACGCCTTTGTGTTTGGAAGTTGCTCTTGGTGAAATGGAGTTAATCAGTATTGGTTTTTGATGTGGGATAAAGCTTATAACGCGATTTTAGGGAATTTCTGATGGGGTTTGAAGAAATAAGTTACTGAAGGTTTAATGAAGTTGTCTGAATTTGTTACGACGTTTTAATGAAGGGCTTGAAGTTGTAATGAATTTCGAAATAAAGTTGTCTGAAGTTGTAATGAAGTTTTCATGAAGTTGTTGAAATTATAATGTAGTTGTGGTTAGGTTATAGACAGTTATAGATGGGGGCTGCAATTTTGGAAAACGTCTTTGGGTTCAGAAGTTGCTCTTGATGGAATGGAGTTAATGAAAAGTATTGGTCTTCGATTTGGGATATAGACATTAGAACGTGATTTTAGGGAATTTCGGATGAGGTTTGAAGAATGAGTTATCAAAGATTTAATGAAGTTGTCTGAAGTTGCTATGAATTTGTACTAGAGATGTCTGAAATTGTAATGAAGGTCTTGAAGTTGCAATGAATTTGTAATGGAGTTGTCTGAAGTTGAAATGAATTTTTAATGAAGGTGCTGAAGTTGTAATGAAGTTGGGATTGAGTTCTGGGCAAGAATTGCACTTTGGAGAAAGTCTTTGGGTTTGGAAGTTGCTCTTGGTGAAATGGAGTTAATGAAAAGTATTGATCTTTGATTTGGGATGGAGTTGGGAACGGGATTTCACGGAATTTTTGATGGGCTTTGAAGAAATAAGTTACTGAAGGTTTAATGATGTGTCTGAAGTTGTAATGAAGGTGTTGAAGTCTTAATGAAGTTCTGATTAAGTTCTAGATAAGGATTGCACTTTCGGAGAACGTCTTTCTAATTCAAACATCGGAAGTCACTCTGTTTGAAACGAAGTTCGCAAAATATTTTGAAAAATATCGACCCAAAATTAAATTGCAACTTTATTTTTAAAAAATCCAATATTTTTCAAAAACAATTTGTTACTAAAGTTAGAATGGAATTTTTCATAAATTAAATCTTTCATTAATCAATTTAATTGTTGCTGCACAATTCAGAAACTCTCTCTTTTCTACTTCAAAAGTTCAATATTTCCTTAAGGTCGTTCCCCTCCCCCTTCACCCCCCTTTATTCTGCTTACATTATTCTTGCTCGATGGACTTCTCTCTTCCAACGCCCCCTCCCCAAGAACCCCCACTCTGGTGCCATCATAGCACTTTCAACTGGCAACCTGTTAACCTACTTGGGGCCCAGTCTGGGCCAGTCTTTGGGCCCCTTTAACACGATTTGCGAGTGCACCTGCTGCTGCTTCATTCACTTGATTTATTTACGCGAACGTCGACAACAATGGGAACGAGAGAACACCACTTTTCTGCTTCATCTTGGTACATATAAAATATTGAACAGTAAAAAAGTGATTCCCTTTTTCATTGAAATGACTTTGTCTAATCTAGCATTTGAATTTTGTAAATATTTAGATATGCCAACATTTTTGTGGGACGTACTGAATGTTTGAGTGATTTTGAGAAGAATGTCGATGTTTTTTATCCTTTTTTGTTTTGGAATTTATGTTGGCATAAAATTTATGTTGGTAACAAAATTTTATCGTGTTGTAGATGCTTAAAATTATGAAATAATATATTTCTGTTTATTTATATTATTGCGTTCGAATAAAGAAATGAATGTTCAGGTAAATATTGAAACGAAATTTTTCGTGAATTTATTTATATATTCTGAATTTTCAAAATTGATCCTTCAATGTCAAAGCAAATAATTTGCAAGTAAAGTTTTTCATCAGAAGTTAATAATAACGTGACTCGAGGGAAATTCATGTGGAATGTCAATGAAAAATTCTCTCTGTGATTGCAGAAAAAAATTGTAACCTCTTGTTTGTTCAAATTATGGATTGTCCTTGAGAGTTGTTGTTATAAAGAAACTTTAAAACTATAATAACTGTAAAAATTCGATTTAAAAGTGAGAAGAAGCTTTTATTTTTAATTTTTGATTGACTTGTGATGTTTTTGATTTCAGATAGGAAAAACTTTGGGAAAAAATGGGTTGGTTCGATGCATTTCGAAGTGATAGTGGTCCAACGCTTTACAGTTACAGTAATAGAACACCTGTAACTTGTGACGTAAATCTCATCACAATTTTCGTAATTTTCTGTACGATTTTCACGGCTTTCCTCATCATATTTCCTGGAATTCGAAAAGAGGTGATTTTTCCATTTGATATCCATGAAATAGAAAAATGCTATGGTCTAGTACTCGTAAAATTCATTAAATTATTAATCCAACATTTTTTTGTACTTGTCCTAACCAATTTTACTGTAGTCTTATTAAAAATGAAAAAATTTTTCTTACAAATTTAGTTATTTTGTAGTATTCAACGCATCGAGTTTTACTACAATGTCTTATATGAAAATTCAATTACATTTGTCCAATTTTTCTGGAGTTTTGTTGGAAAATAAAAAAAATTACGATGCAAAAATGAAATATTCCAGTGCTTCTCAGATTTTCCAACAATTTTCAAAATTTTACCGTATTTAGTGCATCAAATTTTACTACAGTGTTCATTCCCAAATTTCGTTTATTACAATGCAAAAATACAACGTTTCTGTAACTCTAAAAATTTTGAACAATATTCAAATTATCAAGGTATTAGTCTCATTAATTTTCACTGTATTGTTTTATTAAAAAGTCAAATAATTTACAGTGAAAAAATGCAATGTTTCAGCACTCTTCAGGTTTTCTCAGAATTCACAAAATTTTGCTGTATCTTTCCCATAAAATTTTACTGCATCAACCCTTCTAATTTCACTGTATTGTCCTAATAAATTTTACTATATTTTCCTATCAAATTTTACTATACTTGTTTCATTAAATTTCGCTGCATTTATAGCATCAAATTTTGCTGCATTTGTATCATAAAATGTGTATTACTGTATTTTTGTACGGTCGAATTTCATTGTATAACTTCTATCAAATTTTACTGTATTTATATAGTCCCATTTCACTGTATAAGTCATATCTAAATTTACTGCATAGTGTATTTTCCACATCAAATTTTACTGTTTTTTTTCTATAAAATTTTACTGAACTGTCCCAAAAAAAATCAAACAATTTACCAATAAGCAAAAAATGGAATATTCCATTACTTTTCAGATTTTCTGACAATTTTTCAGAATTGTACTGTATTTTTTACCCAGTACTAAAATTTTCCTTCAAACTCGAAAAACCACCCAATGAGCAGACATTAGTTATTACGATTTACATTTTCAAATCTTCAACAGCCGAACGTTACGTGAAAATATATTTTTCGTAGAGATTATCGACATTCATAACCGTCACTTTGAGCCTCTTCGTCGGCACAGCAATTCAAGGTTCGTTGGTGAAAACTAGAAAAAGAGATAATTGCACGTCGTGTCATTGCACTCGGGAAAAAAGTTGCGCAAAAGCCAGTATGTTATAAATTACAGTTTCCCAATACGGCTCGACATGGCACACGACTTCAGCAACAATCGTCAGCTCCTACAGCGCTTTTTCCAAGCAAAAAATGACCGCGGAAATCGGTGGTTTCATTGGCCTCATGCACATTAACATCACTTACAGAGGTCGTTAAGCAGTTTCATTCACATTTTCAGCTTCATTTACTCGAATATTAGTAATTTTGATCCCTTGAATACCAAATTTTCTTCACAAACATGCAATTTTTCAGCAACTTTCATTTATTTCAACACAAGTTTTTATCGTTTAAATCTTCAAAATCTTGATTATTTCTTCAATATTTTCCAGATCAGGCCCGTGCGGATGGGGGGGGGGGAGGTTTAGGGGTTAGAACACCCCCAACGAGATCTTTCAAACTATTTCGATGAAATGCTTCTATAATTGGTTTTCGTGTTTTGATATAAATTTTGATATCTTGCGTTGCATGATATTGGTCAGAAAACAGCCTCTGAATAGATTTTTATTTCTTTTTGGTATTTTTCGTATAAATCTTCCACGATTTGAAGGATTCTTCAGTATTTCTGCAACTAACCGTATTTTTCAAGATCTATAGAATGTTACATAATTCTCTAGTATTTTTAGATATTTCTAGCATTTTCATTTAAATTGTTATAGATTCTGAGAATTTCGAACTGTAAAATTTGGGGTTTATTAAATTTTACGTGTTCAAAGGATTTTTCAAAAAACAGCATCTCAATAGATATTTATTTCTTCTAGTATTTTTCGTATTTTTTTAGTTTTTCTACGATTTTAAAGATTTTTCAGTATTTCTGAAACTATTCGTATTTTTTAGGATGCATAAAATGTTGCACGATTTTCTAGTATTTTTATATACTCTAAAATGCTCTAAAATGTCAAGTTAAATAAATTTTTCATGTTCCAGAAGAATTTTTCAGAAAACAGGTGTCTCAATAGATTCGTATTTCTTTCAGTATTCTTTGTATTTCATCATTTTTTCTACGATTTGAAGGATTGTTCAATTTTCTTGTATATTTCTGTATAAATTTCTAGAATACGATGCTCTAGTTTTCCATAGATATACTTGTATTCTTCTATACATGTATTTCCTTTTTGTATTTCCTAGTACTTATAGAATGTTTGAAAATTTAAAATTTTTTTCAAAGATACCTCTTTGAACTTCAAGAATTACATTTCCTAGCATTGAAAAGTTGAAATATTGGCAGTATTTTGATCGATTTTGCGGAAAACAGTTTCTTTATAGATTTAGAGTGTCCTCAATAGTTTTTGGATTTTTAACAGGTTTTTAAAATTTTAACATTTTTCTTGTATTCTTATGGTGTTCTATACACATATATTATTAGAATTCAATGCTCCAGAAATCGGAGTTTCTTAAATTCTGGAATAACAGAAATTTTGGAAGAATCTTATAGCTTTCTAAGAAAAAGTAAATAATATCTAGTATTTTTCGTATTTCATTTTTTTTATGTATTCATAAAATTACGTAAGGTTTTCTAGCATAATTTATAGATTTTAGGGATCCTGCTGTATATTTTAAGAACTAAGGTTATCAGTATTTTCATGTATTTGTATGCAGATTTCTAAAATTTATTGCTGGAATTGTGAAAATTTTCATTAAAAAGTAAAAATGTATACTTATCGTCGATATTTGTACAAAAATTACCATTATATCATTCTGTATCATCTAAATTTATAAAATTGTAAAATTCTTTTTTGAAAGTAAGGAAGTTGAAAAATTACTTATATCTAAGTTTCAAAAAATTTCTTAAAAAGTTATAAATCGTTCTAAAAACTTGATGAGACAGATGTGAAATGAATAACACAATTTTCGTTACTCGTTACTGTAATCGTTACTTGTTAATTAATGTAACGCGTTACGTTATCGTTACGCTAAAAAAGCAACGTTTTTGGATATTATAATTTCAGTTGACTTATTGTTTTTGCATTGCAGTCACTGCAAGCTTCTTAAAAAAAAGTTGGAAAAGGGCCAGAACTCTACCATAAAATTTGTTGATATTTTGTTCATCAAATAATGTTTGATATTAAAGTTGACAATATTCCATTACAATTATATAACGTGCATGTAATAAAATTATGTGCTATTTATATTAAAAAATAATCCAAACCGTCCTCAAAAACGGTGTATAACCCTTTAAATCATAAAATATGTGTATAGTGTAGTAATAAAAAGTGTTCCTTTTTTTATTTCTTATGCATTCGTTATACATCTAAATGTCAAAAAGAATCAATAAACGCGTTTTTCGTAATCGTGTACCTGTAACTATTGAGTTGCTTGTGTTAAATTTGTTGAATACACAACAAAGATTCAATAAATAAAGCAGAAGTTGTTGAAAACAAATAATGTGTTGATATTGCCTTATATACTTGATTATTGATTGATGAATTAAATCAATAATTTACTTATTTATTCTACGTTTATTATTTACATTACTATGAATGGACCATGTACTGCCAAATCAAATCAATTTCAATTGCATAGTACAACATAAAAGTTGAACCCCCCCCCCTCTCAAAACAGGTTTTTGTGCACGGACCTGTTCCAGATTGTCGTTTTATAATAATTTAGTTTTAAAATCCAGTTTTGCCAGGAGATATGGAGATGAATGACCTGGAATACAATGAAAGATTTTGGTGGCGAACACCGCATGAAATGAGCGATTGTTTCAAAGCATCTCTTTATCGAGGAACCCCATTTCCAATCATTTCCCTGGCGGAGTATTTCAGTTTGCACCAAGAGGGATTTTCGTGGGGTAGCAAATATCGTCAAGCTGGATATTACGCTTCCATATGCCTGTGGTAAATTTTCAAATCATTTTTCTTCACTCATTCCCTTATCAGAATCTCGTCCCACAAACCCACAAAATTGAAAATAAAGTAATTCTAAATTAATCCCATATTACAATCAATGAGCAGATTTTTGAAAATGAAATATATCATGTTTTAGAATTCGAAAAAATTTTTCAGGGCATCTTTTGCTTTCTGGTGCACCATGAACATTTTGCTCATGGTGGTTCCACGTTACGGGGCCTATGGCATGATTCTCACAGGGCTCTGTATGTTGCTCACCAACCTCACATACTGGTCACTTTTACCCGAAGAACCTTTAGTTGCTCACGTCGAAGGGTCCATTTTGTTGTTCGATTTTGGATGGAATTATTGGATCTTGTTTATTTCAGGTGACAATAATAATTCCTACTGAATTGGGAAAACTTTCTCCTAATTGAAGTCTTGCACCACTTGTTATATTTTTTTGTTCACTGTACCATGGTAATTTACATTGCTAAAAAAATGAACTTTGCATTTGCTTGGTACGTGATACCATGAATATCATAACTGTAATTTAGCACACGTGAACCAACGACCGTGACTCATCTTTCACGGAAGTGGTTTTGAATGGAAAATTCAAGCTGTAGAACACGCGAATCTTGCATCTCAAATGAAATTGAAACCTCAAAAGTTCTGTCGTTATGCACTCTGTCTATTTAGCAATATTCAAATGCATAAAATAATCCCAAGAGCGAAGAAAATGAATCTGATGAGAAAATTCTTCATAAATTTTGTTCTTAAAACCAAAATCAACAAAGTTATTGACTGTTGAAGTCGAGAACTTACGCGCAAGAATCTGACACGAACCGCCGCTGAGCGCTTCGTCACCCCCCACTCCCTAACCACACGCGCTACCCGAAGAACTTCAATCAGCGATATTTCAGTCAAGAAAAAATTTTTTTTTAAATCTCCCTCCAGATTTTTGCAGCGCGTCTGTTTATTCAATTTACAGGCATTTCGTGTCTATTTTCTGGAGTCGTCATCACTGCCATAGACCTGATTTTTCCGAACCAGTTTTCCACTGTTTTGGAGGTCGATTATGACACGCCTTACGACAGGCACGTCATCATTGAGCAAAAACACAATGCCAGCAACGGACCGAGAATTTTGCCAAAAATCGAGGATCCTTTCAACGATCGCCTCATGAGGTGAATTTTTGAAAATAATTAAAATTTTTTTACAAGCCTAAACTTGAGGAAATGTTTTTACAGTCAATTGTCATCCAAACTAGAAAATGGCAGGGAAGAAGTTCAGGGAGTTTTGAATCGAGCTTACGTACCAAGTGAAGTTCCAGAATTAGCAGAGGAATCAACTAGAACGAATTGGTCTTATCCATTTCCCCCGACGCCACGAAGAGTTTGAATTAAAAAACGAAATTGTGAATAAAATTAGTAAAATCAGTCCTAATGTAAGACTTTGATCGATTATAGAAGCTCTTTCAGCGCTCTCTGCCGGTGGCGTCACTGAACTAATATCCAAGATGGCGGCCCTCCGAAGGTTTTTTTATCGAATAAAAACAATTCTTCAAATATTACTTGAATATTTATTACCCAATGTTCTCTTGTAAAAAACTCATAATGGGTCTTCATGCATCCTCAGATAACCAAAAATGTAACAAAAATTGACTTTGAATGCTCCTTCAGCGCTCTCTGTCGATGGCGTCACTGAACCAATATCCAAGATGGCGGTGCTCCGAAGGTTTTTATATTCAATAAAAATAATTCTTCAAGTATTACTGGAGTTTTTAATAATGTTTCTCATCATACATTCTCAGATAACCAGAAATTGAACAAAATTGATTTCTGACAGAGTCCGATCTTCGCGCAGAAGTAAAAGTCGCACCCGAAGAAAACCAGTTGGTTTGCCACGCAAAACTCAAATATCACTCGTATTTCTATGCCACACTCGCACTCACGCTATTTATATTTGCGCAAGACTTTCTCGATTAAGGATGAACTTTATCTAGCAGTGACAGTGACAGTGAAACACGAAGAAAGTGAATTAACATAATTCACGCCGCGTTTTCTCCGTGCCGACGAGTCACTGTAAGCTGCCGAAACTCGAAAAAAATGATCGGTAATAAATATGTAACAAGCACACAAACGGTATTTACAAATTACAAGGCTACATTTCCTGAAATTCTCGAATCCTTCATTATCGAAAGGCTATGTTTTAGTCGATTTTTGGACAATATTCGTTGAATAAATAAATAAATAAATAAAGCTTCGTAGTCGAATGAGTGTTTTTGTTAGTTTTGAAGGATCGCATGACTTAGAAAACGATTTTCTAAAGCACGAAACGTGCTGACTTGGGTGACTTTTATCCGAAATTTTCGAAGTGGTGGATAAAATATGGGAGACGTCGGCCTTTGTTCACTTCGTCGCAGGCTGACATAACGCTTTTCGTTAAAGGTCGAGGACCGCAGCTGAAGACACCGATTTTGCTGACCTGCGCAAATCGTGTTAACATGCAAAATAGAGAGGAAGCACACAATTTTCAAAAGGAAATTTAACCCTTTTCTTCAGGAGGTTAGGTTGTTTTGTTGGCCAATTTGGATAAAGAGTAAAGTACCATTGATTAACTTACGTAGCTATGCTTCTTCTGCACGAATTTCAAAAACGATGTCATGTCAGGTCTCCCGAAATGATTGATCGCCTTCAATCCAGTAAATATACTCTTTTGGGAGAGTCTTTGGAAGTGATTCTCGCAAATGTACTGTAAAATTACAAAAATTGCACCACCAATTCCGATAGTTTTCAACTGTCAATCCCTTGAGGTAAAAAACTCACAAGCATGGTCGTCCTTAAATCGAACTTATGAAAAAACTGGGTAATGAAGATATGGATCTCCAAAACGTTCGTAACGTCTTTCTTCTCGACGTCTCTCAGAACGTCTATGAACCATTCGAAGTGCTTATGCGATGGGCAAATCCACAAGAAATACACCTGCAGAGATATGTTCATTTTCGTGAATAGCAAAGACAGAGGAAATGGGATTAAATGAATTTCTCACTTTTTTACAAGCCACTCCGGAATAGCGATTGGTGGAGGTGCCAAAAACGAGATCATTGAGCATGGAAGCATACGGGGTAACCCCGATACCACCCCCGACCATCACAGCTACCTCGAATTTGTACCAGTCCTGATTGCCACCTCCGAAGGGTCCTTCTATCCTGACCTTGGGCTGCTCTTCTTCAGAATTATAATTACAAGGATCGAAGTAATTTCTCAGTTTCCAGGTCCAAGGGCCTTGGGCCTTGATGTGACTGGAGAGAAAATTTTCATGGGGGGCCGAGGTCAAGGTGAAAGAGTGGAACTCGTTGGACTTGAAGCCCGTAAAGGCCAAGCGGACCCACTGGCCGGACAAATATTTGAGATTCGGGGGTCGGTAGAATTTTATCTTTATCACGTCCGAAGGCAAAAGTTCGGTTTCTATGATGTCCAAGGCCATGTACCGAGTTCTCAGGCTCACTATCTGGAAACCCAGATGGATACGAAATGACGTATATTCAAGACTTCCATTTGGGGCGCTTGGAAATCCATCTTACCTTGTCGATGGCATAGATGATGGCCGGTCCGATGAAGAACATCCAGAATCTGGGTTCACCTGTCAGCCTCGCGAGTCCGTGAATCAAACATAAGGCGTACAAAAGAACGTACAGGCTGTGGGTCGACCAGAAAAATTTATACGCTTTTTTGCGAATCGTGGGATGGGCGAAGACGAAAATGATGGTCATCACGATGAACAGGAGTATTCCCGTTATGCCTTGAAATCGAAGAATATTGTGTATCTTCAATTTGATGACGTCTCAATCATCTTACCTGTGACAGTCTTGAAGAGCCAGAACGAAATGGTGAGTCTGGCATCGCTCGGAAAACTCATCTCGCTGGTGAGGCATCGAAGATGGGAAATGGGTTGCGTCGTCACATGGTAGAAGTTGACCATATGACCAACGGTGTGCAGGACAGAGAAAAACAATGCCGTGCACGCGGCGATTTTGTGGAACTGAATGTGAGAGTCTAGAGGGATGTACTGCTGAATGGAAAATTCCTTAAGCTTCGTCAGGAGGTTCCTGGACATTGTCAGCAATAAAAGGCTGTAGCAAAATGACAGAGCTGCAGCCGAACCTCTTGTGATGGCGATGCTGACGCCCATTATGTGACGGAGGTCCGTGTGTTCCGTCATGAAGGAATAATCTTGGGAAGGACAAAATTCGCGGTTCGGGAAAATCAAGGCTGAAACGGAGTGAGACTGAATGGGACATTACTCACGGATGAATCTTTCGACGAACAGAACGATGGTGGTGACGTAGAATATGAAGAGGTAGAAGATGTTCTGTCGGTTTTCTTCGAGGAAGGTGGAAATGGCGTCCCACTGTTTTCGGGTCCAACTCTTGTAAGCGTCAGTGGGCAATTGGTCGATGTGGAAACCTGTCATTCTTGCAACGTTGGTTGAGGTATCAAGGAAATTCTGTTTCGCGCCTTTGCAGTCGAGGCCGATGGCTACGAAGTCTCCTTTGTACTCTTTCATCATCAATTTGAAGTCGTTGTAGGTTAGGTAGTCTTTTCTTTCCAGACCTGCGTCCTGAGTGGAAAGAAGTCAAGGGGGTCTTGGGAAGGTTCGAAAGTCATGAATTTTTCACTGAAGGCAGAGATCCCATTTTTCATGGAACTTATAGTTGAGGAGTTAAGGATTAAAGTTAATTTATTCATAGAATTTCTCATCCAAGACTTTCGGAGACTGGAATTGAATGTGAGGAATTCGTCATTGCAGAATTCAGGATTCTGTCATTTTATAGAATATCATCTTGTCGAATTTATAGCCCTTATTTACTTCCTGTTCTTAAGACTTCTATAAATGTATATCTTATTATTCTTTAGACGTAGAATTTCATAGTGTAAAAGTCAGATCTTCATTATGTGCTTCGGTGTGTAAATTTCTGGAATTTGACTACCATGGTTCGATATTAGATGCTTCTATTTTATAAAATTTATAACTCTAGGTATTCGAGTAGAGGAAATTTCGAATGCTAGAATTTCAGACTCATAAATATAGATCTTTAGAAGTCTCTATTATATGATTCACAAGTCTAAATTTCGTAGTCTTATAGTTATTCTGGATTTGGAATTTCATATTCATTATTCCAAGGTTCTAGGGATTCATATTCTCTATCTTGAATTTCAAGAATAATTTAATTTTAAGGGGTTATATACCTTTTTGTGCGGACGAATTGAGGATGGTTTGGAGTAACTTTTAAGGTATGTAGTAATAATGCTATCTCACAAAAGTTATAGTTTCTTGATAATGTATTGTTCACTTGAGAAAACAAGTATTTGTTTATGAAAAAATATCAACAATTGGCGGAGTTATGGCCCTTTCCCAGAAACAACTTTTTTTTTGAAGAGGCTTGCGGTGACCACGATGCAATTCGAACAGGCCAAGTTAAATCAGAAAATCCAATACATTTTATTAGTTTAGGAATTTATCTAGTTCTTGAACGATCGCTTTTTCATAGAAAAGTTTTTATTTTGGAAATAAGAATTTTTAATAAAATTTGTAGAGCTCAAAAAAATTGAAATCTCGGGGAAAACGTTCTTGCATGCAGAAAAAACGTAATATTCATTTTTTCAGTCGTTCAAGCACTAGATACGATCCTAGACTAATAAAATTTTTTGGATTATCTAATTTAACTTGACCTGTTCGACTTGTATCGCGGTCACTGCAAGCCTCTTCGAAAAAAAGTTTTTTCGGGGAAAAGGCATTAACTCCGCTAATTTTTGATATTTTATTATGAACAAATACTTGTTTTTTCAAGTGGACAATACACTATTAAAAAACAATAACTTTGGTGTCATTTAATTATTGCTACATACTTTAAAAAATACTCCAAACCATCCTCAATTCGTCCGCACAAAAAGGTATACAACCCCTTAAAACTATGAAATTCACATGATACGCGAATCCATGAGAAAGAATTCCTGAAAAGTTTCTTTTTGAACAAAAAAAGTATCAATGATTAATAATGTCAGCTTTTTCAGCACTTTTTTCTGCGAATATCTTGGAAAGTATTTCATGTAAAGAAAAGTCGCAAAGGAAATTTCCTCTCAAAATTAATCCAGAAACCACATTTGCAAGGCCTAGAAACTGTATAATTTTGGATTTTTCTCAGGTTTCATTTTAAAAAAGGAGTGGGTTGCAGCTATAAAATTTATATAATAATTTCAATGAAAAATTTATTAAAAGTTAGTGTCTGGATAAAACAAACATCATCAGTTAATGTTACTTCGCATTAAATAAATGTCAGCTTTTTTATAATTATCTTATAAAGTTATTATCCATAAGAAAAAGAAGTTTAAAGTTAATCACAATCTTGAATTCTCCGTCACCTGGAACAAAATTCGTGTAAAATAACTTTAAATTGTGAGAAAAAAATTTATATAAAATCTTATTGAATAAGCGAAATTTTGTATTACTTAGTTTTACAATTTTTTTCATTGAAGCACATCCAAATCCGAAATTTAAAGCAAAATTTTCTGAAGAAACATTAAACTTCTACAATATGATTGCTTCAGGTTTAGAAACTTTCATTTTGTAATTTCTAGTTCTCAAATACAATAAAAAGTTACTTTTTATAAACCTTTAATATCTCACTTTCTTAACTTAACAATTCTTGCATTTCTTATACTTTACTCTCAACAATTAAAATAGATATGCAAATACTCATCGACATATTTGAGAACAACGTTGATAAGTGAAAGAAAACGAGAACAGGGAAACAGGAATTCGCAAGGGCGATGAATTACCTCTGACGCGTAATTTGCATTAAATTCTGTCAGTAGAAAAATGCAATGCCTTTTTTTTCAGAGAAAAAGCAAAATTCGTGCGTTTGCAGAAGAAAAATGTACCGATTACCCAAACCATCCTCAATTCGTCCGCACAAAAAGGTACATAACCCCTTAAAAAAATCAGAATCCTGCAATTCTATACTTCACTGGGATTCGATCCTGCAATATGAAATCCATAATCTTCGGATACATTATGAGATTTAAAATGCCAGAAAAAGAGACTCCAAAATTCTCGAGAATTCCCCAGTTCTAGAGTGCTGAAGTGTGAAGAAATGATTCAAGGACTTGAGGAAATTCAAAGATTTTTCTAATTCCATACCATGCAACGATCTCCAATGCATTTTTTAAGATCTGACATCCTGAATTGTGAGATGAGTATTTTACAATACTAGAATCACGCATGACAGGACTTTAAACTCCAGGATTCCAAATACTAAAAAATAACATGAAATCATAAACTTTTTTTCAACTCTACTATGTGTAACCAGCATTGGACCCGGTTTCGAACATCCCGATTCAGCGGTTCGAAATGACACAGGTCAGGGTCAGATTGGGCTAGGATCTCAAAAGAGAAAAAACGAAAAATATCCGGAAATACGAGACTTGGAGGCACAAAAAAACGCACGATGGGAGTCGCGGTGAGAAATTCATGCACGTAACGACTCACTTGGAACATGCCATCGATCAATTCCGTTACGTGATCGTCGGAGAGGCTTGTCGTGCGCGCTATTTCCACCAAAGACCTCAGCATTTCCGAAAGTTCTTCCTTGTCGATGACGCCATTGCTGTCTTTGTCGCACATGTCGAAGATGATCCGGAGTTTGTCCTCCGTTTTGCCCCGGGAGAAGAGCAGGACCGTGTCCAAAAATTCCTGAAAAATCCGGTTTTTCGTAGGAACGACTCGAACATTTTTGCTGGAATGGCACTAGGTGCTCTACCTGAAACGATATTCGCCCATCGCCGTCTTTGTCGACGATGTTGAACATTTTTTTCACGAAAACCGCGTCGGGCCTCATGCCCAGGGCACTGGCGAACTCGCTTTTTGACAAAGAAGTCCTCATGACAGTGATGACCTCCCCGGTGTCGCTGTCATCTGATCGTCGTCTGCGTTCTCCGGGTCGCAGGCCGAACGTCAGTGCGTAAGCTTCCCGAAAAAACTGGAAATTTCGGGATTCGAATACATCCAGGTTGAGAAAAAATTCGAATGATGTAAAGTTGAAATAACGCCGGAATAACGTTCGAACGAAGTCTGAATGACGTCTCAAGGTCGAAATCACTGTGACCTTGAGGAACGAGCTGGTTCCCTGCATTTTTGAAACGAGTGAAGCCTACCTGCTCGAGCTTTTTCTGCCTGCGCTCCTTGGTTTCGGCTTTGGCCAGCATGATGTCCCGATTGGTCTGTGACATCGTGAAATGCTTCTTATGCGATGTCAGGAATGCCTCCAATTTCGCAATCAACTTTCTACGCGAGCTTGGGGAATCCAGTTCAAGGACGAGGTCGTAATCGCGCGGTATTCGCAGCAGTACCAGCGCCTTGTGATGACCAGATTCGCTTTCCTGGAACATTAGGACTCGGGGATCATCATTTTAACGAAGGCAATTTTTCGCTAATCGTGTCAATGACGCCGTTTTCTTCAACTGTTGTTCACTGTGGAGAGAAAAAGCTGAGAAACATTCCCTGAGTCAAAAACCAAAAGAAGAATACTGCAAATTCTCATTTCCTTGCGTCATTACATTGAGTAAAGCCCATGACATCACTTGACAATTCTAAAACAAGACATCCAAGACCGTCATCAAGAAGTGTATCAAGATCACACGCAAATGAACGAGCACAAAAAACATTTCAATGTCTGGCCTTATTTTTTCACCAGCGATCCAAACGTCATTTATTCCACTCTTCCATTCATTCCTCAATGATGATTGTCATCCATCATTTGCGCTCATTACACATTCATTCAGTTTTTTGTTCTTCCAACTCGTATTTCTGCACGACACTTCTTTTGAAAATCACATACCTGAGACTCTTCCATGGCGACGGAATCCACGTCCGTGAAGTCGAAGGTCCTCAAGTTCTGGCCCTTCCTGTCCACGATGTGCAGCGCGCATTCCGGCCCGAATTTGACCTTGACCAAACGACGATGGTTCGCGTGAAGCCATTCGCGAACGATCATTTTGTCCACGCAAATGCGACCGTCCCTTTGCTTCTGGATGGCTTCTTGCAGAATTTTCAACCTCCTTCGACGCCGGTTTTGGAGCTTCACCAGACCATATCCAGCACAAGCACATAACACAGGGATGAAGCCCAAGAAAACGCAGGAGTAAACGTACACGAATTCGCTTCCCTGGAAAAAAATTTTCCGAAACTCGAAACGGACTTTTTTTTGTGAGTTCCTGCATCGAAATGATGGGTTTTGGACCGATCAAGAAAATAGCAACATGTAAGATTATAGTAGAAAAATGCAACAAGAGGTGTACTACGTTTTTCCACTAAATTTTTGCTTGATGCAGTTTTGGTCTGAAACTTCGAGAAGTGTTGCATTTCCTCCACAAACGCACAAATTTCATTTTTCCTCTGAACAATATGCATTGCATTTTTTACAGACCATTTTGAATTGCGTTTTTTCCCTAAACTGTAGATAATAAATATATATTTAATAAGTAAATAAATTGAATAATTAATCAATAAGTTATCAAATCTATAAGGCAATGTAAAAACATCGTTTGTTTTCAACAATTTCTACTTTATGTATTAAATCTTTGTTATGTGCTCAACAAATTTAACACAAGCAACTCAATAATTACAGATACAAAATTCCGCAAAACACGTTTATTATTTCTTTTTCACATTAAGATGATGTTGAGATGATTCCTACACTATGCACATATTTTATGATTTAAAGGTTCATACACCTTTCTCGAGGACGGTTTGGATTATTTTTTAATATAAATAGCATATAATTTTATTACATGCAAGTTATATAATTCTAATGGAATATTGTCAACTTTAATATACAAATATTATTTGATGAACAAAATATCAACAAATGGTGGAGTTATGGCCCTTTCCTAACTTTTTTTTCAGAGGCTTGCAGTGACTGCAATGCAAATACAATAAGTCAACTGAAATCGTAATATCCAAAAACGTTACTTTTTTTAGTAACGATAACAGGAACGAGTCCTTTTTTTTTTGGTAACCAGTAACGAAAATCGTCTTATTCATGTCACATCTGTCTCATCAAGTTTTTAGAACGATTTGTAACTTTTTAAGAAATTTCTTGAAACTTAGATATAAGTAATTTTTTAACTTCCTTATTTTCAGATGAAAATTGTATAATTTTACATGAAATAGAGTGATACATTAGTAATTTATGTACAAATATCAACAAAGAGTATGATGCTTTTTACTTTTTATTAGCAATTTTCACAATTTTAGCAATAAATTTTAGAAATCTGCATATAAATACATGAAAATACTGGAAAACTTAGTGCTTCAAATATAAACCAGGATCCCTTAAATCTATAGATTATGCTAAAAAACCTTACGTAATTTTATGAATACATAAGAAAAAAAATGAAATACGAAAAATACTAAATACTATTCACTTTTTTTAAAAAGCTTTTAGATTCTACGGAAATTTCTGTAATTCCATAAATCAAGAAACTCCAATTTTTCGAGCATTGAACTCTAATAAGATATGTGTATAGAAAACCATGAGAATACTAGAAAAATGTCCAAATTTTAAAAATTCGTGGAAAATTACAAAAATATTGACGACACTCTAAATCTATAAAGAAACTGTTTTCTGAAAAATCGATCAAAATACTGCAAATATTTCAAACTTTCAATTCTAGGAAATCTAATTCTTCAAAGTCAAAGGGATATTTTCGAAAAAACCCTAAAATTTTTTAACATTCTATAAATACTAGGAAACACAAGAAGAAAATAAATGTATAGAAAAATAAAAGTATATCCATGGAATATTAAAAATCAATACAACTTTCAAAACTAAAGCATCGAATTCCAGAAATTCATACAAAAATATTCAAGAAAACTGAAGAATCCTTCACATAAAAAACACTGATGAAAAAGAAATGCGAATCTATTGAGACACCTGTTTTCTGAGAAATCGGGGAAAAGGCCATAACTTCACCAATTGTTGATATTTTTTTATGAACAAATACTTGTTTTTTCAAGTGAACAATACACTGTTAAAAAACTATAACTTTTGCGACAATGCATTATTGCTACACACCTTAAAAGTAACTTGAAACCATCCTCAATTCGTCCGCACAAAAAGGTATATAACTCCTTAAACACTAAACTCTTTTTTCAGTGCACTTATCCTGAAAGATCAATTATAGCATTTTTAACCAATTTTTTAAACCAATTTTTCCTTTTTCCCTGAAGAAGACGCATTGCGTTTTTCCCCCGAAAAATTCAATTATGTTTTTCTCCTGAACCGTTTTCGTTGCGTTCTTCCACTCAACTTTTTTCAATTCCTTTTTGTCCTTCAAAACAAATCATCACATTTCTTCTTCTGCAATACACTCTTCTCTGAAGAAGCTCCTTTTTCCCTCTGTCAAAATTAAATTCCATTTTTCCCCTAAACCATTTTCGTTGCATTCTTCCACTTGACCCTTCTTTCGATGCGTTTTTCCTTTGACATTCTAAATTGTGCATTTTTAATGGAAAAAAAATTGGCTTAGCCCTTGGGCCCGCTGCGCTATCCATCAGAGCATTGCGCAATGCCGGAAAAATCCTCCTTACATTTCTCCCGTTACGAACTTGCGTAACGGCGTTATTTATAAAATACTTGCGCGCCCTGCTCCCGTATTTAGGCGGGATAATTAACAGCGGCAATCATTGAATTGTGCGAGGTGCTATAAAAATCCTCCGCGGGCGATTAATTAGAGCGACGAAGATACTTCCGTTTTGCAACGCACGTTTTTTATTGCGTTATTTCTCTGATTGCCGTTCTCGTTATGGGACGCTTTCTTTTTCTTGGGTTATATCGCAGAACCGGAATTTTTACGCCGGATGAGAACTACGCGATTTTTTAGAATTTTTTTCAGTTCGACAGATTGTATGTCAATGGGATTTTGCCATTGGAATCGTTTTGCAGAAAGTTTATGGGAAGTGAGATTTTTCGCGTTGGGACTGTCGCAATGAAATTTTTCATGGAGGGTCGATATGTAAAAATATATATCCAATTTCATCGTAACATTTTGAAGATGGACTCGCTTTGACTTTTCAAAATATTTTATTTTCTATCAATGAATACGATTCTTTTTCATACATATGTCATTTTCATCATTCATTTCGTTTTTCTAGTTGAAAACAAAGGTCGCATTCTGAGAAAATCTGAAATCAGATTGAACATTCTCACTTCACTCACCTCGAAATAATTGTATCTCTGAAGTGGCGCACAAGGCTCCAAGACACTGGAATTCAGCTGAAATGGCTGAGGACAAGGATCCTCGTCGGCCCAAAAAAACACATTTTTTTGGATCGCTTCAGGGGGAATAATCGTGGTGTTGGTTATCACGTCCCACAAAGTCACTCGCCGGATGTCCTCTATTTCGCTCTTTGTAAAAATCCTGGAATCACATAGTTATCAGGCCCATAATTATTAATATCATCACTTCTCAGACACGGCATTGTATGAACATCGCGTATCAATTATTGCTGGGACATGGGTTGTGATTACTGTGAGGAATTCGTGTCCCAGATACACGAGTTCTCAACTTTGTTTACCATCTTCATGAAACATCCCGCATTTTTTATCTGATCCTGAATGTGTAATTTATTTCAAATTATGATAGCATTTACCCATGTAAAAAAACCGAGAGAGGATGTTCAAGAAATATACATGAAAAATAAAATTACGTCCAAAATACACGGAGTGAGCGATGTAAAAGTTAAAAAAAAAAATGAAAACACTCACCCATTGTCGTCATTTTCGAACCAGAATCTATCAGAGTCCCTCAGCTTCAGAAACTGTTCCTTGATAACAGCCTTGAAAAGTTCCCCTGGACCGGAAGTTGACTCCAGCATCCCTCCAACGTACACATCAATGTTGTTCAAATTGTTGTTATGTATTTCAATGAGGTCACTCAGGATTGCTGGATTTTTTTCGAAAAACTCGGGGTTTATTTCGTCCCAAGTCTTTCGGCGAGAGAGTTTTAGGTGAGATCTGGCAGTGTTGTAATCGGGAAGCCCATTATCGCGACCGCGCATTATGTTTAGAGCACCCAAATCACGCCGAGAAAATTCCATGGGGCCAAAAAGGTTGTTACGAATGTCAGTTCCCAACAAATTATCTTCTCTTTCTGCCACTTGCGAGGCCATTCCCATTAGAAGTTCTTCAATAGTGCTGTTCGCGAGAACTTCCTGTAGAAAAACCCGAAAATGGGGGGGATTTGTTTTTAAGCTTACTTTTTTAAGGTGATTGTACCTGTAATTATAAACTGTAACCATTACTTTTTAAGGTAACTTTTTCAGGTAGCTGTAACTGCAACTGTTGCTGTTTTGACGTAAATGTAACTGTTAATGTTTTAATGTAGCTGTACATGTGACTTTGAAAGGTATCTGTGACTGTTACTTTTTAAGATGACCTGTAAGTGTAACTGTTACTGTTTACAGGTAACTGTAACTGTAAATTGTAAGTTTGAGGTAACTGTAAATACTAATTTTTAACGTAACTGTAATGATGACTCTTGAAGTTAATTGTAACTGCTACTATTGAAGATAACTTTTTGAGGTTGCTGTAACTGTAACCGTTGCTGTTTTGATGTAACTGTAACTGTTACTTTTTAAGGTAAATTTAAATGCAACTGTTGCTGTTTTAAGGTAATAGTGACTGTTGATGTTTTAATGTAACTGTATATGCTTTTTTAAAAGTATCTCTGACTGTTGCTTTTAAAGATAACTGTAAGCGTAACTCTTACTTTTAAAATTTTTAAGGTTAAAGTAAATGTAACTGTTGCTGTTTGAAGATGACTGTAAATGTTAATATATTAATGTGACTATATATGTTACTTTTTTGGGTATCTGTAACTATTACTTTTATAAATAACTGTGAGTGTAACTGTTACTGTTTTAAGGTAACTGTAACTGTAAATTTTAGCTATTACTTTTTAAGGTAACTGTGTGATGGTTACTCTTGAAGGTAACTGTAATTGCAATTTTTGAAGGTAACTTTTTGAGGCAGCTGTAACTGTTACTTTTTAAGATAACTGTAACCGTAAACTGTAACTGTTAGTTTCAAATAGCTTTGACTTTTACTTCTCTAGGTAACTATAATGGCTAATCTTGAAAGTAACTGTGACTACAACTTTTGAAGGTAACTTTTTAAGGTAGCTGTAAGCGTAACTGCAACTTTTAAAGGCAGACGTAAATGTAACTGATGATGTTTTAAGATAATTGTAACTGCTGCTGTTTTGATAATTAATTTAACTGTTGATGTTTTAATGTAACTGTTACTTTTTAAAATAACTGTATCTCTAAACTGTAACCGTAAGTTTAAGGTAACTGGTATTTTTTAAGCTAGCTGTAAGTATAAATGTTACTTTTTGAAGGTAACTGTAATTGTAACCGTAACCGTAAGTTAAAGGTAAGTGTAACTATTACTTTTTAAGGAAACTAATGATTACTCTTAAAGTAGCTGTAACTGCAACTTTTGAAGCTAACCTTTTAAGGTAGCTGTAACTGTAACTGCTGTTGTTTTAATGAAACTGTAACTGTAACTGTTGCTGTTTTAAGATAACTGCAACTGTCAATGTTTCATTGTAACTGTATATGTTGATGTTTTACATGTCTGTAAATATTATTTTTTAAGATTACTGTAACTGTAAGTTTAAGGTAACTGCAACTATTACTTTTTAAGGTAATTGTAATGGTTACTCTTGAAAGTAACTGTAACTGTAACTTTTCAAGGGAAAAGTTGATGTTTTAATGTAACTGTATATGTTGATTTTTAAGGTATATGTAAATGTTACTTTTAAGATAACTGTAAGTGTAACTGTTGCTGTTGTAAGGTAAATGTAACTGTAACCATTACAGTTGCTTTTTATAGTAACTGTCACTGTAGTCATGAAAATAGGTTTCCTAAGTAACTGCAACTAGTCATCATCATCAGACCTTAAATCTCCTCTTTTAGGTTAAATTAATCTTTAATGGCACCCTTTTCTTCTTTTTCAATTGTTAATTTCTTTACTGATTAAAAATGATTTTTTACGATCTCTGACTCATGCGAAGTTTTCTCTTTGCTAATTTTGTATGATAATTCAGCTAAAATAAATTAGTAAGCAAACGACTATCACAACAAGTAGAAAAATTACAAATCATTAGTAGAAAATCACTCATTAATACTTGAAAGTCACTTACTTATTGTATATGGCCACTAATAGAATGAAAGAAAATGGTGCCACTAATTCGAGATTTTACACTAACTCTTAGTCAGTTTCTACTAATTTAGTCAAAAAGATGATTCTTCGTCTCATTTGTCATCCAGTTCTCCGAGGTCTCGCGAAATTACAGTTTCGTGTTACGTGTGATTAGAAAAAGTTGAAATAAAAAGTTAGTTGAAAAAGCGAGCACGAAAAAGAGTAGCGACGCAACAAAGTGCCGAGAGACGAGGTCACGTGCGAATCCAGCTAAGCGTGGTTGATTTATGGTAATTCCACTTGTAAATGCACGTTGCGCGCGCGCAGTGCGTAATCCTCGCGAGAGGTATCATCACGAACATCATTGCAATCCAAATCCAACCTAACCTTAACCCTTTAACGGTCAAATGGAACCAGGGCTTTTTTTCCTTCAAATGCTTTTTTTTATTGTATCTTCTGAAATATCTTGTTACAAATGATATGACACCTTCGATGAATAATCTCATTTATCTCATATATTCCATGACTTTTCACGAATTTATAATGATTTTTTTGGACAGTGCGTCATGAGGACGCGGAAAAATGCATCATAAATCTTTATGGAATTTATTTCGTCTCAAAATTTGGTCTCTGACTCATACGTATCAATTTCGAACTACACTTCAAACTTTCCTCATTCCTATGTCAACGCTCGATTCATCGTTACTTTTATGAGCCACTGTGATAACCATAAAACGACTTTTATTTCCTGAAAAATAACACCTCCATGAGGAAGTTATTCCGATAAAATGCCATTTCCACGCTCGCACTTTCAGCCCATTTATTCCGACCAGATACGTGCAAAAACTACGCAAATCTTTCTCACATTCCCCGTAATGCGATTATAAATTACGTTTCTTTGATCAAGACTTTTACCTTTCTTCACGCATTACGTGAATGCTTACGTTTTTTTTGTTTTTTTTTCTTGCATGATGTGTACTTTCATGATGATCATAATTACGCGCGATCTCGGAAAATCGTTGTAACGGCTTTCGATATATTGTTTGCGCATGTTTTTCTCGTCATTGTTACTCGGGGTTTCCAGTAAATGTGGAATAATGGAGAAAAATGAGTGCATGGGATGTGTCAAGGTTTCGGGGGCAGAAGAAACTATTTTCTCTAGAAAAATAAAGTGTTTTGAAGTTTGGGATTGTGCAACTTTGATCATCGTTAGTTCATCCCTGTTTTGTTTCATCCCAGGTTTTTAAACGTCATCGGTGAAATCCAAGATGGCTGCTGATTTGCACTTCGCAATTTTGAAGTTTGATTATGGTTGAACGAAGAATTTTTCAAGGTTTTTTTTCAGGCAGTTTTGTTCGAGAAGTGTGAGCGTTTGAGAAAATATAAGGTTTTGTATCCGTTTCGCTGAATAATTATTTAGAATTACATTTATAGAGTGACAAGCTGAAATTTGATGAATGAATTCAATGCAACGTTCAAAAAAATGTGAACGATTCAAAAGGTTATGATAATTTATTATTTATATCTGTTTTTTTCCGAGTAATAATGATTTATAAAAAAATTACCTATTATTCACACTTTAAATACCCAGGCCTTTCATCATGATAATCACCAATGTTTGACTTAGAGAAAATCTAAGTGATTGAGATGTTATGTTTCTCTTTATTGTTGCGGTTATTTTGAAAAAAATATGACTGTCGGAAATTATCAACACTTTTAATACATCCAATGCAAAACTGTCAGCGTTTGAAAGCCTTTGAAACTGTCGAAACTTTTGGAAAAATGAAAAAATTGTCAACAATGTTGAAACTGAGTGAACTGCTAGAACTGTTTTAAGTATGAAAACTGAGAATGTTTATAAAAAACTTGGAACAAGAAAGTTGTTATAATAGTTATAAATGTTGAGAGTCGCGAAAATTGTCAAAATTCTTTGAAACTGTTCAGCAGAAAGTATAGTAATGGCTAAAAAATGCCAAAATTGTTCATAACTGTATAGGGACGGCGAAACTTGATTTTTTCGAGTAGGTAGTAAATGATATTCAAGCAACAGGGGGGACGTCCTTCATTGTCACATTTCTTCGAATTCAGTATCATGTTTTTTTTCCATGTCGCACAAAAATTAATAGAATGCAATAAGTATCGAAAAATTACGATGAATATTTACAAGTTCGACAAATTTTTATGGACTGTCTAATAAACAACAATAAAATTGGAAAAAATGCTATATGCACTTCCATCACGAAAACATACAGAGATGAACAGGCTTCAATGTCTGTCACATTTGTAACTTATTTTTCAATTTCAAAGACAGTAGGATATAATCACGTATAAAGAAATATGATATTAAACACAACTGATTTAATTTATATGAACATTTTCTAAAATTTTCCTATTATCGTAGAATACGAAAAATTCTATGGAAAGCAATTAGAACAAAAGCTAGATAATAGCTTATCGTAGATATCTTTTTCGAAAGTTAAAAATTTAAAATCCAGAACATAAATTTCTAGTGATTTCTTGATTTCATGAAATAAATTAGAATAAATTAATAAAAAATGGTTCGATTTCGTTGCATCACAACAATAAATTCAAAAAAATTTAATTGGATTACATTTATATAATTTATAATAAACTCAGTTGAATGAAATCAAACGTCCTTGGAATTATATAAAATTTAATTAAAATAGTTTCAGCTTCATGATATTATAAATAACCTAATTAAATTAATTAAGAAAATTAGAGAGTAATTTATATTTAGATACTTCATAATAGAATTGAATTTACCTATAAGATTTTTACTATCAGATTTCGATTTATATTTCATATTGTAAATGACTTGTTACATAAATCCAGTTACAAGGAATTAAAAAATAAGAGATTGTAAACTATATGCAAAAGCTGAATAACTCAAAATATCAAAGACACTGATAATCACGAATTTTTTGAAATCAAATCCTAGAAAATTAAAATTTCAAATCCTTGAGAGAATATATCTCTCAAATAAAACCCTGCCTAAAATTTAATTGCTGACGCCTCTATCCAGCAGTTTTAAAAATTTGATTGTCTACTGCTTTGTTTGTTAAAATTGGGAAAAATAAAACGAACATTCAACTGCCTGAGTCACGTCGTAGCGTGCGCGCGCCGAACCGAATCACTGATTTGAGTTGTTCAGTATAGTTCGTCAGTGAAGCTGTCTTCAGTATACCACGTTCTCGCCAGTTCGTGCGTGCATACACCCTCGAAAATAACAGATTAAAGTGTACTGTAATTTCGTGAGGTGGAATTTTTCTCTCCGAATGGAACTAGTAATAGAGACGAATTCCAAATTCGCGATTGTGCATTTTAAAAACGCGGTCCGTGACATTTTTAGATGTGATTTTGTGATCGCGCTAAGAAATCGGAGTGACGAACAGTGAAAATGGCCGCCATTTGTACAAAATGGCGTCTACAAGAAAGGGATTACGTCGATTGACGCCGATGCTGCGATAAAGTGGCCGAAAAAAGGTGAGTGGAAATCCAAAGATTTTTCTTCGCGGCTGAAAGTTTGTTTTCGGGTTTTAGAGAAGTTGTTATTTTTTCAAAGTGGAATTTGTGCGCGCTGTTGACCTTGGAAAAAGAACTTTCGGTTTGAGTATTTTAGTTACACAGAGAGTAACACAACACTTATATGAGTCATTCCATCGATCTCGAATTTTCTTGAGATGATTCATAGTGTCTTGAACGAAACGATTATATATAGAGATTTTTTCCTCTTGAATTTCAGTTATTTTATTGTAGGGAATACCGACTGAAAAGTTGATTTTTCTCGATTGCCGCGTGTTAGTTTTTCTTTATGATACAATAAGTTGGGGAAAAATGATCAAATTTTTACAAGAGGCCGTTCATAAACCTCGTGTCCTTCTAGGGGAGAGGGGGTTCAAAAACCCGAAATTTGAGTCATGGCTCAAACCGGTCTCGTGCATGTGAGAGGAACATGGTATGACGTCACGTTCTCTCTTTTCACACGCATAAGAACGTTTGAGTGTATTGAAAGTGAGCGCATTCAATCTAGACACTCTGATTGCTTCATTTTGTACGTATATAAAGTTTTGTTAGAGAAAATAGAATCATGAATTAAACTTGTTGGAAGAAAATTTTCTTGCGATCGCAATTTTTATCAAAAAATCGATAAATTTCCAAACTGAAGATTTGAACATTGCATCGGTTGTTCCCCTCTATTAAAAAAAAACTCGCTGAATTGAAAACGATTATAATAATCTGTATAAGCTGCAATTTTGGCAACCACGATATTATGTGGTCAAAGTGCTATTTTCATAGTTAGTTTTATGCTTTAGTAAGGGTTGATTTTCGATGAATGAAAAATTGCCAAAATTTGAACGATTCAAAACTAACTATAACTTTATTTTTCATGAGTTTCTTCTCTATTTTTTATACATTATGAACATCTATCAGCACAAAGTCATTGTATTTTCCAATTTAATAAATTCTATGATATCTGCCATAATAATATATAATATAGATGATTCAAGGGGTTATATACAATTTTTCTCGCGGGAAAAAATGCGATTTCACAATTTTTTTTTGAAAAACAACGAAATATTTTTTGAAAAACTTATTGCCTATTTATTTATCAATGTCACAAGATATTTTAGAAATTTTTTCAGAATGGAATTTTCATAATTAGGTGCACTACAGGATTGTCCCAAAATCCGATGTTTTTTCGCGGTGAGCACAGTTTCTCGAAAACTATTTATCTGAACAGTCTGGATTTTTTGAAGCTTGTTTATAATTATAATAGCCTCTGTGTCAACGAAGGATTTTGAATTTTACTTACTCTTCAACATTTTCAAGTTTTTCAGATTTTCATTGAAAAAGGAAAAAAAAAGGATTATTATGAATATTTTGAAGGAAAAACATAATGAATACACTCTACAAAATTTCTGAAAATTTTCCTTTACAAATTATTGGAATTTTTCAGAATGACGAACGATCTTTGAAGTCTTTAATGTTATTAAATTTTGCAATATTTTCCAAATTCCATCCTACACACTACATATTCGAATTTTTCTAAAAGCTATGAAAATTTTTACATCTGAAGATTTTAAATGATTTTGTGATACTTGTTAGGTTTTTTCAGATTTTTATCGAAAGATTATTTTCTAAAAATCTAATCGTGCATTTTTTCAGGATAAAAGATAATAATCACAACCGACAAAATTTATGAACGTTTTTTCATATTTTACACATTTTTTCAATTTCATCAAATTAATACCATTCTGTAAAATTTAAAAGTTTTATTCATTTGCAAAAATTTTCCAGATTCCAATTGCAATAGAATTTATTGAGAAATTTCTAAGATATAAAAAAATTAGTCCATTACTTGCAAGTTTTTAATTGTTCTCAATGACTGAAAAAAACATAATAAATATTTCAAAGAAATATTCAAAAATGCATGCAATCAAATAAATTTCTAAACGTTTCTTTCAACTCTACAAATTTTTCGAATTTTTCAGAAACACTAACAATCTTCGAACTTTGTCATTGTTTTTGATATTCCGAAATTTTCGAAGTATCAAACATAGTACGAACCTTTGGGAAAAATACCAAATTTTATAAAAATGTGCCCAAGTCATTAGGATTTTCTGTAATTTTTTTCATGTTACTCAAGTTTCTCAGAATTTCATTAAAAAATGCAGAAACATTATCATGCGAATTTCGAAAAAATGTGGCAACGAACACAATCTAAAAAATTCATGAACATTTTTGAAATCCCACGAATTTTTGGGATTCTAAGCTTTTCAAATTTTCGTAAAAAACTTGAACGAAAATCAAGAAATTCACTATCAAATATAATAGCAATGTACAACACAACAAAAATGACCCGAATAAAAGTAAACTTCAGGCATCTTGAAATGCACTGCCGAATGTTTTTGAAAACTGAATATACATGTTTCCAGAAACAATGGTCTCATTTCTGACGCAAACAAATTTTAACGAATCAAAATGACAATTCCCATTCATTCCCGGAGAAAAAAAGTCTTCGCCGTCCCCACATCAAAAGGGGCAAGAAGAATGTCACTCGGAGATTCCAAAACCACGTTCAAGACCCTACACAATGACCGCCCGCGACGCAAGAACAATGAAGACTTTTCTTCTCCGAAAAATAATAAGAATCGTCATTTTAATTTGTTGAAAAAATTGTTTTTCATACAGTCCATTTTCTTATAGACCCATCCATGATTTAAATAGACGATTTAATAGATAATAGATGTCCTGTGTAATCTGCTTCAAAGACGATCTCTTAAATATTCAATAGAGAAATTTCCGACAGTGACTCACATTCGAGTCCCACCACGTGCTGCAGAGACGAATGGCCGGCTGGCCCATCTTGGTCTTGCGGTAATTGCAATTCTCGTCGCGACGGTAAATTCCGGGGGGGATGAGTGTGTGGCCGAAGCGAAAAGCCGCGCTCTGGAAAATGTGACTTATCCCCGGATGAAGGTCCGGCTTGTAGCCGCCGTAACGCGGCAGCTTTTCCCCCAACAATGCCGGCAAATACTCGTACATGATGATGTTCTGCCCGAGACAAAGAAAAAAACCGGTGAAATCGGTGTCGCTGATCGATGACTCGGATCGTTAACCCGCTAGCAGCCGGAAACCAGATTCCCCTCATTTTTCAGTTTTCTGAATCGCAAAAAGGCGCCAGAACAATTTTCCCCTAATCCCCACCCATTTCAAGGTCATGAATCTATCCACAAGACAATGGAATTGAAATTATTACATGCAACGATTGCAAATGTCAACCACGTTATTGCCCGAAGGTAAGAAGTCATCAGACATCATTTTGGCTCATGACCTTCGTACCGTGGAGTGGGATGTGTATGATTTTGAACGAATCCATAAATTTGTCCATCATCTAACCTGCAAAGTGCCAATGACGATTCTCCTCGTCCTCTGGTAAATATCTTCATCGGTCATCTCGGGGTGTTGACTCTGAACTCTGGCAGCTATGACATTATGCCACCGGTAAAAAAGTATGCCGAATGCCAAAAGTGGTGGATGCTGGTTTGTCCTTGGATCACCTAGCACTGGAGAAGCAAACAGAATTTGATTCAAACGTCGGCAAATCATTCACAAGCCTTGACTGCTGATATGTAAAGATGATGATGAGTCTTCATCTCTTCATTCCCAATGTTTTTGCAGATAGGATTTATAAGTCATTCAGACTTGATGTGTCTTCATATGTCTTATAAACTCAAATTTTCATGGACGCTACATATCAGAAATCTTGACTCACGTGAACATTTGGGTTCTGGGTTTGAGTCGTTCGGTGGAAAAAGGAAACTCACGATAAAGTCTTTCAGGGCTCAACATCTGCATGACATTGGGCACCGCGTGGTTGAACAAAGGAGCTCGCATTGTGTTACGTACAGGAAATTGTCTTTTCGGTTCCATCAGGAAACTTCCGTTTTTGAAGGACCTCATCGCGTTTGCCCATGCTTCGCTACTCGAATATATGAAACTCGCGTCTATCCAACTTGTCACTTTGTTTATCTGAAACCTCACGGACTCACAGATATTTTGCCAGTTTTTTAAACCTTTTTTCCTCCTTTTTACGTGTTCAAAGAGTTCCGTGAGTCGTCTTCGGAAAAACTTGCATCAAATTTATTTGGATCATGAGTTTTTTTGTCCACCCAGAATTTTTCAAATAGACAGCGTTACCCGCCATCGTCAGATCTACTACACCTGCAAACATCCTTCAAAGATACGAAAAACACGACTCACAGAACAAAAACGCAACAAATGAATTACCTGTTCCCTAGGACTATTAGGACTATGCCCGGTTTGACGATCATAGTCCGCGCGCAAAAAGGGGATATATTTATCGCCCTGACAGTCTTTGTCAAACATTTGATCACATTTCTCGACATCGATGCGATGGAACTCGATGGGACAACCGCTTTCGCTGGCCATTATAATTTCGGACGAGACCAACTGCCCTGAAATACGCATTGTAAGAGATTCCTTGCGAAAATTCACGACGAAAAGTCCTTAGTCATTTTTCTCTAGGATGGAAATTGACGAGAATATCAACGATTGAAGCCGAGAGTTGACGTCTGACAGACGCGTCACGTGGTTCGCGGATCGTGACGTCAGCGCTTGGCCACGCCCGCTCAAAAACTTCAATCGCTTATATTCCGATTCTTTTACCCCAGATTTTTATAGAAAATCTATTCCTGGCCACATTATGATTAATGTAATGAATTGAAAAGACTGTTTTACTTTACTCGTTCATAATTTGAACAGTTTTGAGTTTAGAACAAAACGTGTGAGGACTTTTATCTTCAGATTTGATCCAAGTATCACTTATGTATAATTTTCTTGGCCTTGAAATAATAGGTGATTCAAAAAATGATTGTTTTAGAAGGAAGGACGAGGTACGTTGGTTGTTTTTCGGGTTTTGGGGGCATGTGAGTATTCAAGTTGTTACCGAAAAACGCAAAAAGAGCAGTCCTATTCCGTATTGATGGCAAACCATCTTCCCCTTGCATGAACAGATCGCTGAGTTTTCGGGGGGAAGGTCTTCCATGACCAGCCATCATGTACACTCCGTCAGCGTACGCAGCTGGCACTTTTCTTGTAAGTCTACTGTCTGGAATTTTTGCAAAAATTCTGTGTTGCTCTACGAAGCTTTTCGTGAAAGTAAAAAATGAAATGTATATGGAAATAACTTTTTTCTTACCAACTGAGCCCCAGTATGGATGAGCTAGATTGTTGAACCAGCCATCGTACCTTTGTTTTTCTGTGTATGAGTGAAGTGTGCCTGTAAGAAAATATACAGTTGGAAATAAAAATTTGCATTGACACAGATTCTTTATTAGTTTTACATAGTATTTTGAGGACATTTGAGTTATGTGTCGTAGAACCGGCGATACGGTATTTTTATCGACGTAACGGTCCGACCTCCATTTACACTTTGGGCCCCCATCGCATTATTAATGACCCGCTCTTTGACTCGAAAATTGTGCTTGACCTAGTGAGCATTAGGATTCTTAAATTATTCATCTCGTTTTCTTTTACCATTTCTATCACTATTTTTGTAGTTTGTTTTGTTTTCTTGAATTCCTTGCACATATAAAAACCACAAAGTGTGAAATTCGTGTTACCAAGTTACACAATACCGAAAATAATGCAAACACGACTTTTAGAAGTACGTTTTTTGCATGAGAAATGGACTCTCGAGGACACTGCTAAATCCCACAAAATTCCCCTCCATTTTTCTACGCTTCCCTTTTTTGTCCTCCATAAAAATTCCTCGCGATTTAATTTCGCAACATCCATTTATTATTCTCCATAATCCTACGATCTAGATCACGAATGATTTCTCATGATTCCTTAATCTGGATCATGGATCACGATTTGGGATTCCATTCGCAAAAACTCTTTTGTAATAATCCCAAAAAAATGTCCTTTTTCGGCCCGTGAAATATGATACGAATTTTATTTCGCTGTTTTCGCGTTCAGCGGATGACGGAAGAAACCGAAAACGAAATTTTTGCAATTTCGTAACGCCGTATATTGTATAATTTGATGCGACGAAAGAGTCTTTTTAACGAGGTAATTCAGCTAATTGCGGCGTATCGCAAGAACTTTGCGATTTCAATCTCGGCGTCGAGAGTGAAAAAGGACTTTTAATCGAGATTAACGTAATCGCTGAAGAAGCTTGATTCGGGGCAAAAGATTCTATCTAGGAATTTTCGAGTTTTTCATAGTGGAAGGCATTCAGATTGGGTGAAAATTATGTAGTGCAATATGGTTTTTGGTACAAGTCTGAAGAAATTCGGAAAATGATGAAGACGATTTCTCTAAATCGTGAACAAGAAATATGATTTTAATTTGTAGCAACTCGTCACATGTTTTTATGGATATAAAAGGCGTATTTTAAAAGACAATATAAAGTAATTCAAATTTTGCAAATTCGCGCGCTCTCCCCAAGCGCTCACCAGATGGCTGCTGGTTTTTTTTCTCATGTTTCAAGTTTTGTGTAGAATGCGTAAATCAAGTGCATGTCTCGTGTTATTGAATATGATACTTTTTGTCGTTCAACTTCGCAGAACACGGAATCGATTCCCACCCGGGAGAAATTTTCTAATTAATTAAATAATCGTTTTTGCAGCTTCATTGTGATTACTTTTTACTGTAAATAATGAATTGTCTTTTTATTTTCCTGAAATATATATTAATAATTATCAACGACTGGGAAGTACTCTGTGAGTTAACTAGTTAATTAGTAAATTAGTAAACTTGTAAATTTGTAAACTAGTTAGCTAGTCAACTAGTAAACTCATTTTTCACATTTTTCTAGCATAATATACGAAACTCTGGAGGATTTCTAAGTATTTTCATAAATTACTTATATTTCCGTAGATTGCTACAGAGTTTAAAAAACTCGATGCTTTGAAATGCGAATTTCGATCTACTATCAGTAATGTCAAGAATGAATGATAAAATTACATTCATATAGATTTTTCATGTTTTATATAGTTTTCCTTTTTGCGTATTTTTGGAATATATAAAAGATCATGTTGCGTTTTCTGACATGTTTATAGATTTATATTATTTTCAGAGTTCGATGCTCTAGAACCCTAAAATTTATAGAACGTAGAGGCATTTGTCGAGATTTTACAGAAAACGGTTTTTCATACAATTCAATCATTTTCATTATGCTTTTTGAGTTTGTATGAATCAATAGATTTTCAATATTCTGTATGGATTTTATAGAGATTTCTAGAATTCGATGATCTAACATTCAAAGTTTTGTAAATTATTAGCATTCACGTAGATTTTTATTTTTCTTGATTATTCATTGGGTTGCGACAATTTTTCTGATTCATATTTTTACCTTATCCTACTTTTTTATAATTTTTCTTTTTTTTTTAATATACACTGCTAACCCACAAAAAATTTTGCTGCAACGTCCCCAATAAAAATTATTTAAAAAACAAGGTTGGGACCTTCAAAAAAATACATAAAAATTTGGTCAAACTGCTCAAAGATGTCAATTTTAAGAATACCTAAAGATAAAGTCAGAACTCTTCTACTGTTTATCCGATACGAAATCATCCATTGTTAAGACAAGGTCCATTACTGGTGCATTTACCCAGCACGTGTGCGCACGTGTATGAAAAATTATGGTCGACTTGTTGACGTCACAAGCGCCGCGTTTCGAAAGCGTTTCGTCATCCGTTGGAAATTATTGTCGGTGTATCGAAAGCAAGAAAAGGAAAAAAAAACGACGATGAGCGTGGTCAACGTTATGTCTAATTTTATAATGATTTATCCTCGAGAATGTTGCTCGCTCTTCCCCGCGAAATTGCGCAAAATCCTTTTTTTGCTCGCGGTTTACGGTTATTTATTGCAAACAAAACTTTAATCGTCGTTTTTCTAATTGAACCTTGATAGGATGAAAAGAGCTTATATGTACCCGGTTTTTAAACGCCATTAGCGAGATCCAAGATGGCGGCTGATTTGCACCTCGCGATTTCAAAGTTGGATTATGCTTCAATGAATCATTTTTTTGGAATTTTTTCTTGATAGTTTTGTTCGAGGAGTGTGAGCGTTTAAGAAAACATAAGGTTTTTGATTCATGTCGCTAAATAACTATGAGAAAATTACGTTTCTAGATTGACAAGCTGAAATCTGATGGAAAATTCAACACGACGTTCAAAAAAATTAAAAAGATTGTGTAAATCGTGATAATTTATTATTGCGGATCACATTTTGGAAGTCATAATGATGAGTGAAAGAAAAAATCATCTGCTATTTACGAGTGTCACTGACACTTTGAGCACCAAATCGATCGATCATGATCATCACGAGTGTTTGACTTCGAGAAAGTCCACGTGGTTGAGACATTACGTTTCACTGGATCGATGACAAAAGGAAGATTTCTATGGAGAAAGTTTTGAGGTCGTGGAATGGCAGATATACGAATAATCGGGGACGCAGTAGACACTTTAAATGTACAGCAAAGCTCCGGCGATTCCAGATCTTCAATTGAATGGCTCTTTGACGGATTTAAAAAAAGAACAGATCTTGACCTACAAAACTCCAAAATCGTAAATTCTGGACCCCAAAGGACGAATTTTCTTGGGGGATCACTGAAATTCCACAATTGCGAAGTACAAAATTATCGGCATTTATTCAATTTTCATGTAAATTTCAAACAATGACACTTGTGCCTCTTTCCTCCAATTCGCACTCGGCAAAACACTCAATAACCGTCATTAAATCCCCTTTTCAAGTCATGAAAATTTCGCAATTGAAATTACTACGTTTACATAGGCCTATAAAAACTCTCGTTCTATCAATATTCTTCTTCTCTTTGTAGAAGATCGTGTTTCAATTACAACGTATTTTTATTCAATTATTGAAATACGTCTTTATCTCCGACCGCGTCGATGTGACTCAGCCTGCGTGGCACACATTATATTTTTACACAAGTAGTAGAACGTGCTGAAGGAGTTCATTGTCCGAGCAGTGAACATAAGAATCACAAAAGTTAAACGGTGTTTTTTTATTTATTTTTTTTTATTACAAAAGTAATTATACGGGAATGGATAACGAACCAGTTGGAAAAAGACGGTAATTAACTTTGAAATTAACAAAGTTATTGACAACCAAAGTTCACTATGAAAAATCAGCGTGGGGGGCGTGGCCTAGCGTGACCGCTCATGGTTTTCGCGCAGCGTGACGCTCCACCCGTGTCAGACTTTCGGGCGTCAGAAATTATTTTCAACTGCCAATAACTCCGACGGATTTAGGTCTAGAAAAAAACTTTCAAGGAATTCTCCTGCCGGATTTTCGCGAAGTAACTGGATATCTATCATGTTTCATTTTTAAGAAACTCTTTGTGCATGAAATGACCGCGCAACATCCGGAACTGTGAGAAATTCGAGGCGCTGGACCTTAACATTGCAACACCGACCCCTTTTGGGACCCCACTGGCCCCCATTCAGAGCAGGTGACCTTCGTGAAACACATGTACGCGCATGGGAAGCCCCGAAAGTTTTGTTCTTTTTCACAGGCTTTCCATTCTCGACTTCAAACTTGTCTCTCGCCCGGAGAACAAGGCCTTCGGTCCCATTAAGGTCGAACTGGAGTGACATTACAAAACGAAGGGCGAAAAAGAATTACTCTTTTTTTGATTGTTCTTATTTTGTTTGCTGGTATCGGATGATCATGATTTATGATAATTAATTTTCGTGCATTTTTTTAAAAAAAATTTTTGACTGATGTCTGGTGTATCCCTATTAGTAATTATTTTGCTCTTTAGACAATCCTTATAAGAAAATGAAATTGCTTATGAGAATTTCGATAAAATCTTATCAGGAAAAAACCTTGTAAAATTTTTTCGATCAATTGTTTAGAAGAAATTTTAGTTTCTCATAAGTTTTTCATAAGCTTACTTCATGAGAAATAGAATTCAGAACAAGTTTTATTTTTTTTTTTTTTTTTGAGGTTTTTATAAGGATCAAAATTACTAGGGATGTTGGGGTTTGAAAATTTGCATATAAGGGATGAAATCGTGAATTTTAATAGAAAGTGATGTTTCTTTTAAATGTGAATTATCGAGTTTTTTCCTGAATTTTTATAAATTGCTTAAGAAATTCAAGACTTATTAAATACTTACATAATTATAACAGATCCATTTTACTGAAAATTCTGCATTTTCCAGAAACTTCTGACTTATTTAAAGAATCTATCCCAATTCTCACGAGAATTCCAAAAATTTGCATAAAATTCAGAAAAAACTCTGAAAATCATTCCATTCGAAGTTCCGAAAATTGTTTGAAATCTAAAGCAACTAAACAAATATCATTCGTTTTTCACCTTTACGAGTATTAAGAAAACTTTCCAGATCTAAAAAAAATATCTATCAAGTTTAAAAAACACAATCTTCAAGTTGTTTTTCTTGTAAAAGCTTTCAGAAAGAATTTGAAAACTTTTCTCCTACCTGAGTAATTCTATACACAGAATTTTGAACCTTTCTGTTATTTTTCCTTGATTATTGATATTTGCAGGTTTGTCATTAACAAGTTTGGAGTTCACGACAAACCACTTTGAAAATTTTTAACGAATCGCGAAGTCCATTCACTTGAACGAAATATTCAAACTAATCTCTTGGAAACGAGTTATGTTGATACTTTAAATACAACTTTTATCAAATTCTTTTTTTTAACCCTAACTAACGAATTCTCCAACATTGAAAAAGTGCCTGAAAAAAATTTACTCATTTATTTTGTCTAAACTTGCTCAAAACTAGGCCAGATTTGCCGAAAAAAATCTAAATTCCCGAATAGGGCCCAAATTCCACCTGTTCTAAACTAGGCCGAAGCTAGTCCAAAGATTTCCAAAAAAACACTGACCGACTTTGGCGATGTTCGAGATCCAAACGATCCAGAGCAAGGCATAAATGAGCCGCGTTTCCCGCAGCATTTTCCGCATTTTCCTCGCGCTGATCCAGCCTCGGATCAGCGCACATGTCTCGGAAAAGTCCCCTCAAACAAATGCACTTTTTCACCGTTTCAACTTGTCTCGACACAAAACATGATGCCCAAAATCGTAGGGGAAAAAGAAAAGAAAAATAAAAAGAACGGACCCCGAAATCACAGTTTCACGCGGCACACGGATCGAACGAGAAAATAAAAGAACAGCCCGAGGAACGACACTTCGGGTCCGTCGGTGGGTCCGACGTTGACTGAAGAACCGAACGAGGGGCCTTTTCCCCCACCGCGTAAGGCCTGAACTACACTTGAGAAAAGACCGACTTATTGCGAGGTGAAAGTCGCCGGCCTATTTGTTTCCTTCATTTATTCATGTGTACGAAGGAGTTGCACGATTGTGCACGAAATTCGCATGGAAAATGTGCGAATGGTCGGTTATTAACAATGCCACGAAAATGGAAAAGTTCCGACATCGGCGATGGGGGTGGTAAAATAATTTAAATATGATTTGTTGGGGAAAATGATGATTGGGACTTGAACAAATTGGGGAGGGGGGGGGGTGTTTGTTGTCATGTTTATTCAAAATAATGTTTTTCATTTTTTTTTATAGAAATTCAAGAAAATCTGGAGAAATAAAAAAATTACGACGAATATCTGTGCGTTGGACAGACTTTTATAAAATTTGGTAGCTTGCAATTTGTATGATGCTTGAAATTTTGAGAATTTTGCAATACTGAAGAATATCGAAAATTTAAGAGGTAGAAAATAACTTTGAAAAATTCAAAGAATTTGTGATTGCACAGAAAATTTATATGAATTTGGTGTATTGTGATAATTATTATACGTATTTTCCATTGTTTCATCAAAATTTGAAAAGTATTGCAAAAATACGAGAAATATCAATGTTTTGAACAAATCGTTGTGAAATTCAGAGAGTTTTTAGTAAAATTGTATTGTAATTAATGTTTTATACATTTTTATAAATAAAATACACTTATGATTGCGAAGATTTTCAGTGTTTTTAAAAAATTGCAGCAAATATTCTTACATTTTCGAAGGAAGTGCACGATTGTGCACAAAATTTGCATGGAAAACGTGCAGTTTGTTGGTTATTAACAATGCCACAAAAATTTTTAAGTACTGAAGAACATGGAAAACTTTAGAGATTGTCAGTCGTTACATTATTAGAAATGAAAAGGATTCGTGGAATTATAGAAAATGTTAATAAATTCTTTATATTCTGATTATTATTTATCATGTTTCTTCAAAATATGCGAGATGATGTATTTTTCATTTTTTGATTAAAATCTGAAAAACATGAAAAGTATTGAAAAAATACGAGATATTTTCATCTTTTAAACGTATATTTATGAGACTTCGAAAATTTTGAGTTTCACTGTATGTGCCTATAGAAATTTTGAGAATTTCGGTATAGAGTAACATTGGAAATTTTAGAAATAGTCAGCAATAATTCGAAAAATTTTCTTAATTCCAGATAATGTCCATGAATTTTGTGTACTACGGTTATTATCACATATTTTCCAAGTATCCAAGATCTATTATTATTTTTTTTTTTTTTATGAAAAAAAAATTCAAATAGTATTGAAAAAATAGGAACAATATCTATCTCTTGAACAAATTTTCGTAAAGTTTAGAAAGTTTGAAGGAGTATATACTGTTTTAGAATTTTTTCAAATTGAAAAACATGGAAATTTTGAAGATTATCCTCAATTCCAAAAAACTCTAATAATCATTATAATACGTTGAATTTCAAAAAATATTCTTAAACATTATACGTTGTGCTCATTATGATATTTCTTTTAAACATGCATTATTATGTTTTTACATGAATCCCTAAAAATCTAAAAAACTAGAAAAATATCAAAAATTACGACGAATGTTAATGATTTCGACAGATTTGCATAAAAGTTGGTAAATTTTGAGTCGTTTGAATCACGTTTGAAATTTTATAGATTATTGATCATTCTCAAAATTTTGAAAAATTTGTAAAATTATAGAAACTGTTGGAACTCAGATGATTAGGTGAAAAGTAGGTAATTTTTCTTTGATAATATATATGCATTATCACGTTTTATTTCTTCCATTTTTCAAAATAAATCTGAAAGATTTAGAAAGTAATGATTAAATATAGAAGATATTCATGGATTCGATAAATTTTCAATAATATTTGAAAGTTTTTAAGTAGTTTGTATTGCTTTTTAAATTTCGAGATTTTCGAAAAATTAGATACCATTAGAAATTTTCAACTCATACAATAATTTTACAAAATTTCAAAAAGTTTGTAGAGTTTCGGCATTTTTGTAAATCATTAGATATTTATTATTATATGTACTGTATATGTATGATAACTGTTTTTATTAATTTTGATAAAAATTGGAAAGTATTGAGTACTTTATATATTTGAAATGGTGAAAATCTTTTACAATCGAAAATGAATGAAATTTGAAATATTGTCAACAACTTCATAAAATTCGAAAAATGTATACGATTTCAGAAAATGTTCACAAATTTAGTTGATGCTGTTCATTATCCCATTTCAAAACGTATACGTTTTTTTTTGTTATTTTTCAAAAAATATAGAAAATATTACCTGAATACTACAAAATATGTATAACGAATCTCAATCAGTAGGATGAATTTAAAAATATTTGAAAGTTTAAATGGAATGTATGATGTGTAAATGACAATCATTTTTGAAAATCTAAGAAACATTGAAAATTGTGAAGACTGCCAATTATTTTACAAAATTCGAAAAACTCGTAGGATTTAAGAATCGTTAACAAATTCTGTAGGTTACACTCTTTTCATATTTTTCAGAACTATCGTATTTCTTGAAAATTTTAATAATTTTTTTCATTAATCCATAAAAAATCTGAAAAACTCAAATACTAAATAAAATTACGAAAAACCATGATGAATTGAACAAACTTCTAAAAAATTTGGTTTGTTTGAAATAGTTTATATACCATCCAACAATTCGAAGATTTTGAAAAACCAGCACCATCCCCACATTTTCTTGCACACTTCAGTTTTCCATGCAGAATCCCAAGGTTCCAAAATCGCCCCTCAGACAAAAATAACCCAATGACTTTGAAACACTTCAAAAGGTTATACGCCAATTATCCCAAAAAATGTCCATAAATTGACGGGACTTGCCCACTGGTAGAACGAGTATTTCGAACAGTACATTTTCGAAAAAAACCTCTTGAACTTGAAAATGTTCGCCGAGCGAAAGTGGGATTCGCCTTATCTCGCAAATCATTAATCATTGCCAATGGCGCGTACTTAAATATAAATCTTGCGTCCTTTCGTAACTCGGCATTGTATTCGATTGCTTATCCTTTTTTTCTTCCTCGGAATCCCCAAGAAATCGAGAAATAATGACGGAATGGCTTCCAGAGCATTAAAAAAAACGAGCTATGCAGTAATTAACCGATTCAGCAATTATTGCACTATTGCTCGGCCTTCAATGATGAATTAAAATTCAATAACTCCATCAGGAAACGCGTTTGATTGACATTCCCAACTGTATAACTATAATACTTTGATACTAAATCACTTCGCTGGAAAAAAAAATCATTTTTCAATCAATTTCGTTCTTCTTTTTTTCATTTTTTATTATCCTCGAGGACGAAAAACAACTCTTTTTAATCGAAAAATTCTATTTTTTCCCCCCTATATTTCCAATATTTAAAAAAAACAGAGCTTTTTCAATGACTTCAATGCCATTCTCAGGAAGTCGCGGTTTTTCAAGGTTCGCCATAAAACGTTCTTTTTCCAGGGCGAGACTTTTATCGCACTTTTACAGCGTCCTAAATAACAATTTATGGACAGCGAATTTTGGATTGAAATAAAAGAGTCAATGATCAATTTCGATTGAATGACGAGACACGTGAGGTAATTGTTGCAGTTTTTTTCTAACGAAACGTGATCGTAAAATTTGCCAGCGGCGAAAAAGACCGACTCGATTAGCATTTTATAATGGCACGAACGATCGATCGAGCTTGCTAAATCCTTCGACAAATTGACCGTGACAAAAAAATTTTCCTTTCGTTTCCAAGTCGTTGATCATTTCGTCGATTTAGTTTTAAGTAAGATGTTTCTTCGTGTCATTGGCTGGGAAATTTTGTAGTTTTTGAAAAAGAACCTAAAACCTTTTTCTCGTATTTTTCTCTCCAAAAATACTAACTGTATAAGTGGTAAGTTAAACATTTTTTCGAAAAGTTATTTGAAGTTTGAATTTTTAACATGAAACTCTGAAAATTCACACAGCAGTCCATCAAAAAAATTTTCAAATATATTTAAAATACTCAAAATCTGTAAATCACTAAAGACACGATTCTCCCAAAAATCTATAAAGTTTTGAATCCTAGAACATCGAATTTGAATCGAATCACAATGGCAAAAACACTAAAAAAAGTAATAAATAATTTACTGAGAGATATTAGGAATGAGCTATATTGTAATATTTTCCAAAAAAAAGTTTTAGTATCCCAAGTACTACAATGTTATAATATTTGAGTAAATATTGATTTGTTATTTGAAATAAAGATTTATATGTATATATTTACCATGGTTTGGAAAGTTATTTAAAAAATTTAACGCGTTACGTTAACGTTACTTGAAAAGAAATAGTAACTCGTTGACGTTACCACTTAAATAAACTTGGAATAAATTGAATGTAAATAATCAAACATCGAAAAACTAAGGCTGAAAAAAAAAAAACAATATTAACGTACTCGTGGTTTTGTTCTATAGAAATTGTTTATTTCGGATATAATAAGAAATGTTAATCCGTACTTTTTCACCCTGAAAAAAATCAATAAGCTTGTTCAAATTTTCATATTTTTCTCAAGTTCACAAAATTTCTGAATATGACATTTGATTCAATGCTAGCAACAAAGAAACAGTCGCAAATTTAATAGATTTTTGGGAGAATTTTAATACCTATCCAGATTTTCAGAATTTTTGAATTGTTTTGTATTTTTCAGTATGTATAAAATGGTGCAGGATTTTCTAGTATTTTTATAAATTCGTACTATTTTTCTGTAATTTGATACATAGATTTGGAGAATTTCATGCTCTATAATTCCAAGTTCATTGAATTTATTTGTTTTTGAGATGATTTTTCAGCAAATAGTGTCTATGAAGATTTTCATTTCCTTCGATTTTTTTGACACTTTTTCAATTTTTCTACGATTTTAAAGATTGTTCAGTATTTCTGGAACTATTCGTATTTCTCAGGATGATAGAATGTTGCAAAATTTCCTAGTATTTTTACATAATTTACATAATTAGTATTTTACATAATTTATTCTGTGTTTTACAGGATTTTCCAGAAAACAGTGTCTTCATAGATTTTTACTTCTTCCGGTACTTTTCGTATTTCTCCAGTTTTTCTATGATTTTCAATGTTGTATATACTTACACGTATTTTTTTCACGTATTTTCTTTCTCTATTTCTAAGTATTTATAGAATGTAGAATTTTGTATTTTTTTGAAAGATATCTCTTTGAATTTCCAGAATAAGATAAAATTGAAAGTTGGAAATTTCTCAAGCATTTCGATTGATTTTGCGATAAACAGTTTCTTTATAGATTAAGAGTAACCTTAATATTTTTTGTATTTTTCACAGAATCATACGATTTGAAAAATTCTCTTATTTTTTTATAGACTTCTATAAACATATATTTTTAGAAGTCAAAGCTCGAGAAGTTGAAGTTTTTCGATTCCTGGAATTACATAAATTTTTCAAAAGCCAAATAACATGAAACTTATCAACATCGAGTATTTCAAGTATTTTTTGTCATACATATACTTTCATGCAAATTTCCAAAATATAACGCTTCAAATTGTGAAAATTTCTAATCAAAAGTAAAAAACCATATTCTTTGTCGATATTTGTGCACAATTTACGAATATTCCACTCTGTTCCATTAAAAATTACAATTATAGAATTTTTTCCTCGAAAAAAAACGAAGTAAAAAATTACTTATATCTTAGTTTCAGGAAATTAATATGTAACGTTTTCGAGTAACGCGTTACTTCGAAACCCTGATATTTACTCACTCGAAATTTCATTTTACAACGTTCATGGTTTACATTCATAAAGAGTTCAACTTCAACTTTTTGCTGCAAGTAAAAATCCAGTGGCAATAAATTCCAAACGCCAATGATTAAGGAAAAATTACGATATTGAAGGCGAGAAAAAAGTGTATTCGTCTTTCTGGTACGTAACGTTAACCAAATAACGAAAATCAAGTTAAACCTGTTTCACTTGACGATGCACCTACTTGAAGTCACATATTTCGCGCACCAAAACGTCTCATTCCAATTTTTTCATCCCAAAATTAGAAATAAATACCAGAAATTAGCGCGACTTTCATTATAAAATTTTCATGGCTTTTCCCAATATCTTTTTTGCGTACATTCAAAATTTAAACAATGACCAGAAGTTTCTTGAAATGATCGAAAAACGGGTTATCCTGAATATTATTGAATTAAGCGTCAAATGAATTTTTATTTGCACTTGTTGATTGGAAGCGTAAGAGATGAATTCTATATCATGTAAATTACTGGGAAAATGAACATGTACGAACTGGCATTTGAATTATTCATAGAATGCATTTGAAAATTATCTGCAAACGCGATTGTTTTTTCTTTGCTTGAGGTTTTTAATTTCCTTCCAAGTTTAATCGAAAGCGAGTTTTTGAAAAAAGAACAAGCTGTCCAATTTATGCCAAGGGCAGAAAAAATTGCCTGACAGGGAAATTCATGTAATCTTGAATCCTAATTACTGGACGAGCTCGAAACGTTATTCAAGTTTCCTGTCAACAATTGAAATTGTTAAAAAATATTTATTCCTGATACAAAAATTAATACTCAATAAATGTAAACTTTTGAAATGAAATTGATAGAGCTTGATTGATCGAAACAACATTTTTTATTTATTTTCAAGTAATTTACTTTAAAGTTCCTTGAATTGATTTCAAAATGGGTTAAACATGTTCACGTAGAAATAACTATAATTTATTTCGATGATTTCGATCTATAGTCTTTCAAAGAATTTCGAAATTTCGCGTTCTTAGTCCACGCCCATTACTTATTTCTTATCCAGGATTGAGTTTCTGGTCCTGGCATTTAATCGATGCCCGTTCTCGCCTGCAGGTATTTTTCCTCAACACACAGATTACCCTAAACCTTACACTGCACGAAAACTAGTTTTTCCGGAAAAATAAATTTATCATTCAATAAGGAATGTAAATTTTGCATTCTCCATATTTGCAATTTTTCGAATTATCAAGGAATCGAACAATTTTGCAACTCAATTAATAAATATTTTGAATTTTTGTTGAACTTGCAATCAATTTCCAAAATGAGTTCCAGTCATTGAAAGATTCAACCAAATTTTTGAAATTAAAATTATGTACGAGAATAATGATTGAATATTAGTATTTTTTTTAATATTGTTATTTTTCAGGGATGGTAGTAAGAAAATAGTAAAAATCTGAGACACTCGAAAAGTATTTCAAAATCAGGACAAATTTAAAACAATTCGAAAAAGTTTTAGGAAATTTAGAAAGTTTAGAGTAGTTTGCGTTAGGTTCAAGATTTTGAAAATATTTTCGAAGTAAAAAACATCAAAAATTTAGAAGATCAATGGATATAAAAATTAAAAATTTTCAGAATTTTAAAACATGTTGATAAATTTTCGAGATAATGTTTATTTTGTATCATGTTTGACATTTCGAAAATTTGAATGACATCAAGCATTTTGAAGATGGTACATAAATGATAAGAATTTAAAAAAATCGTAGAATTTAAAAAAATTCTGTAGGTTGTATTTATTATTATTTTTTAAATATTCGTAATATTTTTTTTATATATTTTACTACAAATCTGAAATATTTGAAAAGTATTCAAAATTATGAATCATCTTGATGTAAAACATGAATTTCTGAAGTCAGTTTTTATTTCTAAAATTTTCTAAAATTGTGAATAATTACAAAACTATGGAAATTATAATAATTTCTAGCTATTTCTTAAAAATTTGAAAAATTTATCAAAATTCAGAAAACGTAAATAAATTTTCCAGGTTGTGTTCTTAATCATATTTTATCCTATTTAATTTCAGAGAATGTTTAAAAATTTCACAAATTGTGGAAAATTTCGAAAATATCGTAAAACTACAGAAACTGAGTAATATCCCACAAAATTTTTTAAATCCAAAAATGTTGCATAGTAAAGATCATCGCTAATTTTCAAATTTTGATAAAAATTCAGAAATTCAGAAAATGTTGATAAATTTTGTAAATTGTGAAAAAACTTTCAAGCTGTTTACATCGAAAATTTTATTGAATTTCAGAGAACCCTTATGAGTTTTGAAGATTGTAGAATATTTTGGAAATTTCGTAAAAATACATAAATGATGTAATATCATTGAAATTTTTTTCAATCAACAAATGTTTCATAGGAAAGATGACTAGTTGTGTAAAAATTTTGGTAAAAAATCAGGCATTTCGAAAAAGTTGATGAATTTTGTAAATTCTGTAAAATTTTGTAAATTGCTTAGAATCTTATTTCCATCAAAATTTTATTGAATTTCAGAGAACACTTACGAATTTCGTAGTGTAGAAAATTTTGTAAAAATACAGAAACTGTGTAATATGTTCAAAAAATTTCCAAATCAACAAATGTATAATAAAAAGGATGATCGGTAATATAAAATATACAAAAAATTTTGGATTTAATCTTTTTGGATTTTCCAGAATGAATTTTTAGTATTTCATAGATTTTCAGTAAAATCCTTCGTATTTTTTTGTGTGTATAAAATTTTCCAAGATTCTCAAGTATTTTCATAGATTTTTAATATTGCTATAGATTGTTTTATAAATTTGATGCTCTAGAATGCGGAAATAAAAAAATAAAAAAAAAAATAGCATATTTAGAGATTTCTAGTACTTTTTAAAGATGTCCATAAAATTTTTGCCTATTTTTTATAATCTACCATCTTCTTCAATTATTAGATAAATTTGTAATAATATAACAAAAACAATTTTCTCAATTTTGTCGAAACAAATCTTCAAGAAATCGAATACAATTCCTCAACATGCAAATTATCCCGAACATACAACTTTTCACGAGTTTCCAGAAAATTGGTATACTTCTCTACAATAAAATTTCCAAAATCACGAAAAAAATTTCAGTTTTCTTCTTCGATTCAAACATGAAAATTTTCCTAACTAATTTCTCAAAAAAGTATATCGAAGTAATGAAAAAATGTTAAAGAATTTCGAATAATTTTCAACAAAAAATTTAATATCATTAATTTCGTCTACAGTAATACCAAATTATGTCTAGCAATAAATGGAGTATAATTGGGACTCTTTGGGACCGTGAAAAAGGCCATAACAATTTCGCACTTCTCCACTTTCTTCTGAACCCGCCCTGGTCAACTTGACCTACTTTTTCAGGGTCGGATTCTCGGGCCCAATTTTTCTCTTCACCCACATTTTTCGAAACATGTATGTAAATAGAAAAAAATTTTAATGTCAAAATGTTGTAACATTATCAAAAATATTGTTTAACAAATTCGTCATTCATTTTAATTCTTATAACTAATTTTTACAATAATCAATAAAAAAATCCACAAATTTAATGACTTTAAGACATTTATTATTTCATGAAGATAAACAAGATCAAGATAATTTTTCACATCCTTTTCTAATACATTTTTACAACCTCGCTCCGTAATTTCGTGTATAACATCTTATTTGTTTATAACTTCGTATAACGTACATAACCGAAAAACTTTTCCAAACGAAAGAAACCAAAAAACGTGATTCTCGTCCTCGTAAAAGCGAAAAACATCCAAAATCTCTTTTTTCAAAATATTCACAAACTTTGCACTACGTATGTACAAAATGTTCTATTTGCAAAAATTCGTTATTTCTAAGCAACGAAAGTATTTTGTGCGTTTTTCAATGACAGAAAAGAAAATTATATTTTATGGAAATTACGGATTTTTTCGTTTTGGACGAAAAAAATGGTTTAGAAGTTGTCTACTTTTTACAAATTCCTGCATGAGCGTGATTACGCTAAAAAAGGTGTAAACCCACAAAATTCACGATCAAATTTATCGATTTCTAATTTCAAAAACATTGCACATTGCCTAAGCAGTCTCGATATCGATAAGTTTATGATCATTGACGGGGCCATTGTTGGCCAATGATTGCTCAATTATTGGCTAATAATAATTGGTCAACGATTTCCCAGTCAATTGTATTTACGACGAAAATACAGTTTTCATTTTGTATTGTCGTTTTCAACAATCTCTAGTCGTGTCAACAAACAAAACTAGAATTTAAAAATAGCAATAAACAACGAAAAACAACGTGGCTCTTAATTTTCATCACGATATTTATGTTCGGAATGTGGGCTATTTCGAAATTATATTAATGTAATTTGTTATATGGTACAATATTTATAACATACATATTATACAAAAGTATTTCTTTTTTCAAATAAAGAATATAAAGTGGATAAAATTGATGTAAATAAATAAAAAGTGATGGAGTTGTTCTGCAGGAAATTTTTGAATTCTGGTGAAAAATGAGAGTAAAATTTAAAGATTTCTGTAAAAATTAAAATGACTCAAGGAATAAGGTGGATTTAAAATATAGATTATTTTTTTGTTTTGTTCTGAATTATTTTTGTTGAAATTGTATTCATTCCAATTTTATCCACTTTAGATTCACTGAAGTGCAGATCAAAAATTTTTTGTTTAATATATATTCGTTCAATATGGCGTTATATATACATTTTCGTACGTATATGACAAATCTCTAATTTTTTTCTAACTTTCTTTTCATGATATTTTGTAGCACCGAAATTTCAGGGCAAATTTTTAATCCAAAAATGTTGGATTTCGGCTATGATTAATTTTTTAAAGATTTTTATTGGCATTTTTCAGTGGATTGTTTTGTATTTTTTTTTTTTTTTTTTTCGAGTATAGGGCTAGATCAAAATTTGCGTTTTTTTAAAAAACTACTTTAAAAATGACGAAACTGAGAAAGTTTGGCTTCCAAATTTTGCATTTACAAATCAGGGTTCGCATATATTTTGAAGTTGAAATTTGAGATGTTATATTTTTGGACTCAAAATTGTACTTTTTATATTTTTTATATATTTTTTTATTGCAAATTTGAGGCTGTAGTTTAAATTTAATTCCACAGTTAACATTACGAATTTTTTAAAATTCAATATCAGACACGAACATTTTTATTCGTTATTGAAATTTTCAAGTTTTATTAACTATTTTGATTCATTTTGTGGAAATTTTCGGTGGCATTTTCTAGTTAATTTTTTCGAGTTTAGTCTTAGATCGAAATTTGTAGTTTTTATAAAAAAAAAAAAATACTCTCAAAAATTTGGATATAAAATTATTGCTTTTTCAGATTTTTAGATCACTCTCAAAATTGAATTCGGCTTTTGTTTTCGAGTGTTAATTTAATAATTCTGAGATTTTTCATCATATTTTTTTATATTTTTGATAAATTTTCTTGTTTTCGATTTGTTGCTAAAGTCGTAAATTTGTTTGGAGTTTACTACACAAATTTTGTGAAATCAAATTAAGACTCAAAGTTTGAAATTTATAATATCAATTTTTAATAGATTCATTCCTTCATTTCTTAAAGATTCTTTGAATTTTTATCTTTTGACTCTGCAATTCATAAGATTCAAAATTTAAAAAACTAAAAAAAGTACAAATATTTCGAAAAATTTTTAATGGCATTTTCTTGTAAATTGTTTATATTTTCGTTTAGTTCAAACTTGGATGAAAATTCGTAGTTTATATTTTTTCGAAAAATATAGTAAGAATTGATAAAAACTTACAAAAACTTGGCTATGAATTTTTAGATAAAAATATTTTCAGATAACTCTCAATATCAAATTCCACTTTTATTTTCGAGTCAAAATTCAAGATACAACTTTCTCGCATTTTAAATTTGCTAATATATTTAACAATTTATTTTTGAATTTTCTAAACAAATTTTATACAATATGATTCTCAACTCAAAGTTTTTTTATTCATAGCATCTATATTTGGTAACTTTCAATTTCTTCGAAATTCTTTTAATTTCAAACTGTGGACTCTGCAACTCCCAAAACTCAAAATTTGAGACAATTTAATAAGACCACCAATATTTCCCAATTCTAAATACTATTGAAACACTCGATTGATTTAAAAAAAGTTTTTTTATTGAATTTTATAGTAGATAATTTGTATTTTTTTCTCCAAGCAATTCCAAATACTTAAAAATAATTTCAATTCTCAATCAAAATATCAGCGACCCTGAAATACTCAAAACTTAGTCCCTATAACCTATATTTTACAAAACAATAAAACTCACAAATCCTAATCATGTAATTTCTTTTGCAATAAATACTGGGATTAGGTGGTTTTTGTGACTCTGCGAAGTTTGGCTTGGTCGAAAGTGCAAATGCTGCCGAGAAGTGCCCCCCGCTCGTTCGACGAATATGGCGATATTTTCAATTCCGCAGATGGCGCTGGCATTGGTGGCGGCGGCGGTGGCGCCATTTTCCCTGCTCCGGCATTTCGCACGTCTGAAAAACAGATCCCAATTGTAAAAACAAAATTTTAAAAATACAGCAAGAACATGAAAATTGCATTTTTTACCCAACGAATTTCTTTACAACCTCAAAACATCGAGATGAAAAAAATTTTCCTTGTCATGACATCCCATTAAGATGACTTGAGTAAAAAACGTTGATGATTTTCATAATAATGGACATACGTGAAATCAGTGATCGCAGCGAGTGCCATCAACTTTTGTGACCAGCTTGGTTTGTGAGAAAACGCACATTGTGAGTGTAAAAGTGTAATTCACAATATTTTTGCATCTGTTAGTGAATTACAATGTTTTTTGTGTACCTTGAGACGGCGGAGTCAGAGTCCCAACGCTCGTAGCTGTCGAAGTGCTCGTCGGACTCTCGGACCTTTCCGGACTCTTTCCATTTATTTGCTTCGTTCCGTTTGGTCCGAGTTGACTCGTGCCTGCCATTTTTTGTTCCTTTTTCTGGGCAATAGTGCAAAAAAATGATGATGTTGAAAGTATTGAGTACAAATGACCGATTCAAAGCTCACCAATTTGTGTTTCCTCTTCTTGCTCTCCTCCTCAGAACTCATCATCTCCTGGACCTTGACCAACCGTTTTTGGTGCCTCACGACTTTCTGCTCATCCCTCAGCCTCTGCTCAGCTTTATTCGTCGCCTCGGACAGAGCGTCCTTGAGATGCCCACTGAGTTTGAAGTGAGGCCTCTCAGGAGGCGCCACCTTGCGGTCACCACTCGACCTTTCGCGCGTGGCATTGAAAAATGGATGAGCCATTAGCCGTGGCACCGTTGGCAGATCCTGCTTCAAAGCCTTAGGAGACAATATCACTTCCAGCAGGTTCCTGAAGTTGCTATCACAGTTGGGCAAATCCGAGCACGTGGCCTCCAGCAATGGTCTACCAAAGGCCATCTCGTACAGCACGTGGCCAAACGCGTACACGTCCACTTGTGTCTTCAAAACAAACAAATCCCACGTCAGAATGACCTCCCAACAAGACGACGTCCAACATACTCACGGTCGCGTGGAGTTTTCGCCTCTGAACCACGTAGGGCCTGTAAAACGTTGGCAACCCGAGAAGACCATTTTCTATGTCCAGGAGTTTGGCGCCAGTCGGTGTTACGAGCACGTTGCCGGTGTGCAAATGGCCGTAGGGCAGGCCTTTCTCGTGGAGAAAATTAAGGGCTTCTAAAATCTGGAACAGATCGAATGATTTGGAATCTTGTTCTTTCAAGGGTCGAAAGAGCTTTGGAACACGAATTTACTTCGTATCCGTAAACAGCGATCTCCGTCAGCCCCAGAGATTTGGGCTGTTTGGGGTTCCCGTATTTCTTTATAAAAGGTTGCTTTGGTTTGGTGTTGCAGAGTACGTCCCTCAAGCTCCCCTCGGCGTGAAAAGTCCTGATCGTGAGGGCGCCGTTTTCGCTGACGTGCTGGTGGAGTATGGGCTCGACGTTGGGGTGTTTCAGGGTACTCAGGCTCTTGAACACACCCTGCATTTCTTTGTCCTGGAGATGCTTGTCTGGTCCGAACTCCACCCAAGCCAGGAGTAGCTCTTGTTTTGGGCTCTGGCGATTCTTCACCGTGTAGTAGTGTTTTCTCAACCTCCATCCCATGTCGGGAATGGCTTTGCCTACTTCGAAGTTGGCATCGCTTCGGAGGGCGAGGGACACTTGCTGCAGTGCTATTTCTTCGGGACAAATAATTTTGTTAGACTCTAAACTGCAATATATATTTGTTATACTCGTGTTTTCATTCGTACCATGTAAGGGTGCGGTGTAATTTTCTGGGTCGAGGAACTTTTTCATAGACAGCGACGAGGCCAGTATCGGATTCATTAGTACGATGTTGAGGTAATTCTGCAATGGAGAAGTTTAAATTTCACTGTTGGTTTTTATAAGCACAGTAGTTTTGCATTGTGGCATTCACCAAAAAATTATTCTGAAATATTATTTATTTCGTTTTATGAATATGAGTTTTGCTTTAGTGCAGAATTCTTGATTTTTTTTTTTTTTGTGAATTTTGAAAGAAGAATTTGGGAATAATGCTGAACCTGAAGTGCAACTTGTCGTTGAGCTACGAAATCAGGTTCCATGTTTCCGATGATTCGTTTTGGTGGCAAAGGCAAAGGAAAATTCGAGATGGATAACGTGCTGTTGAGCTGGATGAAGTCATTGTAACGCCGACAAACTCGCCAAGATTTATCCGGAAACGGGCCCCTCTGCACTTTGATTACGTATTCCTAAGATAGTTTATTGAAAATTTAGAAATTGGGTTTTTTTATGTGGATATTTGTTCGTAGCATCTCTTTTAAAAATTAAATTATGAACCAAACTATGTAACATCAATTGAATGAAACATCGTTACAATGATCAAATATTTCATTCTCTAATATTGTTTATTCAAAATACATTTATAAATATTAAATATCTACGCAGTAAATGAAGATACATTCATTTATTATCTCTCAATCAATTTCAATTTGTTCCTTGAAAAATTCTGAAAGTGTAGTAGGTTTTGTTTTTTTTGAAACTATAATTATTTTGCCATATAATTTAGGCTACTTTGGTTATTTCATTTCTAAACAAATGCATCGTTATTAATCAACTATTTATTAAATTGAAAACTTTTGTAGATAAGAATTTTTTATTTGAATTGCATTTTATTATTGGATTATGTTCCCTAAAATAAAATTTTTCATAGTGTTTCTATCAAAGATTGAATATGAAAAAAATGTAAACAACATGTATCCAATAAAGTATTGTTAAACTATTTAAAATTTGCATTCGAATTATTAATTCATTAATTCTATTCATTTTGAGATTATTTCATCTCAGATAATTAGTTTGCGTTTTTTTTGCGTGAATGTTTCTTATAGCATCTAAGTCAAAATGAAAATATCAGAAAAATTTAAATAATAACTCGTATAAAAAAGATCGATATCATTATAAAGATTAAATTTTACTCTATAATATGCATTATTTACAATTCAACTATTCATGACCCTATAATTAATTTATAATAATTAATCGATGAAAAATTTTAAAATATCATAGACATTTATTTTGTCAGAACATTTTCTACATGATAATTTGTTAGTCTTTGGCTTATTAATTCATAGAGAAATGTATTGATTTTAACATTTAAATATTGACCAGATTGAAAAATTTAATAGAGTAATTTATTATTAAATTCTTGTATCTCATTCTCGGTCATTAAGGTGGGGTTTTTTCGTATAGAAATTTCGAATAACATTTGTATATAAATTGAGATATTGAATAAATATAAACAATATTAAACAATCAACTGTTATTAGATGAATATTCAATTTGATCATATATGCATTATCAGTAACATAATTTTAAACAATATTATAAATTATGAGAATAATCTGATTTTTTTTTTTGAAAGTAATTGAAATTTATTGTATGCTGTGTAATAAATGGAAATTTCTTAATAAATTGAATTATAATCGATTTCAATTCATTAATTACGAAAGTCTTGAATACTACTAGATTTAATTCTTTTGAAAATATATTTCTAATTGGCATAGATCTAAAAATATGAGAAAAACAAATTTGAATATTTTTTTCCTGCGGTTCGTGATGAAATCGATCAGCTGTTGACGATTTGAATCGACCAATCGGATTTCAGCATTTCTTTAGAACAATGCTTAAGGCACTCTCTGATTGGCTATCTCAAATTGTAAATGCTTCCTATCAATTGCTATCTAAAATTCGCATTCCAAGTACTCCGGCAATCTCAGAGCCCTTTGTACATGAAAATATGCACCCTTATATACATGTTCAATGTCGCCCCTACCGTGTGGGAATCGATGATCTGTGCATTTTCGATGGTGGCCGAAATTTGTTCTGTGTCGTCCAGGAGCACTTTATTCGTATAAGTTTTCTCGAAGAGAGCCATTTGAATAATCCGGAAAATCGGAAAATACTCCGTTCAGGCGCCATAAATTTCCCAATTCACCACTGTCACTACATGTCAACGCGACGCCTCCCAAACGCCTAAACTTCATTTCAGCATTGGTTTCCGAAAACTTGCCAAATTTATACAACCAATTTGCAAGCCCAAAAACGCGTCCCAAATTATCGGCCCCGCCCACAACGGGCAACACTTTCGAGAAAAAATATTCGCGACTTTACGATGTATTTTGGTTCTGTCAAAATCAGTCAGCTGATAACAGCTGATAATCCAGAGAAAATTCTTGGTACTCGATATATATCGATACATGGAGTGAGTATCGATCGTAAATTTGAATTTTTGAATCTGTAGCTTCCCGACATAACAGACAATGTCACGTATGCCATAGCGTTTTAAATTTTATCAGAATGTCCTGTGAAATGAGCTTCATGGCATGTGTGACTTTTTTTGATATTCCGGGAAGTCAAATAAACCTTTTTAGTTTATGGTAAATAGAGATAGGTTGTTTTTGAAATTCAAAATTTACGTTTTTTTTCGAAGCGTGATATACGATGTCTTGAAAATTCAAAATGGCGGCTGCCATTTCAGTCCCCGAGATAAATTCAAAAAAAAAAATGGAAATTCTTTTTGTATCAGTTTTTGCAGGTATTTGCGTATCGAAATATGTATTTTGCGTGGCCGGTGATGACCGTTATCTGCATGATCTGCATTACCGACGGTTAGCAGACAGCTCGCGAAAGCGAAATCCGCACGTTTTGGCCGTTAGTGGGTTGTTTCTGCGCGCGCGAGGAGCAACGTTTTTCGCGTTTCCCCGTAATTCGCGATCTCGGCCGCGTTTTTCAGCAAAACAAACGGAATTCGCCGGCTTTTTTCTTCGCGTTTCCCGCAGCGCGAGAAACCTTTTCGGATATCGCGGGATACGCGCGATCGGTTTTGTACGCGGCGCGTACCTTTTTAGCAGTGATCTTCGTAGTGTTTAAGTGAGCGTGCGAATTTTGGATTTTGGATTTTTGCCGCCAAAATGAAGCTCGTTTACCCGTCGAGGGTCGAGGGTTGGCTGAACGTTTGTGGTGAGATTTTTGAAAATATTTGGGCATTGGGAATTGGCTGAATGGATTTTGTTTATTTTCTGTAGTTTCTAGAATGGGAATCGTTATTTTCGTACGAGATTGATGAATTTTCGTAGTATGTACAGGACATTTGAATTTTTTTTTGGAGTTTATTAGGAGTTTTTGAATTTTGTAGAATCCCACTTGACGTGTTATTTTTTTACTAAGTAGAATTAATTATTTTTTTAGGAATGTTTGCGAAAATTATTGCAAATAAAGTATATAATCATTTTGAGGAATTTCGGAAAATTTTTATTCATGTTTTTTTTCGAGAGAATATGTTTTCAAATTACTTCGTACATGATTTATTAATTTTTTTTAATCGATAATATAGGGCAAATTACGAAAATTTACGATACATTTCGTTGCTATATACATTTTTTTATTCGTTATCTGCATTATTGTTAAAATACATTTGTTTATATATTTTATATTCATTTATTTTATCGTACATACCAGACGCGTAGGCAGAGGGGGGTTTTGAGGGTTCAAAATTCTGATAAAATCAATCAATATTTCATGTAAAAATGAAAAAAGTTACATGGATAAACAATAAAAATATAAGTTACAAAAAAATGCATGAAAACGTTAGCAGTATGTATATTTAGTAAAAAGTAAAAATGATCAAAACTTGGGATTCCGTAGACAAATTGAATCAGAAAAATGGTTGCAATCCAGTGAATAATCGAGAAAAAGAAAAATCTACGAAAATGCTAAAAATTTACAAAAATTTGAATCTTACATCATCGAATTCGAGGAATATATATAATATCCATATAAAAGTATTGAACATCTTTCGATTCATACAAACTCTCAAAGAATAATGAAATTTATTGAATTCCATGGAAAAACTATTTCCCGAAAAATTTCGACAAACGCCTCTACGATCTGAAAATTTTGGGATTCTGGAGCATCAATTTTTAAATATACTCTAAATCTATACAAATTGTAGAAAATCCAACAAAATCTTATAAATATTCCAAAAATACAAAAAAAGAATAACGATATAAAACATGGAAAATCTTTGTTAATGTTATTTTATCAATAATTCTTACAATTAATAAAAATATATCGAAATTCGCGGTTTGAAGCATCTAGTTTCTTAAATCTCTGTAGAAATCTACAAAAATGTTAGTAATCTATTAAAATACTCAGAAATTCTCCAGGGTTTCGTATATTACACTAGACAAATGTGAGCAGTTATTTTACTAGTTTACTAGCTAACTAGTTTACTAGCTTACCAGTTTACAAGTTTACTAGTTTACTAGCTTACCTGTTTACTAGTTTACTAATTTGCTTGTTAACGAGTTTACTGGTTTAGTAGTTCACTAATTTACTAGTTCACTAGTTGACCAGCTTACTAGTTTCTATTTAACTAGCTTACTAGTTTACTAGCTCACTAGTGTACCAGTTTACTATTACAAAGTTGACAAGTTTACTAGTTTACTAAACAACTAACTTACTTGTGAGCGAGTTAGCTAGTTTACTATTTTTCTTTTTCACTTGTTTACTGTTTTACAATCTCAGTAGTTTACTAGTTTACTAGTCTACTTGTTTACTAGTTTAGTACTTGACTAGCTTACTAGTTTGCTAGCTTACCTGTTTATTAGAAATTTTTCAGTACATAAAATTTATGAAGAAATATTTCTGTGGCTTCCCGCCATAATCGAGAAAGTCGCACATGCCATAACGTTCAAAATTTTATCAGAATATCATGTTAACTGAGCCTTATGGCACAAGCGACATTCTTGATTATGGCGGGAAAGTAAAGAATTATCTTAGAAATTTATTTAACTTCCTTGCTTGGAGAATAAATATTAATATAATAGTATAGTTATATAAAATTTTAGAAATTATTCTAGAAGTTTATATAGAAATAACGATAAAAATATATGCAATCAATTGATACAATTTTTACAATTTAACATACGTTCAACTGTAGAAATAATAAAAAAATATGGAATGAAAGTATTGAAAATCCTCATAAAAGAAATCTTCGTCTGTAAAATCTATTGAGCGATCCATATAAATATTAGAAATATAAAAAAATACCAGAAAACTTGACAAAATTTGATGAATAATATACCATACGAAAATAATATAAATTTATGATGTGCCTTTTATCTGTGTGTTTAAAATTTCCTAAAAAATCAATTCAAATGTATAGACTTTTTGAAGTTTGATTCTTAAATCATCGAATTTTAGAAAGTTTTATAAAAACTGATATTACTTATTATCAAATGATCCTTAAAGCAGTAAAAATACCAAAAGTATAAGTAAAAAAGTTCAATCCTCAATTACTGCTTGAAAATCATGAAAATTAAATTCCATTATTTATGAACATGAAAAATGTGCAACTTCAGATTGATTAAGTCGTATAACTTTGAAATTCCAAAATGTCAATTATTTCAAAATCACTTTTTTGTAACATATTGTCAGAGATTAAAAATTATGAAATCCAGGAAGAAAAATATTTTTTAGAAAAACCCCTTCTGAAAATTTGTTCTGCCTACGCTCCTGATATATACCTTAAAATACATAATTTTTTATTTAATAAATATTAATTAGAAGTCTTATTAATTGTTTTGTGATTGTCAAAAATACGGTATTTTCGGGAAATATTAAAAATTTTGTAAATTTTCGTATTTTTCTCTCTGTTGTACCCCCCCCCCCCTCACCCACCTCCTAAATAGTAACAGCTTACAATTTTTTTCTCTTAAAACGAATATATTTTAAATTTAGGTATTGTTTCTTTTTTTTATTTACTACAAATAATATTGAAATTTTGGAACATTGGATTAAAAGATCTATAAATTCCGATGTATGCAATCGAGGAAAATAGCACGGTTTTGTTTTTGCTCTTTTGAGTGAAATCGAGAATTCGCGATCTCTTTTTTCTTTTCATATGCTAAATTAAGGCGCAAAATCTCGCTAGGATTGGCGATGCAAATAAAGAAACGGCGTGAAAGTCGTTTTTAGATAAGGACTTCTTTGTTTTGGAATTTCAAAGGGTAAAAAAGTCATGATTCATTCTTTTTTCCCTGGTTACGTAATTGCAATTATCGTAAGTCCGAAAACTTGGCAAATAGATTTTTTTTTATTAAAAATCTTGGTAGGTGAAAGAAAAAATTTATTTTTGAACACATTATACACCCAAAAACAAAAGAGTCAATAAGGTTTACAAATTTATTGAATTTGAAAAAATTATCGAAGAACTGTATTTTCATAATACTGATTATTAGAAAATTTGAAAAGTTTGAGTTTGTGAAAGATTTAAGGATAAGAAAATTTGTAAACCTGTAAACGAAACAATCCGTTCACATTTTTTGAACTTTTGAAAGTCTTCGAAGTTACCAATGATGTTGCAAAATTTGCTGACAACTAAAAATTTGAGCAAGTTTTTTAAAACGAACAAGAATTTTCGAAAACTAAGTTGTATTTATAAGTCAATCATAACTTTATTTTGTTCTCGTTTTATCATTTTAATTTTTATTATATACGTATATTTTCTTTCCAACCTTTTTTTCTGGAACTATATTAAACTTGTAAAGAATTCACACGAAATTCTTAAGGTGTATTGAACAATGTGTCGAAGTTGAAAAGAAATTTTCTTTCCTCGAAATTTCTCGAAATCGTTGAAAATTGGAAAAAAATTGAATTTTTTCAATTGAAGGTCTTGATTAGTTAGAAATTACGAAAGAAAGTTGAATGTTTTGAAAATATTAAGGGTTCTTTCAAACAAAAACATTTTTAAATATATTAACATTAGGATGACTAGAATTTTTAAAATCTGGTAAAATCCAATAAAGTGCTATTATGTTCTTCAAAATTATAGATGATTATTGAAAATTTTTATACATTCAAATTGAATTCGATTCCTAAAATTTACTTGAATTTTTGAAAAAAAATACGTTAGATTTAGAAAATTTTGCTTTTCATTTTCTTATATTTCGCTTTTACAATATAGTAGTTTTTCATTGAAATATTATGATTTCATTCGTTTTTTTTTTACATTATTTTCAGTTTAATTAATTATATCCTCAAAAGGGACCATACTCGCAAAATCCAAAATATCAAATTGAAAACGGAATAATTTTTAAACAAATTTTGAGAAACTTGAAATTTTACATGAGATATGTATAATAAATCTCTGTAATTTAAAGCCATGATAAATTTCAAATTTTGGACAGAATCAAAGAAACAGTTAATTGCACTGATTCCATAATTTTGAAAATTTCAAGAGTTTTATCAATGAAGAAAATTACCGATTTCTGAGTAAAGAAGTTAATCACAAATTTCTGTGATCTAGTAAAACTTCACGAATAATTAAATTATTCTTATAAATTACCAATGATTATAAAAAATTGCTGAACCTCAAAATTCAATGAAGTTTTAGAAAGCACCCACTAGAATTTCCGAAAATGACCTAATATACTGGATTTCATACATTATTTATGTAAAATTTTGCATTTTATATGAAATTGAACTGCTGTTCAAATAAATTCTTTGTTGCTTTGCTCAGTTCCTAATTCTTGAAACATAATTATATACTCATTAACTTAACCTAAAATCACATGTTCAATTCATAGCACATCGAATTCAAAAACAAAATTACCCCCCCAAAAAATTTCACCAAACCATTGACCGTTCGGTGACATGTAAATTCCTATAAAATCCTCGATACTCAAAAAGCGTCTGCACTTGACAATCGTGTTTGCCCGGCGCAAAGATGACGGGATTTTTTTCAGCGTTGGTTTTTTGAGTACCTCCATGGTAAGAATAAAAAGGAGAATAAACTCGAGCTAACCGTAACGGATGAATTCACATTGACACAATATTATTGTCTCTTGTGTAAGAAGGAAAGATGAATCAGTGGGTGATTTTGCGCAATTGGCACAAGGTGAATCATTTTTTTCTTTGAAGGTGCTTCGTTCATGGGCTTTTTCAGGTTTCACATGTCAGGAATAATAAGAGTACAATTCGGTAGAACCCAGTTTTAAGCAATATTTCGCTGAAGGAGAATTCAATTATTCAAACGCAAGATAATTCTCTTGGAGACATTTGAATGTTGGGAAAATAAAGAAATTTCGCGTATTATTTATAGCCAAATGTGGAGTAACTTTCGATTCCCAGATCGACTTATCTTTGGATTCTGTATCTCACTTATGTAAGATTTTTATCCAGTCCTGTTATCAGCCAGAAACTCAATCCTTAGATGGAATAGTCGTGCTTTTTTTTAGCATAAACCAGAAAGTTAGACTTTCGTAACCTAATCAATCAATCAATAAATTTTAAAAGCAATCGCAACATTGCTAAAAATTTTGTTGGGGTTTCAGTATGGAATATTTCTGGAGGGTTTTTAATTCCTGATTGATTTGGCAATTCGAGCTTGTGTATGGTTTTTGTTCTGTACATTGTTCCCGGTGCAAAAGGAGACGAATGGAACCGACATGGCTGGCGTAACTGTCCGCTTGTCGTAATGCGCGGTACATGTCCCTTTGTGAAACTCGTAACCAAGTGAGCAAGGGGCGCACGTACGGAATTCTACGTGATCACTCGCGGGCCACTTCCCGAGACTCGAATTATATCACGTGGAAACGAAAATAAAGTTTATATTCCAATTGCGAAATTCGGGAATTATGGTATTTCAAAGTTATAGGCACACGTGAAGGCAAAAAACGTACCCCAAAAGAAAAAATCCATAGGAATTTCAATTTATTCATATTATTTACTATTGAAATGTTTTCGACGGTAAAATTGTCCCTCGAAAAGTTTTATTCGATATCAACGATCGGGATAATGTGAAGGTAATAAACAAAAATAGTTCTTTACACATTCCCTCCTTTGAATTTGAATTTTGACGAAAATTATGTTAAAACTATACTCTCGTTTGAACTCAAGTTTTTGGAGAACGCTTTTTTCGTTCTACACAGGAAAACTGTCCTTTGCCCGATCAAGCTGATCTCTTATGAATAAATCATGAAAACTCGTGCCTTGTACGTACACGAATTCGATCATGAGCGGAATACGCAATTTCATATCTGATTACGTTATTTCGACTGCTCTTTGCGTATTTTTAGACGTTCCATATTTATATTCATTCAGAAAAATGAATGGAATAATATTCGACGCAGCAATATTATATTCTTTTTTTTTTTTATAAAATAGTTGATTTTTTTCATTTCAAGAGCTGTATTTTCATGTGCAGTTTTAGCCAGACTTGCGCTACGCGAAATTTTCCTCTCGTGAGGGAAATTCTCGTTGCCCGGAAAAGATCGATTTTGTTTCGATCGGCGGTATAACGAGATCGAAGTGTCGCGTTTAGAAACCGGACTTTCTAATGTGATCCGCGCGACTAGTTTTCCCAGCGGTCCGAGAGATAACAGAAATAACAATTCGCAGGTTGATTTCGTCATCTGCGTTTGGTTCGCTATCTGAGAGCTTTCGCAACTTGAATCACTCCCGCGTTGAGCGCTGAAATTGTCGTCCGCAGTATGAACAATGCTACTGTTATTCATTTTGATCCCGGTTGATGATTTTTCATGATTTATGTCACTTGAGTGTACGGATTAATTGAAAAAAAGGTTTAACCGGAATTTTTAGGAGGAGGCGTCTGGAGAGATACCACAGGGAATCCCATTAATCCATTCATGCGAGTCACTTATTAGAAGACGAGGCATTTGGATATTTTAAGAGAGTCATAATTATGTACTCCCACCAGGCCCATGAACAGAAACCTGTATTTGGGCGACGGGGGTTCAACTTTTACGTTGTACTTGTAGAGTAACAAGGAATTGAAACCGATTTAGTTTGACGGTACATGGTCCATTTATATAAATGTAGATAATAAATGTAGATTAAAGAAGAACATGAATTAATTGATTAATAAAGTAATAATCAAATATATAAGGCAATATCAAAACATCATCTGTTTTCAACAACTTCTACTTTATAAATTGAATTTTTGTTATATTTTCAGCAAATTTACCACAAGCAACTCAATAGTTACAGATACACATTTGCAAAAAACACGTTTATTATTTCTTTTTCACATTTCGATGTATAACGAATGCATAATGAATAAAAAAAGAAACACTTTTTATTACTACACTGTACACATATTTTATGATTTAAAGGGTTATACACCGTTTTTGAGGACGGTTTGGATTATTTTTTATTGTGTATAGCACATTTATTAACAAGTAACGATAACAGGAACGAGTTCCTTTTTTTTGGTAACGAGTAACGGTAATCATGTTATTCATTTCACATATGTATCATCAAGTTTTAAGGACGATTATTAGTAACTTTTTAAGAAATTTTTTGAAAGTTGGATGTAAGTAATTTTATAACTTCCTTATTTTCAGATTGTAGAATTTTATAATTTTAGTTGAAACAAAGTGATACATTAGTAATTTATGGACAATTATCGACTAAGAGTGTGATGCTTTTTCACTTTTTATTAGAAATTTTTACAATTCTAGCAATAAATTTTAGAATTCTGCATATCAATGCATGAAAATACTAGAAACTTTAATTCCTAAAACCTTAAGCAGGATCCCTTAAATCTATAGATTATGCTCAAAAACCTTACGTAATTTTAAGAATACAGAAAAAAAAAGAAAATACGAAAAATGCTAGATATTATTTACTTTTTTTAAGAAGCTTTTAGATTCTTCGAATATTTCTGTAATTCCAGAAATCAAGAAACTGATTTCTCGAGCATTGAATTCTAATAATATAATATGTGTATAGAAAACCATGAAAATACTAGAAAAATGTTCAAATTTTAAAATCTGTTAAAAATTAAAAAAATATTGACGACACTCTGAATCTATGAAGAAACTTATTTAATCTGATTTTTGAAAGTCAAAGAGATATTTTCGAAAAAAACTTAAAATTTTCTAACATTCTATAAATACTAGAAAATACAAAAAGAAAATACATGTATAGAAAAATACAAGTATATCTATGCAGTATTAAAAAATCTATACAACTTTCAAAACTAGAGCATCGAATTCCAGAAAATTATACAGGAATATACGAGAAAACTGAACAATCCTTCAAATCGTGGAAAAACTAATGAAATACGAAGGATACTGAAAAAAATATGAACCTATTGAGACACCTGTTTTCCGAAAAATTCTTTCAGAACATGAAAAATTTAATGAACTTGACATTTTAGAGCTCGCAATTCTCGAAATCCATGTATATATAAAAAATTATATCAAAATGCTCAAAGTACATAAAAATAGTAGAAAATCCTGCAAAATTTTATGCATCCTAAAAAATACCAATAGATTCAGAAATAATGAACAATCCTTCAAATCGTAGAAAAACTGAAGAAATAAGAAAAATACAAGAAGAAATAAATATCTATTGAGATGCTGCTTTTTGAAAAATCCTTTGAACACGTAAAATTTAATAAACTCCAAATTTTACAGTTCGAAATTCTCAGAATCTATAACAATTTAAATGAAAATGCTAGAAATATCTAAAAATACTATAAAATCATGTAACTAGATCTTGAAAAATACGAATAGTTTCAGAAATACCGAACAATCCTTCAAATCGTAGAAGATTATATACGAAAAATACCAAAAAAAAAAAAAAAATGAAACTCATTTCAGACGCGGTTTTCTGACCAATATCATGCAATGCAAGATATAAAAATTTTTATCAAAACGTAAAAATCAATAATATAAGCATTGCATCGAAATCATTTAAAAGATCTCGTTGGGGGGAGTTTTAACCCCCCCCCCCCCGGTCCGTACGGGCCTGACTCCCACCGTTTACCTGCGTTTTTTTGAATTTCTTTACGTTGACATTCAGAGCACTGGGCAGAAATCGCATTGCACAAAAACCTACTAGGGCTCTAAGATTTTTTTGTGCTCTCTCAATTTCAAAAAAAAAATATTATAAAATAATCCGTTCTTCACTTTGGAATGTTCAACAATAATACAAAATTTTATTTGAGATGGTACAACAAATTATGAAATCACGAACGATATTCAGTAAAATGGCCGGCTTGGAAATTTTCCATTAAAGCGAGAGCTCGAAAAATGAATGTGGAATAATTATACAGTAAGAGAAAGTTGGAAGTACATAAATAAAAGTACTGGTAATTTTGCCGTCAAATTCGAAAAAAGAGCCAATTGTAGACTCATTTTCACGCACGTCAATTAGTAAAGAATGTGGGGCAAAGCGAAAATGGAAGAATTTCCGGAAAAATAAACAACCGCCCGATCTCGCGTTTTAACCGTGAAAGTACATTTACTGGGTGTAAGCGAGTTCAGGGATTTCTTAGGCGCGAAACTTGATTGCTAAACCGCGAAAATTGACGCAGAAACTTGATTATTATCATATTGGCTTGATATTATGACAGATTTAATTTCTTGTCGTGGTACTGGAATTCACGAAAGCTGAACGATTTATCATTTAGGCACTTTGATAGGTTTTTTTTTGGACTTGGAGAACATGGTTTTGATGTTTGCGTCATTATGAAGTGGGAATAGGTAGGATCAAGTGAGAGGAAACTTGGAGATTTCCTTAGCGCAGACATTCCCCACTTGGGAAATTCTAGATGACAAATAGAAAAAAACACTTCCAAACGTTATAGAAATTATGCAGTACACGTTGTGACGATTTTCTTAAAATTTCCGATATTTTTCATGTTGTTCAGATTTGAAATTGAAAATAACAAAACATCATTACGCATACTATGAAGAAACAAATGGAATGAATACGATTTATAAAAAATGAAAGAATTTTCTTTCACGAATTTTCAAAATCTGACAATCTTTAAGCATTGTCGTTTTGGCTGTTCCTTTCGCCTCTCACCCTAGCTACGCTACTGCACTCTTATTTTTAGTTGTGAATCTCTAAAAAAAGTTTCGAAGTACACTCTACGTAAAAATTGACGACCAGTATCTCAAAAATTCGCTGTATAAACTCAAAACTGATGAAATCATTATCTATCGAAGTTGACAACCAGTCAACAACAGAAAAAAGTGTGCGGCCAAGGTAGTCCATGACGCCACCGCACCGCGTCCAGCTCTGTAATCTCTAAATTTATTATCTCCATAACTTCCTTAATCTTGAAATTTTACAAAAAACGCTAAGGAACTTTCACTCCAGATTTCAACAAAGAATACACTGCATCCAAGATTTGCGATGGTTCTGAATGAATGCACTTTTTCTACCCGGAATGCCGGGTAGAAAAAATGCATTTTTCGCGAGCTACGCTTTATCGTGGTCATTACGCTATCGCTTCTTCATCGGACAATTGCCGCGTTGTTCGCAGTTGAAGATATCGCGGGCCCCGTACGCGGTCGTAAAGCTTGAACCCGGGTTCACGGCGCACTTTCGTGATCACTCGCGTGTGCGTGCGCGAGAAGCGTGGATTTTTCACGCGATTCCCGATCCGAATCGCTCGATCGGAGATTTCTCCGTGAGATAAAACATCCCTCCACGCGGATTTTTAGGTTTCGTCAACCTTTGTCCTTTTTCTTCAAACTTGAAATGAAGAAAAATGCACTGTAACAAATAATCGCAATTTTTCCATACTTGTGTATGGAAAAATTTGCTAAATTTTCCATAAAAGTAAGGGAAGTTCTTAACCCATATTCTGTATGGGATTTTTCTCATAAATAGATCTGGAAAGTTTTCCATACACTATGGGAATTCTTCCATTAATATGGAAGTTTCTCCATAATTCATGGAAATTTTCCAGTTCGATTCATAGGAAAAACCCCATACAGAATATGGGTTACGACCTTCCAATACTTTTCTGGAAGTTTTTTAACAGTGTGAGGGAATTTCCTTGATTTTCTTTTTTTATCTTGCAAGTATTACGCAATGGTTGTGGCTGATGCACACTCTAAAAAATGTATACTTTAGTATAATTTGAGTATAGTTGATGAGAAAAATACTCTCATTTATCAATAATTTCTGACAATTTATGGAGGAATGAAAAATATGTACGGTGAAATTTCTGTAGCTTTTGATGTTCCGCAGATCGTGATACATTTGGATGGCAATTTCAATACATAAATATAATATTTCTCTCATACTCATCTAGCAAATTTGCAAATATCTATAGAGAAAATAGCATCTTTTATAAGAAAGTTCTCATTCACTTGACTTTTCTACAAATTCACTTTTTAAAATGAAAGAAAAACCATTGCTAATGGGAAATTTATGACATCGTATTGAAAGATGAATAGTATAGTAAATTTTTCAAGGTTTTCGGATGGAAAGTTATTCTCTTTTTTTTTGCTTAATATGCCGCAGATCGAAATAGACATATTCTGTCACTAAGTGGCGATTTCAATAATCATAAGTAAAATAGTTCCCATATACTTAGATAGCAAATTCGCAAATATTTATGGAGACAGTTGCTCTTCTTATATGTAAAAATTCCCATTGGCTGACTTTTCTAAAAATTTACTATTGAAAATGGAGAAAAACCATAACAAAACATAAATTTCTGACAATCTGTCGAAAAATGGAAAGTATACAAAAATTCTCATAGTTGGCAAGAGGAAAGTTTCCATTTTTTCATGAAATTTTCGAAATATTTTCGCATTCAATAGCGAGTTGAGTAATACAATATAGAGCATTTCCGATGTACCTATCTAGAAAATTTACTAACATTAATGGGAAAAATATGGATTACTATGGAAAAATTATCATGGGCTCAATTTTCCATGATAGTGTACTAATCATATGATTGCAAGTTCTAAAAGTACTATGGCTTATAGTGAATTTCCGAGCATGTATGGAAAAACAGAGATTATGCGAAATTTTCCGTTTGTATTTATGGGAAAATTTCTAATTTTTTTTAGAGTGCAATATCTGAGAAAAAAAGTGAAAATTCCTTGGTTCTTCTGAACACTTTCCCATCGAACCCGGGGAAAAACCCGATTCGACCTCTACGCCTCTGACGCAAAAGTTCCCATTATCGTGCAATAAATTGTGTGAAAAATAGCGTGTATTACGACCAGAAAAACCCCGTATGACCTCATGAATATGCAATACTTGCAACTCAACCGGAACCGTATTATACAGCCGCGCATAAAATCAAAACATCGCGCGTTCGCGTGATAATTGGCAGCGTCGGGTTATGGTAAACCAATCGTTGATTCAGAAACGTTCCATTGTTGGAGGTTTTTTTAATCATTGATGGCTCCAATGGGATTTGCGAAATTTTTTTGTGTCTGAGAAGCGTTGTCATAGCACTATGGAATGGAAAATTTCCTGAGAAAATGATTGATTATTCAGGGTGTTTTTGAAATATTTTATAATTTTTTTTTTAGATTTATGTCTTTGTGTTTGAAACAACCGTTTTTCGATATTTTTCTCTGTTTTTTTCCCATTTCCTGCGAATTTTCACAGTTTCTAGCAACGTGTTGGATGAACACAATCGAAAATTCAAAACTATTGAAAATTTCAAAGATCGTCAGTAATGATAATTGTTAAAAATTCAAGGTGCTTGGAGGATTTCAGAAAGTTTTTTTGAACTTTGTAGGTTGAGTTCATTGTAATATTTATTAATATTACGCATACTAATCTTTTTTCTCATATCTGAATAAAAATCTGAAAGACTTGAAAAGTTTCAGAAAATTACGTGAAATCTTTCGGGATTGGACAAATTTTGACAAATTTGGAAGGTTACATATTATACATATTTGACATTTTGAACAGTCAAAAACCTTGAAAAGTTGTCAAGATTTTAAAGTATTTTTCGAAATTTAAAAAATTCGTAGCATTCCAGAAAATTTTCACAAACTTTGTGTTTGTGTTCATTGTCATACTTTTTCGAAAAACGCATGAAAATTTTTTAGAATTTGGCACGTTCTGAAGTGTGTATTATGTTCAAAATTTCGAGAATTTTAACGAGAATGTTAACAAAAAAAATACCATAAACATCTCATAAATTGTCAAGAATTTAAAAATTCAGGAAATGTTGATAAATTTGTGCGTTGTGTTCATTATCATATTTCTTCGAAATAGGCATAATGTTTTTTATTTTTTGAGAAATAAAAAAAATGAACTTGAAAAACATCAAAAATGATGTAAAATCTAAATGAAGTAGACAAATTTTCACCGAATTTGGAAAATCGTAAGTAGTTCTTATTGCGTTCAAGATTCCAAACATTTTTGAAAGTAAAAGAAAAATCGAACGAAGTTCTGAAAAATCAAAAAATGTGCACTTTGGAGGATTACGTTTATTGTAACATATCTTCGAAATATATTTACGTGAAAAAATTTTTCATTTTTGGATAGAATTAAAAAAACTTCAAATCTATAAAAAAAACTCAACTAGACTTATTTTCATAAAATTAAAAAAGTTTTTAAAAGCTTGTATTACATGTGATATCGGAAAAATTTTAAAAAATTAAAAAACATCGAAAATTGTATGGATTGTCTATGATTCTGAAAAATTTTTGAAAATTATAAAATGTCGGAAAAAGTTCTTGAATTGTATAAATTATGTTTAGTATAAAATTTCTTCGAAACACGTATGATATGGTTTTTTAATTTTCTTCACCAATATCTGGAAAACTTTAAAGGTGTATGAATATTACGAAAAATCTGAAAAAATTAGACGAATTTTTATAACCTTTGCAAGGTTTCAATCATTTTTAATATATTTGACGTTTCAGAAATGTTAAAAAATCAAAAAAACATTGGCAATGTCAAGGATCGTCAATGATTCTGGAAAATTCAAAAATTTCTGAAATTTCAGAAAATGTTAATCGATTTTTTTTTGGATTCTGTTCACTGTTATATTTTTTCGAAACACACATAATAATGTTTGGTTTCCATTTCTTAACAAAAAATCTGAAAAATAAAAAAAGTTGTAAAAAATCTCAATCAGTCAGACAAATGCACACGAAATTTTAACAGTTCTAAATAGCTGTTATTATGTTTGGAATCGCAAATATTTCGAAAAACAAAAAAACAAACATTGAAAATCGAAAGACTGTCAATGATTCTCAAAAATGCAAAAAATTGGTAGGCTTTAAAAAGTTTTGTAGGTATGTAATTAAAAATCAAAAAATATTTTATTTCACAACAACGCTCGACAATTATAAAAATTCTAATAAAAATCCACTGTTTTAGAAAACTTGATAAATTTCATAAATTAGGAAATGTTTTAACAATTTGGTAGATTGAAAATTTATTCATTTCCTTCTGGTTAGTTTTGGATATTTTTTATTTGCGTATTCAAAACTACGATTGATGTGAAGTTTGAGGTTAAGGCTAAAATTCAGGATCTCATTTTGAAGTTTATTAAGGCTTGCTATAAAAAAGTCGGAGGTTCTTTTCTTAACTATAAATTGACCATTGCAATATCATTTTTTGATTGAAAATAGTGAAAGATCTGTATCGTGATGAAAAAAAGTCACTTTAGGAGAAAATAAAACCGACAACGCAGTAGTAAATTTCATTTTATGACGGTATTATCGAAGATATTTGCCAAGATCAAATATTACAACTGGAGGAAAATCCATGTACGCCGTTAGCTATTGAGATTTCGAGCGTCGTTGCAAAGATTTATCCCAAGAAAGCACATTTCAAGACCTTGAATGACATGCTACAAAATTAAATTTCATGCAATTTGTTGTAATTCAACTGATTGATGTAATCTTCCGAATTTGTGTAACCTGAAATTCCTGAAATTCTAGAATCGCCAATTCTCGGAATGCCCAATTTATTCGTTTCACGTTCAGATGTCATTATTATAACTCAATGAAACAATAAATTATTCATGTCAAGTACGAAACGTACTTACCAGAAAATATGACGTACGAGCAAAGTTCATACATCTCCGGAACTTGGTCGTTCACGTCTAGTTCATACTTTGATAAGCAAACAGTAGTTTGAATCCCAAACTGCCAAACAACGATCGACTTCACGAGCTCCCCGGGAACGTCTTGAATTTATGGAACGCGAAGGTTCAACAAAGACTTGACAAACTCGTCATTATGCATCGCCTCCCATCAAATTTGATTAAAAAGTCAACTTTCATGATCCGCAACTACTCGCAGAAAAAAATTGTTCTACAGCAATTATTATGATGATCTGTCATCATCAGGGAATGAATTTTCTGACGATCGTTGAATTCTGTGGAAAGATGAATTATTTTTTTGACGTTAAGCATGGTTTTGAATTAATTTACATTTTCTGGTTCTTCAGAAGGCGAATGATTAATGTTCGCGTCGGTTTTAATTAACAAGTGATTATTTTTGTTGCCCATCAATTCGAGGAATTAGAAGAAGAAAAAAGTTGGAGGAGGGGGTGGGAAGATGGGTAGAGCCAGCCGAGATGAAAGCATAATTTGATTTTCGCGTAGTTGATTACAAGTTTCTACATTGCAGTAGCTGTAATACGAAAAGTTAGTGTCGCTTAAGACTGTTGCCTGATGGATGTTCATGGAGAAATTTTCCTAATTTTCTTTGCGTGATTGAATTAGGGATGAGACATTTTGTTAAGGTATTTCAGCGTTAGATCGATATTGAGTGTGCGTCTTTTTTTGACTTTATCAGGCTTTCAATTTTTCGAAATTCAGGAAATTGAAGATGTGAATTATCCCCGTACGGGAACGTAATGAAATAATCAATAACAGACGTGCAAGTGCGACTTTGCATAATGCAAAGCAACGCCACGGATGGAAATTCGGGGAAGTACATTTCCTTCAGAGCGAAAGCTCCTTTGAATGTTTGCTTTTTCTGTGCCTCGTCGTAAAATTTATACGGCCATTTCGGTATTATGCATTTTTACAACGAACGTAAAACTTCGTTTTCCTTCATCCCTTGAACACACCTGAGCATATTGGAAAGTAATTTGTTTCTTTTTCTCCTACCTTCAATATTTATCTAAAAATAATAAATCATCTCGTAATTTTCAATCATAGATTTTGTTGGATTTTGATTTTATACTATCATTTCCTCATCAAATAAATTTCAAAAAGAATCTATGATATTTTATTCGAACTAGATCAAATTAGCGTGCCCGTAGGGCGCGTGATACGAAAATCATCTTTTGGACGGAATTAAAAAAAAGTACATAAACTTTAAAAATGACTGACTGTTAAATAGCGGTTTCGATCAGACGAATCTGGTTTGGTTAGTGAGCAAATTTTGCTGCAAACAATTAGAATATTTGATTTTATATCATCTGCGTCGAGCGCGCTTGAGTTTTGCTCGAGAAGTTGTCGACTTGCTTGAAAGCACCATTAAATTTATCAGTGATCGAACCATACAATAAAATCTAGTGATTGCATTTAAAATATGGAAAAATTGCATTACTGAGTCTGAAATCGATTTCGCGAACAAGTGTTAGCCAAATAAATATTTGATAATCAATCAATAATTTGTTGTTTCCGCAAACTTTAAATTCAATAAGATCTATCAAAGCTGTTTTGTTAATCATGGCGAAAGAATGATTTTACATTATTACACTATGCATAGAACGAACAACAAATTATTATAATTTTACCAAGATTTGTGGAATAATTTCTATCACGTATAGAAAATTTCAAGAGCAATCATTGGGACAAATTACATTCAGGGTACACGTTAAAAACTTCAATCTATTTTCAAGGAAAATTTACCAAACTTTTACAGTGTAGCAACAAATAAGACTCCCTTGAAAAAATTCGATAACAATTTTTTACCTTACCTGAACCTGAAGCATGAACGAGATGAATGAAAAAAAGGAACCTCCTTTCTACCTTTTTGATATTTTATTACATAGATACGTCTTTTTGTTATTCTGTTTGTATAATGATATTTTTGGATCATGAACAAAAATGGCTATTTTGAAAAGAAATGGCTACATTTTTGTTAGTTAGTGATTTCACTTACTTTTTTTTTCTCGTTATAATCATTCGAGTTTTGGTTTGTACACTTGTTATGTATTTTTCAGTGGTCAATTAAAACACCATTTTTTTTGTGCACTTGGAACAGTTTTTGAGAAAGTTCAAATCCACAAATTTCGGAACTATTAAAAGTGAAGTAAGGTTTTTATTATCCCCAATAATATGGCTCTGCTATGATTGATCGAGGGTATTAAGTATTAACATTTTATATATTGTGATTCATTTCCTTCAAAAAATATTTACATGCATTTGGAAATTTAATAGACGAAATTCATCTTTGAAAGGATATCTTGAAATTTCTTCAAATTCATAAAAAATGCATATATCCATTTTTCACTTGTAATACATATATGTATACGTCATCGTACTCAAATTTGATCAAAAAATAATGGTATAATTTGTAATTATAATTAGAAAAATGAATAGATCTTTGAAATTATTGAAATAATGTTTGATTATATCGAGGAAAATGATTCGGAATTCATAATTCAAAAGATGTAATACTATATTATCAATAATTCGATGTATAGTACTATTACAAAATGAATTTTATTTGATAATTGATAACTGAAGTGAACAAATTGGAAATTATGTCTTCGGAAATGAATAAAAAAAATAAAATAATAAATCACAACTTCATTGAACTTAATAAATAAAACAAATAATCCTAATCTAATTTATTACTTTATATTATTGAATATATAATCATTCAATTTTCGTATTGAAAAAATAATTATTAATTTTTTTTCAGATACATAAAGCATGAATAATTGAAATTATTCGTAATTATTATTTTGTGCAATTATGTTTAGCAGGAAAAATTGATTTTTATTTAAAAACAATTTATAGAATTTCTTATCGATTTTATATGTCAGTATGAAAATTTTGAAATTCATGTTTATTTTATACCCTTCAAATTTCAAGTTTTGGATTACAAATGTTAAATATTTAATTTTCAAAATTTTTTTAGAAAAAAGACAGTTTTTGTATGATTTTATGTTAATTTTGAAATTAATGATTTTGAAAAAAACAATTTTTCATGCGACAAACTGAAAAAGTAAGACGTATTGCTGAACATGACTTTGAAAAATTCAAAAAGTAAACGATCATGCAAGTTTGGGTTTTTCGAGGAAAACAACGATGATGATTCATCATTGTTTTTTCAAAGCACTTCATATTGTATTTCCTTCAAGCACGACAAATTTTTTAAGATGACATTTCATATATTAGACTCCAAGTTTCATTATGCACACACAAACAATAACATGTCATTTTTCGATATTCACTAACACAATTGCAAAAAAACCAAGCATTATGACGTGAGCTAAGTTTTTTTGTTTCATTTACTAATTCACCACTCCTCATCCTCACAGCGAGTTCGCAATTTTTTTCAGTTTGTTTATAAAACAATCGACATGCAGCCAACTTCATGCGTCCCCAAAGAATAAACGTCACGAAATTCAGTTCACCATTTTAAGAAAGGATCGCAGTTTTTTAATTAGGGATTTGTTTGGAGGAGAGGGCAGTGTATCAGAACTTAATATCAAAATTTTAAGATTAGAAAATTTTTGATTTCGAAACCGACAATCATGTCGATTAATAATTTTATTTTCCAATGCACAAATTTAAGCTTTTGCAACAATTATCGTATTTGAAATTGCAACGAGCATTAGCAGGGACTTGAAATTTCGTTTTGCTCGTAGTTTCGTCTGGAAGGAAATAGAAAACGTTATTAAAAATGCGTTCGCGAGGAGTAAAAGCAGGCCAGTTTGACCGACTTTTACCTGCCTGTCATTATTCGAAATGACAATCGCACATTGTGTTTACGTGAACGCCACAAATGCCGGGACCTTTAACTTGGAAATGTTCCTGTTCTGGATAGCTCCCCGAGGCGCGCCGCGTCCCAAATTGTCCTCCTTTCATATTTTCATACCTCGTGACACCCGCGCATTCTGCACACTTCATGAATGCTAAATTGCCGTTTTATGTTAACCGTTCCAGCTTAATCATACTCCTTACCATTTGCGATTTTTCCTCAGAGTACATCTCCATTTGTAAAAATGTTGAGCTTAAAAGAAGAAGAAACTTGCTGGATTCAGGAATTTGTATTTTTTTGGCAATTTAGACTATAGGGGGAAGGGGAATTTTCGAATTGAGGGTGTTGAATTCGTACGACTGTTTTTGAATATAATTTTTATAATTATTGTCGTAAAAAGAATACCCTTAATTAGTGGTATACTGAAAATATGTTTTTTTTTGTTGCAGGTAAGTGAGCTATGACTGCATCGCGATGAATCATAACATCGCAACCTAACTCGAGTTACATTTTTTACAACGCTATTCAGTGAGTAAATTACGTCCTTGCACTTGTACAGAAATAAGTTTCGACCGCAGTGCAAATTCTCACGTTATTTTTCGGATATCGAAAATCGTTTCTTCCATGAGTTTCGAAATTTCAGAATTTTCCAAAAAAAAAAAAAGATTATATATGAATACTACAAATTCCATCCAAGTAAAAATTTAAACTCTAGAATTTCAATCAACTTGAATTTTATCAAAAAAAACGTTTTTCCTTTTTAAATCACTCCTGCAGGTTAAAAAAATGAAGTCCAGAATATATTTTTTTGTGAAAATAACTGCATGACAGTGGGAAAAATTTGGTTTTATTTGGGGGTCTGCTTGCTTCGTGCGACTTTCGAGCAGTAATGGGTTAATGAATATTTATGTTTTATTACGAGATGAATAATCACGTATTTGGGGTGTGTGAAGGGAGCGGGGGATTTGTGTGCGCGTGCATTAATTCTTGAGTTTAGCAGAGCACGAGTAATTGTAATCGCGTAAGGCATGGCCGTAGACTTGAACCGATTAAAGGGTTCCCGTTGCTCGTTTCGCCCAGTTGCCCACAAAGCCGAAAAGACAGGCTAATATCTTGGGGCCTTCGCTCCAAAGGTTTGAATAATTGAACCGAGAATAGACCTACCAACAAGGAAACTTTGAGGGTATGTGCACTGGGGAAATAATGGTCGATTTTCATGGATTGTGGGCGTTTTCCCTTGATTTAAACATTTTCGATCGAGAGAATGCTAACAGTTGCAAATATAATAACAAAATCAAAGTTATAGCGTATTTATTCAGCAAATATCGCGTCATACATTGAACTTGATACAACGTAGATTGTGAGAAAAACAAAGTAAAGAATGCTTAATGAATAGAAAAATACAATGAATTTGAAACTTCAGCAAGCCAACTGAAGTACTATATTTGCTGGAGGACAATGTACATCAATAACATTTGATGCAGTCGTTTCGTTGGAAAAAATCGTAACCAAACTATACACAGTATGTTCCATCCCGTTATCGAATTCGAAAATTGATATCCAAGATTTTTCATTCGTCAGCCAATTGCTCAAAACAAGTTCTCTCCCAGATATGGAGTCGACGAATACGAGATTTTGATTCTTAGTAGTACATTTCAAATCGCTTAATGACCTGTTTTCGAACAAAACGACACCTATTTTTTCTTTCTCCACTTCTACGCCCACGAAGTAATCCTCATTCCGGATTTGATTATGTGAGATTTCTTTGTGTTCAGTAAAATCTGCTACATATTCATCGATGAAATGCGTGTAAACGTGCGAGTGGTGATTGGATAACGTTGAAAAATCCAAATGAATAAAAGAAATCTGACCTTCGTAGTGACTGTGCAGACGCAAATTGCACCACGATTCTCTGTCTTCGAAATAGTCGGTGAAAATAATCATCAAGCTGTGAAAATAATGACCTCTTCTACCAGTTAGCAACAGATCACCTTCTCTTTGATAAAATACTATGTTGTCAATCTCAAGGTCAACAACGACGAATGGGTTATGGTCGATTGAGGACTGATCTATGAAGAAAATGTTATTATCTGAACTGTGAGAGTAAAATTGTGCATACAGTAGTTGTTCCCCCACATTCAACGGAATCCACGTATGCATTCTTAAGTTATTGGAGTGAGGACTTGATATGGCTATGTGGCGAAATCGTGCATCCTCAAAGTAGTTCAAGAAGCAAATGTTCGGACGTGTTGTATGATCACTAAATATAATGTTGAGATCATCATTAACTCTTATTAATTTAGTATTCTCGATTCCGTTTGGTACCAAAAGAATGTCAAGAAATCGGTCTTGTGATTCATTGTCGATTTCTACTTTAGAAGGATGGTCAGGCCCAGAACTAGTAAAAGAATATACGTCACTTCCATCTCCACCTTTTACGAAAATGGTCTCTTGACTGTTCTCCATGACATCCCTTCCTGCTGTACCGATTTTCAAAATTTGGCCATTTTCGGTTATCAAAGTACCGTATATAGTGTAGTTTTGATTATTAGCTGTAATGTTCTGATAGTACTCGATGATTTCATCGTTATCATTTAGATGATTAGGAAGCATATGGTGCACTTCGAAACTAGAGATAAAATGGTTTTTGCTGGAAACGATTCTTGGGACGATTACACTGTTATATTTATCAACCAAAACGTATGAAGACGTATTGCTCGTTTTATTCCAATAATCTTGGATGAACAGTTCATAGGTTTTTTCCCCAGACCAAATGGTAACGATGAATAAGTCATTCTCTTTTTGGTACACAATGTCACGAACATCTTGAAACAAAGATACTTCAGTGAACATTATTCTACCTTTTTTAACTTTGATATGAGAGAAGGTATCAAAATTTGTTTGTCTTCCTGCAATGTAAATATTGTAATGCAACTCGTCACCATCGTGATCTTTTATTATGGTATTTGGAGACAGTACTACATTTTCGCAACCAGTTATGACATCGATTCCATTATCACTACCTCCAGAGTTTATTATAACTGTTTCTCTAGCTAATACTCCGGCACATGAAATACGGTTTGACTTCGTTGCATCGCTGTTTACATAGAGAGTGCTTCTTGTCTCAATGTTTGATATGAAAGCAACTTGCAAAGCATCAAAATCAACACCTTTACGAACCTTGTCAGCTATCATATTTTTGTAAAAATTATCAAAAAAGTATGTATTTTCATCAAGTGAGTTAATGGAGTTCTCACTGATCGATGAATATGAATTATAATGGATCAATATATCATCATACTGAAACTTACTGATATCAATGATGTTAGTACTGTTTATGTCTATAATTATTTTGTTTCGGTACGCATAGTGTGCAGTGAAACAGAAATAGTTAACGACATTACGTCCTCCGAAAATAAGACTAGTTCCATTCAGCAGATAAAAAGCATTGTTCATTTCATGACTACCTGTGACTTTACCGTCAAGTATATGCTCGAAATCATAGAAAATAGTTTTATCCTCGGCCGTAGCTAAATTCCTACGATTATCGAGTACAACAGCTGCATTGTCGCAATGAAAGTCGGCACCTACTCTACTTTGACCTGAACCTGGATCGTAAACTGGCTCTGAAGAGTACTTAGGCAAACAAACCATTGCGGCATCTTTGATAGGATCTGGCAAAACACGAGATAACCTGATCTCGTCCTTACTTCTCTCCGACATGTCAATTTCACAGTGTATATTTTCTTTAGTAACAATGATATGCGTCCGTTGAAAGAGATTTGGTCCTATCATCGGAAAAGGAAAGAGCGCATATGCGCCAGTGTTGTACCCATGTAAAGCTACATTTTCCTTGGTTTCCTCTTTCTCGAGTCCCATACCATAGCCGACAATATTACTAGGTAGATTTTGCAGTTTCATCCAAGAATTCGACATAGTTCTGTCAACGACTCCTTTTCTTTGTGCCAACTGTTGCACGTCTTCTGGCACATCCATGAACAGGGCTGTATGCCAAAAAGTACTAAACTTTTCGTTGAACGTGAGGTCGCAACGACTGCTGTATTCCATTTCAGTACTGATACCTTGGTGTATCGTACCTGCTACCATTATTCCGAAACCTATGAATATTCCGATAGGACCAGTCATCTCCGCAACCGATAAAGCTACAGTTGAGATGAGTGAAACACCTGACAGAGCAATGGATGCCACATGGTCTCTGACTTCCTTCTCACTACAAGAATTCTTTCTACCGCTGCACTTCACGAGCGCGTATGAGGATTTGGCTATATCTACAACATTGAATACAGAAATAGCTACCCCTGCACCAGCTCGCACTCCTGTTTCTGCTGCCTCCGATGCGACTAATTCACGCACAAGTCCTGCTTCTGGAGTCGGATTGATTTGTTGGACGATCGTCAAAGCATTGACAGTTTTAAAGTAACTTTTCATGATCGCTGCCTCGATTTTTTGAGACGCGAATGAGTATCCGAATGCGGCAATGCTGTAAGCAGCATTTGGATCTCCCGCGCGAATTTCTTTTAGAATTCCGTACGCACCCTGAACTAACTGTATTTTACCAGCAGCAGTTATCAGTCCATATTTACATTGAGAGCTTATTATACTAGATTTAACATAACCGCGGTCCTGAAGCATGCTAATACGTCTGTTTTCGATATAGTTTTCATAAGTGCCTGCATCTAAAACTCGTTCGAGTATCTCTTGATGCTCACCTACTATCCTGTTGATGTCCCTGTGTCTTGTTTGTTTGACTAGAGCTAGTATAATTTTCTTCTTCTCGGGGTCTTCGGTGTGTTTGATGTAGTTCAATACCTTTTTAGAGTCGAAGGTGATTGCTCCAAGATTCTGAACGTTGTTAGCGCTGACTTCGTCCAAATCTGCCCACGTGATTGGACAAGTTTTTACATCGCGTTTTAATCTTTGACTTGTTGATGGGCCCGGTAGACACTCCAACGCTTCGGCCATCTCAAGAGATCGACGTTTTGCTGGCACTGGTGGTTGTGGCTTTTCAGCTAAAGAAGGAAACGTGGATGAAACTTTGGTCCTTTCCCAATATTCTGTAAGGATTCTGAAGTGGTTCTGCCTCCATTCGTCTTTAGTTATTTTTTGGGTGTACAGCAGCCTTATGTGCAAATATTTCTCTCCGCTGTCAGGTAATCTTGTCATCTTACTATCAATCACCGTGAATTTCGTGCCCGGGAATAAGATGACTTCTTCTTGCGTAGAGTGATGGTAATTAACGTCACTCATATCAAGATAAAACAGCTTATTCTTCGCCTTCAATTCGTATAAGATTCTCATTCTATTATGAAATTGTATTTTACGGACGTTCATGAATCTTGTAGCTGTGTCTTTGTTACTGGAAAAAGACATAAATCGATCTTTGTTGTCAAATGCTCCTTCTCGTAGTATGTCATGAATCTCACTTTCCAACCTTGCTTCCCCACGCCACAATGCTGCTGGTTCTAGATTCTTCTGATCGGGAATATTTAGTTTTGAACTTTTCAAATGTTGGTCATAAATGACGTTGTACCGACCGAGTCTGTCAGCACGTTTAAATAACGTGTTTGCCATTTCGAACGTTTGATGGGGAAAACGCGTTCTTAACTCTGGGCTGTTTACTGTTATAAATCCGTAAGATTCGTAATTGGTTAGAGCTATGTAATCTCGGAAGTTCATCATAGGGTTTCCTTTCCGAACATAAGTATTGAACTGTTCTATCTGTGAGATCATGTCTTCTGCAGAATCTATAATTTCCATATGGTTGATTTCTTGTTGTGGATAGTATTTCAGTATGTAGGCTCTTCCTTGTTCCTCGGTGTCAATGGTTGTTATTGTTTCTTCTGTCGCTGTTATTTCTTCGTATGGTGCATTTTGTAGGTCCACGATAGAGGATTTCGGAGGAATTGCGGGCGTGCAAGTCGTTGATCCGAAGAAAAAAATGATGAAGATTGTTGTTTGAATTGACAGTTGATACATGTTGCGAATCATTTTTGTTTTGTGGACATAAGGCGAAGTATCAACTTACAGTTTTATTGGTAAGTTAACGAATCCAAGCTTGGACCTTTTGGGTACTTTTGTGGCCAAGAAGTGAAAATTTGGGAAAAAGACGTTCAGGCGATGACCAGTGTATTTATTTGCAGTATCTCTCCATTGATTTAGGATCTCTTCAGTGCTTACAGTCAGTTTTGATGTTTCTGTAGATAGAAAAATATCATTCAATCAGATCCTTCGTGCGATTATAATGTTAGTCTTTATTTCAAGATCTTGATAAGTTTGCTCGTATTTATTATCAATATGAGCAGTGTTGATTAGACCGTAAAATATGAATGAAAAATGAATGAAGAGAATAGAATTTTCGAAATCTATGTCGAAATTAGTAAAAAAATAATACATTAAAAAGTACTCGAAGTACTTGAAAATATTCAAAATACTTAAAACTCATAGAATACTCAAAGTCTTGGTGAATACGACTTTTTTGAAAATCTGTAAAATGTCTGTAAGTTTTGAAAACTTTGAATCCTATAGTATCAAAATCTGCTATGGAATTTTGATGTTACAAGATTCGAATACCAAATATTGTTGAAATCGAATGAATGATAAAAAAATGTGAACAAGACTGAAAGCCTAACAAATACATATATTGCACCTATGTAGATATGACTCTCCCAATATCTATTCAAAAATTGCAAAACTATAAAACTTTTGATTATAGAACAATATAATCTATTCATATACATATAAATTCATACAATTAATGGGAAATTCTACACTGAGAAAATTTTTTAGCATTTTTCCCTATGTTTATAAGAATTTTGGTGTATTGAGCATTACAGTGTAAAGGCTGTTATCAAAAGTGTTATAAGAAAAAACAAAAGAATATGCTCGATACACCAAAATTCATATAAACATAAGAAAAAATGCTGGAAAAATTTCTCAGTATAAAAATTGCAAGAATACCGAAAAAACGGAGAAAGTAATAGTAATTTATAAAATTTGGAAGATTTATGCCGAAATACTGCTTTTTTAGAAATGTATGCAACAATGAATTCAAAATCATCGATTTCTCGAAATTCATAGAGCCGACTTATAAAATACTAGCAGGATACTAGAAATCTAAAAAATTTCAATAATATTGAAAAACACGAAAAATAAAATAAAATACCAATGATTGATAAAATACTGATAATAATGTAAGTACCTAACATTCTCCCAAAGTTATAGATAAATATTAAAAATGTATAAATTGGATCATGAAGCATTGATCCTACGAATCTATAAAAATACCAGAAAATCTTTTAATTTTTATATGAAGAGGTATGTATACAAAAAATACTTAAATTACTCGAAATCTGTGTAAAAAAACTGCTTTCTGGAAAATCTGTGTAACTTTGAACTTGAAGTTTAAATAGCTATCAAAGAAATACTAGAAAGCAAAGAACATACTTCAAAATTCTATAAAATTTAAATAATAATGAACAATACCAAATATTTTTTGAATATGTAGAATACTTATAATTTATGTTGATTGAGTTTTTTCAAAAATCCATGTTTCTTCGTACCCTAGAGTATCAAAATCTTAGAAACCCATATGAAATCCGTAAAAAACGCAAGAAAGTTTTTTTTTAATTGTATAAATACTCAAGAAACATAAAAAATACCAAAAGCACCGAAAATTTTGAAAATATTTTGAATTTATGTACATCTTATTTTCTTGAAGATTTTGCAAAATAATTTGAAATCTTTGAAAATATGAATCCTACCGCAACAAAATCTACAGATGTATAGAAAATTCACTGAAAACACCTAATGAACTTTCACATTGTGCTGATTTTGCAGGAATACGAAAAATACTTTAAGTAATGAAAAAACAATGAAGAATCCAAAATACATGTAGGTAAAGTTTTTGAAAAATCTACTAAGCTTTGAATTCTAGAATATCAATTTCTATAAATCTGTAAAGTAAACTATAAAATGTACTAAAAAACCTGCAAACTTTACATACATTTACCAAAAAATAGTGCAAGTATGAAAAATAAGGCAGTTTGAAAATCAGAATTCGTGGTTTCATAAAAAAGTGACATATTTTTTTAATTAAATCAATTTTTAGGCTGTCATGCTGCCAGAAGAAATAATTATCAATACTTTCCAATGCATATTTTTTCTGTAAGAGTTTTCTCCCACATAAAGAATTTACGTTCCAAAAATTCTGAATAATACTATACATACAAATAAGTAATTTCATTACCTTAATCACTCAAGTTAACAGCAGCTGACTCGGATTGTGACTCTTCGCTTTGACAAACTTCATGTGCATGTTGATGAAATATGCCTTGTCGCGATTTTATAGTACAATGGTTTCCGTCGAATCAATAACATCCTCCGAATATTAGTAGTTCATTATTAACAAATCTTATCAGCAAATAATCCTCTTATTTTCTAAATGAACGCAAAAATGTTCTAGAAAGTCATTTCTATTTCACGAAAGTATTTATTTATCATATTTATGAACTTATAATTAAGTAATACATCAAAAGAAAGTTTGAAAATAGATAAATAACCATTAAGTATGTCCTGGAATAATTCTCCGGGAAACAGATGATTTAGAATTGAACAAACAGGAAGCAATTTTCATCTCATGATGTTGACTTGATGAAAAAGTTGATAAAAAAAGGTCATCTTCGTAATTATATTTACCTACAGTGAGATGTAATGTGGGAATGACGAAAAATGTAAGAAAACAAAAGTTTTTGTAATCTATTTTCGTCTTCATTTTGTAATCTTCTGATTAGCCGTATAAGTCTGTCGAATTTTGCACAGTTGGGATAAAAAAATATAAAAATGATGGGAACTTAAATCAGTGACTACACAAACTTTTTATACTGTTTTTTTCTGGATCTTTCAAATGAATGGCAAACGAGCTTTTATTCTCGAAACAGAATGAAAGCGAGGAGTCCATTTTTCGTTGAAATAAAGTATAAAGCCAATCCCAATAATTTCGATCACGCAAATTCATCGTGCTTCGATGAACGTCAAAAGAATAACCTGGGGAAGAAATCAGAGCTTTTTGGCCGAGTATAAAGGCGACTTATTCGAGCATAAAGTCACTATTATCAGGCTCAGACAATGCGGGTTTCCTCAGATTTCGCGATTTTCATCGTAGCTAGAACGTCGGATTTTCGAAAAATTCGAATTTTTTGATTGTACTTGTATGTGGCAAATTTTTATTTACCTAGGCGTAGAATTAAGCCAATATAATTAAATTATTTGCATATTTTTTTCTATAATAATATACCAATACCATGAAAAAATTATCTGTAAGAAAAAATTCACTGTTGATTATACAGATTCCAAAGTCTGTACACTATTTCGCAATTTTTGACAAAACGGATTCACTTTGCAAAAACAATGCAAAATTTATGACTCAACAAGTCGCCTCAAAAAATCTTCCTGTTCATGACGAAAAATTCTTCCAAAAAACAAATTCACGTCTGAGCTGATTCAGCAAAGTTTCGCATTTCTTCTTTTTTTTTTCATTCATTCGTTGCTGGATGGAAAAAAAGAAGTTCAAGGTTTGCATTGATAAATTAAAACGAATTACACACGCACAAAAGAATTTCTGCTTCACAGCGTGCGAGAGTAAAACAGTTATTTCTCGTTGGTTCTCACCAACTTTTTTATACGTTCGTATAAAATTGCGATGTTGACGCGTAATATTGCAATTTGCGGAGTAATTTCAATGGGCGTGCGAGGAAATTTCAATGACGGAACATGCTATAAAAACATGGCTGATTTATGAGGCGAGGAAAACATTTTCCCGAATGTTTTGTGATTGAGATTGGTTTTTTTAAATGGAAAATGTCTTATTGGGGTAAAAAATAAGGTTAAAATCATGAAATTTCGTTGGTTTTGGGTTCCCAGTGATAATCTTCAATTTTCTTGAAAACGACTTGAAAAATAAATTGTATGGAAGACATTATATAGAATTTCGAATTAATTGAATAATGAATTAAAGATGCTTTGAAATTTTTCTCAAATTTTTAGAGAGTTGAGAATATTGAAACGTGAATTTCGCTGGACGAATGAGAAAGTTGCGGTTCGAAATTCGATAACTGAACTTTGTAGAATGCTCATTAGCTCGGTATCTTCGTGTTTATTAAATTCATCATCTCGATCGATGAAATAATTAGCGTTCTACGTGGTCGAGCACGTACGCAAATTACATAGAAACGTTTGATAATTAGCGAATGTGGCTTCCTATCATAAAAAGTGATCGAGATGGTAATTTTGTGTTTGAGTTTAGCACTGGGTAATTGATGTGTAACGACTTTGATCAAAATTGATAGTTTGTGATGTCAAGTTTCTAATGGAGCTAAAAAAACTTTTTCTGACATGCACTTTCGCTCGTGTTATTTTTTATAGTTCCATTTTTAATAGTTTAAATAGTCAGATGAAATTAAGATCTTTGATATATGTTATAAAATTTTTAATGACTATATTGACTTTAAATTTTGAATTGAAGAAAAGGCAATTCTCGTTTTGAGATTCGCGTTCCAAAGAAATTTGGTTGGGGTGTTTCAACGTTTGATATATCAATTTTTTTTATTTTTAGGGTTTCAAAATAGAATAATTATTGTCAAATTATAATTTTCAGACTTTGTTCAGGAACAAATTAGTTCAGGAACTGTTAGTTTTCTGAATTCCTGTTGTTTGAAATTTTGATTTTTTTAGCTGTGAAATTTTAAAAAAAGTTGTTTTTTTCCCAAGGTTTTAAATCGAGGAACGACTTTGCCTCTAATATTCGAATAAATTTTTGTTCAATTTCAATAATTTTCAGTTTGAAAGGTTGAAAATTCAGAAACTTTAGATTTCATGAGCTCTGGGTTTCATTAAATTTGGGACACTTTCAATTCAAGATTTATTTAACGATTGTTAATGAATTAATTCAGTATCGAAGAAATTTCATGATTTATAAATATTCGGTACTTCAAAATTGATCAAGGTTTCAGAATTTATTTGTTATTAAATCCATACTCATATCCAACAATTTTATTAAATATTTTTCATTATTAATTAAAATTCATTATAATCATTAAAAATTTTTACATATTTTATAACAAAATCAAAATTTCGGATTGTAGAATGTTAGATTTTTCGGTTTTAAATTAGAAAAAGGAAATTTTTAGCTTTAAAAACTTTACATTTGTAAAATCATGAAATTTCAAGAGTCTATTTTCCAATCTGTACAATAAGCATATCAGAGGTAAAAATTTAATTTTTCTGAATGTTGAAGTTTAAAGTAATAAACTATCTGATATTCAAATTTATGAATATTATAAGGCACAGAATTTGAGTTTTTGGTTTTCAAACTCGATAATTCACAGATTTCAAAAAACAAAAATTGTAGAAATTTTAACACTCTTGTTTTTCGAATATCAAGTCATATTATCTTGAAATTTGAATTTCTTAAAATGTGCTATCTGCATCTTAATTTAAATAAAAAAAATTGTCGCAGCAAGTTCTCTCATTTAAAAACTAAAAAAATTGAGCAAAATAGAGACTCAAGTATCCTTCCAAATATTTTGAGCTTAAATTTTACAAAATATTACAAAACGAGAATAAAAACAGAAACGAAGAATAAAAAAACTGTTTTTCAGAAACTTTTCTTATTGGAAATACCGAAAAAAAGACAATTCAGAAAAATAGAGACAAAAGTTTCCCACTAGCTATCGAACTTTTTTTTTTACTCGGTTGAAGTACTTAGTTTTCGCAAACACTCGACACGATTAAATGGAGAAAACATTTTATCCAGAGTAGAAAAAAAGTTGGGAACCGTCGCAATTATGGCTGAAAAAGCTGGTATTGGAGTCGGTTAGTCCAGGTTGTGAAGAAATTGACGCTAAATTGAGAAACTTTTCTCGTTTGGGAGTGAAAGAAGCAAAGGAAAATCGCGCATCTTTTTTTCTCATGTTCCCCCTCGTCTTTCTTTCTCTCTTTTTAATTGAACCCCGAAAATTTTTCCCCCACAAACGTTCGAGAGAGCGTTTTACTTTTTTTTAAGAATCGAGAATTTGAGTTTGATTATTGATAGATATAGAAAAAATGTATTTTTCCATTCTTCGTCGTGCAGAAATCAATTTATGATGAAATGGAAATTTCTCGGGTAATTCGTATTTTTTTTTCTTGTATAAAATGGAAGAGAAACCGGCGATGATTCAACTCTTTCGTTCACGAAATAACAATGATGTAATGAAGTTGAACAAAATTATTCATACACTATTATTTTTACATTTCCATACGCTTATCGAGCAAACTAATATTTGCTTTTGCCTCATCATCATGAATGTCGTTTTCAATCACGATTTTATCGTTGATTGTATGCGTCGGAAATTTATCTGCAAACATTCCTTCCTTGCGGTGTATTTTATTTATAGACTCGTGAGTCTAAGTTTTTCAATTGTTAAATATAAATAGATTTCAACTACGGAATTATGAAAAACGATGATTATTATTCTGGGAATTTCTTTTTTCTTAATACACAAAACTCCAGTCTTAGAAAAACTGATTACAAACTTTAGTGAATTTTTCAAAACTAGAAGAAAATTGTTAGCTTCAAAAATGAAAAAAAGCCAGTGAATTTTCCAATCATCTCATCATAAAAATTTTTATTTCGTCAAACTGTTTGTAAATTTTAAACAAAGCTACCACGAAACTGTTAAACATTATTATTATTATTATTATTATTATTATTATTATTATTATTATTATTATTATTATTATTATTATTATTATTATTATTATTATTATTATTATTATTATTATTATTATTATTACTTCGAATGTTTACTGATGATTTGAACAGAATATATATTTTTTTTTCCAACTATTTCTGTTACATCATGATGTTTCGAGAAAGTACAGTTTATGGTGGAAAAAAAAAAATGAAAAATGAATGACAACTCGTGACTTTTCAAGCATAAAAGATAATGTTTTCCGCCCGGAGCGAGGTAATTGCGAGGTTGTTTACGTTCTTGATAAAAGTACAATGCCCTGAGGAGAAGGACTAATTTTCGAGACAAAAAAATTTTCCTTTATATGGATTAACGGTGATTTGACATTGACTTCCAGTGTATTACTTTGGGCATGAGAAGTCTGGATTTCGCATAACAATCAAAGGGAAAAAATATATGTGTAATTCATATTTTGAATATTTTGGAGTGTATATGAAGTTGAACTTGTAAATTGAAGAAAAATTCGAATGTTATTATTCCCAGGAAATTTCAATCAATAAATCTAGTAAATGTTTCTAATTTTTCATCAAAAAGTTTAAGATCATTCAATAAATCAACATTACAATTTATACTTCCTGAAAAATTCAAAAGCAATACTAAAAGAAGTATATCGACCATATTCGTATGAAAAAATTTTTTTTGGAATTGAAAATTTTGTTTCAGATTATTGCACGGTTTTGCTGTAGTTTTACGGAATTTTAAAAAGTTTACGCAATCCGTGAAAGATGAATTTTTTGTAATTTTGGATTTTTGTGAATTATTGACAAAAATGTGTTAAAAATGAGGATACGTGCAAACAAATACGATGACATACCTAAAAGGTTAATAAAAATGTTATTAAATTTTACGAACTTTTTGAATTCCGAAAGTATTTGGTAAAGATAAAAATTTTTATTGCTCCTACATTTTTCGAATTTTCCTGAATTTTAAATGTTATACGAACTACATAAAACTTTCTAAATATGTAGGATAAAAATTCTTCCAACTTATGATTATTTCCCCTTATTTCTTATTATTTTTCGAATTTTTCAGATCTTTAATAATTAACGGATAAAACACCATATTTCGAAAAAATAAAGCAATCAACACAATAAACAAGGCTTATAAATATTTGGTGAAATTTTGCGTTTTGTAGGAATTCTTGTAGAATTCTTAAGAATAGTTGCAACTTTGTGAAATTTTTCAAAATTTTCGAAATTCCAAACTTTCTATAAACTATTTCCAACTTTCATGATTTTTTAAAATGTTGGCCCACATTATTAATTTTTTTCGTAATTTTTGATACTTTTCAAGTTTTCCAAACTTATATAAAAAAATTAAAAAACGTCATCATGAATATTTTTAAAGAATCTGAAGGAACATGGATATTTCAAACAAATGAGATAACAAACAGAATCTAAAAAATTCATAAAAATTGTTGAAATTCTTCATATTTGTCGAATTCTAGAAAATATTTGACAATCTTCAAATATTTTCCCATTATTCCTTTATTTTTTTTTTAAATTTCTTAATTTTTCAATATAAGGTCTATTTAAAACTTTTCTAGTACACAAAAAATTTGTTAACCACGTAAAGATTCTTCGGGATTTTTATTGTTCGGTTTGCATTACGTTTGGAATTTCGATAATTTTCAAAAATGCTTCAAGATCGGAAATTCTAAGAATTATAATTATTATATCATATAATCCTAGATATAATCATCTATAATTATTAAATATGTGAAAATAAAGAAACATCATGTGTATTTCAAAAAAATGGTAATAAACACGATTCACAAAATGAACGATTATTTCGTGAAATCCTGCACTGCAGAATATATGAATATTATAGTCTTATTAGGAATTTTTTTTAATCTCTTGAAATCTCAAAAATTGTGTACGATACAAAAACTAACTCGAATATTTCCAATTTTTTTGCCATGAAAATTTATTCACATCATCAAGATTTTGTGTAATTTTTTTATACTCTTCAACCGTTTTATATTTATACTTTATAATTCAAAAAAATTATCATGCTATTTCGAAAAAATGTCATAATGCGAATTATCATATGAGCATACATTCATTTGGGAATATTTCCTGAACGACAATAAATTAATGCATACATTGCATTACACTTGTGAGCTTGTGTTTCCGTCATCGTTGCATTCTGAATCTTACCAAAATCCTGATGGATTGTATATGAAAAATTTTTGAAGCAGAAAAGGTGGAAAACGTCGGTCCATGTAAATAGCCAAACGGAGTGCACGACACGAAGTCTCGCGTTCCGAAAGCATACGCGCGGGAGCCAAAGGGCGAGCACGCAACCTCGCTGATAATACATGATTTACAACTGTTTCTCGAACCGATTAATTATACTTCGGTATTGCGACCTTTTAACCGTGGTGTAAACATTCAGAACGTTTCAATCTTTGCTCGATTAGCTGGTAATCAATTATTCCTACATTGAATAACCACCGGGAAAATCTAGTCGAAAATGAAATTCATTGAGGTAGGCATACTAGTTCATATGTTCAAAAAGACAATTAATGAACTCTTTTCAAAATGTACAAAGTCGCATTGAACATTTTTTGTAACATCAGGCTTGTAGGGAGAGAGAGGTTTTCAGGGTTCAAAACGTTCCTGAAATTCTGATGAAATCAAACAATATTTCATGTGAAAATGAAAAGAGTTACATCGATAAACAATAAAAATGGAAGTTATAAAAAAATGCACGAAAACGTTAGCAGTGTGTATTTATAAAAAAGGAAAAAATATAAAAACGAAGGATAGCGCAGAAAATATGAATCAGAAAAATTGTTGCGATCCAGTGAATAATCAAGAAGAATTAGAAAATTTACGAAAACGCTAAAAATTTACGAAACTTTAAATGTTAGATCATCAAATTCCAGTAATCTCTATGAAAATCATATAAAACATTGAAAATCTTTCGATTCATACAAACTCTAAAAGAATAATGAAATTAATTGAATTGTATGAAAACACTTTTTTCTGAAAAATCTCGACAAATATCTACAATCTATAAATTTAAGGATACTATAGCATCGAACTCTGAATATACTATGAATCTATAGAACTTTCAGAAAACGCAACATAATCTTTCAAATATTGCAAAAATATGAAAAAAGGAAAGCGATACATAACATTTGAAATCTATATGAATGTGATTTTATCATTAATTCTTGAAATTACTGAGAATAGATCGAAATTCGCATCTTACAGCATCGAGTTTTTAAAACTCTGTAGCAATCTACAAAAACATAAGTCATTTATAAAAATACTTAAAAATCCTTCAGAGTTTCGTAAATTATGTTAGAAAAATGTGCAAAATAAGTTTACTTGTTTACTAGCTAACTAGTTTGCTAGCTTACTTGTTCATTAGTTTGCTAGTTTACAATCTCACTAATTTACTAATTTATCAGTTAACTAGCTTACTGGTTTACTAACTTATCAGTCAACTAGTTTACTTGCTTACCAGTTTCATAGTTTACTAATTTACTTGTTAACGAGTGTACTACATCACAAGCTTACTAGATTACTAGTTTACCAGTTGACTATTGAAAATTCAACAAGTTTATTAGTTTACTAATTAACTAATTTACTCGTTAACAAGTTCGCTAATTTACTGTTTTACTTTTTTACTAGTTTAGTAGTTTACTAGCTTACAAGTTTACTGCTTTATTAGCATCCTAGTTTACTAAAAATCTGTAAATACATAAAAACTATGCAGATGTACTTTCCTCAGAAATTTAGAAAACTTACTGTCCTGAAGCATATATTTATTAATATAATTGGTATAACTATATATAATTTTAGAAATTATTCTATAAATTCATATAGAAAACAATAAAAAAAAAAAGTAAAGGTATTAAATATATTCATAAAAGACATTGTCGTCTCAAAAATCAATTTCAATTCTCAAAATCGTTGAAATTTTCAATATTATAGCATCAATTTCTGAAAATCTATCGAGCTATCCATTGAAACATTAGAAATATATGAAAATACCAGAAAATACTACGAAATTTGATGAACAATATACCATACGAAAGTAATATAAATTTATGATGAATCTTGCAGAAGTTTGATTCCTAGAGCATCGAATTTTAGGAAGCTCCATATAAACCCATATTACTTGATATCAGATAATTCTTGAAGTGGTATGAATACAAAAATTATAAGTAAAAAAGTTAAATCCTCAATTAGTACTTGAAAATCATAAAAATCAAATTCCATTATTCATGAACATGAAAAATGTACAACTTTGGATTCAATAAGTCGTATAACGTTGCAATTCGAAAATGTCAAATATTTCAAAATCACTCTTTTGTAACATATTGTCCAAGGTTAAAAATTATGGAATCTCGAAGGAGAAATATTTTTCAGAAAACCCACTCCCAAAAATTTTCCTTGCCTACGCCCCTGTGTACCACTTGAAGTAGGGCCCGGGGGGAGAGCCTCTCGAATAATCAGAAAAAGAAATTTCTTCGTTCTTTCAGTTACTTCGCAAGGAAAGTCATCAGTAATTGCAAATTTCTTGACGGAGTGGTTCTTTATTACAAGCATTGAAAAAAGGAATCATATATTTTTTACCTTCATTCAATTACTGTAATCTCGTGGATAACACGACTCGATAGCGAGAAAATTGAGCTTCCACGAGGATCATCAGTTCTCATTCAGTAAAATCCCTTTGGAAAATTCGCTCGATCGCGGATTTTCCAAAGGTCTAAGGTTTCCTTATCACGGCTTGTCGGCTTGAATGGCGAGAATCAGGGCGGAAATAAGAGGGAAAAAGCCCTCGTTAAATCTCACCGGCTTTGTTATTACACCGCACGCGTTTTTGGGCAAAGCGAGCAATCCGACGAGCTCTCCCATTTGCTCTGCGAACCTCAGGCCACCGAGTCCAGTCGCTAGAAAAAATTCTCCGTCTTTCGGAAACCGCGAATTTGCCTAATTATAGGGAATAGTGTAGGAATCCGGGGTTCTGGAGGAAATTGGCAGGTCTTGGCATTCCAAAGTAACGACTCTGTTTTTGGAGTATGGAATATTGAAGAATTTTTCGTAACTCTAGAAAATTGAAAAACAGATTTTATCAAGTTCTTACTTTCCAATAGATACAGTTTTGATTCAAGAAAGCTAGGAATTAATTACAGTGAGTAACGGGTCTGTGTCCGTCAAAGGATCAAACGCGGCGCCGGAAATGCAACTGTAACAAGGAATTGTTTTCGCACCGCGGATCGCATCACTTCCGGTTCGACGCGTGTTGCGACGCGCTTACCGTTTAATCGTCTCGCAAGAACTTATATCAGTACGTTTTCCAATAAATTTGAATAATTGTTCTATGACTAGAGTCAGGGGATGCAGCTTGACAATTTTCAAACTCCAATTTTTCCCCAAAATTTGTTTATTTTCTATATCAATACAATACAAAAATACACACGAAGTTCGAATAATTCGAATTTCGGATTCCATAATTACAAATCCATCATTACTAATTTCGTGGGTACAAAAGTAACCTTGTCACTGCTTTGCTGTATTACTTTGTTAATTACTATTTATGTTTTATCGAAATCTTGTATTGAAGAGAATCAAGTCTTCTGTGGATATTTTTTCTCCTCTTCTTCTTTTTCTGGAACTTAAGATGTACATATTACTTTGTTGGTCAGTTTTCCCATGACAAGAAAATCATTTATTTCACGAAAAGATGATTGTTCCTAAGGTTTTTTCAATTACCTGATTTTTTATTCCTTTTTGCCCTCTTTGTGTGACCAATGTAGATTTTTTTGATAAAATTCGATTACCATTTGTGCACGGTATTTATTTGCTACTCGTAAAGGCACATATTCGTTTCCATGGCCTATTCTGGAAAAATTTTCAATTGATTGGTTAGTTTTCACCTTATCCTATGAAGAAAAATCACGATTTGGAGCATGAAAAATAATAAAATGTCAAAATTGGCAGAACATCTAGAGTTTTTTGTTGATGGTTTCACGTTATGATTATTCACAACATTTTCGTGTAGAAGCCAGATTACGATTAACATCGTAACATACATAATAATTGCGATAAACGAATATATGTATAACAAAAAACTGCATGTAAAAAAAAAAAAAAAATAAATTCGAAGAAAACTATAACTCATTTTTAAACAATATGGGTCTCACCAGAAAGTAACAAATTTTATCAAGAATGAATATACAAGATTTTTCGTCTAGTTCAACTATAGAATTTATCCTGACAAATCTTTTGAATTGGAAAACCCGAGATAAGAGTCAGGTAAAATGATTCAGCTATTAAAATCATCTAATTCTTAGGCCGGATTTTACCGGCGACACATTTTTTGTCTGGCTTCCAAAGACAAAAAACAGATGAACGATTTTGAAAATACAAGTCACGTACCCGAGTCTTGCATTCAAGTTTTTTAGCCGATTCAAGTAGAATTCAGTAAAATTACTTGGGTCTTCTGAAAGGAAATGCAACTTTCCAATTTTTTAATTCAGCCGTTTAATTTAGCAGTTTCTTAGATAATCAATCATATTTCGCACGAGCTTAATTTCAAAAATTACGGAAAGAATTGAGAATTTCAATTTTTCAACCGCTTATCTTAAAATGAATTAAAAAATATACATGTATATAATTAATAAGTAAGTGATGGATTTGTTTATGTAGTATTTTTGGAATTTTTTTCTGCGTTACCGGCTCCACATTATTCGATCTTATATTGTCACTTTTGGAAGTAGGTAGCATTTACTCTGGAGATGAAAGTAAGAGGGCGAAAGAGTTTCTTTACAGGAGTAAGAATTAATTTGAAATTGGAAAGCAATTTTTCACTCCTTTGTCTGATCAATTATTAAACACGCCATTTTATGCAGAATAACTTTTGTCCATCTGCATCTCAAGCATGAATGTGCATATATAAAATGTACATATTCTTGTATTTTATTTTGAAAAATCATTGTTCCAACGATGAAGGAAGGGGAAATGAAAAACCTTTTTTTACCGTTTAGATAACTTGAACGTTCGAACCTAGAATCTAGACAATTTATGCATTCAATGAAAATCGTCGATATTGGAGCTCGAAATTTTCTAGAGTCAAATCATCATTCAGAATACATTTTGACGATAATATTGAAATATGTACTTACGACTCTGAGTTCTTCGAATTGTAAAAAAGCTGGTTGTAGAGTGAGCATTGATTTGAAAAAACCTTAACGAGTATTCCCTTCCACAAAATCAATGTCAGCTGCAACTAATTCCGTATCTGCTGCAATGTCCAAGTTCTCAAACATATAGATAGAATTTTCATTTATCACACAAATTCCTGCTGTTGAACGTAAAAATGGTAACTTAAAGTAAAAGATAAGTAATAATTATAAGTCAATAAGAACTGAATAAGAACATCAAGAAAGCCAAATATGATTTCCTTAGGAATCAATTGAACAGTATCAAACATGACCCTAGAAGAATATGGAAGTATGTTAATGACCTGGTAGGTAAAAGGACGAAGATAAATAGTCTGTTAAACAGTATAAGGTCGTACAAGATTTCTCGTATTTTGACAGATACAACTGACATTGTAAATGAGTTTAATGAATTTTACACTGGAGTTGGCCCGACACTAGCTAATGCAATACGGAATTCTGAGAGTGATGGAAGTAATGATACCTTCACGGGGAACACGATATTTTTATGTCCAACCGATATGTATGAGATTTCTGGTATAATCAATGGATTGAAAGATAATAAGGCTGCGGGTACGGATCACATAAGTGTTAGGATATTGAAGATAATCACTTCTTGTATAGCACGCCCCCTGACTTTCGTCTTCAATAAGGCGATGGAGATGGGAATTTGGCCAAATATTTGGAAAAGGAGTGCAATCGTCCCTATATACAAATCTAGTGATCCTGAGCTGTTAACAAATTTCAGACCTCAATCTCATTAATTTCCAATCTGGCTAAAATATTTGAAAAGGTTATAAAGAAAAGGATCATTGATTATGTAGAGAAAGAGGGTATCATTGATTCTATGCAATTGGGTTTTCAAAGGAATAAAGTGTCTTACAGAAAGCGTGCATGATGCTATGAATAATTCTACACCATGTTTGGCGTAGAAGCAAAGGCATTTGATACAGTAGATCACGACATTCTATTGAGGAAACTTGACAACAATGGCTTTAGAGGTAATTCGTATCAATTGCTCCGAAGTTATTGAAGTGGGAGAGAACAGGTTGTCAGAATAAAGGGAATCAGAAGTAATATATTACACGTTAAATGTGGAGTGCCACAAGGCACAATATTAGGTCCTACTTTATTTATAATATACATGAATGGCATTCTTAAACTCTTTCATCCTGGGCAAATTATGATTTATGCAGATGACACAGCCTTGTTCTTCAGGAGTCATACATGGCAGCAGCTTAAATTGATATCTGAGAGATATTTAAGGATTATTTTCAAATGGTTCAATAGGAACTTCTTGACAGTGAACTGCGATAAGACTACGTTCATTACATTTGGTTCTTATAAAGATAGTATAGCTGGTGACTTTAAATTGAGAGTGCATATTGATGGGTGTGACGGTGAAGATACATGTGATTGCAATCGCATCAGTGGAGCCACAAATGCTAAGTATTTGGGGGGAGTGTTTATCGATCAGAATTTGAAATGGAAAGTGCATATTGATTATTTATTACGGAAATTGAGATTCCAGGTTTATTTATTCTATAGATTAAGGTTAGTACTCCCACAGAGACAATTACTATCGATTTATTATGCATTATTTTCATCGGTTTTGAATTATGGTATTATATCCTGGGGGAGCGCAAATAAGAACGCTATTAGGCCTATTAAATCCTTACAGAAGAGGGTTTTGAGATTGATCTTTTATAAGAGGAGGGATTACCCCGTGGATCGGCTTTTTTCGGAGTACGGGATTTTGGATATGGATAAGCTTTTGATGTTTAACATATTATCTCAAGAGTTCGTAAATTTACAAGGAGACTACTCTACGATTGCAAATAATAGGAATACTAGGAATGTAAGGTTGAAATTGCCAATAATGAAGAAAGAGAGTTATAGTAGGTCCAGCACATGTATGAAGTACAGATTTTTTAATGCTCTTCCAGATGGGATTAAAAATTGTAAACTGGATCAGATCTCAAGGATTACATTGAATGGGATATTAGGGAGATGGGTTTTGACACTGACAGAAATGGAAGTTAGAAAGATATGTAATTATGAATCATGGGGTCTGATCTGAGATGGAAAGAAAGATTTTTGTTTACTTCGTCTTAGAATTATTTATTGCGAACTTACATTGTATATTTTATTGATTTTCTATTATTATTTTTTTCTCTCATTTATTAGAAGTGAATGATTCGTATGTATCAGGTCCACAGACAGATATATTTGTATCTTTGTAGGGGGTGGTATTTGTAGGTTAGTTATAGGCTAAGTATGAGTACACTCTGTATAAACACCTGAATAAATATTATATATAATATTGAAATTGTCTGGTCTAAGGTTCTCGGAAGTCGAAAATGTCGACTGGACACAAACTCAGACTGGACTTGAGTGGAGTCACAGAAAATTTTTTTACTGCAACATTGACTGAACTGCATCATTAGGAATGAAACTCCAAATTTTGTATTTATTCAATTTATCGAGTGTTATTTGAATTCAGAATCAGGATTTTTTGAATTACATGTAATATGTGTGTATTGAATCAAACCACCCTTCATACAGTAAATGAAGAAAACGTCGATTTCGTTTCTACCGGCAATGTACAATTTTGGAATATTCAGTTTGCTTACATAAGTAAGTACACCTGGTCGATGATCAATAATTAGTCTGTATATCAATGTTCCATTATATGCTTTTAGACTTACGTTCGTTTCGCGTTACATCTATCGTGGAATATAATTTAGATAACGCTGTACATTAACAGTCATGATTTCTTTTTGTTGCAACGAGCAGGTGTATCGATGAGTAAGCAAATGATACCACTTTCAGCATTTTTCGTCGTCAGATTGTGAGTTTCGCCAGGAAATTATACTTTCGTAAAATTTAATCACGAGTTGAGGGAATTTCACGTTTGCCACTTTTGCTGGTATAAGATACAGTACGCTTCTATGCCCAGCGCTGAAAACAATATTAATTTGAACGAAATTGTAGAAACGCTATAATTTTCCCATTTCGAATTGATTCGCCAAGTTTGAGATAAATTATTCGTAATTCTGAGTTATGAGTTTTTATTTCTACACGAAAGTAATTCACGGCAAGGTTTTCTTCGTTTATGTTGGACTGTGGAGACGAAATAAGATTTCATTTATATTTAAACATTGGGTAAAGCAAAGAACATACCTTGACATCAAGAACATTATTTCTCCATCAAGCGTCAACGAGGAAGCAACAATCTGTTCAGCTTTTAGGTTCTTATGTTTTGTGTCATTCTCCTTATATTTTCGTAATTGCATCTTGGAATTTTCAAAGCTTTGTCTGAAAAGTAAGATAAAACTGCAATAGGAGTGTTTTTGTTTTGTATATCTTTTTTTATTTTGCTATCGCACATGGCTGAGTTTTACAGATATAAATGTCTTACCTGGCACAGAATATGCGAGTGCGTGATGATATCGCTGTATTTCAAGTCTTACAATCAGTGACGGTCTTCTTTCGTGCTAACCATATTTGGTGCTAACTAATTTGCTCCTCAAAGAAGCGTCGCCTGAAGTGCTTTTCTGTAACTAACTGTGCGCGCCAAGTATTCAAATATTCGCAATATCACACTTTTAATTCACAATTTGTTATTAAATTGTTTTAAACTTGGTGTGATAGAACTTTGTCGAGTTTCAGATGTAAGGAAATATAAGTTTTTTTGTGAAATATTTAAAAAAAAACATTAATTTATCCGTAATCAAAACTTCAGTCGACATGTTGCACGTGTGTTGATATTATCGGATTTCATTGCATTTTGCGAAAAATTGTTTTTGATGCGTTGATTGATTTTTCAACTTGATAAAAAAAAATGTTGACTTTTAGGTTTGAATTATATTCGATATTAGATTTTTATATATTTTATGTTCTTCTTATATTTTACTCTTAGTATGTAACGGAAAATAAATTATTTTGCAATGAACAAAAAAAAAACGTCTAGTGAGTCTTCCATTTTGAATAGCTTGTCAATTACTGAAATTTTAAAATTGATTGTTGCCAATAATTTTCTACGACGAGTAATATTCAATAAAAACTTTCAATTTTTTGTCAACAGTGAACCTACAAAATAATTCCCTTTGCTGGAATTTCGAAATTCAAACATATGAGCTTTATTGAAAACAATTTGTAATTTTCAAGATTGATTATCCCATTATTTTGAACTCTTAAATTCCAAGTAAATAGAAATATTATTTTCGAAACCTGTTTCTGATGGGACGTATTTTTACTGTTTATTTTGAAAACGGTAGATTAGATTGAAAAGCAAATATGTAATCTCCAACTGTTGTGTTATAGGGTACAGATACCTTCAAATACGAAAAAATGTAGATAATTTCAAAACCTGGGTGTAGAAATCGTTCGACTCGCTTACAATTTTTTTTTGATCGCATTCAATTATTTCATAGAATCGTGAAAAAAGGTGCTTGCGATTCCGTACAAAAAATCGAATTTAATGATAAAATTTCCATACATAACATAAAAATATTTACTAATGATTACATGATTATAAATACAGGGAAATAAAATACAATGAATAAGTTATATTGATTCTCTAGCATCGATTATTCAACAATGAAAACGAATGATTTCGATGACTCGTTCCGTTTTACGAAATAAATCGTAATAAAAACGAAATAAATACGAAAAAAAAAGATTTTTCATGAAACTTTTTTATTTTTTCAAAATGTAGAAAAATTTTTATAAAACGTCTTTTGAATATGAATACGCCTATTTCATTTTTTTTTTTATTAAATGAATTTCTTTCAAATACTGATAAGAATGATAAGGATTACTAAAATTTTGAATAACGGTTTCAAATCATTTTTTTGAACGATCTTTATTTATGAGTTATGATTCAACTTAATACTTATTTTCTCGATTAACGTCGATTATTTGTTATTAATAATTTACATAAGTATTCGAGCAATACTTTCTATTGCAGTTGGATCACAGTGAAATTGTTTAAAAATTTAGCAACTTTTCATAAAATTTTCATCGAATAAACAACTTATTCGGCGATGGTTAATTCTTCCATACTTTTATCATTATTTCGTACGCTGTAACTCACTTTACGGTTTGGCTTATGCTTACTGTACAAATGAATTAACGTACACAGTAAGATAATTTTTTTCCATGTACCATGAATATATCATCATTTGGACGTTTTTTACTTGGGGTCGCGGAAAATAGTTATTTTCTCGTAAAACTTAATCACCATTTGGGGGTACTTCAAGTTTGCCTCTTTTGCTGAGATGATTCTTTCTCTCTCTTTGCCATCCCTGTAGCTAAATAAAGATTTCTTGGTCATGAATTTCAAATATGTACTACATTTATTATGGACGGATTATGATTATTTTTTCTGGTTTTCGAAAACATTGACTGAAGATTCAGCTAAGTTATTTTTAAATTTCGGGCAACAAGTGTGCACAAAATCACCTCGAAAAATTATTTTTTTTTTTTCTCAGTTTGGCTGTCAACGCGAACATAATTTTTTTTTTTTTGGTTAGAGGAGGGAATATACCTTTTCATAAGAAACATTACGTCCCCGTTCTTTGCTGTCCCCGCTTTCGCAATCTCTCTTGTTGCATCGGTTGATGATTTTGATGTGCTTTGTCCACTCATTTTAAGAAGACGTGGTCTGGTTCATCGAATATTTTGATTGCACAAGGTTTTGTCTGGAAAAAAAAAAATAAAGAACCTTGCAATTATTAGCTAGTGTGCATTTGTTATTTTGCTATTGTTTAATGCTGTTATTCCTATGTTCTAATACGTTTTTTACCTGACGAGACGTCAATTCACGATGTTATTGTAACGGGGGAAATCTTCAAACAAGCAGGCACAAGCAGGGGCTCCCCAATTTTACCGCTCTGTTCCCGAAAAAAGCGCTGCCTGAAGAGCTTTTTTGTAATCAACTGCGCGCGCCATTAATTCAAATATTGGAGAAATGACTGTCATAATCTTATATTCTTAATACTATTTTTCTGGCCAATCATAAAAGTCCATTGATATACAAAATATAAATTTAATAAGGGACACTTTTTGTAAAAAGAATAGAGAATGAAGAAAAAATGACTTGGAGACAAAAAAGACATTGAATATCGTGACGTAATTGACAAATCAATTTAGATAAAGAAAGCATTACAAAAATGAGAAATGTAAGTGTGAAAATCTGATTTTATTAATATTTATTTATGTAAAAATGAATTGATACTTTATATTTATACTTAGTTTCCTGAAGAGGACCGAAAATTATAAGGTCGAAAGCTTGAAGAAATAAAGAGAAGAATAATGATCAAGATACTGACTTATTAATGGCTCCTAGAGATCAATTATATTAATATTTACTACAAAAAACGGAGCGAATGAATAATTATTAATATATTCTTAATTCGCGTAATAAATTTTTTTTTCGGACATTTCATTATTTTTTACCAAAATATTAAGTTTTTTCTGAATAATAATGAACGCAAGATTGCGATTAAAAACAGTATTATTTACAAAGAATGAAAAATAGAGGACAACTTGTTTCATATAAACATGTGTCGATGAAAGTTCAAATTTCTCTACTATATGATAATATTGAATATTTCGCATTATATTTAACAAAAATTCAATAAAATATTTTTGAGAAGATTGTTTGTCGTAAATTATTTTAAATTGCGAAACCAAGGCCTATTTATTTAAAATATGAGATTTCTGATTAAATATAATGTTCGATTATTTTACAGTAAAAATTTATTTTAGAGATAAGCATTTGGTCCTGATAGTTTCTCATGCGATAGAATTGAAAGTTATCGATTTTTCTCTAGTGATAAATTCTACATCAAATTACAAGAATGTGCAAGTTCAATAATATGTTGATTTCGATTTTTACTGCAGGAGCGATATTTTATTAATACATTTCTTAGTGGCTTTAAACTTTAGAAAAACTTTGTAAGAAAATAAAATTTCTCATAAAGAATTTATCGAAAAAATTTTATGAGTTTTTTTTCATAAGATCCGAATAAATGCATTCTTATAACAAATTTCAGTTTTTTAAATATTTTTTAATTATAAAGATTTTATAAGGTCACCTTGTAAGAAGCTGAATCCTTAAAAAGTGCAACTTATGAGAAATTTTTTTCCTATATGTTTTTTATAAAGATCGAAATTTCTATTTTTAATTCTTTGCAACTTTTTTACAGTGAATGTTCATGCAACCTTGAAAATTTCTAGTAAATTTTTCAATTGAAAAGTTTAAATTATCAGTCTTTTAGATTCATAAGTATGATATTCACATTTTTTACGTACATAAACTTTTACTATTCTTATTTAAATTTTAGTTCAACAACGATGTTTTTCTGCTTTTTTTTTTATCTTACGTCAAACAGTCCTATTGTACATAATTTTCTGCGTTGCAAATTTTGTATCTTTTCAATTTTTCATGTTCTTTTTTTCATCTTTTTTGTTTATGAATATTTGATTTTTAACAACATTTTTTATTCGTCAAGAATTTAGATTTCAAATTCGTTTTGGTTAATTTAAAAAAATTATATCTTCGAATTAGATAATTTTTTTCTCGTTATTGATTTACAGAAATTTTTCCCTGTTTTTGATAACAAAAAATTACCAGCTGAAGGATTAACCCTTAAAAATTAACATTGCAATAGAATGCACTGCAAGAAATTAAAAAAAAAAATGTTTTTAATCGCCAAGTACATTCATAATTACTGTATTTTGATATGAACATAGAAGTTACGATTTTTCTCTCCAACTTTTATGCTATATCGCACTGTAATGAGTATGTGTTACATTTTTTTTGCAGGTAAGTCAACTTCAATGAAGAAAGCCCATTTCTAAGGCGAACACTTTTTTCACGATGTCATAACTCCGAATGGTTACTGCTTTGAACTTTTGAAAAATCACTTATCGATTTGGAGTGCAGTTTTCGTACGTTACAAGTAGGAAAGTTTTGCTTTGGGATTCGACGTTATTGAATACCATTTTTTTATTAATGAGTTTAACAATTCGATGTTTTGAATGGCTTTATACCTTGTGAATTTGATAGGAACAATTATTTTATTGGAAAATTTTTTTAATGATTAATATAAAAATTTAGAAATTTGAATGCAAGAATATTCGAAGCTTGTATAAGATAAAAAAAACTTTAGATAATAAACTTTAGAGTTGATCCTCAAATTTGGAAACTTAGATATTTGTTTCTACTATAAGAAATTTGTATAAGAATTTTCGAAATTCTGGGATTCGAAAATAAAAACTGCAAATTTCTACAAACCTCAGTAATTTGGTGAAATGCAAAAATTTTGTTTGATTTATTTTCGTAAATACAGATCTTTCGAAAATTTCTGGTTCCAAATTACAAATTTTGCAAAAACTTTACTTTAATTTGGAGTGATTTTGTATTGTTGAACATGCAGCAAAATTTTTTTTTGTACTACTCGATTACTTGGCTTTTTTTGTACTTTCTGGCGCCCCAAAAAACCATGTTTCGCAATATAACGAAAGTGTAACTTGGATGCAACGATTCTTTTAGAACCGTTGTCATAAAAATGTGAGAATCTCGCAAGATTCGCTGTCGAGATGGAAACTCTGGGCCGTAAAACCTGGAAAGTTTCCTCCGTCTTCGGATACTTTTTAGCCGGGATCGACGCAGAAAATGTCGATTTTACGCGAGACGAAGACTTTCCAAAATGTCCGTATCTTTAGAAAGTTCACTTTTTAATGAAAGAATAACAAACTATTTTCTTGAATTGTGAATTCTAATCTTTGAAGGCATTGATCTTGAACACATTTTTCATATTCGAACGTATCAATATTATTTTTGAATGTTTTTGATTAGTTTTCGTGCACTGGTAAATTTTGGAAATATTTTATTAACGTTCTAGTATTTTGAGGAAATTTTAAAAGGTTGGAAAAGATTTCATTGTATGTATCAGGAATTTTTTCGGAATTTTCCCGAATTGTTTCTGTTTTTTTTTTTGCGAAAAATTGCAAATGATTAGTGACCTTTATATAGATAAAAAATAAATAACTGAGAAGAATTTTACTAATAAAATGAATTTCTTTACAAAAATGTATTTTTTACTTAGTCTGGAAGTTGTCAAATAATCATTGATGGACATTTTCAAATTCTGCAGACTTTTTATAGGCTTAGAGAATTTGGACATTTAATTTAAGAAGAAAACAATATCTTCGTGGAATTATTTCAAAATTTTCTCAATTAAAAGAATACAGAAAAAAATGCAATACGAAAAATACTAGATATTATTTACTTTTTTTAAAAAAGCTTTTAGATTCTTCGAAAATTTCTGTGATTACAGAAATCGAAAAACTCTGATTCCTCGAGCACTGAATGCTAATAATGTATGTGTATAGCAAACCATAAAAATACTAGAAAAATGTTCAAATTTAAAAAATCTGTTGAAAATTGAAAAAATATTGAGGATACTGTAAATCTATAAAGAAATTGTTTTCTGCGAAAAGGATCAAAATACTACAATTTTATATATATAATACTGCAAAAATACTGCATATTTCAAACTTGTAATTCTAGGAAATCTTATTCTAGACATTCAAAGAGATATCTTTGATAAACCCTTAAAATTTTCTAACATTCCATAAATACTACGAGATGCAAAAAGAAAATGCATGTATAGAAAAATACAAGTATATCTGTGGAATATTAAAAATCTATACAACTTTCAAAACAAGAGCATCGAATTCCAGAAATTTATGCAGAAATATACAAGAAAACTGAACTATCCTTCAAATCGTAGAAAAACTGAAGAAACACGAAGGATACTGAAAAAAATATGAATCTATTGAGACACCTGTTTTCTGAAAAATTCTTTTGGAACATGCAAAAGTTTTTTAACTTGACATTTTAGAGCTCCAAATTCTCGAAATCCATGTATAAAAATTTATATCAAAATGCTCAAAGCATATGAAAATACTAGAAAATCCTGCAACATTTAATGCATCCTCAAAAATACGAATAGTTTCAGAAATACTGAACAATCCTTAAAATCGTGGAAGATATATACGAAAAATACCAAAAAGAAATAGAAATCTATTCCGACGCTATTTTCTGAAAAAATATCATGCAATGCGAGATATCAAAATTAATGGTAAAATATAAAAGCCAATAATAGAAGCATTTCATCTTTTTCAAATATTCTTCCTGAATTATATAAAAGTATGAATTTATTCTCAAAGTCTTACATTATTTTAAGAATATCAGATAAATATTCAGTGCTTTTGAGAAATTCCGAAAAGTACAAAATTCAGGAAAATAGCAACAAATTCGTTTCATTTTTTGATGATTTCATAAATTTTGTGACTGATTTTTGATACTTCATATTTAAACTGACATGATTTCGATGAGAATTTAGTAATTGATACGAACGCCGTGAAATGTAGAAATAAGATACAATTGATTTTTGATTTTCCAATCATTGTTATTTCAGAAAATCGATAATAATTCTTTAAATCCTCCATCATTTTTCAACAACTTTGCTGAACTTCAAATAATTTTGTAATGATTACGAATTTCGAAAGTTCTCTCAAAATTTTTGATTTAAACTCACATTGACGTATTTACGACACACTTTTGATCACAAACACACGTTATTTTCATTAACTAATGGCAAAGCCAGTGCTTAACATCCTCGAGTTGCGGCTGTAATAACCGTCATAAAATGATATTACATCTCGGAAGCAGAAAATATTCGCTTCATGCATTAAGGTCGTCATTTCTGTAAAAACATTGGAGCTTTGCGTTATTACTTGCAGTTGCTAATAAATCAGAATCAGAGTTGTACACGGGGAAAATTTTTACGAGGAATTTTCAGGAAAATCACGCTCTTCAATTTTTAAAATTCACAAAACTCCGAATCAGTAAGTTCATCATTTATAGCATGAAAATTTAGAGTGGAGTTTTGCATTCAGAAAGTCTCTTTTTTCAAAAGTTGTAAAAATTTTGAATTTGGTTGTCATGAATTTTCCAGGGATAGAAGAAAATAAAATAGTAAAATAAACTATAATAAAAGAGTCAGTAATTCATTGAACTTGCATATGTATTTAATTTATTGAATTATGTTTTAATATTTTATTTACATCAAAATTGCATTTAATTAATTCATGCAAATAATTCTCCATTGTATATTGTATATATTTTCATATTAAAATCTTTGTCTAATTTATACTATCAAAAAATCAATTTATTGTCAAAAATTATCATCTATTTCCTGGTGAACAATATTTTTAACAGAATCTGTAATCTAAATTTTCAAGAACCGTGTTTTTCTTTTGCTACATTGTTTAAATAACGCGCGATTTGAGGATAGTTTGCGGATATCCCAAGAGATGGAAGATTAAAAAATTTTCTCGAGTGCAAAGTTTTGCACAGAGAAGATATATGAGAGCACGATGCAGAAGAATTTCGTGCCTTAAACTAATGAGTAAGGAAAATTTTAGGCCTTGGTGACGCTTGGCCATGCTGTAAAATTAAGCGAACCAATTTTTTAAGAGGCAAAGGTCGTCCCGAGCTGAGTCGAACTACTTTTTCGATTTCGAGCTGGTGATAGCGATCTACCTCGTAACTGAAATCAAAAATAATAATTTCGAAGTGTGGAGAGAGTTACTCATGTTGAAGATTTTGGATGAATATATTGAATAACATAATTTATTGCCTTGCATCATACAATTAATGGAAGAATGTTGAATTTTATAAATAAATTACTACAAAAATGCATTAACAGATATTTAAATATTGTGGGAGATTGAAAGCTGTTTATTTTTTATAAATTATATAAACACTTGTCATTATTTTGGGCACATAATTTAAATCATGAATGCAATTTATTGCTTTGCACGTAATTTGTTATACAATATGTAATTTACAAATAAATTATCACAAAGAATGAACTAACTGATATTTACATACTGTGGAAGTTGAAAAGTGTTTCCTTATAAATTATATAAATTATTGCAATTTTAACTGCTGCATTTTCTATGCAAATAATCCATAGATTAATGGTCAGGGCTATTCAGAAGAATTTTTATTATGTAAAATGTTTTTTACATACTTGGACCTCTTTTTGAACAAAATATGTTTCTTGGAAATTTCCGATTTTTCCTGCACGTTTCGACTGAATGGGACAAGAAAAAATTTTTTCTAAACAAAGAGTGCATTTAGTCATTACTCTGTCGAAAATTTCTTTAATTTTAAAAAACTGTTTCGGAAGATTTTTACATGCAAGTGTTATTAAGATTCATCAACCAAAATCCAAACTGGAATAAATAAAAAAGTTCATGAACTTTCATTAACTCGACCGTAAATTCAGCAAAAAGTATGTCTATCACATTTAATAAACTTTTCCAGCGAAATCTCAGAATCTGCGAAAAATTCAAGTAACACTTACAATTTCGAGGATACATATTTTATTATATCAAAATCTCGAGGATCGTTCATTGAAATTGTAAGTGATATGATTATTTTTTTTTTATCAAGCGAATTGGCTCTCCACTATTTACCCTTCTCTAATTGAAACTTTTGGAAATCTTTATCAAATGCCCTATAAAATTACAGAATTTCTCATATAATTATTATGTACAACAAAATCTGTATACAGCAGTTTGTTCTTTATGAAACCATTTTCATAAATCTTTTTAAAATGTTGCATCTTTATAAAGTCCGGCGAAGTTTTAGGAATATCATTATAAACAGTTATTACATTTTACATGGAACCTCATATATTTGAATAATTAAATGTGTGTACGATTAAAACTCACAATTTTTTATATATAAGGCTGAGAATTCTTCATAAAGTTTGTAAATAACTTCCATAAAATTATTTCATGAAATATTAATGAAAGTTATTAAAAAACTATCGTAAAAGTGGTTTTACAAAATCTTTGATCAAAATCAGAAAAACTAAGATAGTGTAGCATGTCTTTGTTTTTAGAGTTTATTAGTTAAATTGCAAATTAATAGTGCAAAAATCAAAAAAGTTGTTTAAGTGAGTTTTTAGAAAAAATCCGTAGATTTTTTGGTAAAAAGGTGAAGTGTTATTTTGTTTGATAGCAATTACTCGTACTTTTTTTAAGTTTCATAAAATGTGTGACAATTTACTTCGATGACTTTTTTCATTAATCATGCATTCTTAATTAATAATCATTAATCGATACCGCGTAAATATTTAAAATTTTTGAATATTTTCAGTTACATTGAGAATATTTCTTACCACACATTTATCTTATTTTTGTCGAATCATAAAATAGACATTTTAGACTTTGAAAAAAATGTTTAAAATACCTATGAATATTACAGATGATGTAAAATGATGTTAAATTATGGGAGTTAGTATAAAAATCTTCATACACTGTCAAAAAAAATTGAAATTTCAAACATCTTTTACAGACGTTCTATTAATATCGTGTTTGAAATTTCATGGACTCGTATATGAAAAGGATTTCAAAGAAATTTATATCAAATTTATTGTTTTCATGTTACATATAGAAAATTTCAATATTTTTTATTATTATTAATTTCATTTCCAGACACTACATGTTTGAATAGTTTAACCTATCTTTTGCATATATCAAACATACAATATAATTGTTGTTTTACAATTTATATTCCATACAATATGAATTTTTTGTTTGAATCAAATAGCTGTTGATAAATTAGAGATAATCTGCTCCAAAAAAATGTATTATGTCGAAATCGGCTTGAATCTAGAAATGTTTAATTACAAATTTTTAATTAGAAATCACTTTCAAGGTAAAATGATTTCATGTTCAAAATTTAATAGACAGTATGGGAAATCTGCTTCAAAGACAGTCTCTTATATTTAATAGAGAAATTTCTGAGAGTATAGGTACGAGAAACAAATTTGTACATAATAATAATGAAAAACGAAGAAACTATCCTAAAATGAATATTTTTAGTAAGAATATACTAGTTATAGTATTATAATTATTATATTATTATTTTTAATGATAATATCAATATATAATTCCAAAAAATACCCGAAATGTATAAAAATACTTCAGTACCTTCAAATATCTCATATATACGAAAATAAGCAAGAAATATTGGAAAAAGTATCAATCTATAGAATACTGCGAATCTAGTCAAATTTACATACCTAAAAATCTAAAAAAATTAAGAAAATCTGAAACCCGTAATACTAAAAAATGAGAAATTCCACGAAATACTGTAATAACAATTTTTCCTAAATTCTGTAAAAATACTGAAAAATCGTATAGAATACCTAATACTCTAAATCTATTATAAAAAAAAAACACTCTAGAACCTCTAAAACTTATACTTAAAAAAATGCTCAAAATTGCATAGAAACTTCTATGAGATCGTATAAATTATTACATAAAGCAGAATAATTCCGAAAAAACCTCAAAAACGAAATAAAAAATCCTTTTCTTCTGTGTGTTTGAACGTTTCAACGTCGAATAAATATATGAAAATAAAATTCAACGACGTCGTTGCATAATTATTATGTCTGGAAAACGCTCGTATCGCCGTGAGCTCGAGGTACGGCCCTTCATAATTCATCCCTTCGCCCCCGCAAGCGATGTAATCACTGCGCGCCCCAATTACCATTCGTTGCCTGCTCCAGACGTGTAAAAAGCCGGATTCCTTTAGGCACAACAATGAGCAGCGAGAATTAGCGGATATCGATAACGCGTAATTGCCATGAACATTGAACACGCGTTCGGAATAATTGACTATTGAGTAGTTCGGGGGCGGGGGGGGGGGGGGGGGCTTGAATTCGCTCTTAATTAGAGGAGGTGAAATTGAGTGATGTGTGCTTTGTACCAACGAATCTGAATGAAAAATTTGAGTTCGCCTTGCATTTGGATGATGAAATTAAAGCATTCGTTCTTTTTTTTTGAACACAAATGAAATACACTTGAACCTCGATTTTTGAAAATGAAGAGGAACATAAAATTGAAAAATGTAGTAAGTTGTTTCATTTTTTGTACGTTCAATATTCTGCGGAATTCCACGTTTTCACTATTTTAGAATCCGAGTTTGACCTTCTGCGTGAAGTAAACAAGCAGCGAATAAGTTATACGGATTAAAGAGAAATTTCCTTTCAATCGATTGTTTGATCTTGGACAAGATGATGGAAAATACGTACGTTCATAGAACGCCGCGACTCTAATGAGTTGATAGAAACTCGACTTTCTAATGCTTTATTGACGTTTCAAACGCAAAGAGTGTCCATAAATAAATACTAAGTGAATAAGAAATATAAACAGGCGGTGAATAAAAGTAATGATTATGCAGAAAGCAATTTACACTCGAGGATTACGAGAAAATATATAAATATACGACATTGCGATGTTCGCGTTTGAAAAACATTCTTTCTAAACATTTAGATCTAACGTCTTGAAAATAAAGTTATTAGTGACAAATTACAAAATGTTTTGTTGAATACCCTAATTCTATCACCACGAATATTTTTGATATATTCAAATGACTATAATTCTGTTGGAAACGTCGTTTAAAAATGTTTGTACTTTTTGAAATTCTAGACAAACGAATTTATCTAAGATAAGGAAAATTCAAAGTTTTTCAAGTTAATCGTAATTTGAGTCGTTTCAGTTTTTTAAATACATATTTAGGAAAACTGAGTGTAATAATTACAATAAACACTGAAAAAAAAACTAAAAAAAAAAACATTAATAGTCATATTCACATTTGCAAAGAAAAATTGAAATTGTTGAGTTCCATTGTACCCCACTTCCTAAAAATACTATAATTTTAGAAAAATATTTTATCCATGTAGAATAATATTATCACATGAATTATTTTTTAAAAACCACATTATAAGCATTTGTACGTATTTATTACTATTTTTCTTTGCCTGAAATAAAAAAATTTTGAGCATTTTTTCATCTTAAATTTATCAGCCTTAGTTTCAGTAACTGACTGTAATTAGTATACTTCTAATTTTAATCAATTTTTATATATTGTAACTTCCACATTTTTTGAGACAAGTTTTCAATTATCAATTTCGTTTGCTACCCTCCCTCCTTTTTTTTGTTTACTTGAATTTTAACATCAAGAGTATCTCTAACATATTTCAAATTAGTATGGAAAAACATTTTTATTGTATTTTCATATTTTTTCAATCAGGCAAATTTTGGATTGACTCAAAAAACTCAACGTTTCTTCAGTTCGAAACGAAATTTTGAAAATTAATTCACCTACTTTCAGGGTTTTCAAATTTCGTAAAATTCAAAAATATCAGAAATTTCTACCCTCTCAGAAATTTCTATATTAAAGTTAAGAGACTGTCTTTGAAGCAGATTTCCCATACTGTCTAATAAATTTTCTATTAAATTATGAAAATTATATCCATGAAAATTATAAACTTTCTATGAAATCGGAGTGTTTATTTAATGCAAAGCAAACATTAAAATCATTTCACCTTTGAAATGATTTCTCATTAAAAATGTATAATCAAACTTTTTTAAATTCAAGTGGACTCCGACATAATACATTTTTTTGGAGCAGATTTTCCTCGGTTTATCGACAGCTATTTGCATGAAACAAAAAATGTATATTGTATGGAATATAAATTTGACAACAAAAATTAAATTGTATATTTGATAAAATGCAAAAGATATGTTAAACTATTCAAACATGTAGCGTCTTAAATAAAATTAATGAGAATAAAAAATATTGAAATTAATATATGTAATATGAAAACAATAAATTTGATTTAAATTTCTTTGAAACCCTTTTCATATACGTGTCCATGAAATTACAAACACGATTTTAAGAGAACCTCTGTAAAATATGTTTGAAATTTCAAAATTTCTGTTGACAGTGTACTGTATAAGTATAATAAAAAATTAAAAGCCTTAACCAAAAAATTACAAGTTTTTTATTGTTAATTCATTGAAAAAAATTCTTGAACTTGGGATCTAAATATTGAAATCTTAAAAATTTTTGAGTTCAATAACTTATTTGATGAATAATTCCATGTCAATCTTTTTTTCACTCATAAATTCTGTAAAAAAATCTATTATTTCTTAAAAGTTTTTCCTTCACGACACTTCGTAATTTCCTAAACTTCCAATGTTCGAAACTTGAAAAAAAGTGCGTAGAGTACCAGGTTACATCAACCAGCGATGAAAAAACGCCTGGATTATTGGTTGGCACGAGTTGTCTATGGGGCTCGGGAATGCCGGTGTTTCTCGATTAGCTTAAGTGGATTTCTTAATCAAAGTTGTGCCTTACAGGTCCTATAACCCGGAAAAGGCCGACTGTCTCGACTTAATCAGACTTTGCTGGTGATAAATGCTCATTGATCGAGCCATAAATCTATTCACGAGACAACGAATTTGTCGAGTCGATGTACCAAATACTAATGCTTCGACTCACATTTAGAGTTGTCGACAAAATTTCGATCTGAAGAGCGTGAAACAAAAGTCCAGACGATTAACAAAACGAGAATTCTCGTAATTTTATCTGTGGAATTTACGACACAAAGATAATTTATACTTGGAATTTTATATACTTGGAATTTTCATACTAAAATTGACAATTTTTGAAATTTGCCAAGCTTTGAAAGTGAATCGCAAAAATCACAAGATTCTAATAATGCATGAAGAAAAAATTTATTATATTTTTCGAATATATTGAAGATACTTTCATTTTCGTTCCTCAAAAATATACATGTATGGAATTCATACCAATATTCATTATAGTTAATGAACAAAATAAATCTTCAATTTTTTTCCACATAAGTAACTTCCTAGGCTAGTTTTGGGGGTTCCAACCCCTCCCGGAATTCTGATGAAATCAATCAATATTTCATTTAAAAATTAAAAAAGTTACAGCTATAAACAATAAAAATGAAATTTATGAAAAAAAAACGCATGAAAACTTTAGCAGTGTATACTTATGAAAAAAAGGAAAAATTATTAAAACTTTACAAAACTATTAAATTTACAAAACTTTAAATTTAAGATCATCAAATTCTGGAAATCTTTGTGAAATCCATGTATCAAATTGAAAATCTTTCGATTCATACAAACTCTAACAGAATAATGAAATTAATTGAATTGTATGAAAAAACTGTTTTCTGGAAATCTCGACAAATACCTCTACGATCTATAAATTTTAGGATTTTAGAGCATCAAACTCTGAATATACTATAAATCTATAAAAATTTCAGAAAACGCAACATAATCTTTTAAATATTCCAAAAATATGATAAAAGTAAAACGATACATGAAAAATATTTGAATAAATGTAATTTGATCATTCATTCTTGAAATTACTGAGAATAGATCGAAATTCGCATTTTAAAGCATCGAGTTTTTTAAATTTCTGTAGCAATCTACAAAAATATAAGTAAACTATAAAAATACTTAGAAATCCTACAGAGTTTCGTATATTATGCTAAAAAAATAAGAAAAATAAGTTTACTAGCTTCCTAGTTTATAAATTTATTAGCCTACCAGTTTAACAGTTTACTAATTTACTTGTTAACGAGTTTACTACATCACTAGCTTACTAGATTACTGGTTCACCAGCTTCTTTATTAAACTAGCTTACTATTGAAAATTCAGCAAGTTTATTAGTTTACTAATTAATTTATTTACTCGCTACCAAGTTTGCTAGTATACTGTTTTACTTTTTCACTTGTTCACTATTATACTATTCAACAATTTCAGTAGATTAAAAGTTAAGAAGATTAGTTGTTTATTATTTTAGTAGTTACAAGTTTATTAGCTTACTTGTTTACTACTTTAGTAGTTCACTAGATTACTAGTTTACTAATCACTTTTTTACTAGCTTACAAGTTGAAAAGTTTACTAGCTTACTTGTTTATTAGTTTAGTAGTTTAATAGATTACCAGTTTGGCAATTTACTTTTCTACTAGCTAAATAGTTCACAAGCTTACAAGTTTACTTGCTCACAAGTTTACTGCTTTACTAGCATCCTAGTTTACTAAAAATCTTTCAATCGATAAAAATTATGTAGACGTCATTTTCTTAAAAATTTGTAAAACTTACTGTCCTGGAGCATATATTTATTATTATTAATACTACATCTATACATAAATTTAGAAATTACTCAAGAAATTCATATCGAAAACAGTAAAAATACATCCAATTCAATTTACATAACTTATACAGCTAAACGTACTTTTATCTGTAGAAATACTAAATAAAAAAATATGGGTTAAAAGTATCGAATATATTCATAAAAGAAACTGTCGTCTGAAAAATCAATTTAAATTCTCAAAATCGTTGCAAGTTTCAATACTATAGCATCAGTTTTTACAAATCTATTGAGCGCTTCATATAAATATTGGAAATATATAAATATACTAGAAAACACTACGAAATTTGATCAATAATATATCATACGAAAGTAATATAAATTTATGTTAAACCTTTTATCTGTGTGGTTTGAATTGGCTCAAAAATCAATTCAAATATATATGAATTTTTTAGAAGATCGATTTTTACAGCATCGAATTTTAGGAAGCTCCATATAAACCCATATTACTTGATGTCAGATAATTCTTGAAGTGGTATGAATACAAAAAGTATAAGTAAAAAAGTTAAATCCTCAATTACTGATTGAAAATCTTAAAAATTAAATTACATTATTCATAAACATGAAAAATGTACAACTTTGGATTCAATAAGTCGTATAACGTTGCAATTCGAAAATGTCAAATATTTCAAAATCACTCTTTTGTAACATATTGTCTCAGGTTAAAAGTTATGGAATCTCGAAAGAGAAATATTTTTCAGAAAACCCACTCCCGCAATTTTTTCCTGCCTACGCCCGTGTAACTTCCCGAAAATTCTTCCAGTCGTCAGTTTATCGTTTCTTTATTTATCGCTATGAATATGGATATCTGACAAAATCCACCTTCGAAAAAACTTTTGAATCCGCGATAATCCAACTTCACCATGCGAAACGAAATTCGCCGAGTGGAAAATTGGAATCGCTGAACTGTTGGACCAACGTGATGAATTTTAATGATTTCAGTGAGAAAAACGCGCGGGAAAAGTGGAAAAAACGTAACCCGTCGGCGCGCATTTCCATAATCAACGAACCGGAAGACAGAGCTTTTACGATCGCGAAAGAAATCGAGAGTTTCAAATTTATCGCGTTGCTTCACTTGTTACCCCAACAAAAAAACATTCGAATCGAAATAAAGTTTTCTGTGCCCCCTTCGTTTATAATATTTATACGCTTTTTTTCGTGCACTTTTCTCGATACAGAATCATCGAAAATCATGATACGTATATATATTATATGAAGTATCAACTCAGCTTCAAATTCTGGAGCATCAAAGTCCAAAATCTATACAGATATGTATGAAAAAACTGAAAAACAATGAAAATGTAAATTTAATAAAATTTGTTGAATAATGAAAGTATAAAGTTATTTCGAAAAAATTAAAGTACTCAAAATGCTGAAAATATATGTAGATATATTTTTCTTGAAAATCGAAACGAAAATTCTAGAAATTGTGAAAACTTCGTATCCTAGAACGTTGAGTTATGAAAAAGTATTGACAAATTTATTGAAATACAAAAAAAATCCTTTAAGTTGCATGAAAATTGAGAAAAAAAAACCAAAATCGACAGAGATACTGTTTTTCGAAAATCTGTGAAATAACGAGAAATTTTTAAAATGCAGATTGTATAGTATCAAATTCTAAATATTCGTATCTAAATCCTCAAAAAAATATCAATACAAAAAAGTCCAACAAAATTTATGAAATAAGTACGAAAAATAGTCGAAAGATGAAAAGCTTATGTAATACTGAATATTTATTTTAATATTTTTCTTATAAATCAATAAAATTACATAAAATACCTATAACACTTTGAATCCGAGACCTTTGAATTTTTAAAATCTGCAAAGAAATTCGTATGAAAAATATTTGAATATTGTTCATATTGTATGCGAAATATAGAAAAAATATTCAAATTACACGGAATTTATGAAATCACTGAAAAATTGATAATGTATAAAAGGTTTTTTAATCCAACAACACGTTAATTAATAAAATAAATATAAAAATTTGTGTAGATACTCATTCTCAAAAAGCTTTCAACATTTCAAAAATCGAAAAAACTTGGAATCCCAGAACTTCAATTATAGGAAATATAATGAGAAATTCGTTAGAATATCAAATATGTGCCCTTCAAATTGTATAAAAACTGAAAAAATACGAGAATTTTTAATTAGCATTAGAAATCTATGAAATAGTAGCTATTTTTAAAGATACTAATTGCTGAAAAATCTGTAAAAACACAAAAAAAAAAACAAATACTACTTAATTGAGGAGAATCAAATTCTACAATCCTGTATAAAATCCAAAAAATAATAGGAAACTACGTAGATATAATTTTTCAAAAATCCATAAAATTATCAAATATCTATAAATTATTCAATCCCTGATCATTTCATCCTCCAATTTTTATATAAATCCTTAGAATTACTAGGTAATTTTTTAGTTTGTATTAATACCGATAAAAAGACGAAAAAAAAACTTAAATATTACATACTAGAACTCAATGAATATTACTGAAAATCTGTAAAGTCTGAAAAATCATTAAAAATTTTTCAAACCTATAAATTTAAAAATGCTAGAACATCCAGTCCCCAAAATCCATGTAACAGTCCATAAAATTACTGGAAATGTATAAAAATACTAAAATATCCTTAAAAATATACAAGATAAGAAAAAAAATTACTAGTCCATGAAACACTACAAGTTTATAGACCTAGATCTAATTTTCTCAAAAATCTGTCAAAAAGCTGTAAGTCCTAAAAACCTCGAAACAAAAAAAAAAGTTCATCAATTACTTGAAATGCATATTGATACAATTTTTCTTAAAATCTGTCAAAATAATGATGATTTGTGAAACTTGAAATTCTAAAAATCTACATAGAATTTTACAAAACTCCAACATAATCTTGAAAATTGCCTCAGTACTTAAAAAATAAGTACCCTACGATATGATCAAAGAACTTTTATGATTCAATAAAAAAATGTATGTCTTTCAAAAAATAACAACTTGCGCATCACTCGTAAATTTCTAAATTAAAAAATAAACACAGATGCGCCCATACGTGTATACTTTTTTAGCAATTGAATTTACACTCCAATAAAAAATTCTGTTGCATCGCTCCTGATGATGATAATTGATAAAAGTGAATAGCAAATTCGGCTGCAGACAAAAGACCTTTTTAGCCGCAAGTTAAAATGAGCAGCAATCGCCGGAATGGGGATTGCGCCAAGTACTTTGGCCAAGAGAAAATGCTTCGCGTTATATCCATTACAGTGTTACAAGAAAGGGATTTCAGGATAATCGGAAGGGACTTTCATACTTGCGACCCTTAGAGCAATTTCCCAAAATTTATGAAGCTTACAGAAATTCTGCATCAAGTCCTGGCTTAAGTAAAAGGCTCTAAAGATGACGAAGAACGATAACAATAACGACAAAAGATATAATCATGATCAAAATGCTAAATTCAGTAATACAAGAATAAAATAGAATAATCAATTTCACTCTCTGCAATTTCTTTTACAGTGTAATTACGGGCAGATAAATTCGTTGTACTGAAATGACATTTTTTTAAGTTTCTAAATCCTGTACCAGAATTTCTATGAAAATTCTGAATTTATTACGAAAATCACGTAGAACTCATTCGAAAAAAAATGATAAAAAAATCGCGTGACTCATGATTTTTATTCGCCCTTCGAGGGTACGCACAGTTATTTGGGATGATCGTAATTTGGCTGAAATACATGGGAAATGCGTGGAAAAAAGAACCTGTGACACGCGAATTTATCACGTCGACTCAATGCGAGCGACGTCAGAGATCGATACGAGCTCTCTGGACCAACGAAGCTGCAAGAGCAGACTGACTACCCCGAGTTATTCGGGAGCCATATCGCCGGCTCCCTTCGTATACAGCAATATACAGTGGCCACGCACATCCTCCGCTCTCGAGCACATCACCCTCGTGCAACCCAAGAACCTGGTCAACTCGTTGACTTCCACAGCCGAATCGATAAAAATACACTGTCAGTCTTTTTCAGAAAAGAAGGCTACTTCACTACATTTTCGAAATACAAAACTTGAACTTGTAAATTTTTGGAAGGTACGAAATTCGAGAGTGTACTGCAAATACGCAATAATTATGTCACTAGTTTTGGAAGAAAAATATGAACAAGAAAACAATTTTTTGTATAGTTATCATCATCGAATCAATAGAAAAAGGGTTTCTTCAATTTTCTAACAAATTTATATTCTCTGACTTCGTGAATTCTCAAACTCCAAAACATATATTAATTATTTAGAAATGAGAGAATTCGAAAAAATGTGCAATAAGAAAACTTTTTCGAAAGTTAAAATTCATTCATTCATGTTTTTCATAGTATGTTCCGAAAATTTCGAAATTCACCGTAAATTTTTGCACAGATTTCTAAAGTTTTCTATTTCCATGCGAGATTTCGAAAATTCAAAAATATACTGTAAATTTAGAATACTCATTTTGAGACTATTTGAAAATAAAATGGATAGAAAAAATGAAAAAGAAAATTTCCTCATATTTTAAAATTATAATAAACTTTTCTGAATTCACTGTGAATCTAGAGATCACTATTTAAAAAGGGTAAAAATACAGTAGTGAAAAATTCAATTTTCTTCACTTCCTAATGTTCAAAAAGCGAGTAATTCAGGGCTCTAAAAGCACGTTTTTTATAGTCATCATTATTGAATCAATAGAAAAAGAGTTCCTTCAATATTCTTACAAATTTATATTCTCTGACTTCGTGAATTCTCAAACACCAAAACAAACAAGAGAATTGAAAAAAGTGTGCATTTAAAACATTTTAAAAAGTTGAAATTATACTGCATGATTTTCGTTTGTCAGTTACAATGCAGCTCTTCTCCATTTTTTTGAAAATTACATTTTCTGAATTCGTGAATTCTCCAACTCCAGAACTTGAGAAATTTTAGGAATTATTCATGTTTTTTAATAGTATATTCCAAAAATTTCGAGATTCACCGTAAATTTTCGCACAAATTTCTAAAGTTTTCTATTTCTATACGAGATTTCGAAAATTCAAAAATATACTGTGAATCTAGAATATTCATATTGAGACTATTAGGAAATAAAATGGATAAAAAAAAATGAAAAAGAAAATTTCCTCATATTTTAAAATTATAATAAACTTTTCTGAATTCACTGTGAATCTAGAGATCACTATTTAAAAAGGGTAAAAATACAGTAGTGAAAAATTCAATTTTCTTCACTTCCTGATGCTCAAAAAGCGAGTAATTCAGGGCTCTAAAAGCACGTTTTTTATAGTTATCATTATTGAATCAATAGAAAAAGAGTTCCTTTAATATTCTTACAAATTTATATATATTCTCTGACTTCGTGAATTCTCAAACTCCAAAACATATATTTAATATTTAGAAATAAGAGAATTCGAAAAAAAAGGTGCAATAAGAAAACTTTTTCGAAAGTTAAAATTATACTTCATGATTTTCGTTGATTACAATACAGCTCTTCTCAATTTTTTGAAAATTAGATTTTCCAAATTTGTGAATCCTCAAACTCTAGAACTTGTATTTTAGGAGTCATTCATGTTTTTTAATAGTATAATTCAAAAATTTTGGAATTCACAGTAAATTTTGGCAGAAATTTCTAAAGTTTTCCCTAGAAGATGCCAAAAATTAAAAAATATACTGTCAGTCTAGAATAATCATATTGAGACTGCATGGAAAGAAAATGGAGAAAAAAATGAAAATTTCCCTATATTTTTAAATTAGGGTAAACAAATTTTATGAATTCACTGTAAATCTAAAGATCACTATTCGAAGAGGCTAAAAATCCAGGCGTGATAAATTTTATTTTCACAACTTCCTAATGCTCAAAAGCGAGTAATTTAGGGCTCTAAAAGCATGTTCTTTAAAATTATCATTATTCGATCAATAGAAAAAGAGTTCCTTCAGGTTTCTTACAAATTTATATATATTCTCTGACTTCGTGAATCCTCAAACTCCAGAACTTGTATTTTAGAAGTCATTCTCGTTTTTTAATAGCACATTCTAAAAATTTCGAAATTCGCTGCAAATTTTTGCACAAATTTCTAAAGTTTGCTATAGAAGATTCCAAAAATTCAAAAATATACTGTCAGTCTAGAATAATCATACTGAGACTGCATGAAAAGAAAATGGGGAAAAAAAATAAAAAATAAAATTATCTCATATTTTGAAATTACAGTAAACTCTTCTGTCACTGTACATCTAGAGATCACTATTCAAAAAGAGAAAAAATACAGTAGTGGAAAATGTAATTCATTCAACTTCCTAATTCTAATAGCACGTTTTTTTTTCGTTTAAGTACGTTTTTTTTTCGCTGCATGGGAGTACGAAACAGCGCACAATTTCGCGATCCCCTCGCAAAACTGCGAAAGCTTGCACAAAGGGCTCGGGCGAGGCTCGAGAGGCACGAGCTCTTAATTTTTCACGCGACAACGCGATCCCGAATCGTTTCTATCCTTGCCTCATTGCAAATAAATAAGGCTACCAGACGTCGCCTGCTTTAGAATCTCGATGAATTCAGAAACGATTTAAACGAGTAGCAGTTTGAAATTCAAGAGCATTAAAATGTAACGAATCTGATTTTTTACAACCATTAACATATTCATTCAATTTATTTTGCTTAAAAGTCTGAAATGTATATTTTGCATTTCAGGTTTAAATATTCGCGATACGCCTGCCTGTATTCAAAAATGATTATTGCATGTTTAATAAACAAAGACGTCAAAGTGAATTGTAACAGATATTAGAAAACTATCCAAAAATTATGAGTAATTGTTATCAAACAAAATGACACTTCACCTTTTTGCGAAAAACCTTCTGATTTTCTTTTAAAACTCGCTTGAACAAATTTTTTGATTTTTGCAGTATTAATTTCCAATCTAACTAACAAACTCGAAAAACAAAGACATGCTACACTAAATTAGTTTTTCTGATTTCGATAAAAGATTTTGTAAAACCTGTTTCTACGATATTTTTTTTATAACTTTAATAAATATTTCATGAAATAATTTTATGGAAGATATTTACAAACTTTATGAAAAATTCTCTTTCAAAAAAATTGTAAAATGTAATAACTGTTTATAATGATATTCCTAAAACTTCGCCGGACTTTATAAAGATGCAACATTTTAAAAAGATTTATGAAAATGGTTTCATAAAGAACAAACTGCTGTATACAGATTTTGTTGTACATAATAATTATATGAGAAATTCTGTAATTTTATAGGGCATTTGATAAAGATTTCCAAAAGTTTCAATTAGAGAAGGGTAAATAGTGGAGAGCCAATTCGCTTGATAAAAAAAAAATAATCATATCACTTACAATTTCAATGAACGATCCTCGAGATTTTGATATAATAAAATATGTATCCTCGAAATTGTAAGTGTTACTTGAATTTTTCGCAGATTCTGAGATTTCGCTGGAAAAGTTTATTAAATGTGATAGACATACTTTTTGCTGAATTTACGGTCGAGTTAATGAAAGTTCATGAACTTTTTTATTTATTCCAGTTTGGATTTTGGTTGATGAATCTTAATAACACTTGCATGTAAAAATCTTCCGAAACAGTTTTTTAAAATTAAAGAAATTTTCGACAGAGTAATGACTAAATGCACTCTTTGTTTAGAAAAAATTTTTTCCTGTCCTATGAAGTCGAAATATGTGGGAAAAATCGGAAATCACCAACATACCTATCAAAATATTCTGTATAGCTCTGATAATATATTAAATTACACAGTATTTCATTTCATTCTATTATAGGTATCTATATAAAATATAAGAGTATTATATTCTACGACAAAACTTTTGAATGGAATTTTTCAAAATTTGTTTATGAATAATTTTTTCCTGTCCTATTCTGTCGAAATATGTAGGAAAAATCGAAAATCGCCAACATACGTATTTCGTTAGAAAAGAGGTCTTAATATAAAGAAAAATATTTTACGTCGATAAAACAATATCCTCGATAGTACTGATAATATAACAAATTACACAATATTTCATTTTATTATATTATAGGTATCTAACTCAAATATAATAGTATTATATGCTATGGCAAAACTTTTGAATGAAATTTTTCAAAATTTGTTTATGAATAATTTTTTCCTGTCCTATTCTGTCGAAATATGTAGGAAAAATCTAAAATCAGCAACTTACGTATTTCGTTAAAAAAGAGGTCTCAATATAAAGAAAAATATTTTACGTTAAGAAAAAAATATTCTCGATAGACCTTACAATATATTAAATTACACGAAATTTCATTTTATTATATTATATGTGCCTAAATAAAATAAAATAGTATTATATGCCATGGCAAAACTTTTGAATGACATTTTTCAAAATTTGTTTATGAATAATTTTTTCCTGTCCTATTCTGTCGAAATATGTAGGAAAAATCGAAAATCGCCAACATACGTATTTCGTTAGAAAAGAGGTCTTAATATATAGAAAAATAGTTTACGTTAAGAAAAAAATATTCTCGATAGACCTTACAATATATTAAATTACACGGAATTTCATTTTATTATATTATAGGTATCTAACTCAAATATAATAGTACTTTATTCTATGACAAAACTTTTGAATGAAATTTTTCAAAATTCGTTATTCCTCTTTTGTATTTTGAGGAAGGGAAAAGGGACTTTTTCCCCCTCCCCTCCCTCAAATTTATCCTTATGTCCATCCTGGCGTAACGAGATGGTAAAATAGGAGCGATAGGACTGTGAGAAGATGCTTGAGATGAAATAAGGATGACCACCTGGCCGCGACTCGGGCCTCGATATCTCGTCGCGATGAAAAAGGCCGGTCGATTTATGGCGGCCCGCCACGTGAATGGAGATTATCCGGGACTGACAAGTCTCATGCCTCGCGGACATTCCTCTTCGTCGCGAACACGAGAGCCAGCCTCTCTAATCTTCATTTCCTTCCTCAAATTTCTAATCTCCGCGATCGCGCGCACGATTTACCTAGGCTTCCACGAGAAAATTCTACAGGAGAAGAAAAATTTATTCTGTATATCTGACAAGAGGTGAATGTGAAGTGGCTTGGGAAATTTTTGTAATGCTGACAGCGGTTTACAGCAGTCACATTGTAATAAAAGGAAGTATATTCATCTTGCTAGAGTCCAGCTTTTCCTTCTTTTTTAAACGAGTAGATGACATTTCATTTTTGGGAGGGGGGAAAGAAGTGGTTTTGGCCGTACATGTAAGTGTGGAGTTAATGCTTTGAGTAAATTTTTTTTGGAATGTGAAGAAGATTAGATTTTGAAATTGGAGATCGAACCTGAAGATTGCAATTATTGCAAAATTTTATCTATACGAAAAAAAAGTACTAAAGGTTTTAGAAGTGAGTAGAATACTATAATTTTATGCAGATATAATTTCTTCAAAAATCCATGAAGTGTGTGAGATCTATAAAAATTTGAATTCCAGAGCATCGAGTTGTGAAAATTTATATAAAAAATTGGAAAAATGTATCAAAATACTATCTCAAATGATATTTATACTGTAACGACACAAAATACATTTCGAGTACTGGCAAAAGTAACCCTAGTAATTTTGAGCCTTATGAAAACCTTATAAGGTTATGAAATTTCTTATAAGAATTCGATTTCTTATAAGGTGGCCTTATAAAAACCTTGCAAAAAACTGAATTGTTTTATAAGAATTTATTTGATAGAATCTAATATATAAGAAACCTCATAACATTGTTCCGATCAATTCTTTATATATAATAAACAATCTTAGTTTCTTTTAAGGTTTTTACAATCTTTTTATAAGGTATTCTTATAAGAAATTCCATTTTCTTCTAAGGTTTTTATAAGGATTAGAAGTACTAGGGAAATCACCCAACACTTATAAACAAAATTGTATTTGAAAAATTTATGTCCATACTAACATCTATCGAACCTTGTATTCTAGAGAATCAAATTCTATGAATCTTTGTGAGAAACCGTAAAAATACTAGAAATCTACAAGAATAATATAAATACAAGAAATCTCCAAGGACTTTATAAAACTATAAAACTACAAGGGGAAATTTTTTGTAAAATTTATAAAACTTCTAAAGATCTAGAAAACTTCAAATCCAATTGTTGGAGCATCAGTTTAAGGAATCTTCACGGACACTAATACAAGTACCATTATTAAAATATTAAAAAAAAAAAACTTTAATCATGACGTAAGATATTTATAAATAGTATAATAATTTAAAAAATGTATTACCGACAATAATGAGATATTATAATAAACCTAAAATCTATGAAGTGCTTGAAATTCATAAAAATTTAAATTCTAGAGCATCGAATTGCGAATATTTATACAAAATTTAGAATAAAATACTTCAAAATATTTCAAATGGTAATAATAATGTAATAAGACAAAATATGTTTTGAGTACTGGCAATCAATAAATAATTCAACACTTATGAACAATATTGTTTTTGAAAAATTTATGTATGTACTAAAAATCTATCGAACCTTGTTTTCGAGAGAATCAAATTCTACAAATCTTTGTGAGAAACCATAAAAATACTAGAAATCTAAAAAACTAATATAAATACAAGATATCTCCAAGGACTTTATAAAACTATAAAACTACGAGGAGGAAATTTGTTCGCAAATTTAAAAAATTACTAAAAATCTAGAAAATTTTGAATTCTATTGTTGGAATAAGAATCTATATGGAAATTATTGAATACAAATGTCATTTTTAAAATACAAGAAAAATTCTAACTATGATGTCCAATACTCATAAATAGTATAATAATAATTTAAAAAATGCATTGCTGATAATCATAAGATGATGCAATAACCCTAAAATTTGTGAAGTGCTTGAAATCAATCAGAAAACTTTGAATTCTAGAGCATCGAATTCTGAAAATTCATATAAAAAGTTGGAAAAAATACTTCAAAATATTCCAAATAGTATTCATGCTGTTATAATACAAAATATATTTCGAGTACTGGCAATATATAAATAACCCAACACTGATAAACGAAATTGTTTTGAAAAATTTTAGTCAATACGAAAAATCTATCAAACCTGTATTCTAAAGAATCGAATTCTATAAATCTTTGTCAGAAAAAACTTCATAAAACCATAAAAATACCAGGGGAAAATTTATTTTTAAACTTAAAAAACTACTAAAAATCTAGAAAACTTTGAATCTTATTGTTAGGGCATCAATTCTAGCAATCTATACGGAAATCATTACAAATACCATTTTTAAAATATGAAAAAAAATTTTAAATATGACGTCAGATATTTATAAATAGTACGATAACAATACTAATAATCATAAGATATTGTGATAAACCAAAAAACATTATTGATTTTTTTTCTCAAATGTTAAACATGGTTTTTGATGATTTTCAATGTAATGGAAAACAATAGAAAGAAAAACAGCTAAAATATGTGAGAAATGAAATTTTGTGACTTGACAAATAAAGATGATAAGTCATTAAAAAAGTTGAAACAAGAGCGTCACAAGTAAAATGTGAAAATTTTATAATAATGCTACAATCAATGCCAAGACGTTCGAATAAACAATAAATAATCAAATTATTTTGCAACGTTGATGACAAGTATTTTACAGTATATGTAATTGATAAAGCGAAAAAATAAAACTACCGAATCGTGATAAAATTTGGAATTTGAATTGAGGAAAACCTTAGTCGGAAAAGTTGAAAAAATTTAGTCTACATAATATTGTTATAAATTTTAACATTGGTATAAATCTTGTGCTTGAATACACATTTTTTAACTTGCATATTTCAACTTGAAAGTTTGACTCATCCCAAAAAACTGCGATACTGTAAGTTTTTCAAGATTCACTTTCAACGTTACACATGCTTTGACTTATTTTTAGATTGTTTATAACAGCAGTAAATTTTATACTCTTGAACGGTTAAGCCAATAAACCGAGTTTTCACGGTTTAATAACCTTTCGCTTTTGTCGCGAACGAAGCCTATTTTGCTGGATAAAGAATGTGGAATAAAATGATAATTATAAATAATTTCTTCGTTAAGTGGGATAACCTATTATAATTTCTGAAAAAAATTTTCCTTTTACTTATCTCATAGTACTATTCACAATTATTGAGAAAAATGGAATTCGACTCTCAATTTTCTTGAAGAGTCACTTTTTTCAACCGAATGCATAATAATAAATTCAACAGTTTTCATTTTTCGTAAGAACCCATTTTTTTCGAAATTCAAATAAGAGAAAATTTGACTTTCCATCATCTTGAAGAACAAATTTTCCGCAACTTGTGGCATAATGCACCATTCGAAATATTCGAAGGGAATGAAATTTGACTTTGCACTTTCTTGAAGAACACGTTATTGACACTTCTCGCGGGGAAAAATTCAACGCCCCAACGTCAACGGAATATCGAAAATGTATAGATGTAAATAAATTCCCCGCATCCTTCGGGTTCAATTTGCGATTCGTGCGGAAACGTTTCGCATCGCGAAAAGGCAAAAAAAAGAGAGGAAGATTCCTCCGCTTGCCAAGCTCGTAATTCATTTTTCAGGCGAGGAAAAAAGTCTCGGGCCGATTGGTTAATTACACTGCCCGGAAATTCTCGTCCCTGCGGGCAAGGAAGTAGAAATAAAAAGTTTCGAGGGGATTTATAGTGCCTGAAAAGGATTTCCCTTCCGTTGTAAAACATTTGTTATTTTCAACTTTCATGCAAATTAATTTTGAAAGAGTCAGAGAGTCTGAATATTTTGCTTTTGAATGATGAGTTTCAGGGGAATGATGAGATTTTCCTCTAATAAACGTCGACATTATTCGCAATCATCGCGATGACGAATGCCACTTTTTTTATGGTCATTTTTATTTAGATGACGTGAGCAAAAAAAAAATAAAAAAAAGAATAACGATATAAAACATGAAAAATCTTTGTGAATGTTATTTTATCAATAATACTTAAAATAACTAAAAATATATCGAAATTCGCATTCGCATCATCTAGTTTTTAAATCTCTGTAGCAATCTACAAAAATATAAGTAATCTATTAAAATACTTAGAAATCCTCCGGGGTTTCGTATATTATACTAGAAAAATGTGAGAAATTATTTTCCTAGTTGACTAACTAACTAGTTAACTAGCATGCCAGTTTACTAGTTTGGTAGTTCACTAGTGTCCCAGTTTACTTTTATGAATTTGACAAATTTACTAGTTTACTAAATAACTTATTTACTTGTGAGCGAGTTAGCTAGTTTACTATTTTTCTTTTTTATTTGTTAACTATTTTACTATTTGATAGTCTCAGTAGTTCACTAGTTTACTAGCTTACCTGTTTACTAGTTTTCTGATTTACTTGTTACCGAGTTTACTTGTTTAGTAGTTCACTTTTTTACAAGTTTACTAGTTTACCAGCTTACTAGTATCTGTTAAACTAGCTAAAAAGTTTATCAGCTCACTAGTGTACCAGTTTGACAGGTTTACTAGTTTACTAAATAACTAATATACTTGTAAGGGAGCTAGCTTGTTTACTATTTTTCTTTTCCGCTTATTTACTGTTTTACTATTCTGCAATCTCAGTAGTTTAATAGCTTAACAGTTTACAAGTTTACTAGTTTACTTGCTTACCTGCTTACTAATTTACTAATTTACTTGTTACCGAGTTTACTAGTTTAGTAGTTCACTAATTTACTAGTTTACCAGCTCACTAGTGTATCAGGTTACTATTACAAATTTGACAAGTTTACCAGTTTACTAAATAACTAATTTACTTCTAAGCGAGTTAGCTAGTTTACTATTGTTCTTTTTCACTTGTTTACTATTTAACTATTTTACAATTTCAGTAATTTACTAGTTTACTTGCCTACTTGTTTACTTGTTTAGTAGTTGACTAGCTCGCTAGTTTGATAGCTTACCAGTTTATCAGAAATTTCTCAATTCATAAAAATTATGTAGAAATAATTTTCTTAGAAATTTATTAAACTTTCTGTCCTGGAGCATACATAATAATACAATATTTTAATAATATATAATTTTATAAATTATTCGAGAAATTCATATAGAAATAGCAATAAAAATACATCCAATTCAATGGATGCAATTCTTACAATTAAACATACTTTTAACTGTAGAAATAATAACAAAATATGGAATGAAAGCATTGAAAATCTTGGTAAAAGAAACTGTCGTCTGAAAAGTCAATGCAATTCTCAAAATAGTTGAAAGTTTCAATACCATAGCATCGATTTGTTAAAATCTTTCGAGCGATCCATAGAAATATTAGAAATATAAAAAAATACTAAAAAATACCACAAAATTTGATGAATAATATACAATACGAAAAAAAAAGATAAATTTATGATGTACCTTTTATCTGTGTGGTTAAAATTCACAAAAAAATCAATTCAAATATATAGATTTTTAGAAGTTTGATTCCTAGAACATCGAATTTCAGCAAGTTTTATAAAAACCCATATTACTTGATATCAAAAAATCCCTGAAGTAGTATAAATACAAAAAGTATTAGAAAAAAAAGTGAAACCTCAGTTACTAATTAAAACTCACGAAAATCGAATTCCAAATTCTACGAGCATGAAAAATGTGCAACTCTGGATTCCAAAAATTGTAGAACTTTCATATTCCGAAATGTCAAATATTTCAAAATCGCTTTCTTTGAACATGATTGCCAAAGACTCAAAATTATGAAATTCCGAAGGGAAAATATTTTTCGGAAAAACCCCTCCCGAAATTTTTTTCTGCCCACGCCCTTGTAATGCAACGATAGGGGGATCATGATTTCCGTGAAATCGCGGGGGAAGGCAAAAAAAACGAGCCCGGAAGAAATGAAAGGGTGAAAATGAGAATGGAAATGGATGAGAATAGGGACTTACGTATGGGTAGAAAATGATAGAAGTAGAAATAGAAAGGTCGTTGGATGCATCAATTTCCGTGTCGAATGAATCAACTGGCTGGCGCTGCGGAAACAATGTTTGCTGCAACGGAACAATGCGTGATCGGCAACTATTGAATTTTTGCCCGCGGAATTGACTTTGACGGACGTTTATGGACTTTCATGTGAATTTATGTGCTTCTTTTCCGAAGCAACTCGTGAAACTGAACAATGATGGAATTTAAAAGTTGCGATATTGGATGGGGTTACAAGAGTTGTTTTACTTGAAGGATTTTTTTTTCAAATGGAAGATTTGGATTACGAGCTGGTGATGAGGATAAGGTTTATCCAGCAGAATTAATATGTATGTATAAACTATAGAACATTTTTTGTTCATTAATCAACAAGTGAATAAAGTAAAATTTTCAGGAGCGTAGATGACAAAATTTTTGGAAGAATTTTGATTTTTAATAACAGGTCATAAGAAAATGCAATTTCTCATGAGAATTTATTTCTTATAAAGTGCACCTTATAAAAACCGAACGAGAATCCAATTTCTTCTTAGGTAACTTTATGAGGTGCCTTAATACCAAGGTATCTTTCTTGGAAGTCTATATAAATTCTTAATTTATTTTACCTGAATTTTGGGAAGGGATTGTGCACCCCCCCCCCCCCGCCAACCTTTTTCTTTCTACACTGCATAGAATTATTTTTACGGTACATAAGGAAAAAGAACCTCAATACTGTACATACACGTGCATTCAATATTGCATAAAATACTATCTAATTACAAAATTCATGAAAATAAAAGAGAATTTTTAAATGAGTAGTAAACTTCACTTAATTTGAAATTTCCAAGAACGAAAAAAATGAAATGAAAATTGTTTGCAAAAAGGTAAGGAATGGTAATGACGATGAAATGTCAACGAGTTTGATTGTATCCGCGAAACGTCCTGGAAAATGTCTATTTTCTCGTTCATTAGCGGATTAAAAGTTTATTGGCTTGAATGGTAACGGCGTACGCAATGGGACCAGTAATTTCGTTGCGCGTTCGTCGACGATAAATTCCCTGATTACGAGTGTTCAATCATTGCGTTTCTTATGCAATTTAATTACTTCGCGGCTCTAACAGACGCAGAGAAAATTCGCTAGACGTCTGTCACAAAAAAACAAAATAAATGCATTTGAAGTTCGAAAGGGCAGAATCTTTGATCTATTGAATATGTATATTCCATTGGAATATAATATTCAAAGAGATGTCGTATTCTTTTTTTTTCTTCGTTTAAATTATTGAGTTTTATATCATTTTGCTCTTAGTGCGATTGAAAATTCACATTTTTATCGTCATATTTATTATATACTATATCGCAATAGTTTTTCAGACTGGTGGTTTTCAGAGGCATGAGAAAGTTCCATGCTTTTGTAGCCTGAGTTTTTCCCTTTCGCGAAAATTGATTATTCCGGGGTGGGGTTGAACGTTATCGCGCTGTACCGAGGGTTTTATGTAAGCTTGCAACTCCATGCAAAAGCATGGAGTTGCGTGATAAAGGCGGATGTTATGCGTGTTAAGGATCACGTTCCATTGTTCACGTTAACTCGCTGACGGTCACGGAGGAATTTCCTTCCTCGATGCGATAAGGAAGACAAAATTCTTCTCGTCTGATACGTGAATTCAGCAAGTCTGCGTTTTCGTTCAATTTTTTTGATTTTTTCCAATAAATTTTCTGGGAATTTGTAGGAAATAATTTATTTACATAATTGAAAATTCGTTAATACAATTATATCAGGCCCGTGCACAGAAACCTGTATTTGGGGAGAGGGGGTTTCAAATTTTATGTTGTACTTGTAGAATAATATGCGATTGAAATTGATTTGGTTTGACAGTACATGGTCCATTTATAGTGACGTAGATAATAGATGTATAATCAAAGAGTAAATAAATAAATTATTTAATCAATAAAGTATTAAATACATGAGGCAATATCAAAACATCGCTTGTTTTCAACATCTTCTACTTTATACAGGGTGTGCCAAAATCCCCGTACCAAAAGAAAACTCAATATTCCTTTTTGAATTTTGAATCTAAAAGTCCTTTGCCACTTTTCACGAAACTCAAAATTGAAAAAGTTATTCAAGTTTCAAATTTAAACAATAAATGGGTTCTCTCAACAAGTGGGCATAAAATTCACCGACCAAACTTTACCCAAATTTTTTTCATATTTTTTAGAGTCGAAAAGTCCTTTGCCACTTTTGACAAAACTCAAAATCAAAAAAGATATTCGAGTTTGAAATCTAAGAAATTTGATTGGTCAAAACTTCTAACTCGCGCATTTTTTTCAATTTCGAGTTTTAATAAAAGTGGCAAAGGACTTTTCGACTCTAAAAAATATGAAAAAAATTTGGGTAAAGTTTGGTTCATGGATTTTATCCCCACTTGTCGAGAGAGCGCATTTATTGTTTAAACTTTTGGATTGAATAACTTTTTCCATTTTGAGTTTTTTGAAAAGTGGTAAAGGACTTTTCGATACAGAATTCAAAAAGGAATATTGGATTTTCTTTTGGTACGGGGATTTTGGTACACCCTGTATATTAAATCTTTGTTATGTTTTCAACAAATTTAAAACAAGCAACTCAATAATTACAGATACCAAATTGCGAAAAACACGTTTATTATTTCTTTTTCGCCTTTACATGTATAAAAAATACATTATCAATAAAAAAAGAAACACTTTTTATTCCTACACTATACACATATTTTATGATTTAAAAGGTTATAAACCTTATTTGAGGACGGTTTGGATCATTCTTTAATGTACATAGCACCTAATTTTAGTACATGGAAGTAATATTATTTTGATAGAACATTGTCAACTTTGACATGCAAACATTATTTGATGAAAAAAAAAAATCAATAAATAGTGGAGTTATGACCCTTTCCCAACTTTTTTTTTAAGAAACTTGCAGTGACTGCAATGCAAATACAATAAGCCAACTAAAATTATAATATCCAAAAACGTTACGTTTTTTAGTGTAACGAAAACGTAACACGTTACATTAACGAACAAAAAACGATAATAGGAACCAGTTCCTTTTTTTTTTGGTAACGAGTAACGAAAATCGTGTTATTCATTTCACATCTGTCTTATCCAGTTTTTAGAACGATTAGTTCGAAGACATTTTTTGAAACTTAGATATAGGTGATTGTTTTACTTTTTTATTTTCAGATAAAAATTGTATAATTTTATAATTTTAGATGAAACAGAGTGATAATCTAGTAAGTCATGTGCAAATATCGACAAAATGTATGATGCTTTTTTTTACTTTTTATTAGAATTTTTCACAATTCTAGCAATAAATTTTAGAAATCTGCATATAAATACATAAAAATACTGGGAACCTCAGTTCTTAAAATCTACAGGAGGATCCTTAAATTATGCTCAAAAACCTTACGTAATTTTATGAATACGGAAAAAAAATACTAGATATTCTTTACTTGTTTTTTTAGAAAGATATTAAATTTTCGAAAATTCCTGAAATCCCAGAAATCAAGAAACTCCGATTTCTCAAGCAATGAATTCTTAGAATAAATATGTACTGATAACCATAAAAATACAAGAAAAATGTTGAAATTTTAAAAATTTGTTTAAAATTTCAAAAAATATTGAGGACACTAAATCCATGAAGGAACTGTTTTCTGGAAAATCAATCAAAACATTTCAAACTTTTAATTCTAGGAAATCTAATTCTTGATATTCAAAGAGATATCTTTGGAAAAACCTTCAAATTTTCCAACATTTTATTAATACTAGGAAATACAAAAAGAAAATACACGTATAGAAAAATAAAAGTATATCCATGGAATATTAAAAATCTATACAACTCGCAAAACAAGAGCATGGATTTCCGGAAATTTATACAGAAATATACAAGAAAACTGAACAATCTTTTGAATCGTAGAAGATAAATACGAAAAGTAGCAAAAAGTAATAAAAATCTATTCAGACGTTGTTTTTTGAAAAATATCACGCTATGCAAGATATCAAAATTCATATCAAAACGTAAAAACCAACAATAGAAGCATTTCATCGAAATTTTTTGAAAGATCTCGTTCTGATTTATATAATATTTTTTTGAAATGAAATGACAAAAAAGTAATAATATTAAAAAAAACTCAACGTTCTCTTCAAAAGTGAAAAGGGCCATCAGCAATAAAATACGTAAATGCATTAAATCTCTGACAGACCATTTTTCTCTGACGAAATAATTCTCTCGATCCTCATGATTCTCGATTATGCACAAAACCCGCAATTACACCCCCAGCGAAAAACTGTCTGTCTCGCCCATTCGGAACCCCGCGAATCCGCTAATTGCACAAAACTCGCGATTTAATTGCGAAGAATTCGCGTCGGGGATTTCCGCTTTTAATTGCGAACCCGTTGACGTGATCCCGCGATTGTGGGCCCGACGGCCTAATTGATTTTTAAAAGTACCACGCCGCCGAAAGGATGAATGAATTACGCCAGCGTTTCACTTTTTTCCTTCTCCCTTTTTTTCGCCTACGCGAATAATTACTTCCGGCCGGGTGAGGCTAAAATCTGAGAAATTTGAAAAAAAGTCCAGGGGCGGGGGGGGGGGGCATCGCCGTGGGAAATGTTTAATTGAAAGTATATACCCTTTTGAATTAAATACATGCACTCAATGTAAAATTTTATTTTTATTATTTTTATAGACTGTCGAATAATAATATCTGTATAGATTTGGAATTCAATAGATGTAGTATTTTCATAGATTTTGAATGTTTTCATTATTTTTTTTATGCAATCTCAGGCTTTGATACTCTATAGTCAAATTCTTTTAATTCTAGTCCTTTCATTAAACACTTGAAGTTATTTTATATTGAATTTGAGTATATTTGAAAAACCATATTTGAACAAACTTTTTACACTAAATTTGTATTTTGCGTATTTCTCATGTATTTTTACGATCTCGAGGAATTAATATTATTTTTTATTCTTCCAACTCTGATGGTGTAATATGTTTACAAGGAAAAATTTGTTCTATAATAACAATTTTTTCTTTTTCATGTTTCAGGTAAGCTAGATTTTCATGGCATACCTCATCCTGTCGTGAGTTGATTTCGTCGAAACTGGAAAAAAAGTTTGTAATCACTAGTTGGGCATTTTTTCATAATTGAAAATCTGGTTCAGATTGTTTTTTTACTTATTCTTGCAATTATTGATGAAATAGATTAAAGGAGTTCTGTACTATCTCTGTAGGTGCATTTTATTTTTGCGAACGCAGAGTGTCAATGTCTTCGAAACGCTTGATCTAATTTCCAAGACATGCATATACCCACGATACTTAATACGTGCTTCGACACAAAATCGTAAGAGATACTTGTGTCAAGGTTATAAAAGCACTTGGGCCGATACGAAGGTAACGTGATAATTAAGCTGCAGAATGAGGAAACAAGTTATTTTTTTACAAAATGAAGTTTTCTCAAGTATCGCGAAAATGTATCTTTTTTTTTTTTTCATTTTTTTAAAATTGAATAGAACTGATGAGGAATTGGAAAAAAAATAATCAAGAGTGTCAGGGGAAATTCATGGAAATTTTGTAGGAAGACATAAATTTGAAAGAATTTCAGTAGATTGTTTATAGTTTTCAAAATTTTCCATACGATTGCATATTCAGACGTATTTTCTATCGATTACCAAAAGATGTGAATTTGAGTTCAAAAAAATTATGCTCGATAATAAATTTGTGGAAGATCTTCAAACATAAAAAAAAGGGGAAAACTTGTTTGTAACATTTTTTTTTATTGCTTATTCAGGTTTGAAATGTGTACGGAATTCTCTACCAAACATTTTTTCGACGAATATGACGTACACTGAAAATGTTCAACTTTTGAAACAAACACGAGATGACGAGGTTTTTTCGTTGTATACTGGAGTTATTGATTATTTTGTCTTATCCGCACGTGAGGGCGATAAAGGGTGACCGAGCCAATAAATCGCGGCCCTTTGTTGTCACCCCGTCGTTTCCCCATCGACGAAGCTGTAAAGACTATTTTTTTGCTGTAAAACAATGACTGCAGTGAACTTAATGCATACTAATTATGCTGCAAAACAATTAGAAAAAAAGAAATGAGTTTTCGTATTGAAAAAAGAATGAATAAACGTTTGAAAAGCAATAGTTTTGTTCGAAATTAGTGGATAGTAAGGTTTGTGATGTTTTACAGTAAAACTGTAAAAATTGTGTATAAAAAATGGACTAGAAAATATATCGAAAATATCGATTGATACTAATAGATAATGTTTCAGTGAAATTATACTGTCTATGGGTAGTGTATAATTGATAGCAATTTTCAAGAGACAAAATTTTTCAGTTATATTGGGAGAATTTTATGGAAAAGTCAGGATTCTTTTAATTCGTTGAATTTGATGACGAAATTGCTATTTTTCAATTTGAAATTGAGTTTGTAGACAAATACTGATTAACATAAAAATTTCGTTTTTCATGACATTTTTCATTAATTCTTCCAAGATTGAAACCAGAAACTATGAATTTTCTATAAAATGAAAATTCATTAATTAATGATAAATGTATGAAAATATCAAAAATTTCACTTATTCAAATAAAACATCCAAAAGAACTCAAAAGTATTTCAACATTTTCCTTCCTCCCTTCCCTAAAAAAACGAGATTTTTTTTTCAATCTCAAATTCTCATGCATAATTTGTATCATCAAATACCATAGCGATGACCCAAAAGACAAAAATCGATGCTCGCGTTATTTATAAAATTAGGCCGAGGTTTATAAATAAATTTCACCTCGTTTCATCTCCCATTTCTCACGCTCTTGTTTCCATCTCGGACATCAAATTTTTTTCTTTTGTGATATTTAAAGTTTACACGATCACAAAAAAAATAAATTTATATTTATATTCAGATATTCATGTTTATATTTTATTTTTATTCACATTCATGTATATTTTTGACATTTTATCAATTTTTTTTGTATTTTGATTTTATTGATATGGATGCTTACATTTTAATATAATATTATTTAAAATTGTATTTATACTCGAATACTTTTCTGGCAATATATTTATCATTATAATATTTTTTACATCATTACGTTTCTATTCACCTTTGAATTCATATTTATACTGATTATTATTTTATATTATTATCATATCTGTACCCATTCATATATTCTACTAGCATGTGAATTTGTTAGTATTTTGATTATTATTCAAAATTACACAATACCGAGGAATATTCTAAGATTCCATTCTTACTTAATTTAATACCATAATTATTATCAATCAAATTCTTCCATTTGTTGTAGATATAATGTAAAACGCTAAAAAATTTTTTGCAATTTCATCATTGAATTATTTTTATTTCATTCAGAGATTTTAAGTCCCTTCTTTCAAGTTTTTTACAATTTCGACGTTCATTTCATTACTGTATTCACATCCTAAATTCATTTTTTACAATTATTATAATACCAAAAAATTAATGTTTTTCACGTCTTAAATCCTGAATTCTTTGAAAAATTTAATTCATATCGAAAGTTTTCTTTCCATTACAAATTTTCTATTCCTAGGCAGTTTTTACAAACTGAAAAACACGTTTTTTTTTTAACAAACTTGATACAATGTTCCACGGAAAAAAAGTACGTAAGAATGAAGTTGTGATTGTTTTTTTTCTTTCTGATGAAATTAAATTGAAAAACATACGCGTATTCTCCGAGCTTTTTTTCGAACCCTGCGAACTCTCTGGCCTTGATTTATGCCGCTTGATTAATAAACCAAGCGGGTCGAAAAAAATGAAAGATTGATTCGTCTCGTAATTTACGAGTTTCCCGTTTGGGAGAAGACGTGTATGAAAATGAAATTGAATTTAAAGAGTGATTCATCACTCTGCACATGGATTTTCCAACGCTTTCATTCAATATTGAAACTTTATAGCAGACAATTTTTCTTTACTCTCGAGTGGAAAGTTTACTGTGGAAATTACGCTTGTTTAATAAATATATATATATATATATATATATATATATATATATATAGATTGCATGTCGTTTGAATTCAATTTTTTTAGGATACCAAAATTTAGAAATTGTTGTGATAAAACCAATCTAAATTTCAAAAATAATCTTCAAAAAGTAAGATATTCCTTGAAGTTTTTTGTTGATAAAAAAATTCAATATCGAAGAATTTATTATTTATGAATTTCAAAAACGACGAGTTTGCATCTTCAAGCTTGGAGAACAATGGAACTATTGGAAAAATTGTCGTTGACTGGGAAATATTGCGGATATGAATTTCGGCACCGCGAAATGCAAATTATCGTAGTTGAGGCCGCTGCTGCCGGATGCTTTTTCGGCCCGGATAATCGATCTTATCGCCGAGATAACGAGAAATTCCAGCAATACGCGAAACACGAAAAACGCGTTTCCGCGCGATTGCCCGCGGACGAAAATGCCAATCTCCCCGGTGAAATTGATTTTCGTCGCGAGTGAATTTGAATTTTTCCACCATTTTTCCCGAGTCACTCAAGTTTTCCTATTTTTCACATGAATTTCGTTCAACGTTCTGAGATTCATCGTATTGTACATAGCATACATTTTTTTTATATTTGATTTTCTGCAACATGAGTACGAAAGTTACGACTTAAAAAAATACATTTAAAATGATATAAAATAGTGTGGAATTTATGAATAATGACAACAATGTAGAACACGGGTACTAAATTAATTTCTTACAAATAAATATTTGATAATCAATCAATAATTTGTTGTTTCCGCAAACTTTAAATTCAATAAGATCTATCAAAGCTGTTTTGTTAATCATGGCGAAAGAATGATTTTACATTATTACACTATGCATAGAACGAACAACAAATTATTATAATTTTACCAAGATTTGTGGAATAATTTCTATCACGAATAGAAAATTTCAAGAGCAATCATTGGAAAAAATTCCATTCAGGGTACACGTTAAAAACTTCAATCTATTTTCAAGGAAAATTTACCAAACTTTTACAGTGTAGCAACAAATAAGACTCCCTTGAAAAAATTCGATAACAATTTTTTACCTTACCTGAACCTGAAGCATGAACGAGATGAATGAAAAAAAGGAACCTCCTTTCTACCTTTTTGATATTTTATTACATAGATACGTCTTTTTGTTATTCTGTTTGTATAATGATATTTTTGGATCATGAACAAAAATGGCTATTTTGAAAAGAAATGGCTACATTTTTGTTAGTTAGTGATTTCACTTACTTTTTTTTTCTCGTTATAATCATTCGAGTTTTGGTTTGTACACTTGTTATGTATTTTCCAGTGGTCAATTAAAACACCATTTTTTTTGTGCACTTGGAACAGTTTTTGAGAAAGTTCAAATCCACAAATTTCGGAACTATTAAAAGTGAAGTAAGGTTTTTATTATCCCCAATAATATGGCTCTGCTATGATTGATCGAGGGTATTAAGTATTAACATTTTATATATTGTGATTCATTTCCTTCAAAAAATATTTACATGCATTTGGAAATTTAATAGACGAAATTCATCTTTGAAAGGATATCTTGAAATTTCTTCAAATTCATAAAAAATGCATATATCCATTTTTCACTTGTAATACATATATGTATACGTCATCGTACTCAAATTTGATCAAAAAATAATGGTATAATTTGTAATTATAATTAGAAAAATGAATAGATCTTTGAAATTATTGAAATAATGTTTGATTATATCGAGGAAAATGATTCGGAATTCATAATTCAAAAGATGTAATACTATATTATCAATAATTCGATGTATAGTACTATTACTAATTGAATTTTATTTGATAAATGATAACTGAAGTAGACAAATTAGAAATTATGTCATTGAAAATAAATAAGTAAAGTATAAATAAATCAAAACTTTGTTGATTTTGATAAATAAAACAAATAATCCTAATCTAATTTATTACTTTATATTATTGAATATATAATCATTCAATTTTCGTATTGAAAAAATAATTATTAATTTTTTTTCAGATACATAAAGCATGAATAATTGAAATTATTCGTAATTATTATTTTGTGCAATTATGTTTAGCAGGAAAAATTGATTTTTATTTAAAAACAATTTATAGAATTTCTTATCGATTTTATATGTCAGTATGAAAATTTTGAAATTCATGTTTATTTTATACCCTTCAAATTTGAGATTCAAATTAACAAATTTTAAACATTAAAAAAAAAGACAGTTTTTGTATAATTTAATATAAATTTTTGAATTAATGAAATGAAAAAAACAATTTTTTATGTGACAAACTGAAAAAATAAGTCGTATTGCTGAACATCACTTTGAAAAATTCCAAAAGTAAACAAACATGCAAGTTACGTTTTTCCGAGAAAAACAACAATGATTATTGATCATTATTTTTTCAAAGCACTTCACATTGTATTTTCTTCAAGCACGAACAATTTTTTAAGATGACATCTAACGTCAACCGCGAAATCTATATTATACTCAAAATTTCATTATGCACACACAAACAATAGCATGTAATATTTCGATAATTGCTCACAAAATCGAAGAAAAACCAAGCATCATGACGTGAGCTGAGATTTTGTTTCATTTATTTATTCATCACTACTCATTCTCACAGCGAGTTCGTAATTTTTTTTCAGTTTGTTTACAAAGCTTCATGCGTGCCCAAAGAATAAATGTCACAAAATGCAGTTCATCATTTTAAGAAAGGATCCTGTTAAAATGATACAAAAAGTGTAAAATTTATGATTGATGATAATTATGTCGAACATGGGTACTAAATTAATTTTTTTACATGCGATTGTGAAATTGATAATTATTATATTCGGTTTTCGAATACACCAGATAACAGTTAAATAATCGACTCGAATAATGGCCATAAATCTGTCTTCCAACAAATCATCTCGGTGCAGCAGAGATGTCAGTCAACGTGGGTGACTCGAAGGTTAATTTCTCATTAGATTGGTTTTGATCGAATTAGACTTGATCGTGACAGCCCCAGAGCACGTTCGATTCAATTGTCGCAATCATGAGTGCATCGCCACGTGTCACATAGATGAAAAAATTCTACTCTGAAAGCATGAAAAAAAATTAGAAGATTAGAAAATGAAATACAAATCTCATTCTGATGGTTACTGTTCATGCTTTCAAAACATAAGTTATCCAAATGAACGAAGCATGATATTCTCAAGAAAATGCAAAAAAAAAGCTTTGAAATTAAATTTGATGAAAAAGCAAGGTTCTCATGCTTCAGATGCATGTATAATATACAGGGTTTTGGGGTATGAATCAAATCAAGAGAAGTATGACGAGAAAAAAAAAATATAAATACATGCACCTCATACTTTAAATGCTTTAAATGCTTTTTTAACATTTGTGGAGAAATAGAAAAGTAAATAATAAATAATAATCATGAAAAATAAAAAAAGCAGTCAATGAGTTTCATTCATTTTAACCAAAAAATTCTGAACTTGTAATTCTTCTTTTTTCAATTCTACTTTGTTTATTTGGGAGTTTTTTCACTCAAAATTTTTAACGTTGGTTTGTTGCACATTTGATTGACTTTTGAATGAATTTTGTATAGTGTATGTTTGATGACAATGACGCTCACAATAATGTATACATCCGAATATGGTAATATAATACTGATCCGGTAATGCGATATTTCCGTTGCGCGATTAACGACCCAAGTTGAGCGTAAAAACAGCGCAATTCGCACGCTCGAATGCGCTTGTAAATAAGATTAATCGAAGTAACCGTAAGACGCTACGCATGGACAGCCTCGTAATGTGCCCCGGGAGATGCTCCGATTTACACGAATCACAATTTCATACATGTTTTGTGTCATTTCCAACTGTCTAACGTGCAATTTGGACGATTTTATGCACGTTTCACAGTCCATTTGGGTATATCTTCAGTTAGAATGTACTTTGAAAATTAGTACTTTTATTAGGTTTGGGTGAAATTACACCAAGAATAGTGAAATTATACTTTATTGCCGGTCAATCAACAATTGTCAGTGTTTTTACTGCGAAATATGTAAAATTATTGCAGCAGGACATTATACTATGTCGGATGAAGTGATTTTACTACAGCTAGCATTTTTGTTTTTTGGAGTCTTAATTTCAAAGCAAAATAAATATTGTTTAGCTTGAATTTCGAGGAGGATGATCAAAATTAGCGCATTACATTAGATTGTACACTTTGCATAAAGAGTGCAGAAAGTGTGATTAAAAAAAAGTTGGGTATAGAAAAGTAATTTGAGTATAAAAATATAATTTCATGATTCTGGGCAAGATTTTGAGATTTGTGGAATTTTCCAGAATCGGCGTACATACTATTGAATTGAATTTTTTTTTAATTTTAGTATTTTTTTTCAGCATTTTAGAAAATCAAGGAATTCGGGCGATTTTTTTTAATTTCCTGCATATCTCTGGTTTCGAATTGAAAAAAAAAAAAAACTATTTTCAATATTCGTTTTTTCAATCGAATTAATAAAACTTGTGGGTTGAACTGCGAAATTTCGTAGAAATATTTACTGATTCCAACTTTTTTAGAAAACTTTTTTTTTGGGTTTTCATTCAATTTTGAAACCCGCAAATTTTAAAATTTGATATGTATTTCTTCCAGGTTTGAGTTTGAAATAAATGTTGATTTATTAGGAAATTCTAGAATTTATTTGATTTTTAGAATAATCTGTAAAAAAAAGCCACTTCGAAAAACTCATAAGTCACCATTAAAATGAGAAGATACACTGTAAAACTCAGGGATCTTCCTCTATAATTTGAAATTTATCTCTAGTAATTGTAAATATGATGGTTGAAGGGACTCAGGAATTTTAGTTTTGAAATAAAATTCTGAAAATTTCTTGGCTTTCATCCTTAAGTCGGAAAATCATTTTAAAAAAATTAAGAGGTTGAGCCCAAAATTTGAGGGTCAGTCAAAATCAAAGTAATATTCAATTTAAAATTTTAAAACCCACTTTGAAAAAAATTAGTGACACTCTGAAAATCAAAGGCAAAAACCCTGAAGAATATAGCAAGGTTATCTTTAAAATTGAATAATAATTTTAAGAAAATTTCGGCCTAAAGTTTGAAGGTCCAAAAAACAAAATTATAATTTGTTTTGTTTGCGAAAAATTTTATGTTTATGCAATGCAAAAATCAAGAAACATCCTTAATATGGGGAATAATCCTGAAAATTTTTGATTTTCAATGTTCAAAACCGCAAAAATTCGAATTTTAAAAACTTTAGAGATCTTAAAATTTATCACTACATTTTGGAACAAGTGAATTGTTACTCTTCGATTTCAGGACATCACTTTTAAACTGAATATCACTATAACTCTGCATGTTCAGGCTTTTTTCAGTTTTGAAATATCCTCAATTTCAATTAATAATTGAATGAAAAAAATGTGAAGATTTCATGGATTCTGTGATTTTCCAAGGCGTGTTTTTCATGGAAATCATACTTCAATCATTGTTTTTTTCAGGTTTGAACAGTAATATATTGAATCTTGAACCTTTTTACATCGAAAATTTCCAAAATCTCACTTTAGGGGATATTTTTCGTTTCCTAACTCGGAAATTTTCGCTGCAACTCGGCTCGTTTCGATCGGGCTGCCGGTAAAAAATGCGATGCGAAACGTGAACGTCGTCAGTTTGCAACGAACCTTTACCGCGAGAACCTCGCGATTCTGTGCTTCACAAATCTCGCGATTCGAACACGTGAGTTCAGTGCCAAAAAAGTCATGTGCACTATTGGAATAAGTGATGGTGACGAGTTTTTTGAAGGGTTTGTGAGTCGTTTTTTAGGGAAAGAAAAAAAATCATAGAAATGAAAGCAGGAAAAAATCGAGTGTATGAAATTTGGAGACGCGGATTTCATGGATTTTGTCAACTTTGCGATTTTCTGAAGAGTTTTTAATGTGAAAATTATACTATAGTCATTGATTTTTCGGGTTTGTTTAATTTCAAGATAGCATTTTAACTTTGTCAGTTGAGGGCTCAAAAATTTAAGGTCCACCTTTTTGGAGAATTTTGTAAAAGTATGAAGAAATTTTGAAATATATTGTGGATTGATAAAAATTGAAACGAACGTGAACCAGGCATTCCTAGTTTTTCCCAAACAATTGTAATTACAATACTACAAATTTTGATAAATGATTTATTATATTCTTATAATAATGATAATAAAAATAATAAGATGATAATAAATTACGCAAAAAATCATTTTACCTAAAATCATCTGAAAGTAATTTTATTTGGGTCCTTTTTTGTGTTGATACGATTTTAATCATCAAATTCATGTCAAAATCAATAAGATATATATCTTTTCTCTCTGCTCATAATTCGAGTTGTTTTTTGTTCTAAATTTTTAAAAAATCGCTTGAAAATTTAATTTTCCCCTGTTAAAACTTGTTAATTTTTTTTAAATTTCATGACTAAGCTGAAAATTATTAGATTGTTTGAATTTTTTTCTAATTCTGTTATAAAAGTTTCATTATAACAGAAAAAAATTTTATAAACTTAATATAAACTGTGAACTTTAGAAAATTTTCAACTCGAAAATTTCGACATTGAATAATTTTTTGGCTTCATTTTTTTTTATTATTTTGCACATTGAATTGTGTAAGCCATAAATCAAATTTGAATATATTTTTTTATTTTTCTTTCGAATATGTTACACTGCTGCAGATATTATATATACTGCTGATAATGTAAATATAATCCTATTTTTAAAATACTTCCAAATATACCCTACATTAAGAACGAGAATAAAAGTGTGCTTAAAAAAAAAGGATAAGCTCAAGAGGTTGGTAAATTTTTGCCAGGGAAAAAAGTTTTAAAATTTTTACACGCAAAAAAATATCTAAAAAGTTTGATTATATGATCGATTTGATATGATCTCCAAATGTTTGTAAATACAAAATCATCGTTAGATGCAGAGAAAGATGAATTTTCATTTGAAGAATTCGATTTTGGAAAAAAAATTGATATCGATGAATAATTCAAATAATTCTTGTCGAACACGCGTCGTTGGCTCAGCACGCGACTTTAAAAAGCGATTTTTAAAGTCCGACCCTCCGAGGGAAATCGCGGCATCGTGGACAGGGAAAATTCGCGCGAACGAGCGGCGTCCTTTGGTTACGGAATTCAATTAGCTCGTTTGTGCATCGCGCGAACGACCCAAACCGCGTTTTTCCCGTGCCTCGTTTCGCGTTTATTCCGCGAAAATTGGATAGGATTTTTGCAGGGAACTTTATCGGGATCGTTATCATAAAATCAGAGCCCGGTTATGGGATTCTGATGGTTTGGGGATAGAATTTTTACGATGCGAGTGGTTGGGGAAAGTAGAGTTTTTGCATTTTCGAAATAGGTTTTTTATTGAATTGATGAGCCTATTCGTATTTTTGAAGATCCATAAAATGTTACAGGATTTTCTAGTCTTTTATATATTTCTAGCATTTTTATTTAAATTGTTGTAGATTACGAGAATTTCGAACTGTTAAATTGAGAGTTCATTATATTTTACGTGTTTGAAGGATTTTTCAGAAAACAGTGTCTCAACAGATATTTATTTCTTCTAGTTTTTTTCGTATTCCTTCAGTTTTTCTACGATTTGAAGGATTGTTCAGTTTTATTGTATATTTCTGTATAAATTTCTGGCATTCGATGCTCTAGTTTTGAAAGTTGTATAGATTTTTAATATTCCATGGATATACTTGTATTTTTCTATACATGTATTTTCTTTCTTTATTTGCTGGTATTCATATAATGTTGGAAAATATTTAGGTTTTTCCAAAGATATCTCTTTGGATAAATAATATTTGCAGTATTTGGATTGATTTTTCAGAAAATAGTTTCCTAATAGATTTAGAGTATCCTCTATTTTTTGAATTTTTACCAGGTTTTCAAAATCTGAACATTTTTCTAGTATTTTCATGGTTTTCTATACACATACATTATTAGAATTCAATGCTTGAGAAATCGGAGTTTCTTGATTTCTGGGATTACAGAAATTTTGGGAGAAACTAATAGCTTTTTGAAGGAAAGTGCATAATTTTTCTTATTTCATTTTTGTTTCTGTATTCGTTATATTCCGTAAGGTTTTCTAGCATAATCTATAGATTTTAGAGATCCTGCTGTAGATTTCAAGAGGTAAGGTTCCCAATATTTTTATGCATCTATGTGCAGATTTTTAAAATTTATTGCTAGAATTGTGAAAAATTCTAATAAAAAGTAAAAAAGCATCATACTCTTTGTCGAGATATTGTACATTAATTACTCATATATCACTCTGTTTCATCTAAAATTATAGAATTATACAAGTTTTATCTGAAACTCTGGAAGTTAAAAAATTACTTATATCTAAGTTTCAAAAAAGTTGTTAAAAAGTTACGAATCGTTCTAAAAACTTGATGAGGCAGATGTGAAATGAATAACACGATTTTTCATACTCGTTATCAAAAAAAAAAGGAACCCATTCCTGTTATCGTTACTTGTTAATTAATGTAACGCGTTACGTTATCGTTACTCTAAAAATGTAACGTTTTTGGATATTATGATTTCAGTTGACTTATTGTATTTGCATCGCAGTCACTGCAAGCCTCTTAAAAAAAAGTTTGGAAACGGCCTTAACTTCACCATTTGTTGATACTTTGTTCATCAAATAATATTTGTATATTAAAGTTGACAATATTCCATTAGAATTATATAACTTGCATGTAATATAATTATGTGCTATTCACGTTAAAAAAATAATCCAAAACGTCCTAAAAAAAGGCGTATAACCCTTCAAATCATAAAATATGTGTAAAGTGCAGTGATAAAAAGTGTTTCTTTATTTATTAATTAATTCATTATGCTGCCGTTATACATCTCAATTCGAAGAAGAAATGATAAATGTGTTTTTCGCAATCGTGTACCTGTAACTATTGAGTTGCTTGTGTCAAATTTGTTGAAAACATAACAAAGATTCAATATATAAAGTAGAAGATGTTGAAAACAAGCGATGTTTTGATATTGCCTCATGTATTTAATACTTTATTGATTAAATAATTTATTTATTTACTCTTTGATTATACATCTATTATCTACGTCACTATGAATGGACCATGTACTGTCAAACCAAATCAATTTCAATCGCATATTATTCTACAAGTACAACATAAAATTTGAAACCCCCTCTCCCAAAATACAGGTTTCTGTGCACGGGCCTGTAAGATGCAGATTTCGGATAAGAAATGTTCAGGATTTGGAGAATTTTGAAAATTTTCCACAAACTTTCTGTCTATTTACTCATTTCTAACTTTATACTCTTTCTCAAAAAAACGTCTGACCCTTCATCTACCTAATTTGAATTTTTCTCGTTTCACTCGTACCTTCAAAACCGTAGATGTAATCGAGACCTGCAATCGGGTAACGCGAAAATTTCACAGAACCACGCATAATTAAACGCGACAGCGGCTTATAAATATTCATGCTTGTTCACTAAAAAGTGGAAATTGTGGAAATCGATAATGGCGTTTGATATCGCGTGTTTCGACGCCCCGGGGCGTCACGGTGAAGACTATTTTGAAAAAAAAAGGTAACGAAAAAACAGGGCCAAACCTGACGTAACAGCGGCTATTTAATGGCGAAACAGGTTTTTCCCCCGCGAAGGGATTCATCATCGGATAAATCGAATTATCCATCGTCATCGAGAAACAGAAGCTCGTTAATTGAGCCGTTTACGAATCCCGGAAGTTGAATAAATTCTCAATTTCGAGACGAAAATACTGTACGTGGAATCTAGAATTTTTTGAGAATTTGTAGTTATAGGGAAATTAAAGATTTCTGAATGAGATTTGACGTGTCTGAAATTCGAAGATTTGGGATTGTTGATGTTGCAAGTCTTCATTTATTTTATTGATTTTTCATACTATATAATGATACAAAAGATATAGTGAATCAAAATTTTAATTATATAGGTATATACTGAATGATAATAATAATTTTTATCGTTAATATTGTTGTTATCGTTATTCTAAATCTTCAATATTGACACGAAACCACTGAATTTTGAAATGTTCCGAATCTGGAACTTTTCGATTTCTAGATTCGAGAAAAATGAATGATTTCAAAATAATATAAGGTGTAGCTAAAATTTCAAGTTTTTTTCCAAACAATGTATTCGAGACCCCAGAAAAAATGATATATTCCTACATAAAATTCTCGCTAGAATACAATTAAATAATAATCAAAAAATATGAAAATTGTAGGAAATTCTTTAGGTTGCAAAAAAAACCGAAAAATAACATTAAGTACCAAAAATCCTACTTATAAAATACTGTAAATTTATCAACAATTCTTTCTCCAGAAAATGTGATTAACTATTAAAAATCTACTTAACATCTGATTCTACAGCATCAGCGTCTAGAAATCGTCACACCATTGCAGAAAAAAAGGAAAATCTTGGAAAAAAATTAGAGGAATTTGGAAAATATTGAATGTACTACTTCGTAATCTAAAATAAATTTCTCAATGTAAAATAAAATAAAATACTTGGAAATAAGATGTGATGAGAGATGAAATTTTTTGCTGTAAATTGTTGTAGTTTTTATCGCGAAATCCTTGAGAGTAAAAAGAAAATGAAACTCATCGCCGCCCAGTAGCGACTAACAGTAAAAGTCCAGCTATGTAAAGTCGCAGCAGCCTACATCTCGAGTTTCATGCTTCATGTTTTTCATTTCAATCGTCGCGTCGTGCAACGAGAAAACTAGGCCAAGTGGATAAACAACAAATTCAAATTCAAATTTGTAGTCAACATTTGATTTTGGAACAGGGCATCAATTTGGTTCATATGTATTTTGAAAAATTATTGACTGATAAATCAAAATCATTGATATCGTCATGCGATTTTTATACCTAATTGATTTATTTATTATTATTATATAATTTTAATATATTGATAGATGGTAATATTACAAAAAAAAATAATCCACTTTTTGTCGATTACCTGATATGATAATTTTGTGTACATAGTGTATTATTATAATGCGGAGTTATCGAATTATGGAATGGTACATTCAATATTGTATTACTCGGTTGTGTAAATAAATGATGAATAATTTATTATTAATTTAGCATTTTTGACGTTTCTCAACAAATTAGACTGTTGAACTATTTATAAGAAGGTCGTCAGCTCATAAAGAATTTGACAGTTTTGGCAGTTTCAACATTTCAACAGTTATATTTCATACGATTCGTCACGAATTTGACAGTTTCTAAAATTTGATTCATATCAAAATTTTTTGTACTTTTGACAGCTAACAATTTATAGAAATTTATAATTTTCATTTTTTATGTTTTCACAGATTCTCAGATGTTTTGAAATTATTGAAAAATTTTCTTATTCTTTGAGAGTTCATAATGTTATATCATTATATTTATGTTCGAAAATTTTGATTGTGATTTCATAGTTCTCGAATCTTAACAATTCTGGAAAATTCAAAATTTTGACACGTTATAACAGTTTCGATAGGTAAGATAATTCAAGTTCAAAGATTTGACATTTTCGTAATTCTGTCAGTTTTCAACAGTTTTGATATTTTAGACAATAAAATAAGAAATTTCTAAATTTTGAAATACTATCAAAAAAATCAAAATTTCTGAATTTGTTGAAACTGCATTTAACGTTTACGATTTGTTGTCTATAACCCAACCCAAAATCATCATTTCATCAACAATAATCATTGAATTCTAAATTTTTGATAAATTTCTCATGAATAAAACGAGATGTATATCACAATATTTATGATTCTGGAAAACTGGCTCTTCAAAATCATTCTAGTAAAATCTGAGGACTCGAAAAATTTGTGGTGATCAACGTAAGCATACATATTATAGTAGCTAACACCAGAGCCAAGTTCGAATTCTGAAGCCTACGAAGGGCCGATTAATCTCGCATGCAGCAATCGTTGGATTTATGATTTATTGCTCGCCCCGCGAAGATCGTAAACTACGATGCAACATTTCTCGTCTCGCCATCGCCGGATGCTCTCACGGCACCGCGAACACGAGCGATTTTTCCTTTTTTCCTTCTATTTTTCGCGTTTGCTCTGTGCTTGGAAAACAAACTCATCTTCGGAAATACGGTCGAGGATGTTAATACGATGTGTATTCAAAAAATGGGGGCCGAGAAAAAATATCATAGATTTGGTCAGTTTTTTAAATGGTTTTAATAATTTTGCAATAGCGTTGCAACTCAGATGTCGAAAGGTCAATATAAATTTATTTAAATGTATAAATCATTATTAAGGGTAAAATTTTAGGCATTGATTTAGGATTAGGGGCGTAGGCAGAACAAATTTTCGGGAGGGGTTTTACTAAAATATATTGTTCCTTCGGGGTTTCATAATTTTTAATCTTTGACAATAATATTACGAGAGAGCGATTTTGAAATATTTTACATTTCGGAATATGAAAGTTCTACAACTTTTGGAATCCAGAGTTGCACACTTTTCGTGTTCGTAAAAAATGGAAGTCGATTTTTGTGAGTTTTAATTAGTAACTGAGGTTTCATTTTTTTTCTCAATACTTTTTGTATGTATACTACTTCAAGGATTATTTCATATCAAGTAAGATGGGTTTTTATGGAACTTCCTAAAATTCGATGCTCTGGGAATTAAACTTTTGAAAAATTGATATATTTGAATTGATTTTTTTGGCAAATTTTAACGACACAGATAAAAGGTACATCATAAATTTATATTATTCTCGTATGGTATATTATTCATCAAATTTTGCAGTGTTTTCTGGTATTTTTATATATTTCGAATGTTTCAATGAATCGCTCAATAGATTCTAAGAAATCGATGCTATGGTATTGAAACTTTCAACGATTTTGAGAATTGAAATTGATTTTTCAGACGACAGTTTCTTTTATGAAAATCTTCAATACTTTTATTCTATATTTTTTCAATATTCCTACAAATAAAAGTATCTTTGACTGTATAAATTGTATTAATTGAATAAGATGTATTTTTATTGTTTTATACATGAATATCTAGAATAGTTTCTAAAATTATAGGTATATAATTTTTGTATTATAATTATCAGTATGCTCCAGGACAATTTTCTAGATATCTACAAAAATTATGTCTGCATAATTTTACTATCCACTAAAATCTACTGAAGTAGTGAAAATGCCAAATACCAAACTAGCAAACTTGTTGACAAGTAAATTACTTGATTAGTAAACTAGTAAACTTGCCAAATTTGTAATAGTAAACTGGTGATCTAGTAAGCTAGTAAGCTAGTAAACTAGTGAACTAGTGAACTCGTTAACAAGCTAGTAAGTTAGTAAGCTAGTAAATTGTTTAATAAGTTAGCTAGTCAACTAGTTAGCTGGTAGACTAGTAAACGAATAAGTTATTAAGCTAGTAAACTAGTAAACTAATTTTTCACATTTTTTTAGTATCATACGTATATAATACCAAACCCTGAAGGATTTCTAAGTATTTTTATAAATTACTTATATTTTTGTAGATTGCTACAGAGATTTTAAAAAACTCGATGCTGTAAAATGCGAATTCCGATCTATTCTCAGTAATTTCAAGAATTCATGCTAAAATCACATACATGTAGATTTTAAATGTTTTATATCGTTATTCTCTTTCCGTATTTTTTAAACGTTTTAAAGATTTTGTTACGTTTTCCAGAATATTAGTATATTTAGAATGTGATGCTCTAGAATACCAAAATTTATAGAGCGTAGAGGCATTCGTCGACATTTTTCAGCAAACACTTTTCCCATAGAATTCGAGTCTTTGTATTATTCTTTTAGAGTTTGTATGAATCAGAAGATTTTCAATACTTTTATATTGATTTCCTACAGATTCCTAGAATTTGATGATCTAAGATTCAAAGTTTTGTAAATTTTTACCATTTTTGTAGATTTCCATTTTTCTTGATTATTCGCTGGGTCGTTACAGTTTTTCTGGTTCATATTTTTTACGTGATCCTACGTTTTGATAATTTTCACTTTTTTATGTAATATGCACTGCCAATGTTATCATGCATTTTTTTGTAACTTATCTTTTATCGCTTATCGATGAAACTTTTTTTCCTGCTGCCTACGCACCTGATTTTCATTTTCTTATTTTTTGATATTTATTAGGTTCAGTAGGATTTTCTAGCATTTTCACTTATTTCTGCTTTTTCAAATGGATTGCTCAACAGATATTCGACAGTTCCATGCTTTCAATTTCAAATATCTTCGGGTTATAGATTTCTTTACCGAATACCAAATGTCCACTACCAAATTTTTCAATATTCTCACAATTTTTTAAAACGAATTCCCATGCCAAAAGCTGCATGAAATATTGTTGACCTGGGCATTTCGTTGAAGAGATAAACACAATCCACGTAATTTAATTGAACACGCAATGTTTTGACAGGATCGTATAATCGCGCAAAAAGAAGGGGGGGGGGGGTTGGGGTAAGGGGTAATTACACCTTCGTGACGAGATTCAGGGTGTTCAGGAGAGAACAATAAATTCCAAATCGACGTTGGTAAAAGAAAAATTTTGTTTCAAAATTTTAGTGCTTTCGGAGCATATAATCAAACTTTTTGTCAATCTAAAATTAAAAAAATTCTATTCATAGTGTATTATAATAGAAGACTTGACAAAACGTTGGAATAATTTAATTTCTTGATTGGTAGTCTGCAAAAAAAAAAAAAGAAATTCAATTTTCTAACTTCCTTCAAATTAAAAAGGAATATGCATTCGTGGCACGATTTTTTCCATTCTCAAAAAGCATGAAAAAAGTCCATATTATCTTGGATAGTCTTTTTTTATTCATGGATATTTAGGTTCTTTTTTTTGGTAGGGGGGTCATAAAAACATGTGAATTGGAGGAAATCAACGGGTTTCGGTGCGAACGACCTGGCTCGTCTTCCTCTTCTGGAACCAGTTCATATACGTGATTGCGTGACCTTGATCTTTATATTGCTGGTTGGAAAAATGCTTGAGATTTTTGAGATGCTTTTTTGTATCGGTGTCAAGGCGCCAGTGCAAAATTGAGGTTCCAATAACAATGAGATGAAACGTGATCACCAACAGAGCATTTTATCGAGTCACTTTTTTGCCAATCGAATGATAGAATCATTATAGAATGATTGTGACATCAAAAATGTTTTGTATGAGAATCATCGATCATGGTGATGGTTGTTACATCAGAATCTGTAAATTGATTTCGTGGAAAGTTGTGAAATTTTGAAAGGGTAGGATTTTCTCGCTTTCAAATGTGATAGTGCAAAATTTTTAGTTCAGTAAAAGGGAAATTATTGTTTGGTTTTTTTGTTAGTTAGTCATTGAATCACTGGGTCATCGAGTTTTTGCATTTTTATTTTAGAATTCACGACATTAAAATTTTGCGTGTTCAATTGAATAACGATTTTGAAACTTTAAATTACAACTTTTGAGGTTTTCATTCATCATTCGTAATTTCTTTTTAATTTCCTGATAAGGTAAATTCTGAAAAAAGGTAGCCCCAAATTTCTAAAAGCAAAAAACCTACTTTTTTGGGGATTTTTGGAGTTTCAATTCTAATCTTTTTTTTGTGAAATTAGATTTATATGCTCGAAAACTTGATTGTGAAATTAACCATTCAATTTTCTTTCTAATTACGTTTTTTCGAGTTTTGAAGTTTTTTCATTTCAAAATTACCTACTTTCACCGTGAACTTACGGTTTCGCAATTTTGCGGTGAAGTGCATTTGCGGTTACGGAGAATCATTAAACGACCGCTATAAGCAAAATTGTTTTCCGCTGTATTCGTATTTAATTACTCTTATGATGACTACATTTTTTCCCGTAATTGATCTGATTTTTTGTGTGATGAAAATTGAAAAATCCAGAGACCTAGAAAGAATGGTATATTTATTACTTTAAAATAGTAATCTTCAGGATTTCTTCATCTGAAAATGAAAATTTTAAAAATAGAAGTACTGAGAATGATATGGCGTTTGAAAATGATATAAAAAAAGTCCAGAATTCGTATTCGAAGATGTGTGTATTTGACTGTGAAGTTACAATGCAAAAAAATTATAATGTAACTATTTAGTGAATATTTTTGTTTAACTTCTTTTAATTTCTGGAAATTTCTGAACGTTGTGCAGAACCTTTGTAAAAAACATAAAATTTTTTCTGTAGTGCTGCTGACAATGAACATTTATTCTCCTGAAATTATCTCTAATCTCGAATAATTTCAATAAATAATCAAATTAAAAGAAAACTTCAAAGACTATCTTCTATCATCAATAATATCAATAATAAAATATTCAAAATACAATGTTCTAAGTGTGCTTGTCAAATTGCTTTGAATTTCCGGAAATTTCATTACGTTTATCAAATCACCCCTCCATTGAAAAAAATTGTTTTCAGAATTTTCGACAATTTGTAAAGTAACTAAAAATTTTGTTGAAATTTAATAAATTTTTCATCAATTTTCAAAAGGCAAAATGTAAATTTTATAACTAAAAGCAATTCTTACTTATGAGCATCAAAGTTTTATATTAATTATAATTATTCCTAAAATTCGTATCTCAGAAAAAGCCCATTTGGCTGAAAAATATTCTTGTATAAATTATTCAAAATGCATTATTTCAGTGTAAATATAGGATTTTTTTCAATTTATAAAAATTATAAATTTTTCTCAGTTCTCTTTTTCCCAATAATTTTTAATAAATTTTCATCATTCCTAGAAGTAACATAATGCTGAGAAATTATTCTTGCATATTGACTTCGAAGATTTTCGTGTTTTTTGTAAAAAGAAAATTAAATATTTTACAGTCAATTGTAATGAGAAGAATTCGATTCAATTTTTGACATACCGAATATGAAGTCTGCAATTTTTCATCAACGAAAATAAATTGAACCGTTCTTTAATTTTTCATTTTTCTACCCCTCCCCTACACTCGTTTTTTCCTGCTTCAATCGATTAGGGCTCTAAAAGCATTACTTGATAAATAATTCAATATAATATATAATATCATGACTCATTGTAAGAGATTCATGATACCCTATAAAAAAACAAAAACTCCAGCTTTCAAAGCAAACAATGCTTTTGGAGCACGATATTTTACATGCTTTTGGAGCCGAGAAATGAACCTCTTCCAAAAGAACAGCATATTTTGAGAGCACTAAAGATTAAAAAATGCAAAAAATGATAGTGACAGAAATTACAGACTCTTAATGTCTTCCAACTCTATAAAAAAAAAAAATCCAAACGAGTTTTGCTGCCAACTCAGGCTCCAAAAGCATGGACAAAGTCGTTCTTCCAAGTGTGTGATTCTCGTTCCAAAAGCATGAAAATGTTCGTCAGACGAAAGCGCAGTGGAAAATTTAACATGGACGACACGGAAGAGTGAAGGACAAAAAAGGGGGTAAAAATCCGGAAAATTCGGAAAATGTCGCTGAGGCGAAGTGGCACGCTGATGGAAGTTTCATCGCGCTCGGGGCAACTCGGGGACGACTACTGCGGCGAGAGCGACATGGAAGGCCTCGATTTCTCGCTTTTCGAGCCTCAGGGCAACGACAATTACCGCTGCAACAGCCGAGTCCATGCTGGCATGTTGTACATTTACGTCCAACATTGCGGTAAGACCATCGCGACAGTTTTCAAACAACACGAATTTTCGTGCGCTGTGGGATAACACATTGTGCTTTCATTTCATGAGGAAAGAGGTATTTCAGAATGCTGTATTCATTCGGGAATTTTTTCAGGGAGTAGTGTAATTTCTCATTTTTTTTATTTGCTGGAAGTATTTTTCACATCAGAAAAATTCTTTCAATCCAGCGAATAATCAAGAAAAATAAAATGTGCGAAAATGTTAAAAATATACAAAACTTTGAATTTTAGATCATCAAATTCTAGAAATCTGTATAAAATTCGTATAAAAGTAGTGGAAATCGTTCGATTCATAGAAACTCTCAAAAAGAATAATGAAGTTTATTGAATTCTATGGGAGAACTGTTTCCTGAAAAATTTCGACGAATGCCTCTGCTACTAAATTTTAGGATTCTAGAGCATCGAATTCTTAATATACTATAAGTACATAAAAATTCTAGAAAATGGAATAAAATCTTTTGAATATTTGAAAAATACAAAAAAAGAATAACGATACGTAATATTTTTGGGATTTTTATGAGGGGTTTTAGAGGATTTTTTTTCACTGGCCGGTTTTTGACATGGTCGAGGAAAGAACGGTAGAGGACCATCCGAAACGGGGAATTTGCGAGGGCTCTGAAATAGTAAAATGGAAAAATTCGCTGATCATTGACATGATCGAGGAAAGAACGATAGAAAACCAACCCTCAAAAATCTTCAAAAAAAACCTTGAATAAAATAAAAAATCTTTGTAAATGTTATTTTATTAATAATTTTAAAAATTTCTAAAGATACATCGAAATTGGCATATTGAAGCCTCTCGTTTTTTAAATCTTTGTAGCAATCTACTAAAATATAAGTAATCTATGAAAATACTCAAAAATCCTTCTGGGTTTCGTATATTACAAGTTTCTTTTTAACAAGCTCACTAGTTTACTAGCCTACCTGTTTATTAGCAATTTTTCTTCAATACGTAAAAATTATGTAGAAGTAATTTTCTTAGAAATTTATTAAACTTCCTGTCCTGCAGCATAACTACTAATATAATACTATAATTTTATAATTTTAGAAATTATTCTAGAAATTCATATAGAAATTACAATGAAAATACATTTAGTTCGATTGATAAATTTTTACAATTGAGCATAGTTTGAACTGTAGAAATAATGAAAAAATATGGAATGAAAGTATTGAAAATCTATATAAAAGAAAGTGTAGTCTGAAAAATCAGTTTTATTCTCAAAATCGTTGAAAGTTTCAATACCATAGCATCGATTTCTTAAAATCTTCCGAGCGATCCATAGAAATATTAGCAATATGTAAAAATACTAGAAAACACTACGAAATTTGATGAATAATATACCATCCGGAAATAATATAAATTCATAATGTACCTTTCATCTGTGTCTTAAAAAATTTGCTACAAAATCAATTCAAACATACCGATTTTCAGAAGTTTGCCTCCCAGAGCATCGAATTTGAGAAAATTTCATAAAAACCCATATAACCTAATATCAAAGAATCCTCAAAGTAGTAACAATATAAAAAGCATTAGGAAAAAAATGGAAACCTCAGTTACAAGCTAAAACTCACCAAAATCGACTTCCATATTTCGCGAACATGAAAAAAATGTGCAACTCTGGATTCTAAAAGTTGTAGAACCTTCGAATTTCCAAAATGTAAAATATTTCAAAATCTCTCTCTTGTAACCTTATCGTCAAAGATCCAAAAGTATGAAATCCCGAAGGAAAAATATCCGTAGAAAAACACCTCTCGAAAATTCTTTCTGCCTACGCCCTTGCCGTTCTATGTTGTAAGTGAAGATCTCAGGATCCGAAGGCACGAGTAGACTGCGATGACACGTCGATTAATCGCTGCTCGAAGAGACGATATCCGAAGTACGCCAAGTGTCGCTATATTTGCTGACAGGGTCGAAAACGGGCTGAGGTACGTGTGCGTGCGTTGGTAACCGGGAATTAATTATTCGAAATGAACACGGCTCGGCAATGCCAGGGCCATTAGCTCCCGGAAATTGCAGGGTTTATCGTCCCGCGACAACGCTCGAGCCACGATCGTATCTGCCCGGCTTGTCGATTATGTTCGATCGTATCGCGCTGGTTTCCGAATTTCGCGTGTCGGCCGTTTTTTCCTCCAATTCTTCCAATCTTTCCGAAGTGCATGGATCTTGCTCGACTTGGTGGGATCGAGCTGGGTGACGTTTTAGGACATTCCATTATTCGTAGAGGTCTTTTTGGGCGATTTTCGGCAGACAGAAAGCATCTTCGAAGAGTTTCTAATATTATAAAGAAATCGTCAGATGATGCTGGTATTCGTTCTTTTCGCGCAGTTCTTCTTCCCTGTTCAATTCCGATCGATTTCTCGCGACTTGAGTTTTATTGGGTTTTCAATTTTCGCGGATGAAGGGCGTTCCCAAGGCGAATCCGACACTCGGAAAGGTGAGAAGAGGCCTCGGACTGAGTGGGCTCGAGACTGTCTCCTCTGCTCGGGCTCGAGTGGTACCGAGTAATGCACGAGTCCGTATTTCAGGTCGTCCTCATTAAACGCACGCGTTCATTACCCGCGACGCTATCACGGACTCATTCTTTTACGACCCTCCCCCAACCTCGTCGACACTGCCGACTTTTTCCGCGTGCCTAACCTAACCCAACCCAAGCACCTTTGTGTACCCGCACGCAGATTTTCACAGCCACTGTTCCTCCTGTCGTTCATGTCTTTTCCAGTCCATTTGCTTCGTTTGTTCTTCCTCCCGATTTCGATCTGCCGGCTCTTTTTACGAAAAACAGCCAAGTGTATTTCGCTCCTCTCTTTCGAGGTATTTCATTTCAAATTTTCCCGACTTCGATTGTTTTGTTTCATAGACTTTGGTCGAGCGGCGGTTTCATATACTTGGCTTTTGAACCTCAATTTTTCCATTTCCGATTGTTTTCTTTGCGGTTTTGACAAATTTTATTCGCAAACTTTGAACACGCTTTTAAAAAATACTCATTCATCCTTCTGCGTTTTCTATCTTGTAAATTCGTTGCCTGAGCAGCATTGTTTGGAAAATAGCTTTTCGGAAAACTCGTCGACGAGCAAATTACGACGGGGGCTGGCTCTAATTTATTCGCGTTATCGACATTCTTCGTTGCATTATCGCCTGCTTTGTTCGGACGCTTTCTATAGGGAAAGTTCGGTAAATAATTTCATCGAGGCGAAAGTTTTCTTTCTCGCTCCCTCTTCTGATTGAATTAATACAAAAAAAAATATTCACACTTGTTAGCATGCTTTTAGAGTACATGGAATGGGTTCAGAAATTTATGGGTTGAGAAGTTCGATTCCAGATTAATCGAATTGAAAAAAAAAACACGTGATATTGCAAACATTTACCGCCCTTCACCCTTGAGAATGAAATTTATTTCTAATGTTTCACTGTCTGGGAGAAAAAAATGTGCAAAGTTATTCCGCGGTTGCAGTCGATTCGCTGAAGCTCCGAAAAATCTTCCACGCAATTATCTCGAGTTTCGTAATGAACAATTGCTAGGCTGTTACGAGGGGATTGCTTTTAATTGTCGATTTGGGTTAACGAGCGTTTTCATTTTGCTGGAGTTATGCGCGAAAGAAAAAGTGAAATCACGACACATGAGCGAATGCATATATTAAGTGCGCTTTCGTTTCACACGCTTTTGAAGCATTAGTTTTTTAAGGTTAGGATGGTTGCAGGGAACGTGGTTTTGTATACTTGAATTTTTTTCAAAACTTCATTGATCACGATAAGTTTCAGCAATCCCTCAAAACTGAAATTGACGAATTAATCTACATTTCCGTCAGGCACGTGCACAGAAACTTGTATTTAAAGGGCGGGGGCGGGGGGGGGGGGGGGGGGGGGTTCAACTTTTATGTTGTACTTGTAGAATAACATGCGATTGCAATTGATTTGGTTTGACAGTACATGGTCCATTCATAGTGATGTAGATGGTAAATGTAGATTGAATAAGTAAATTAATTAATTAATTGATGAATAAATAATGAAATATATAAGGCGATATCAAAACATCATTTGTTTTCAACAACTTCTACTTTATAAATTGAATTTTTGTTATATTTTCAGCAAATTTACCACAAGCAACTCAAAAGTTACAGATACACAATTGCAAAAAACACGTGAATTATTTACTTTTCACATTTCGATGTATAACGAATGCATAATGAATAAAAAAAGAAACACTTTTTATTACTACACTGTACACATATTTTATGATTTAAAGGGTTATACGCCGTTTTTGAGGACGGTTTGGATTATTTTTTATTGTGTATAGCACATAACTTTAATTCATAGAAGTTATACTATTGTGATAAAATATTGTCAACTTTAATATACAAACATTATTTAATGAAAAAATATCAACAAATAGTGGAGTTGTGGCCCATTCACAACTCTTTTTTTTCAATAGGCTTGCAGTGACTGCAATGCAAATACAATAAGTCAACTGAAATTATTATATACAAAAGCGTCACATTTTTTAGTGTAACGATAACGTAACGCGTTACATTAATCACCAGGTAACGATAACAGGAACGGTTCTTTTTTTTTTTGGTAACGAGTAACGAAAATCGTGTTATTCATTTCACATCTGTCTCATCAAGTTTTCAGAACGATTTGTAACTTTTTCAGAAATTTTTGGAAACCTAAATATAAGTTGTTTTTAAACTTTATTATTTTCAGATAAAAATTGTATAATTTTATAATTTTAGACGAAACGGAGTGGTACATTAGTGATTTATGTACAAATATCGACAAAGAGCATGCAGTTTTTTACTTTCTATTAGACATTTTCCCAATTCTAGCAATAAATTTTATAAATCTGCATATAAATGCATGAAAATACTGGAAACCTTAGTTTTTAAAATCTATAGCAGGATCCCTAAAATCTATAGATTATGCTAGAAAACCTTACGTAATTTTATGAATACGAAAAAACATATGAAATACAAAAAATAATAGATAGTGCATTCTTTTTTTTAAAAGCTATTAGATCTTTCGAAAATTTCAGTAAATCCGGAAATCAAGAAACTCCGATTTCTCGATTATTGAATTCTGATGATATACGTGTACACAAAACCATAAAAATACTACAAAAATGTTCAAATTTTGAAAATCTGTTAAAAATTAAAAAATATTGAGGACACTCTAATTCTATGAAGAAATAGTTTTCTGTAAAATCAATCAAAATACTGCAAATATTCAGAACTTCTAGTTCTAAGAAATTTAATTCTTGAAATACAAAAAATCTTTGAAGAAACATTGAAATTTTCCAACATTCTATAAATACTAGGAAATACAAAAAGGAAATACATGTATAGAAAAATACAAGTATATCTATGGAAAACTAGAGCATCGAATTCTAGAAATTTATACAGAAATATACAAGAAAATTGAACAATCCTTCAAATCGTAGAAAAAATGATGAAATACAAAGGATACTGAAAGAAATACGAATCTATTGAGACACCTGTTTTCTGAAAAATTCTTCTGGAACATGGAAAATTTATCGAACTCAACATTCTAGAGCTCGAAATTCCCGAAATCCATGTATAAAAATTCATATAAAAATGCCTAAAGTATATAAAAATACTAGAAAATCCTGCAGCGTTTTATGCATCTTGAAAAATACGAATAGTTTCAGAAATGCTAAACAGTCCTTCAAATCGCAGAAAAACTGAAGAAATACGAAAAATACGAGATGAAATAAATATTTATTAAGACACTGCTTTTTGAAAAATCCTTCGAACATGTAGAATTTAATAAACTCCAAATGTTGCAGTCAGAAATTCTCGTAGTCTGCAACAATTTAAATAAAAATGCTAAAAATATATAAAAATACTAGAAAATCCTGTAACATGTTATAGATCTCGAAAAATACTAATAGTTTCACGAATTCTGAACAATCCTTCAAATCGTAGAAGCTATATACGAAAAATACCGAAAAAGGAATGAAAATCTATTCAGACGCTGTTTTCGGAAAATATCACGCAATGGTATTGATTTTTATATCGAAATCAGGTATCAAAATTTATATCGAAACACGAAAACCAATTATAGGAGCATTTCATCGGAATCGTTTGGAAGATCTTTTGTTCTTTTGGGGGGGTAAACCCAAAGTCAAGTGAATAAATCTCGAAATGGAATATAGGCTTCTGCAAAAAATCATGCTCAGTGGTCTTCGTGCTTTTGGAGCACGTTTTTCCTTCGACTCGCAGAGGCAAAAGATCATTGCAGGCGCCAATGGCAATTATTGTGGGCATCCCTAGGATGCACATGCGAAGGGATTCGGTATACAAAGGCGGACATTGGCGCGCGATTAGCGGTGACGATTGCGCGTTTCCGAGCCCCTCGGACGCCACGTTGGGCACGTACAACTTGGTATTTCAACACTCGCGACGGTAGTTCCCGATTTCGTCGTATTGCTCGTGCTACCATGAATGTTATTATCTGATGAAAGACGACACAGTGCGAGACGAACCTGATGCGAGTCCCTTGAGTTGTATGGCGAATGAGATGAGAGGTCTTACCGATAGTACACTCAGAACATAGTTTATTCGAGACAAATGAATATTCACCCTTGATAATGGCAATATAAATATTTATTTTTGTCAAAGGAAGTTTTTCTCCATTGAAAAATCATAAAATTGACCAAATATTTATCTATTGACGGCTGGTAAAGTTTATTTGAAGAAAATACATGTTTTTTCGGTTATTATCTAGTGTATAGTCGAGTGGAAGATTCTTTAAGATTTTTTCATTCGTAGACGTTACTCGGCACAGTTTTCCTGGCTATTTGAATTTATTTTCCAAGTTTCTTGAGCTTACCTTGGAATCTCTGAAAATGCCATTGAATGATGTCTTATTTCGCAAATAAAAAATATTTTCGGAGCTTGAATCTGCCACGAAGCTAACTTTATTTTTCCGATTCTCACTTATTTTACATAATTTTATTTACTAGCGTTCAAATAGATATGATATTCAATGGATATTCATTTATAGTTCTTGAAACGTCGTTTGATTTGCAAAATTTGCAAAATTTTCGAAACTGGGTTAGCCATCTGAACATTTTTGAGCCACCTCATTTGATTCTGAACTAAAGGAAACTTCTAGGAGATCATTAGGATCCACATTTTTTTTGCTTTTTATAAGGAATGCGCACTGCAATTGCGCTTTGCCGCAATCAATCTGCGTTCGTTTGGGCCCGTAACGAGGGCCCCGACTTGGCGACGCCGAGTTTATGGTAATTCTTGCAGCATCCCGAGTTGCTGCATATGGGATCCTGTAGAAAATCATTGAAATTGCGAATCCTTTTTCGGGAACGAGAATTCCCAAAATATATACCTAAATTGCTGAATTGGCTGGATATGCCAATCATCAAACCACAATAATAACAAAACATACAATTCAAGAAATCGCGAGAACAACTCTTTTCCCTGTAGTACAAAATGCAAGTAACAATTAATAAAACACTCCAATTTATGCCTGAATGAATGGAAAACAATGAAAGAATAAAATAAAGGGATTTCGGAATAATTCATTTAATTAATTTGGAAAAAAATTACGCTCATTTTTTACTGCAATGAAAAATAAATTATCGTCAAACTAATACATAATTATTTAGTAAGATAACATTGAAAAAAATTTTCAAATTTTTTTTACTTTTTCTCGAGTTTCACCGTGTTTCACATCAATGACGCGTCTTCTTATTTTTAGCAGAATGACAAGAAGATGGTGTCATTTGTTTTTGCAATAACAGAAAAGACATAAATTGAAAAAAGCATTGTAACTTGCTTTAATCGAAAAACTTGTTCGAGTCGTGGACCTTGACTATGAATTTCAAGCACGAGAATTTCCCTCGAGACGTTCTTGTCTCGTTTTCTTCTCTGAAATATTGAACTTCAAGACTTCTCTTATTGCATTTTTCCTCTTTTTTTCTTTTTGTAATTTTCTAGATAGTGTAATTGTAAGAACTTTTAATTGACGTGTTCACAGAATTTGTTTATTAATTTTTGCTCACGTTCTTAGATTTTTTTATTTTCACAGCTTTTCAATGTTAAGAAAATGTTCACCTTGACTTATTGTAAAATAATCGATTTGTTGATATAATTTTAATTGTTGTTGGTGAATTTATTGTCAACCAGTAATTCATATTTCATAAAAAGTTGCTTTATATTTTCAAAATTAATTCACGCTTTTTTTTAAACATTTTATCAATATTGAAAATAATGATTCTCGAAGTAATTTCATTTACGTGAATCATTTTGTAATATAATTTCAAAAAGTATAAAAAAGTATGACTGTTAATCTTCTTTAACATTATAATCTTTTTTTGTAAGCTTAAAAACTTTACTTTTAACAATGTTAACAGGAAGCAAAGTCAATAAAGAAAAAAATTTGTTTGTTTTTTGCAGAGGCAGATTGCATCATTGGCGAGGTTTCTGGCGAAGCTTGTTGGGAACCTTGTTACTGTGTTTTACTCCAAGATGAACAAACTCTCACAGCTTACAGAAGCGAAGATATGGCGGTAAGTTTATGAAGAAAAAATATTTTTGTATGCAGAATATACTGCGAGAGCAACGAAAAGCTGTTTATTTCTTTAGAAAAATGAATGTTTTTGGCCTATTACATGTGAAAATTGTACAGTATTGCTACTGTATTTGTAAAATCAACCATGTAAGTTATTATTATAATCATCATCAATTCTCGTTATTTTTGATAAATTTCTGAGAATTTTCAATTTTTAACGAATAATGGAAAAATGTCATGAATTTTTTGAAACTTAATATGATAAATGAAACATAACACGAAATTTTACGAATTTCGTATAATTGTAATCTTTTGCAATTTAAATGTTTTTCAATTACTCAACATTTTCAAAATTTTGGATACGATACAAACTGCCAAGACTTGAAATTTTACAAAAATTTGGCCAAATCAATGGGACGTCTCGTTATTTTTGAATAATTTCTATGTTTTTAGAATGTACATTTAAAAAATTATAAATAACGTAGATGTTTCGAAGAAATATGCTAATTATGAACACATCATAAAAAATTCATCAATATTGACCGAAATTTTGAAAAATATTCGAATTTCATAAAAATATATATTGACATACCAAAATTACTTATACTCTTTTATACTTTCTGAGTTTTTCAGATTTTCTTTCAAAATTGAAAAAACAAATTGTAATGTATATTTCGAAAAACGGAATTATAATGAAGACGATTTACAGAATTCATGGTAATGTTATGAAATTCAACAAATTTTTCCAGTTATTATTGAATCATTGATCTTATTCAAAAATTTTCATGTTTTCAGATTTCGTAAAATATTTAAAACCTTCAACATAACACGAATGATCTGAAATACACAAATTTTATGAAAAAAATTTTTTTTAATTTATTATAATATACTGTAGTTTTTATTACTTTTCAAGTTTTACAGACTTTAAAAACTGAAAGAAAATCACTTATCATAAAGATTTTCAATGAATTTGATAATGAACACGTAATAAAGAATTCATGAAAACTTACAAAAAACTCTAAAAATTTTCAAAATTTCACAAAGTTATTGATAGTCTTTAAAATTTAAAATGTTTTCAAATTTTCACTATTTTGAAAATTACAAATATATTAAAAGCTTTCAGACCTCTTCAAATTTTATAAAAATCTGTCCAACGTCAAAATTTCTGTGGTTCTTTAAAATTTCCCGAAATTTTCAGATTCGCAAAAACAATCAAAAAGAAAATTTTTGTGCATGTTTCGGAAAATAAAATAATCATGAAAATGATATACAAAATTAATGGAAATCTTCTAAAACTCGATGGATTTTGTCAATTTTCCTAGAATTTTACTTTTCGACTATCTCTAAAATATTCAATGTTTTTCAATTGCGCAAAATGTTCAAAATTTTCAACAACACAAACTTTCGAAACTTCTGAATTGTATACATCAAAATTTTACGATTACATTAGAATATTCATTTTGTAGTTTTCAATGATTTACAAGTTTTCCAGACTTTTATTAAAAATCAAAAACGAACTACCTAGCATCAGGATTTTCCAGAAATTTGTTATGGAACACCTGATAAAAATTTTTTTTCAAATTTTTCAAATCTGCTGTTTTATTTTTTTCTATTTTTTGAATTTTTAAAATCTTAAACATAGTATGAGCTCGAGAACTCTTTGAATCTTACAAAAATCTGATGGAAACCTAATGATACCTTAGTTCTTCAAGTTTTTCAAATTTGTATCAAGAAATGGAAGACACTGTCATGCAAATTCCGACAAAAAATTATACCGGACACAATTTACATAATTGATGAACATTTTTTATAATTCGTCAAATTTTGCCAATTTTCTAGATTGACAATCTTTTTCATTTTCAATGTCTCCTACTTTGTCACAATTTCCAAAGCTTCAAGCATAACACAAACTTTTCAAACTTTGGATTATTTCATTCACATAAATAACTTTATCAAAATAATTATGATATATTCCATTTTTCACTACCTTCCATTCTTCCAGACCAAAAAATGATGTAACATATTCCAAGACAATTTGTGAAACTTTTCGAGAAATTCCACGTTCTCGTCTATCTTGCAGGTCGAATTTCAAAAAATCTACGATACTCGCGCTAGAAAGTGTTTTCCTTTTTCGGCAACTGCGATAAAATCATGGGCCGGATAAATTTTCCTCGATAAATGGAAAAAGCGACTTTCACCGTTGAAAATGGGACGTGTATAATTCGATACTCGCCACGGCGATGTCGTGAAATGTCAAACGCGCGCCGGAGAAGCGGAAGATCCGGTAACCCTATTTTCGAGATTGACTTTCTCATTATGCGAGAAAGGGCTGGAAACTGCTGCTGTTGCGCTGCGGCTACCTGCCCCACGTTTCCGGCGGCGTTTGACCCCCCGAGCACGACTCCAAACACCTCCGCAACTTGCCCACAACTCCTAAAGTTCTACTCTAATCTCCGATTCCGTCATTTTAATCAATGCCCAGAATAAATTGCGAAATTTCCAGTCTACAAGACACGAAGTTTTTGGAATTCGCTGAATTCTGACGATAACCATTCAACTTTATTCACTCTTCCTAACTTTGTACCTTGAATAATTCATGGAATAATCATTTCTTCAACGAGTTCTTCACATTTAACTGCATCACACGAGAAATTAATAATCGAGTCTGTCCGAGTTGATGATACCACAACGAGAAGTTGAAGCACATTTCCTGGATTTCCATTCCACCCTCATTTCCCTACTGAAATCCGATGTAATCCTCTCTAGATTCGTTCCAACGATAATGCCTCGGTCTACTCCGTTTCGACCATCTCCGACATCCGAAACTATCCTCGTTTTGCACATCAAGGGATCGCCTAGAACCTTCGCCAGAGCTTTTCCAAGCTTTCGACGGTATTTTAACGCGCGATAGTCGGACAAGCGTTGTTCAGATTCTAACGGTAATAGAGTATCTGAGTTTCTGTATCACTGATATGATATTGTACTGCGTTTCGAAGGAAAATCGACGTGTTGCAATTAGGAAGGAGGAGATTCAACAGGCGCGTCGGTAGAGGGGGGTTTTGGGGGTTCAAATTCTGAATTAAATTCTTATGAAATCAACCAATATTTCACATAAAAATGAAAAAAGTTACATCGAAAAACAATGAAAATGTATGTAATAAAAAAAATCATCAAAACGTTAGCAGTGTATAGAAAAAATAAACCTAGGTTAAAACCTAGTATAATGAAGAAAATATGAATCAGAAAATTTGTCGCGACCCAGTGAATGATCGAGAAAAATCAACATCTCCGAAAATGCTGAGAATTTGTAAAACTTTGAATGTAAGATAATCGAATTCCAGCAATCTATATTAAATTCATACAAAATATTGAAAATCTTTCGATTCATACAAACTCTAAAAGAATAATGAATTATAATTGAAATGTATGAAAAAACTGTTCCCTAAAAATCCCGACGAATGTCTCTACGATCTATAAAATTTAGAATTCTAGAGCATCAAACTCTGGATATACCTATAAATCTATAAAAATTTAAGAAAACGCTACATAATCTTTTGAAAATTCCAAAATTACGAAGAAAGGAAAACGATATACAACATGAAAAATCTATATGAATGTAATTTTATCATTCATTCTTGAAATTACTGAGAATAGATCGATATTCGCATTTTACAGCATCGAGTTTTTAAAACTCTGTAGCAATCTACGAAAATATAAGTAATCTATAAAAATACTTAGAAATCCTACAGAGTTTCGTATATTATGGTAGAAAAATGTGAAAAATAACTTTACTAGTATACTAGCTAATTAGTTTATTAGCTTACTTGTTTACTATTTTACTAGTTTACTGGCTTACTCATTTACTAATTTACTAGTTAACTAGCTTACTAGTTTACTAGCTTACCAGTTTAAAAGTTTACTAATTTACTCGTTAACGAGTTTACTACATCACTAGCTTACTAGATCACAAGTTTACTAGCTTTTTTATTTAACTAGCTTCCCAGTTAACTAGTTTAGTAATTAACTAATTCACTCGTTAACAAGTTTGCTTTGCTGTTTTACTTTTTTACCTGTAAAATATTTTACTATTCAACAATTTCAGTATTTTGAAAGTTCAGAATGTTACTTGTTTACTAGTTTACTAGTTTACTAGCTTACCAGTTTACAATTTTACTTGTTAACGAGTTTACTACATCACTAGCTTACTACATTACTAGTTCACTAGCTTTTCTTATTTAACTAGTTTACTAGTTTACCAGCTTAATATTAAAAAATTCAACAAGTTTACTAGATTACTTGTCAGCTAATTCACTCGTTAACAAGTTTGCTGATTTACTGTTTTACTTTTTTACTTGTGTACTATTTTACTATCCGACAATTTTAGTAGTCTAAAAATTTAGAATGTTACTTGTTTACTCGTTTAGTAGATTACTAGCTTTCTAGTTTAATAAAAATCTTTCAATACATAAAAATATTGTAGATGTGATTTTCTTAAAAATTTATGAAACTTACTGTCCTGCAGCATATTTTTATTCATATAATTCCTATAGTTATATATAATTTTCGAAATTATTCTAGAAATTCATATAGAAAACAATAAAAATACATTCAATTCAATTTATACAATTAATACAGTTAAACATACTTTTATTTTTGGAAATACGAAAAAAAATATCGAATAAAAGTATTGAATATATTCATAAAAAACATTATCGTCGGAAAAATCAATTTCAATTCTCTGAATCGTTGAAAGTTTCAATCCTATAGCATCAATTTCTAAAAATCCATCGAGCGATCCATACGAATAATAGAAATGTATAAAAATACCAGGAAATACTACAAAATTTGATGAGTAATATACCATACGAAAATAATGTAAATTTATAATGTACCTTTTTATTTGTGTGGTTTGAATTGGCTCCAAAATTATTTCAAATATGTATGTATGAATTTCTTAGACGTTTGATTGATGAAGCATCGAATTTTAAAAAAACCTCTATAGAAATCCATATTACTTGATATCAGATGATTCTTAAAGTGGTATGAATACAAAAAGTATGAGTGAAAAGTTAAATTCTCAATCACTACTTGAAAATCATAAAAATCAAATTCCATCATTTTTGAACATGAAAAATGTACAACTTTGGCTTCAACAAGTCGTATAACGTTGAAATTCCAAAATGTCAAATATTTCAGAATCACTCTTTTGTAACATACTGTCAAAGGTTGAAAGTTATGAAATCCCAAAGGAAACATATTTTTCAGGAAAACCCTCCCGAAAATACTTTCTGCCTCCGCTCCTGAAATTCAATATCATCATTGATTACATGAATTTTTCTTATCTCTCTCGAGTAAAATTGGACTCATTGGATTTTTAGGAACGATAAATGAGGCTCCTTCCAGCCTCTCGTTTCAATGCCAAGCACGAGAAAAATTCTGGACAAAAGCCCGATTTTCCCACTCGATCGCGAAATCCTTCCTCGCCAACTTCGTGGGAGAATGAAATTCGCCGCGTTTCATTTATTCCGATCCGCGCCGAGTTTGAAAACGTGTAATTTCCGGGTTCTCGAAAGGAGGCTGAGGAGGGAGTGATTCCGCACGAGGCGAATGACTCGAGTAAATTTTCCCGCCGGCGCTTTCTTGAGTCTCCGAAGAGCAATTAGGCCTCGGGGCGCCTCGCGTTTTGCGGAAGTTGCGAGGTAACAATGGCGGAAGGTCCTGCAATTACGGAATCAGGATTGGTCAAGTAAGAGATTCAACCCGTCCCTGGTCCAATCTATGTTCCACCAAGTATCTCTGCAATGTTTCCGCGTTGAAATATGGGTCGCACTGAGAATAAAATCGAGCAATTTCTCATATGTGTATGGTAAAGAGTAATGGAATATTGCCAGTTTCAGAATAAGCCTAGTAATTTTATTCCTTACAAAAACCCTGTAAGAAACATTTCCTACGAGAATTCGATTTCTCACTAGGCGATCTTAGAGAAACCGTATATGAAACTCAAATTTCTTATAAGAATACATTTGATAAAATCGTATAAGAAATAAACCTTTCAGAAATTTTTTAAACGATCCTTTATAAAAAATCTCAGTTTCTTATGAGACTTTTAGAAGTGCGCCTTATAAGAAATTGTATCCCTATAAAATATTTTATTTTCGAATAAGGTTTTCATGAGGATCGAAATTACTAATGAATATTGCAGATTTTACAATATTATTGCGAATTTCGTCGTATTATTTTGTTAATTGCAAAATTGTTCGGTAGATATTGTTATTTTGTTCAAATTATTGGATGTACTATGAAATCCATGAATTCTTTACTACATATTTTCTAGTTTCAAAAATCTTACCGAATCTATACTGCAGGAAACAAATATAATTTTTTGAGTCGTTCATAATTTTCGAAAATTCGTGGTTTTTGCGAAATTTTAGCTAGTGTGAATAAATTTTTCAAGAATTTTTTTTTTTTGTAAATATGCACGATGATGTTTTTTCCGATTTTTTAACGAAAATTTGAAATGCTTGAAACGTACTTAAAAATTACAAGAAACGTTTGTGAACTACACAAATATTTATAAAATTTCGAAAATTGTAGTAGTCAGTACCATGTTAGAAATTTTACAAATGTTAGAAAATTAGAACACATTGAAAATAATAGAAAATGTCAATAAATTATAAAAAAATTTGAATATTTGTAAAATTTCAGAAAATGCTCATATTTTTATAAATTGTGTTCCTTATTATGTTTATTCAAAATAAACATAATATTTTTGGTACTTTTAACTAAAAATTGAAATACTTATAAAATATTAAAAATCATCAAAAATTTTACGAGTTTGACGAATTTTGTACAATTTTAAAAGTGTCGAGTGATTGGTTTGATGTTATTAGAAGCTTTAGAAATTTTAAAAAATCATAACACGTTAAAAATTCTAAAAACTGCAAATTATTATAAAAAATTAAACGAATTTTGGAAAAGCAGAACACATTGGAAATTATATAAAACGTCAATAAATCAAAAACAAATTGAAATACTTGTAAAATTTCAGAAAATGTTCGTATTTTCATAAATTTTGTTTATTATTCTTTCTTCAAAACATGCATGCTATTTTTTGTATTTTTACGAAAAATTTGAATACTCATAAAATATTTCAAAAACATCTGAAAATTTTACGAGTCTGACAAATTTCGTACAATTTTGAAAGTTTTGGGTTGTTGGTTCAATGTTATTAGAAGATTTAGAAAATTTGTACAAATCATAACACGTTAAAAACTGTAAAAACTGTTAATTATCGTAGAAAAATCCAAATTTTTTAACATTTCAGGAAACGCCCATTATTTTCAAAATTGTGTTCATTATTGTACTTATGTCTTTCGACAAAAAAGGTATGTATGAAAAATTTTTTCAGTTTCTACGTGAAAATTCGTACTACTTGAAAAGCATTAGAAAACTAAAAAAAATCTCGATATGTTTAAAAATTTTCATGCAACTTCGAAAATTTTAAATAGTCGGCATTACGTGTAAAACTTTGAAAATTGTTCCAATTCGGAAAACATTTGAAATTCTTAAGATTGCCAAAAATTCGATAAAATTCAAGAAATCGGTAAAATTGCATTAAATTTTATTTAATTTCGTATATTACATTCATCATCATACATATTTTCGTTATTTCTTCAAAAAATGCATAGTATTGTTTTTTAAATTTTTTAAAAAATCTAAAAAAATTGAAGGATTCTAAAAAATTACGAGAAATCTTTATGAGTTGCACAAAATTTCGGAAAATCATAACACATTGAAAATTTCAAAAACTGTCAATAATTCTGGTAAAATCAAAATTTTTGTTAAATTTCAGAATATGTTCATTAACTTTATGTATTATGTACATCATATTTCTTCAAAATTCTAGTGAAATTTTTTATGGTTAAAGTTTGGAATCGTTGGAAAGTATTCAAAAATTAAGGAAAAACTTGCACGAGGTAGACAAATTTTCTTAAATTACAAAAAATTGAATAGTCTATTACGTTTGAAGTTTAAAAATTATTTCAAAAACAGGAAACAATTGAAATCCCAAAGATTGTCATATTTCTGAAAAATTATGAAAGTTTGTGGAATTCGATAAAATGCACGTACATTTTGAAGGTCATAGAAATCTTGGAAAATGCTGAAAAGTTAACGGAAGTGGCGTGTAATCTTTAAAACTTTTGAAATCAAATAGTTTTCACCAGCAATCTAAAATTTTAGACCATTTCGATAAATTCCGTGGATTGTGAAAAGTTTAACAAGTCAAGTTCAAAACTATCATCATATACTCTTGAAGAAAGAATTATATAAGATTAAGAAAGTTGAAGAAAGATTATATAAAAAAAGAAACTTATTCTCAATTATTGGAAACAGATGGTGACCTTCCAAGAGCTTATGGTCTCGTAAAAATACATAAGAAATGATTGTAACGAACTTCCTGAAGAGGACCCGAAATCTTGTGGTCGAAAGCTAGAGAAACGAAAATAAAATTATTAAAGAAATCGAAGACAATTTTTATTAAAACTGCAATTTATAAATATATGTATTTTTGTATATTTTCCCAATGCAGAATTTTCCAGGTATGTAGTGCTATTTGTTCCGTAGCACATTTTCTGCCGTCCTTGATTCTCTATTTCGGAAATGATAGTTGTCAAATTTAGGGTTTTGTTTTTTTTCGGGTGGGTGAAATAACTTTTTCTCGGGACTTTTACGCGACGAATCGCTTTTATGCAGATGATGGCAGACTTCGAGTTCGCACGAGCGAGCACTCGCACGAGATAAAGTATGTATAGCGCGGCGCGGAAGAAGGCGGGCTCGCACCTTAATGCTTTTCTTGATTCATCGAAAGATCTTTTTTCACTCGCTCCCTAACTCCTCCCGAATCGCGATTTATTCCAGACTCGCGTTTCGCGGGATTCATCAGGTCTGGCCCCTTTTTTTCGCCTTTTTTCCGGAGCTTTCGGAGCTTTTCCACGGCCTCTTTTTCCATCGTACTTTTTGACTTGAAATAAGTGAAATGCGATTTGTCGCAAAGTGTAAAAACATGTTCAGTAAGATTTTTATTCGAGGCATCAATGACTTTGACACGGAATTCAAAAGCTTTGGAAAAAGCTCATTTTCTTCTCCAGCCTCACGGACCCCGGAAAAAAGCGAATCAAAGGCAACGAAAACATCCAAAAGAGGTTAGAATACCGGTTCATCCCTTTTTTGTGCTTCCCTGTTTTATTGCCCTTTCCCCAAGAACGAACTTACAAGAGCTTTCAGGCATTTTTCAGCACGTACAACTGCCCGGATCCAAAAGTCTCCTTCTAATTCTTTCATTTTTTTTTCTTCTTTTCCTTTTTCCTTTGGCTCCTTTTCCCGTAAAGTCACACAGTGTAAGCCTTGGGAACCCCTCGAGATTTCGGAAGTAGACGAAAACTCGAGGCCATGAAAATAACAAGGAGTGCAAATGGGAAGAGAAGAATTCATTGTCTTGATAAATTGGATTTTTTTCTATTCTTTCATCACAGTTTACAAGATTTTCGAATATTTCTCCGAGTTTAAGGAAACAATCAATAATCTTTGTAGTATAAACATTTTTTGATTATAACATTTTTCAATGATATTGCATATATTCTGTAGTTTTATGGGATTTTCAAAATTTTCAACAATTTACAAAACAAAATATTTTCTGTAATTCTTCAGATTTTGCAACCATAAAAATTGTAAAATTGCCCAGAAATGCAGCAAATTTTTTTGCCCTCCACGTCTATACTTTTGGAGCATAGAACCCACGCTTCGGAAGTAAGAAATTCATGCTTCTGATGCGTGAGAAGAGTGAATCTTTGAGATCATTCCTGTACTTGAAAGGCATGTTTGTTCGGCTCCAGGCTCTAAAAGCATTGCGAAGGTGGAATTTTAACGAGGAAGAATTCGAGTTTAGGGTTGAGGGTTGATGGCATTCACGGTTGGGCGAATGTCGGGAGGGTTGCATTTTGATACCGACCCTTTCGCGGATGAACCGAACGGTATCACCAAGTCAATGGAACGCTGATGTCGACTCTCAATCTTCCCTCTCATGTTTATTCCTTTCATGTACTTGAATGAATTTTGCCATTCCATCCACACGATCGATCAGTATTTCACTGGCAAAGTAATGCCTAGGGTTTTTTGCGGAACAAATGTTTTTAATTGAGAAAACTCCTGCTCGAACAGCATGTGAATTTCGAGCACTAAAATCAACATGTTTTCAAAGACATTAATCATTTTGAAATTGAATAAAATTTATAATAAACATAGGAATTCTTAATAACAATTCGCCAAAATTTTCAATAAAGAAACCCTCACAATATATTTACTGTTTTCAATGAAATTCTGTTGGAACAATTGGTTTTTCTGATTAAACAAATTTAGCTTGTTGTATTTTGTATCGCAATTTGTTTTGTCCGGCGATGTCATTTATTTTTATAACCATCTGTTTTCCGAATGGGAATAAAGAATTTCAATTGATTTCGGAGCTCGTTAAAATTCGCATCAGTCGTACGTCAGCGCTCAACTTAGTATAATTACAATGTACTTAGCACTAAATTATGCTCGGGCTGTAAAGTACTGGAGGAGAAAAAATTACGCGTCAGAGGGAATTTATCGCCCTTGCGAATTCCTGTTTCCCCGTTCTCGTTTTCTTTCACTTATCGACGTTGTTCTCAAATATGTTGACGAGTATTTGCATCGCTGTTTTAATTGTTGAGAGTAAAGTGTAAGATTACAATGCAAGAATGCAAGAATTGTGGACAGGAAAGTGAGATATTGATGGTTTATAAAAAGTAATTTTTTGTTGTATCTGAGAACTAGAATTTACAAAATCAATGTTTCTAAACTTTGAAGAGGTTTTGTATTTCTTACAGAAAATTTTGCTTTGGATTTCGGATTTGGATATGCTTCAATGAAAAAAATTCTAGAACTAAGTGATACGAAATTTCGCTTATTCAATAAGATTTTTCATAAATTTTTTTCTCCACAATTTAAAGTTATTTTACACGAATATTGTTCCAGGTGACGGAAAATTCAAGATTGTGATTAACTTTAAACTTCTTTTTCTTATGGATAATAACTTTATAAGATAATTACAAAAAAGCTGACATTTATTTAATGTAGAGTAACATTAACTGATGATGTTTGTTTTATCCATGCCGTAAATTTTATTAAATTTTTCATTGGGATTATTATATAAATTTTATAGCTGAAACCCACCCTTGTTTCAAAAAAAAAACACGAGAAAAATTCGAAAATTCGAATAATTCAGTTTCTGGGCCTTGCTAATGAATTTCATAGTTTTAAGGGGTCTTATACCTTTTTGTGCAGACGAATTAAGGATGGTTTTGAGTATCTTTTAATGTATGTAGCAATAAATATATGACACCAAAGTTATTGTATTTTAATAGTATGTTGTCCACTTGAAAAAACAAGTGTTTGTTCATAAAAAAATATCAACAATTGGCGGAATTATGGCCCTTTCCCCGAAACAACTTTTTTTTTTGAAGAGGCTTGCGGTGACCACGATGCAATTCGAACAGGCCAAGTTAAATCAGAAAATCCAAAAAATTTCATTAGTCTAGGAATATATCTAGTTCTTGAAGGATTTAAAAAAAGAATATTACGTTTTTTTCTGTATGCAAGAACGTTTTCCCCGAGATTTCGATTTTTTGTGTTTTCTTGTTTTTTCAAGTGAAAAATACACTATTAAAAAACTATGTGTAACTTTTGTGACATAACATTATTGCTATATACATTAAAAGTTACTCCAAACCATCCTCAATTTTTCCGCACAAAAAGGTATACAACTCCTTAAGCCCCCCAGCTTCTTTATTAAAAAATTTGTAAGCAAATGCAATTTTGAAGAATACAGCCTTTAGACCCTGAAAATGTTGTTTCTGGTTGAATTTAGAGAAAAATTTCCTTGACCACTTTTCCCTCGATAAAAAACTTCCCAAGATATTGACATAAAGAGACTCTGAAAATTTTGACATGTCGTTGTGAACGCGGCTTAAGGTCCCCGTGCGGTGGTGCTGTACAATAACTTTAATTGTCGATATTTCTCTTGTTCTCGTATATAGAGAAAAACTGCTGAAGAAGTTTTTACTCAGATTTCGTTTATCAATATGTTGCAATTTTCAGGATTGGAAATGTAATAGTATGAAAAGTAAATTGAGGTTTTGTTTTCTTTTTTCGGACGCAGCTTTTTGCCGGGACCGCCTGTATGTTCAAGTCTCACAATAAGGTTTGTTGGAAGATGTTAGTTTGTGATCGATGTTTTTTTTGCAGTTGAAAAGCACGTTACTTAACAATCGCACTCACGACACACAATTTTTTTTTCTTCGCGTAAGTCTATTTGAATCAATAATTACGTATTTTTTTTGGCTTCTTTCAATAATTTTCTAGGTGATCGGATGCAACTAAAGTTGGTGATTTTTTATTTGGATTTGCAATTACTTTTTTTGCTGTTGTGTAATTTTTTTTCATGCTAAGGCGTGTGTTTTCTGAAATTAGTCATTTTTTTTTTTAATTTGTTCAATAATGAAGTTGGGTTTCTTCGTATTTGTTTTTCGGGTCACAAATTTCGTCATGTTTTTCAAGTTTCTGTTATCTTTAGTGTTAAATTCGCTATGTGCAAAATCTTGTCGAGTCTCTCGCTTCAAGTGATTACGCGTGGCGCCACTTGAATGAATGCCCCTAATTACGCAACACGCGACCCAAAAGCGGCGCAATTAGTATCGGGCCGAGGCTCGCACGTGGCCCAGTTTCACCGATTTCACACACGATAAAATCGCGAAAAAAAAAGAATTCATTAAAGAAAGGTTTTTTTTTTTCGCACGAAGGATAAAGTTTTTACAGTAAACATTCCCAAAATTTTCCTATGACTCCTGCGATGATTCACAAATTCCGTGTGGTTTTTAATTTTTGATTATTCCCCGACTTCGGAATTCATTGAAATCCATCGAAATTATTCATCTCCACTTCGACGCCATGCTCTGAGAGCATCGGGCTATCGGGTTTTTCCAGCTTGGGTTTTTCTCGGAGTGTTATAAATATCCTTGGGAGCTCTGGAAAATCGATCGTGTACACTTTCCCGTGAAACACTGCATCACCTGGCGTCGCTTCTGAAACAAAAACGGAGATTTACACGGGGCTCCCGTTTGACAAACGCTCCCGTTATTCGCGGTTCGAGATTAAATGTCCCGGCGAAAGCTCGGGAAGTCGATGACAAAGGAAACGCAATCCCGCGAGATAGGGCGATGCCAAGAGACCCCGCGACGAAGAACAAGACGCGAATGAAATCCGCGATAAAACAAACCTTCTGATGTCAGAAAATACGGGAAATCGCGGATTTTCCCCGGAAATCGAAAAGTCGTGTCTTCAAATTGGAATTGAATTTGAAATGTGGTTGACAGAAAGGAATTCTGATAAAATCAATCAATATTTCATGTTGAAATAAAAAAAGTTACATCGATAAATAATTACGAATATAAGTTACAGAAAAATTCATGAAAATGTTAGCAATATATATTCATGAAAAAGGTAAAAATTATCAAAACGAAGAATTACGCAGAAAATATGAGTCAGAAAAATTGGTCTAACCCAATGAACAATCAAGAAAAATAAAAATCTACGCAAATGCTAAAAATTGAAAGTATTGAAAATCTTTCGATTCATACGAACCCTGAAAGAATAATGATATTACGTAATTAAATTATTTTAAAAAACTGTTTTCTGAAAAATCTCGACGGATGTCTCTACGATTCATGAATTCTGGGACGCAAGAGCATCAAATTCTAAATATACTATAATTAAAAAAAAAAAAAAGCAACAAAATCTTTTATATATTCCAAAAATACGAAAAAAGAATAACGATATAGAGCATGAAAAATCTATATAAATGTGATTTTATCATCAATTCTTGAAATTCCTGATAATTCAAATCAAAATTCGCAGTTTAAAGCATCAAGTTTTCTAAATCTCCGTAGCAATCTACTAAAATATAAGTAATCGATAAAAATACTTACAAACTCTCTCTGGACTTTCGTACATTCTACTGGAAAAATGAGAAAAATAAGTTTACTAGTTTACAAGCTAAATAATTTACTCGTTTACTAGTTTACTAGTTAACCAGCTTACTTGTTCAATATTTTACTGACTCATTATTGTACTAGTTTAGTATCTTCATAGCTAAATATAGCTAAATAGTTTACAAGTTCATTAGTTTACTTGATAACTAGTTTACTAGTTTACTGATTTACTTCTTAACGAGTCTACTAGTTCACGAGCTCACTATTTACTAGTTAGCCTACTAGTTTTTATTTAACTAGCTCACTAGCTTGCCAGTTTACTATTACAAATTTGAAAAGTTAACTAGATTACTGATTAACTGATTTATTCGTTAACGAGTTTTCTAGTTCACTATTTTACTTCTTTACTTCTTCACTATTTACTATTTTACAACTATTTCAGTAGTTCACTAGTTCACTAGCTTACTTGTTTACTAGTTTAGTAGTTGACTAGCTCACTAGTTTGCTAGTTAACTTTTTTCTATAGCTTACTAGTTGACTAGATTACCAGTTTATTAGTTTATTAGCTTACTAGTTCGCTAGTAATTTTTTAGTACATAAAAATTATGTAGAAATAATGTTCTAAAGAATTTATGAAACTTCCTGTACTAGAGCATAATTATAAGTGTAATACTGTAATTATACATGTATAGTTTTTGAAATTTTTCAAAAAATTCATATAGAATACGATAATAATACTTATAATTCAATCGAAACAATCCATACAAATAAACATACTTTTAATTGTAGAAATACTTAAAATATATGGAATATAAGTATTGAAAATTCATACAAAAGAAACTGTTGTCTGGAAAACCAGTTTCAATTCTCCAAATTGTTGAAAGTTTCAATACCTTAGCAACAATTTCTAGAAATTCATCGACCGATCCATAGAAATATTGGAAATATACAAACATATCAGAAAATAATTGAAAATTTGATGAATAATTTACTATACGAAAGAAAAATCAATTTATGATCTACCTTTTATCTGTGTGGTTAAAATTTGCTCAAAAATCAATTGAAATGTATAAATTTCTAAGAAGATTGATTCCGAGAGCATCGAATTTTACAAAGCTCTATCGAAACCCATGAGACTTATTATCGAATAATCCTAAAAGTGGTATAAGCACAAAAAGGATTAGTGAAAAGAAAATGGAAACCTCCATTCACTAATTGAAAATCGAAAAAATCGAATTTAATTATTTACGAAAATGAACAATGTACAACTTTGGATTTAATAAGTCGTATAATTTTGAAATTCCAAAGTGTCAAATATTTCAAAATCACTTTTTCGTAATATATTGTCAAAGGTTAAAAATTATGAAACCTCGAAAGAAAAATATTTTTCAGAAAAACCCCTCTCGAAAATGTTTTCTGCCTGTGCCCCTGCACTTTTTGATTTGATGAAAAATACAGAATATTCGAAAATAAATTTTAATCCTCTCCTTCCCATTTCAACCGTTTTTTTGTAATCGAAAATGCAATTAATATTAATGATATCATTTTCGATTAAAACGAACCGAGAAAAATGTGAAGTTGTCGCAACATAAAAAATGTCGAGACTTCCGCAATCTCGGAGTTGTGGAATTTTCGAGCGACACATGTCCGGGTGAATTATCTACGCTCGTTAGGCAGGATCATACATTTTTTTTCATCTAATGGCGAACGCGGATTCTTGCACGTCGGTACTGTTATTTAGTGGAAGAACAAACAATTGCAAATAACAGAACGAGATACGGCCAATTACCGCGGTGAGCGAAACTCGTTACCTCGGTTTTATTAAAGATTTCGCAGCCAGTGGCGTCGCAACTGGAGAGTACACTGTGAAAAAAAATTCTGACATTTCGAGAACTTTGAATTCTTCAAACTGAGATTAATTATATTTTCGATACGATCAGAATTTTGGGTAGTTTTTCGAATTTCTGTGAAAATCAGAAGAAATCAAACTCCGAAACTCTATACTTCGTTTGGTTACAAAACAATCGCAGAAAATTAATTTGGATCAAATGTTTTTTAAGCAAAACAGTAAATTTGTGAAAAAATCAACGAATAATAAATGAACACTTGCATTATGCATAATAATTTTTATCAATTAGAAGAGTTCCTTTTCGATGTTCCCAGTCGAATTTATTCTTTTTAATTACATCGTCGACGTTTCGGCTATTTTTGAGCCCTTATCAAGACCTAATTTATTCACATCAGTTAATTCATGATCCCTAAGGTAATGAATAAACATCTCAAAAATTCTTTTCATTCTCTACTTACGTCTGTTATTACTTTGTTTTTTATATGAAAATGCTATTACTTTGTTTTTTCTATAAACAATGTCATATTGTGAGTGTCTTCGCTTGGTAACTCATCAACGATTAAAACAATACTAATTCTATTACAGCGTAGTTCGATCGTTATATACATAATGTTATCTTTATCTATTCGTCATTTTGATTCTAAGTAAGTTTACATTTCTTTAGGTAATATTCGGTAATAGGTAATATAACTTTTATGTTTATAACGATCGAACTACGCTGTATAGAATTAGTATTGTTTTAATCATTGACGAGTTACCATGTGAAGACACTCACAATATGACATTGTTTATATAAAAAACAAAGTAATATTTTAATTACTTATTGTGAAGTTGAAGAACAGAATATTAACATGATGTTGAAAAATTTTTATCATACAGACGTAAGTAGAGAATGAAAAGAATTTTTGAGATGTTTATTCATTGCCTTAGGGGTCATGAATTAATTGATGTGAATAAATTAGGTCTTGATAAGGGCTCAAAAATAGCCGAAACGTCGACGATGTAATTAAAAAGAATAAATTCGACTGGGAACGTCGAAAAGGAACTCTTCCAATTAATATTTCAACCCAGTGAAAATCAATATAATGAAAATAATAATTTTTGAATTAATGTTTCCTGAAATTTGGAGATTGAATTCTAAAAACTTGCATGCTTTTTGCACTTTTGACAAACGAGCTTTTATTAATGACGTCACCGAGTCGACAGGTCAATCCACGATATTTTGAGTGAGCGTGAAGACACTTTACACTCGTCAATTCAGTCTCTCGTGGCGTTTCGTGGGTCTCACGTTTCGCGCGACCCCTTTTATTTTCTTCGTTTGAAATATTTATTTTCACCAATTACTTCCGTTTATACAGAATAATCTTATATTTGAAGTAATTATGAATTTATAAGAAATGACAGTGTGATAGTGCCGGTGAAATGGGCCACTTTCTGTAGGAAAGAAAATATTTATTGATATGGAAATGATTGAAATTAACAACATCGATGGTTATTTAACTGAAAAGTTTGAGTCAGGTGAAATTTCAGGAAGTGAATGAACAACCGTTCAGGTTTTTTAATTTTTTTCTAGGGCTGATTTTACGAAAACTCTGAAATCATGATTATTTAATTCATCAAACCATTTTCTATAGAAAAAACAAAGTTCATGAATGGAAGTCACCGAAATTTAGATCGTTGACCCTTATTTTACTGAAATATTCAGGATTAGTGCATTTTTTGCAACGAATATACAATTTCGTTTTTTTTTTTTATGACTTATTAACTTATAAAGTGTAAAATCATGAATATTTTTTAAATTCATTATAAACTGTTCTGTACGAAGCAATGAATATATAAAATCTTTTTTTTTTAGAATGAATAAAGTTTATTAATGGAAACTACCTAAGTTCGCAATGCTGTTTCTCATTTTACTGAAATATTTGTAATAAGTGCAATTTTTCGCTATTTTTACACAATTTTTATTTTTTTTTGGTTTTTTCGAAGCTATCTTTATTTTATAAAAACCTTGAAATGAAGAAAATTCATAATTTACTATTATTAAATGTACATGCATCAATAAATTTAATGACTCCACATTCTGCAGCAAAAAAAAGTTTATTGATGAAAGTTACAAAAATTCACAAAATCAATAACTATTTCAATTTTTTGTATTATTTATGTAACTCTTTGAGGTTTATTTTACAAGAATTTCGAAATATGGCATATTTTTTCTAGAATTCTTTCAACTAGAATGTTACTCCATTTCATTTTGTAAGGAAATGTAACGAATTTTTTATTGGATTTTCAATAATTTTAACAACTTCACAGATTAAATATATCATAACTACTTTCTATTGCTTTCTCTGGCAAAAAAATTTCACTAATCTAAGGTAGTTATTGAAATTTCCATTAATGCTTGATTTGATAAAATCTTTTAAATGAAAGCAATTTCCTCGGGCAAATGTACAATGTATTTTTAATTATTGAGGCTTACTCTAGGTTTACTTTGAAATAAGGCATAGTTTTTTATATATGTAAATTATTTTTTTACTTAAATTACTTGTATTAAATTTGTCTCATGTTTAAAAAATAATTGATAATCGATTCTGCGGCTTCCCGCCATAATCGAGAAAGTCACTTGTGCCATAAGGCTCAGTTTACATGATATTCTGATAAAATTTTGAACGTCATGGCATGCGTGACTTTCTCGATTATGGCGGCAAGCCAGAGAATTGTCATTCATCATTTTACGAATATATATACAACATATTTTAGATATTATTTCATTTTCCGATTCGTAATCAATTTGAAATATACAATTTAAATTTATTATTGTTTTTACAATAATTGACCGACAACACAATTTTCTACTGTAAAGTGTTGATAATTCAAAATTTTTTGTTTTTGAAGTCCATATAATACTATTGAAAACAATCATCATGATCATTCACAATATTTCAATATACATCAACAATTGTAGGGACAAATGAAGGAATTTTTTTTTTTTTTGGGGGGGGGGGGCTGGAAAGTGGCTCAATCAAAATTGATTTTGAAAATATTAGCGATGATTCATTGACATGTTAATTTTTAAAAGCAGAATATTTTTTTTTATCCTGTACGGTCCTAGAAATTATGAAGTGATTCGTGTTCTTGAATTTTTAATGAAATTAGATAAAGTTTTTCCTAAAAATTGGTGAAATGGACGTAATTAGAGGATGTGTGAGTTTCAATTTTTATTTCTGTAATTATTTAGAAGATTCGTGCAAATTTTCAATTTCTTTTACCGAACATTTTTACAAAATTCACAATCATATCTTCTAGAGAGATCTTAAATTCTGTTTCCTCACTAACGTAGAAAAAATTTCAATAACCCCGTTCTTTTTTTCCAATATTCTCAAAAATTGCTTTTTTCGATGCTAAAATGTTCTGCCATTTGAGATTTTGTTGCATATACCTATGCTGAATCATAGTTTTTCTTTTTCAATTAGAGTTAAGGGACAGTTTGTGAAAATCATCAGTTTCTTTCATCAAACATTTTCACGAAATGCATGATCCATATATCTTCCCTAGGAAGTCCTTAATCTTTACCTTCCCTTACCAACGTTAAAAAAATTGTCATAACCTTGTTCCTTTTTTGCCAATATTCTCGAAAATTGCTTTTTTCGATGCTAAAATGTTCTGCCATTTGAGATTTTGTTGCATCCACCTATGTTGAATCATAGTTTTTCTTTTTCAATTAGAGTTAAGTGACAGTTTGTGAAAATCATCAGTTTCTTTCATCAAACATTTTCACGAAATGCATAATCCATATATCTTCCCTAGGAAGTCCTGAATCTTTACCTTCCCTTACCAACGTTAAAAAAATTGTCATAACCTTGTTCCTTTTTTGCCAATATTCTCGAAAATTGCTTTCTTTCATGCGAAATGTTCCGCCTTACGTTTGCGTTCTTGTTGTTTCGGTGTATGGTAAATTGTAGTTTTTATTTTTGAATTTTAGCTGGGTGACGCCATGTTCGTTGAGCTGCCGCGCGTGCGCCTCGACGGCGGCGCACGCGCATTTCGCCAACATTGGGGTTATGACATGGTGAGACCTGTGGCGCCACCACCACCTCTGATAGAAGAAGATGAAGCTGGAATCGAGCCTGAAACCGTTAGTCTCCGTGAAACAAACACCGCATCCCCGATAGGTGAGTCGGGATTTTCATTGTTCGTTTACGCGTTCTATTTCCACGCGAAAAACGTGGGAATACCCGAAATACCGTTGCACTTTGTGGGTGGCAAAACTTGCGAACTCGACGAATGTTTCCGATCTCAACTATCGAACTCATTTCATTGGGTGTTCAAATGTCTGACATGTGAGAAGATGACATTTTTCAGATTTTTTTCTTTTTCGATGCACTTGTTGTTGTATTTCATATCTGACAGTTATATGAGCGATAAAAAAATTGTTTTATATTCAAGGACTTGATAAAAAAGATACTTAAACATATCATAATTCAAAATTTAAACAAGGTTTTGTTTTCAGAGACTTATTTTAGTAGATTTATTCTCTCACCAAGTCAGACTTTTACTGTAAGATTCAATTCTATTTTTCGTCTTTAATTTTTCAAGAGAAAAGAGAAGTACTGCCGATATTACACAATTAGTTTAGAAAACTTGAAAATTTGTTTACAAAAATAATTATTGTTTTTTCGCATAATTTTACCACCACCAAAGCTCATTGGCAAACAAAAATTTTTAAACACTCACACGTGTGGCAAAAGCTTCAGCAGCCAGCAAAACTCACATTCATATCCAAGCACAAACATGGACAAAATATTGTTTATTCATCAAGAAAAATCGTATGCAAGAAAGCCTATTCGCAAAAGCCTCTATACTTATAATAAACAATTGCTTAACTTATTGCCTTGAGATAATCAAGAACAAAAAGGAAAATCTGGAGCTCATTTGAAAATTGCGCATAAACATTTGTCTGTTCGTGACACTAACAATCAAACTTTATTTGTGTTCATAAACATTTTTCTTCCCATTGTTCGCCATTATTTCAACACATGTTCGCATAAGTGCACTTTGTTCTTGAACGTAATTTTCATTTCACGCAATATACAATCAGGTTGTGCCTAAACCAGAAAGTTATAGTAAATTGAATATGTTTTTGATTGTGGCTTATTTTTATGACGTTCCCAAGGGTTTATTTCTCCGAAAAAAATTTTCAAAGGACCTTTTTAATCTATTCATTAGAAAACGAAAATTGTTTATCTAATTTCTTACGATGTGTGTATAAAATTTAACTGACTTTGTGTTCCATCATGCACATAAATAATTTAACAACAATCTTTATTTTTTAAGTTTTTTAATGTATCATTTTATACTAATCGTAAAGAAATTTTATGAATTATCAGTTTAATTTTTGACCAAAGTTTTGTAAGATGCTTAGATTTATACAGTATTCTTTTATATTCCTTTTTTACACGAAGAGATGAAAAATTTAGTAAAGATTAGTTAATTACAACTTAATAACAAAGAAAATTCTTAATAAAACCTCATAAGAAACTGAAATTCATTTTTAAAATGTATTTGCTAGAATCTTATGATGAAAAATAAAAATTTTTTGACCATCTTTTTCTAAGAAATTTTAGTTTCTTATATATAATGTGTTTACAAGGTACACCTTGTAAGAAATTGAATTCTTATAAAAGAAATCTCATTTTCTTATAAGGTTCCTATAAACCCTGAGAAGTTAGCCCCCCCCCCCCCCTACTTTTGGAAAAAAAATAATTTTTTTGAATTCGATTGTTATTCGTTGGTTGGGTTTGTTAGACAAAAATTTTCGTTTTTTTTTTATTATAGTTCAAAAGGTATTGCAAAAACGAAATTCCGCGTGAAGTTAGCCCACCCCCCACTTTCGAAAATTGATTATTTTTTTTGCAATCGATTATTATCCGTTTGTTGGATGTGTATTAGTATTGAAATTACAAGGGATTATTATTATTACATTGAAAATAACGAATTCACAGCATTCCTGAAAAATATTGAACATAGCTTCTGATTTAAAGACAGTACATTCGAAAATGACTGAAATTCCTAAAAATGCAGGTATTATACAGGGTATTTCCCAAATATTACTTCACCAAAACAAAAAACGTAATTGTTTATTGAATTTCAAGTCAAAAAGTCCTTTGCCACTTTTTACAAAACTCAAAATCAAAGAAGTTATTCACACCTAAAATTTAAACAATAAATGCTTGCGCAAATTTTGGTCCGCTTGCCGAGAGAGCGCATTTATCGTTTAAATTTCAGGCTTGAATAACTTTTCCAATTTTGAGTTTTATAAAAAGTGGTAAAGAACTTTTCGACCCGAAATTCAATATTCAAGACGTGGGAGAATAATTTATTGAAAAATACATATTTCGAGAAAATTCATGTAAGGATGAAAGTAGCTTCGAGAATAATTTACTTCAGAGAAAAGTCTCTGAAAAAAAAAGATCTTACACCGTTTGTTTGCGGTGTATCAAGTGACAATAAATAAAATAATGTCTCCGGTAACTTCTTGTGTATCAAGGCTCGGAACGTGAGTTCTGGAACGTGCTGTAGGTAAGAGTTTTATGCGATGAGAAACCTGCCTTACCATCGTTGAACGCAAGGGAATTTCGCGGAAAATGTCGCTCTCACCAACTGCAGTCGTTCACTCTTACGTACGAAGTTATAAAAGACGACGTGAGAATCGTAAAAAGCTAGATTTTTCATGAAAATTTCAAAAATGAAAGAAATCTTACATAAAATATTACTAAAATTTACTTGACACTATAAAATTATTGTGTAAATTTGAAGAACTAAATGGAATGAAGAAAATTTGTTATTTATTTTTGTTGTTAATAAATTTTATTTGTCAATATTAATGTACATTGCACTTTAAACCATATTAAACATTCATATAATATTTCCTTTTCTAAATAGCTAAAACTTTTGTTATTTCCCAGATAAATTATAAAAAATGAAGCAAAATGATGAGTTTCCGTTTTTTGAATTAAAGTAATAAAAAATTATTTCAAGGTTAATTATTGAATATATTGAAACTCGAACGAAATTCTCGTACGCAGGGGCGTAGGCAGACATTTTCGGAAGGGGTTTTTCTAAAAAATATTTTTCCTTCGGGATTTCATAATTTTTAAATTTTTACAGTAAGGTTGCAACAGAGTAATTTTGAAATATTTTACATTTCGGAATATAAAAGTTTTCCACCTTTATAATCCAGAGTTGCACACTTTTTTCATGTTCGTGAAAAATGGAAGTCGATTTTGGTGAGTTTTAGTTTGTAACAGAGGTTTCAATTTTTTTCCTAATACTTTTTGTATTCATACTACTTTAAGGATTATTTGGTATTAGGTAATATGGGTTTTTAAAGAACTCTCTAAAATTCGATGCTCTAGGAATCAAACTTGTAAAAATCTATATATTTGAATTGATTTCTTAGCAAATTTTAACCACAAAGATGAAAGATACATCATAAATTTATATCATTGTCGTATGGTGTATGGTATATTATGCATCAATTTTGTAGTGTTCTCTGGTATTTTTATATATTCATAATATTTCTATGGATCACTCAATTGATTTTAACAAAGCGATGCTATGGTATTAAAACTTTCAACGATTTTGAGAATAAAATTGATTTTTCAGACTGCACTTTCTTTCACATAGATTCTCAATACTTTCATTCCATATTTTTTTATTACTTCTACGGTTAAAACTATGTTTGATTGTGGAAATTGTATCAATTGAATTGGATGTATTTTCATTGTAATTTCTATATGAATTTCTAGAATAATTTCTAAAATTATAAAATTATAGTATTATATTAGTAGTTATGCTGCAGGACAGGAAGTTTAATAAATTTCTAAGAAAATTACTTCTACATAATTTTTACGTATTGAAGAAAAATTGCTAATAAACAGGTAGGCTAGTAAACTCTGTGGCTTCCAGCCATAACCGAGAAAGTCATGCATGCCAGAACGTTCAAAATTTTATCAGAATATCATGTAAACTGAGCCTTATCGCACAAGCGACTTTCTCGATTATGGTGGGAAGCCACAGAACTAGTAAGCTAGTAAACTACTAAACTAGTAAACACGTAAACTAGTAAACCGGTAAACGACTAAAACTGTAAAATAGTAAAATAGTAAACAAGTGAAAAAGAAAAATAGTAATCTAGCAAACTCGTTAACAAATTAATTAGTTAATTAGAAAACTAGTAAATTTGTCGAATTTGTAATAGTTAACTGGTACACTAGTAATCTGGGAAACTGCTAAACTAGTTAATAAGTGAACTACTAAACTAGTCAACTAGTTAGCTAGTAAATTAGTAAACTAATTTTTAACATTTTTCTAGTGTAATATAGGAAACTCTGTAGGATTTCTAAGTATTTTTATAGATTACTTATATTTTTGTAGATTGCTACAGAGATTCAAGAAACTAGATGCTTCAAACCGCGAATTGCGATATATGTATTTTTGGTAATTTTAAGAATTATTGATAAAGTAACATTAACAAAGATTTTTCATGCTTCATATCGCTCTCCTTTTTTCGTATTTTTCGAATATTTGAGCGAACATGTTGCATTTTCTGAAATTTCTATAGATTAATACTATATTTCAAAATTGACGCTCTAATATCGTAAAATTTTTAGATCGTAAAGGCATTCGTCGCAATTGTTCAGAAAAAGGTTTTTCCATAGAAATCAATAAATTTCATTATTCTTCGAGAGTTTGTATGAATCGAAAGATTTTCAATACTTTTCCATGGATTCGATATATACTTCTAGAATTTGATTATCTAAGATGCAAAGTTTTGTGATTTTTTAACACTTGCATGCATCTTATTTTTCTTGAATTTTCACTGGATTTCAACAATTTTTCTGCTTCATATTGTCTACGTATTCCTGTGTTTTGATAACTTTTACTCTTCTATCAAATATACATTCCGCTAACGTTTTCACGTATTTCTTTTATATCTTATATTTTCATTGTTTATCGATGCGACTTTTTTCATTCTTACATGAAATATTGATTGATTTCATCAGAACTTCGGGAGGGGTTTGAACTTCTAAAACCCCTCTCTGCTCGTAGAAAACCATCCATGAAACGTTATTTTCGTTTCGAAAACACAGCACGTGTTCGTTTCAAATTGGGAAGCCACTTTGGTACACGAAAAAACAATTACTCGCCCAGCTGCATGTCAAATAGCGCGACTGGTTTTCTGGGCTATCAAATTGCGCGAAGGCCAACGTAAAACGCTGGATACTCTCGAGCTTTGGTAACGCAAGAAGACAATAGTAAGTAAGTGAGTGAGCTTACTCTGCGATGGGGGGGGGGGGGGTAACGCGAGACCCCGCTACGGTTTCAGCCACCATAACTCAATACCGAAACACTCGTTTCTAATAGTGTCAGCCGCCTAAAGAATTAAGAAAGCTAGATAAAATTTCTGTTTTTTCATGACAAAACTTATAAATGAAGGAATCATGAATTTCGAAACTGAAAGAAAGAAGAGTAATGTAGAATGTTTTTAAGTTTTTATACTTGAATATTCATTGTCAGGCATTCCATAGTTATCATAATGATAGAAATAGATGTAGAGTAATGATTTGAAACTTTCGAAAGTAATTACGAAATCAGCGCAAATGCTACTTGTGTTGAAATAATACTTTTTTTTGTCATACCATCATCTCATCTAAAATTATCGTAATGTCATTATTGTTCGAGTGGAGTAAGTTCTTTTAAATCAAAACTTTGTTTTATAGAATAACATATTTCATTTCGTCCAATTCGTCATCTCGTGAATTTTTCTGAAATTGTTTATTCATGGTTGACATTTATGAGATCAGATATTCATAATTCATGTTGGGTATACGCCTTCGAAACTGGAGGATTCGAGGGCGTAGCATGTTTCTCGTTGCAACAAAGCGAAAAGACAGAAGACGTTGGCAACTGCTGGCACATGACGGGCTCGAAAAAGTCGCGTGGGTGCTGCACAGATGCACCCAACTCGAGATAGTACACGACACAATATGCCATTCATACGCGGATATATCTATCCTTCAGCGATTTCATTCTGGCGTAGGAAATGGGGGGATGTGACTGGATGTTTTTTACGATGTTCAGTATATAATAAATTGTCTTTACTCGAAAGAAAATTTTGGAGACCGCGTGCACATTTGTTCAATCAAGAATGGAAAAATCAATGCTTGGAAAAGTTTCCATACAAATGCATGGAGATTTTCCATTTTCATTTTACAGTGCAGTATCTAAGGAAGCATGCCTGATTTTCTAATATATTCATGGATTAGCAATATTTTTACTTCTTTTTTAATGAAAATCATACTCTTCATATAAATACAATGCTCTTGAGGTTATAGATTTTGTAGTTCGCAATCCTTCATAAATTGCTAGTATTGCGAAGATTTCAAAAAGTTTTAGTATTTGTCCTATTTTTTTAGTATTTTCAATATTCGCAGAATTTGGTGGTATTTTTATATACATATATTCCTAAACAGATTCTTATTGTATATTATACAGTAATTTTAAGTCATTTTATAGATTGACGATGTAAAAGAATCTACATGTTTTTTTAGTACTTTTTAGTTTTTAAAGTGTTATTCGCCTTTTTCAGAATTTTCAGTATTTTGTAAGTTCTCTTGTATATCTATTGACTGCTATATAAATGTCCATTTGTTAAGAATTGTTTCCATGTTTTAAATCCGTAAAAATTAGTCCAATTCATGCAGATTTTCTTTTATTCTCGAATCTTTTGAAATATTTTTAAATTTTCATTTAAAATGCAAAAACTATGTGGAATTCGAAGAAATATGATAATAAACTCAATCTTTAGTTCTCAAGTTTATGAACATTATCTGTAGTTGGACAATTTTTAAAATATGTATTTTTATTAATTTTGTAAAAAGTCAGAATTTTCTTCCATTTTTCATTACTTTTCAAGTTTTTCAGATTGTTATATATTGAAAAATGATGTCATTATGCATGTTTCGAAAATATATGATGAATACAAGTTCGAAAATTTATAAACATTTCCCGGGTTCTTTCCGAATTCTCGAATTTTCGGGAATTCTGTCAGTTTCTAAAATTTCGATGATTTTTGAAATTTCCAAAGTTTCGATAATTTCAAACATCATACGAAATATCGATAGCTTTATTATTTTATTATTTTCTAAGAATTCCTCTAAAACATTAAGATTTTACGTGATTATGTTTGTCTGGTTTATCAGATTTGTATAAATGAATTATAGCGACATTTTCTTGCTTTTTCAAAAAATAAAACATGAAAATCACCTCTTACCTCTGCTTGAATTTCAATTACTAACAATTTGAAAAAAATGCATTTCGCCTCCCTTGTTGCTGCTTGCTTTGCCGATGATGAATTCAATTTTTGAAAAATGAGGCAAATTATCATTGTTGAAAAATTTTTAATTGTCAGAACCCAGATCCAGAAAACCTCTGTTGTTTCAAAGGCACACCTTTAATCTTAAGTTGGCAACTTTGGACGAAAATGGTACAGGCAAAGAAGAGTGTAAGTATTTTTTTTTTCATGCAAAACAAATTGTCTCATGTAAAACAAGTTTGAATGAATTTATCCTTGATGTAATTAACCAAGTGTATATCGCTCCTTAATGATGTAATCAATAGTATTTTCGATCTTTTGGAGCCAAATCTTTGTTGATTTATTTTATAATAAAAATTGTCTTCTATTTCTTTAATAGAAGTCTTACTCGATCCGTTGAAACGCTAAGTGCAATAACGATCAATGATACATGATCATCGGGAGAATATTATAATTGACGTGATGTAGATCGAGAATAAAATTAACACGTTTTTTTGAAAGTCTGGTTTTAAATATTTAAGTAATTGTTGACATTCTGAATTTATAGAAATGATTGTAACGAACTTCCTGAAGAGGACCCGAAATCTTGTGGTCGAAAGCTAGAGAAACGAAAATAAAATTATTAAAGAAATAGAAGACAATTTTTATTATAAAATAAATCAACAATGATTTGGCTCCAAATGATCGAAAATACTATTGAAGTTTGAATGAATTTGTTTGAAATTTAATCATTGCTGATAAATCGATCCACATCGATCGAATTCCTTGTATGCATACGTGGAAACAATATGAAACTTTTAAAATCAAAACTATAGATGACATTGCCATAACTTTCGTTGCTCTAGATTTACTTGGAGCATTTTTTCCCATGTTTCTTACTTTTTTCAAACAGGAATAATTTACTGAACACACATTTTTCGAGTTCATTTCAAAAACATAGCTCGAGTGCATGAAAATCACGTTTTTTTGGAATGTAAATAATTCCGTCAGCATCTCAGATCGATAACGAGCGTTTTTTTTCGAGCTCATGGGGTCGGATCTGGGCCCGGGATAGTTTGATCAAGCCGCGAGACGTCAAACCGTCTCGGCTTTCTCGCTGAGTAAACATTTACTCAAGCCTCGTGCAGGCACTTGATAGCGAATCCCCCTAAATGCCGATGAGAAGTGTTGACTGCTCCATTTTTTTCTTTCCGACTCCAGCTACGAAAGCATGCAAATCTCTGGTGCTTTTGCAGCGAAATTCCGGAAGGGAGAGAAGAAATATTTGAGGCGCCTTTCGTTTTCTGGTTTTATCGCAGTTTTTCCTGAATAATCGGGATTTTTCATTGAAATTTCATGAATGAAATTATGAGTGAAATTCATTAATGAGTTCCTTTGATATTAAATTCAAAGAGAGTCATTACTTTTCAAATCAGTATGGTCGTCATTGACCAAATCACCGATTTCTCTCAAATTGTTTTAATAGTCACGTAAACTAGTTTTAAAACGTACGTATTTTTTGTCTTGGGCTGAAAATTGGTTTTTTGCGAGAAATTCAGATTTTAGATTAGGCTGTCTAATTCAGAGTAACAACACTTTGGTCGAAATCTTTTTTTTTCAAACCTTATTTCTCATCAGCAAATCTGTGAATTTGGATAATTTTTGTATGAAAAAATTCGAAATTTATGAATCATGTATTTAAAATATTTCTTGCAGCGTTGTTGAATTGTTATTAGCGTAAATGAAAAAAATGTACAAAATTTTTGAGTAAATAGTTTTCATATTGCATCATTTTTTTTTCTTCCCTTTTTTTTCAATGATTGGAAAAGGTATGAACTACATTCTGTAGAAACTGCTACATGCCAAAACGTTTCGTTCGTTTTCGATTAACAAGCGATTGTGAAATTTCAATATATTTTTACTTTTATTGATCTTGAGACACTGCGATATGTTACATTGAATAATGATATATATTCTACATGAAAATAATAAACAAAAAATTTCAAACTAGATTTTCAACGACTCGCAATAAAAATAAAATAAATAAATATCACCAGATTGCTAAAATATTAATAATCACGCATAATTTCATAAGAATACTTTCGTTTTCATTTCTTCGAAACATTTTATTACATTTTCATGTTTATGTAGAATTCTGAAATTAAGTCCATTATCTATCTGAAAAACGTTCAACTTTATCATGCGATAATGTCATCAGTTTTTTCGTCCAATATTTTAAATTTTTTAATGAATTTCCTTACATTTTGAAGCAAAATAAATACATATAAAAACGATATTTCATGTTTGAGAAACCTTCATTTGACTCCAAATTAAATAAATTATTCAACATGTTCAACGTGCTCACGTTTCAATGTTTTTTCGGTAAACAAAGATGCTTTTCTTTATTATACTATTTATTTCAAATATGGATACGTCGAATTACTTTATATAAGAATAAAAGATTTCAATTTTTGCAATATTATTCGGGAAATTTCTTGAATGTTAGTATTTTTTAACGTGTGAAATCATAAAGTATAATATCTGATGTCGCATTTAAAATGCATTTTATGAATTTCCGTATTAAGGCCTAATTTATCAATTATCCTCTATAAACGAAAAATTGATATCCCGGGTAGTGAAAAATAAAGTCAGGAAATTTTCATTAAAAATATACTTCATTATCGAATGGGACATACTGGAGTGTCTTAAGATCAAGAAATGAAAATATATCGAAATTCCATAATCACTTGTTAATGACAGGCTGGAAAATCGGAAAAAAATTCTCACTTACGAACGAAATGTTTTTTGGCACGTAACGATTTTTACAGAATGTAGTTCATGCCACCAATCAATGAAAAAAAAAAAACGGGAGGAAAAAAATGATGCAATATGAAAACTATTTACTCAAAAATTTTTTACATTTTTTCCATTTACGCTAATAACAATTCAATAACGTTACAATATTTTCGATACATTATTCATATATTTCGTACAATTTCGAACGTTTTCATACAGAAATGATTGAAATCCGTAGATTTTACGATGAGGATAAAAATGTAAAAAAAAGTTTTCGACGAAAGTGGGGTTACTCTGAATATGACAGCCTAATCTAAAGTCTGAATTTCTCGACAAAAACCAATTTTCAGCCCAAAATAAAAAATTTGAGAGAAATCGGTTATTTGGTCAGTGACGACCAAACTGATTTTAAAAATAATGACCCAAAAGCAATTTTTTTAAAGTTAAATCTAGTTCACTGGAAGAACAAATTTTTCCTCCCCAAAAATATTTCAAAACTACGTTCATTCTCATATTTTTATGAAAGTGCATGATTTTGAGTCTCTGGTAGAGGAACATTTATTTATTTATTCATTTTTTATTGTGATTAGAAGAGACGAATAATAGAATTGTCGTTTATTTCGTCGAAAGGAGAACAAGTGATGCAAAAGGAAGTAGGCTGGCTGCGAAATGGGCATAGGAACCTGTGCTTTCTCCAGGTTACGCAAAATTGGATTCTCGGTCGGAACAATGGCTGGGAAGATGTAAACCGAATTGCGCATTTCTCACGGATTCTTTTCGAGTTGTTTCGTCGCGATAAAGCAATTCGCGCCCGAGCACACGTGAAATTGCCTCGCAAACAACGCTCTTTCAGACTTTTCTCCACTTTTTCTTGCCTGCATCCACGATTTCCTCTTTTTTCCTCTTCTCGTATCGTGCATTCCAGGAAACACGTCAAAAGCATGGTTTAGTCAGTTTTTGATAGGGATTGAGAATCTTGGAAAGTTGCATATTTGTTCTTTTAAAATTAGTGTGATAATTAACGTTTAGGAATTATTGTGAGTAAATTCTTTTTAGATGGATATTGAACTTCAATATAGGGAAAGCCTGAAATTTTTTGTCAGGGGTTAGAGTAGAACTGGAAATTCAAGTTGAATTAGAAAATTACAGTACAGGCCATGATTTTGATAGCTGCCCAAAATTTTTAACTATTTGATCAAATTTGCTAAAATCCCGACTGATTTCGTATATTTTCAAAAATTTTGTGAAATTTTGCAGTATATTTTTACTGCCTTTATGAAATTCCAAGGATGATAAAAAATTCGTTGAAAATCTTTCGAATTATTCTGAATACATCAGAATTCCAGAGTCCATCAAGTTTTTTGACAATTTTTATATTATTTATCAATTATTCGAGGCTTTTGCCAAATACTTCCGAAATTGATAAAATTCCTGCGAATGAACTTGAAAACAACAACAATGACACTACTCATGCGAAATTCAAACATTCAATGTACCCCGCACAATTTTTGTAAAACAAAGCGTATTTTCCAAAACTATTGTGATAAGTTGTTAAACACTGACAGCAGATTACAAGAAACGTCTTTGTTCCATTTCAGGTGAGTCAAAATCATTGTCCTTGCCACGAAGAATTCATCCAACCTCATCAACACTCAAGCATGAAGGTAAAATTCATTACCTCCAAGTTTCAACTTTTTCCAGCGGTCGCGATTCAATTAATTTTTTACCGATTTCTGTATACAATCACTGTATTCAACTTCATGGGAAAATCCAATTTCCGGTGAATGATCACTCAGCTGAAAAATATTGCATATTTATTTCTATTGTCAAGGATGCAATACTTTCTCTGGAGATCCAATGAGAAAATGCTTTTGACATTCATTTCACAAGGAGAAGTCGGTCAAAAAAATTATTTTATATAATTTGTCCGCGATTTATTATGTATTTGGCTCGATTGTTATTTATAAAAAGCCGGAAATTTTGTTCGCAATTCGATTCCAAGTATAGCTATATTTTTTATTTTTCAAAAAGAAGAATTTCCAAATTATTTCTAGTGCCTCTAAGACCGTGAGTTGCATTTCCATGGTTATCTTTGATTCTCTTTTGTTCTGATCTTCGCGTCATCCCCACCACTGCGTTTTCGCCAAATCCTTACGGCGAGCAATTTATGACTTATTTTACGATTTTTTTAAAGAAAAAAAATGTTTTCCCAGCCTTACAAATTCACGGGTAAGGTAGAATATGTTCTGAAGCGTTTTTCGTGATAATTTACTCCGAAAAACTCGAAAAATCTTTTTTTTTGGAGTCGAAGCACTCGAGTCAAAGTACTAGACGTATTTCAGGACCTTATTAAATGGGTTATTGTGGGATGGGAATATTACAACGTGAAAATATGGCGTGTGATCAAAGAAGCGAGTGACGTCGATAATAATAGCAAGGCATCAAAGCTGTGCCGAGCAATTGGAAGTGGTGTTACACGTCGTCGGGTGCTTTGCTTTGATATGCCAAAGCGTGGAGTGGGCTTGGTTGTAAAATGTCTTCGAGATGGACGTACGAGATTTTGGTACAAAAGTTTTAAGGTCGAGGGGAAATGAAAGATTTTTCCTGATCGGTTATAAGAATGGTCAAATGGAAAATCTAACCTTCGTTTTAATATTTTAAATTTTACCTTTAATTAAATGAATAGAATATAATGAAAAACACTTACAAATGAAAAATAAAAAATTCAGGCAGCTTTATTCTGAGATTTTTTTTGTATATCACAGTTCTTCGTGCTGTTTGGTTAATTACCACGATACAGAAGAAAATCCCAAGTACGTTTTATCTGGAAATCGTAATGACAATAATTTTCATCATTATCATCTAACACAGTTTTTTTAATGTCACTCGTTCACACATTACTGTATAATAACTGGCAAGATTTCATACGAATTTTTTTTTTTTTTGGTTCATTCGAAATCGCGTAGCACGGACAAAATTCAACAAACGATTTTTCTTCAAATTATTATGGAATCGCCCACTTATTAGTAAAAAATTCGTGAACGAAATTCTATTAGAAAAGATAGTCATTGCTAGTTTGCTTTTTAGTAAATATTCCTTCAGGTGGGTTTCGTAAATAAGTCGTCGACTTTACAACACGATTTCGCAGCAGGTTTTAGGATAGGCGCAGCACCTTTTGCGCCTAACCCTTATTGTCCCCTTTATTCTCTGGCATTTCCGGGGCAGCTTTTGCAGAAAGGAACTAACCTACATTGCAAAACTCGCCCCCGAAATGTATGCCTTATCTCTCTGTCGAACCTGTTTTTTAGCAGAAAAAAATTCCCTTCAAGTCATTCAGAGCTTTTTTTCCCTCAAAATAGTGAAAGATTTTGCAAAAACCACGAAACCTGGCGATAGGACGATAAATTCTTATTTTTTCTTTTTTTCTACACTGTATTAAAAAAGGTCGAATGATACGTTGCAAAAATCTACGACGAAACTTCCTTTTTCATTTTTTTCTAAACACGAAATTCGCAGAGTAACGAGCGAGTAAAATTTGACCAATCAGAACGCAGCGCAAAGACGCGAAGTCAACCGCGATTGCAGCGCCACGTGCTCTAATTGGCTGATTTTTAATCGCTGGTATCTTAGTTTCTTTCTACGTTAGAAAAAAATGACAGAAGAACTTTCTTCTTGGATTTCGATAATCTGTTGATATCTAATTTAAGAACTCGTTTTTCAGTAATTTTTCATCAGACATCAAGATAAATAAATTATGCATACAGTTTTCTCGATTTTGAGAATGTGGGATCGATGGAAAAAAGAAAAATCTTTTTTTGGCGAGTTTCTTTTCCTTTTTATGTAGCTTGAGAATTCTTCGTGGATTATACGAGGGTTCGTTTGATGATTGCGTCACTTTTTTTCTGAGCATCACTTCAGGCTAATAGCATTTATGCGCATCTCGTTCGTTCATTAGAGTAATGGTAGTAGCGACGACGAACATTGCATTCATTTCCGGGATTGAATAAAAGCAGCATCAGTTGTTCAATCTCTTTCTTTTGAGTAAGTCTGGATTAAGTCGGAATTAGGTCAGGATTATCCTTTTCTACGTCCCCGCCCCTTTTGCTTTCCTATCGTGGCAGTGCTTATTATTACTACAATTTTAATTCTTTATTTTTATGACCTTTAAATATGCATTATTTACGTGTATTTATCAATTTGAAGAATCAAGCAATTCCAATTCGAAAAATTGCAAATACGGAATCGTAGTGTGAGTGATATAAATATTTTGAGATGGTTGTGAAAATAAAGGGCAAGAAGTTTTTTTTTTTTTTTATATGATCAGGAACCATAAAAGTATCTAAGTTTTGGAAAGTTGAAAATTTTAGGTTTTATAGATTGTGGGTATAATTCTAGAGAATTGATCAGCCAAAATTTTTAGCCTGATTTTGAGGAATAACCGTTTTTTCTGAATGATTTTTGGCAGCTAGGTGAAGCTAATTTTTTTTTTCAGTTACTTTTGAAATATGATTATATCGATTAGTTTATTTCATAGATCCGAGCAAATGTTCTCAAGTTTCGAAAAAATAGGTAAAAACTATGGAATCACTACACGGTTTTTTGAAAATTCTTTTCTTATAAAATTGCAACAAAGGTTTCAAAAATTTTCATGTTTCATTTTCTAAAAATTCTTGTATTTTAGAAACCTTTTTAGTTTGAATAAAAAATTACGCAATTTCAATGCAAAAGTTCGTAATATATAGTTTTGTTTTGTTTTTCTTTTTGGTTTACCCGGAATCATCATACATTTAGAAACGTTTGTGAAAATAATTGAAGAATTTTTTAAGTTCGTTCCGTTTCCTGATTCAGTATTTTCCTGGTAGAAACATTGATAATATTGTTATCATAAGAAAATGATAACAATGAGGAAAATGCAAAAATGGTGGAAAAGAAATATTTGGAATTACAATATTTTGTTCGAAGTTTACTTCCAGAAAGTTATCAAATTTGTATTTGGTAAGAAAATTCATTGGCGTGATGAAATTAAAAAAAAATTTCAAGTCGTATTTCTAGCAAACTTTATGTATTTATTAAATTTTTAAATTATTGGTTCTGCCACAAAACTAACGACATATCTGTTTTTTTATCAATTATCTGAACTATGAAAATAGATCAAGCTTTTTGCATAACAAATTTTCAAGTAATAATGTTGTAGAATTATGAAAAAATATTGATAATCTGAATTGTTTGAAATATTACTTAAGTTTTGTTTCGAAAATTGAAAACTTATGATTCTAGAATATTCTGTAGGACAAATGAAAATTATTGATCTAGGTTACGTTATAAAAATTCAAGGTCATAATACTCGCAAAATCTTTAGAATTGGAAAGTGTAATTCAAGCACTAAAAATCTCATAAAATAATGCATTGATTGTTCTAAAAATATTTAACACTCGCATTATTTTCAAATAATATTTAAAAATTTCATATAATATCCATTAGGCACTGAGAATTATTACAAAGAGTATTATTATTTTTTCCTATTCTTTATATTCATAATAATTACTCAAAGAACTTACCGAATTCCCGAAAACTCTCGGAATTCAAGGATCGAGGGATGGAAAAATTTTTCAACTTTTCCGTGAAAATTTCGCCATTGGCATCGGTCCCAGGTCGGAAAAGGAAGTGGACCATTGCGCCAAAGCGGAACCCGGAAAAGACCTTGGGTTCATTCGCATTCGTGGGGTATTAGCTTTTTGGTACACCGTATCGGAACACGTTGCTAATCTCGTATTTACGACGCCGCATGGCCAAAAGCCAGAAAAAAATGCTGAACAAATAATCCACATTCCCGAAGCAAAATTTTCCCCCAACTTCAAATTGATAACGGAATTTCGGGCAGAAATTAAAAGACTCAAAAATCGCTCTCGATAATTTAATTACTACAAAAGTTTCATTCATGTTTTCCCTAAAGTTGTAATAAAATTTTTGAAAAACAAGATGAGATTTTTCCAAAAGTAAGCATGATAATGAGAGTAAAGAACTACAAGTAAAATTAATGAAGGATGCAACTGAAAAAAAAAAAGAAATAAAAGCATCTTTACATTATTGAGAAATATGTAAATTATTTTTCAACTCTCTTTTATAATTTTCTATTTTTGGATTAATGTTGTCGTTGATCATGTATATTCAAAATTCATTTCCACGAATAATGATACAAAAATTTAGGTTTGATGTATGTAGGTTTATGAAATTAAAAAAAATACAGGAATTCGTTACAAATAAGTTTTTCAGCCATTTTTTTATTTGAAGTAGCACTAATACCCACCTGAAAAATTCTGCATGAGTAAAATATCCAAAAATACCCATGGAAAAATGCAAACATTTATAAATTGTAGTTTTATCGATTTGTTGAAGTTTTTACAATTAACAGAATTTATAAAAGTTGTGTGGAGTTTTCAATTTGTAGTAAAAACTTTTTGATTTTTGAAGTTGTGAAGATTACGCGCAGTTCCTGTAGTTTTACATCAATTCCGAAAATGTCTAAGATGATTTACAAAATTTACTTGCATGCATTTTCTAACTTCTACAAATTTTTATGATTTTTCAGAATCATTGACAATCTTTTGAATTTCAAATGATTTTCGTTCTACACAAAATTTTCAAACTTGGAACGGAATAGACTGTTCAATTTTTCGCTATTGCGGAAAATTTTCCTGGCTTGATTTTGTCATATATCTCAATAATTACCGAGAATTCTCAACTTGTATTAAAAAAAGTTTCATAATGCATATCTCGAAGAAAAAAGATGAACGCAATTCACAAAATTTGCAAACATATTCTGAGAATCACAAAATAAACTTTGATTTTTCTAGAATTCTTGACAGTTTTTAAAATTTGTGATGTGTTAGGATTTTCCGTAATTTTCAAAAATTTTGACATCATACACCAACCACGTATAAAAAATTTCCACAATTTCATGAAAATTTGTGCAATTCATGAAGATTTCTTGTGATTGTTTAAAAACAATCTTCAACTTTTTTGGATTTTTCTTGAAAAATTCATGAAACTCTATCTTGCATATTTGAAAGAAATCATAAATATTTATGATAATGAACAAGATAAACAAAATTCATTAAAATTTGCTGAAATTCTACAGATTTCTCGAATTTTTTTTAATTGTTGTCATAATCTTTTAAATTTCAAATGTTTTTCCATTTTTAAAAAATTTCATAATTTGAAACGTAAAGCAGACTACAACATTTTCGAAATTCAATAAAAATTATCAAACATATCAAGATCATTCTTAGTTTTGGATCTGAAAAAATAATTTCATGCATGCTTATTTCGTCGAAATACATATTTATAATTATGAGTACAATTTATTAATGATGGATGATTCCTGAAATCATATAAAAATTTCGTTTTTTTTTTTCATACTAGGTTACATAAATGACAGTTTTCGAAATTTTGATGTGTTACGATTTTTCAAAATTTTTTAAGTTTTGAATACCATTAAACATACCATTGAACACTTTTAAAATTTTATAAAATTTGTCAAACTCCTAAAGTTTTTTATTTTTTATTTTCAGATATTTTCCAACTATTCCAAATTTTCGTTAAAAATGTAAAAAATATCACAATTCATATTTTGGGGAAATATTATAAGAAACACAAATTTACAAAATAATATACCCTTTTTCAAGTTGAACATAATTAAAGGTTTTTTTTTTAAGATTTATTTTGACATTTCATATAATTTCTAATGCATTCTGATTCTTCAAAATTTGTAACGAAGTATTCTCTACTGAAATTTTCCAAATTTGTCCACGATTTCTCAACACGATTCCTTCCGATTTTGTAGAACTTTTCAATTATATCAAATTTTTGTTAAAAATTCGAAAAACCACTATCGTGAATATTTCGAAAAAACATGATTCTCAAAGAGTTATTCGGATTTTCTGAAACTGTACCAATTCTGCAAATTATCGTCGGTTTTTAAGATTTCGAAAATTCCAGATTTTTATAATTAAAAAAAATGAAAAAACTATTAAGAAATTTTCAATGATCATTAAAAACTGTCCAACTCAGTGGGAATTTTCGTAATTTTTTACTGTTTTTCAAGTTTCACAGTTTTTTATTGGAAAATGTCAAAATATTATCATGCTTATTTCGACAAAATACAATCGTAACGGCCCTCCCCCAAAAAATGGAGTCATATACAATGCACCCGAAAAAATTCCGTTCTGCCGCCCCTGTATCCCACTTCTTCTCTATTTTCATCAAATTGAGTTTTTCTTGTTTGTTTCCTACTAATACAAGTCTCTTTCCAAATCTGTTTATTTTTTTTTTTTTTTTTTTTTTTTTTTCATTTCCTTTATTTCAATTCCAAAAATGTTCATTCTGCATTTTTTACTATATGTGTGGTGAAATTCCGAAAGTTTGTCTCCTACCGAAAGGCAGCCCCCAAAAATTTTTCGCCCTGGGCTTCGGCTTTTCCGGCCTATTGGTAAATCCGACCTTGATGCTTGTAGGTGAAAATAATGCCATTTTCTTCTTATTTTTGCAGACGAAGGTTTTATGGATTCCAAACAAATTGTTTCAACTGAGAATGACAGAATGAGAGCGCAAAACTGTTATTTGAAACCGTACGAAATTAGCGATGCGGGATTTATTGTGCGTAACGAGAGTGATTTTGCGAATATTCTTTGGGAATGCGTATACCGAAAAAAATTGCATATGTGCGAACGCAATAACGGGAATTTGATAACTGGAAAACACTGAAAAGTTGACGGGCAAACATGAGCACTACTTGTGAATCTGATTATTTATTAACGTCTTCAGATTTTTTTAGGCTCACAACAGTATTTTCAATCAAAGTAAAACGATACTTTTTTTTTTTCAAGTACAAATTTTGGAAAAAATTAAACGTAAGATAGAATATTTTCGTCCAAAATATTTGAGATGGAGGAATGACAAGTTTTGAAAAATGTTCTGCAATAGTAGAGGGTTGACAAATGATCTAGAAAAATTCAAGAATTTTTGATACTCCCAACAAATTTTTTTTCTTAGGAATCACAAGATAATTGACGTAAAATATGACGATTTTTTGGATTTTCTATAGAAAAGTTAGTTTGAGATATTTTTTTTACTCTCAAAATAAAATTCACCAACGTTTCAAATACACTAAACCGAGAATTTCGAATGTTCCCTAGAATTGAAATTCATATATTCATTTCTCGAATTTTCACTTTACTCGAGGTGAAATTCATTGCTGCTTTTTGCAAAGATTGCTGTTATTAATCACGTAATTACACAGCTTACGTCGACAATGTTTAAGGACATTTTGTTTCCTCTCGGTAACGTTGTGAATGTACAACTAAACGACGATAAAAAACTAGAGAAAAATGAGGTTACGATGAGTCGTTGCCTATGTGTGTATATTGGAAAATTTTTTGCACAAGACTGTGACTTTGATAAATCAAAGCTCGTTACATCTAACGCCAAAAAGAAACGTTAACTATTTAAAAGAAAAGTAATTTTCCAATACGATAAAAGTTTCTTGATTTGACCGAATAATTATTTTTAACGTTATTGGTGTGATTTTTTCCTCTCTTGTTTTTTTATTTTCTGCAAATCTGTGCATTTACCTACTGAAAATCTGTATGGTTTATTCATCTATACGTAACCTGAATCGTATACAAATCCCAGAGCATCAAGTATTATTAATCTTCAGAAAAATTCATTAAAATACTGGAAAATTTTTTGAGTCGTATGAACACAAAAAAATTACAAATCCCAAAATTACAAGATACGTATGAAATACACGGAATCTATCAAAATAATGTTTTCTGAAAATTCATGAAAACACTCAAAATCTATGAAAATTTTAATTCAAAATCATTTAATGCAACAAATATATTAATAAAGCACTTCTATAGAATACTAAACATTTATCATTTTTCATCTTTAACAATTTGATAACAAGAGAGCGATTTTTTAATATTTTACATTTCGGATTTGAAAGTCTTACAAGTCTCGGAATCGAGAGTTGCACATTTTTCATGTTCGTGAATAATGGCGTTCGATTTTTGTGATTTTCAATTAGTAACTGAGGTTTCAATTTTTTTACAAATACTATTTGTATCTATACCACTTTCAGGATTATTTGATATTAAGTGATATCGGATTTAATAAAACTTTCTGAAACTCGATGCTCTAGGAATCAAACTTTTAAAGAACTACATATTCGAATTGATTTTTTAGCTAATTTAAACCACAAAGATGAAAGATACATCATAAATTTGTATTTCTTTCGTATGGTATATTATTCATCAAATTTTGTAGTGTTTTCTGGTATGTTTATATATTTCTAATGTTTCTATGGATTGCCTGATATATTTTGAGAAATTGATGCTATAGTATTGAAACTTTCAACGATTTTGAGAATTCAAATTGACTTTTCGGACAACAATTTCTTTTATAAATATATCCTTCACTTTTACTTCATATTGTTTTGGTAATTCTACAAACAAAATTATGTTTAACCGTATAAATTGTACAAATTAAATTGGATGTATTATTTTTTTTTTCTGTATAAATTTCTAGTATAATTATTTCTAAAATTATATATAATTATGGTTATTATATAAATAAATGAATATATGCCCCGAGACAGTAAGTTTTATCAATTTCTGAGAAAGTTACATCTACATAATTTTCGTGTACTGCAAGATTTTTAGTAAACTAGTAAATTTCTGAAATCGTACAATAGTAAAATAGTGTACAAGTGAAAGAGAAAAATAGTAAACTTGTAAACTCGTTAACAATGGAATTAGTTATTCAGTAAACTAGGAAGCTAGTTAAAAAAAAATCAGTTAAAAATTCGATGCTGTAGGAATCAAACTTCTAAAAAATTTATATATTTGAAATGATTTTCGAGCAAATTTTAACCACACAGATAAAAGATACATCATAAATTTATATATATATATTTTTTTTTTTTTTTTGTAAGGTATATTATTCTTCAAGTTTTGTTGCACTTTCTAGTATTTTTATATATTTCTAATATTTCTACGGATTGCTCCATAGATATTGAGAAATTCATGCTATAGTATTGAAACTTCTAACGATTTTGAGGATTCAAATTGATTTTTCAGACAGTTTCTTTTATGAAGATTTTCAAAACTTTTATTTTATATTTTTTTTGTTTCTACAATCAAAAGTATAATTAGTTGTTTGAATTCCATCGATTGTATTCAATGTTTTTTTTGTATGTGAATTTCTAAAACAATTCACAAAATTATATATAATTATATTATTATTTTAATAATAATGCTCGAGGACAGAAAGTTTCATAAATTTCGAAAAAAATTATTTCTACATGATTCTCATGTATTAAAAGATATCTAGTTTACTAGTAAACTGGTAATCTAGTAAACTTGTAAGCTCGTAAACTAGTAATCTGCTGAAATTGTAAAATAGTAAACAAGAACACAAAGACAAATAGTAAGCCAGCAAACTCGTTAACAAGTAAATAAGTTATTTAGTAAACTAGTAAACTCGTTAAAAACTAAATTAGTTCTTTAGTAAACTAGTAATCTAGTTAACTTGTCGAATTTGTAATATTAAAATGGTTAGCTAGTAAGCTAGTAAACTTGAACAGGTAAACTCATTAACAAGTAAATTAGTAAACTAGTAAACTGGTAAACAAGTAAACTTGTAAACTTATTTTTAACATTTTTCTAGTAAAATATAGGAAACTCTGGAGAATTTCTAAATATTTTTATAGATTACTTTAATTTCTTTTTTGATAGAGAGATTTAAAAAACTCGATGCTTTTAAGAAGCGAATTTCGATTTGTTTTCAGCAATTTCAATAATTATTGATAAAATTACATTCACATAGATTTTTCATGTTTTATATTGTTATTTTTTTTCGTTATTTCTGAAATATTTAAAAAATTTTGTTACGTTTTTCAGAATTTTCATAGATTTATAGTATATTTGGAATTTGATACTCCAGAATCCCAAAATTTAAAATTCGTAGAGGTATTTGTCGAGATTTTTCAGAAAACAGTTTTTTCATTGAGTCCAATTGATTTCATTATTCTTTTAGAGTACGTATGAATTGAAAGATTTTGTATACTTTTATATTGATTTTATATGAATTTCTAGAATTTGATGATTTAAGATTCAAAGTTATGCCGATTTTTAGCATTTTCGTACATTTCATGTTTCTTGATTATTTACTGGGTTGCAACAATTTTTATGATTCATTTATTCTACGTAATCCTACGTTTTGATCATTTCTTACTTTCCTACTAAATATACATACTGCTAACGTTTTCATGCATTTTTGTGTAACTCATATTTTTATTGTTTATCGAACGACCTTTTTCCACTCTTACATGAAATATTGATTGACTTAACCAGAATTTTGGGAGGGGTTCGAACACCCAAAATCCCCCTGCCTACGCGCCTGATCGCAATTCTCTTGGCGAATTTTTCTTCTCAGATTATGTAGAAATAAAAAAAAAATTTTTTGGAAGGAATTCCGAAGGAATAAAGTTTGTGAAAGGTCTCATTGCTTTGCTTGGTCTTCGATCTCATTATATCGATTTCCGGGAACTGTCTGAGACCTCAGAATGTAATACCTTCGATAAAATCTTTGATAAGGCACACGAAAGAACGATAAAAAATGCCCAACGCCCCCTAATCACGGTAGAGCACCTCGCGATTTCCACTCTTTCGGCCAACGGACGCAGCACACTTTTCGTTTCCGTTGCTACTTGCTCGTCTCTTCAGGTCTTCAGTTTCGTGCTGACGGTTATACGCGCTGCTCCACATGAACCGAACGTAGCGCGAGTGTCAAGTGCAAAAAACCACTTTTTATACTCGTTTTTTGGATTTACTCGAATTTCCGCGGTGACGAGAATCATTTGGAACGTGAGGCCATTGTTTAAAATCATTTAATGCATTTTTCATCTCGCATTTTCGGCGACAAATCTCCAGTAAAACTTTTTATTTCATTGGTCGATTGGTTCTTGGATTTTTATTTGCACCGTTCTAATTTACAACTATTTTTAAATTATTTTTCGAAAGTGGCGGGGGATTTTTTTAATTAGAGTAAATTTTGAAAATTAAGAAAAATAGGTTATTGAATTTTTATATCCGAGAGATTTGATTCAGTGGCTTCATTTTGGTCTGAAATTGTGTTTCAATGTTTTTTCGATTTTCGATATTTTTGACTACGTTAAAAAATATGTTGAATTTCTTCCTGTCATAATTTGAAGAGAAATTCGGGAAAAATGGAATAATTTCGAAAACATACATGTTGAAATTACGTGATTTTCGTGGGGTTAATTTTTTTTTCAATTTCGAAGATTTTTGTATAATAATTCAGCTTGATTTGTACGTCTTTGATGGAATGTTTTTGTAATGAGATTCTACTGTCATGACCACAATGGTCCAATGTGTTTTATCGTTTCACCGGAAATTGTATGTTGTGGCACCGGAAGTCCTGCGGAAGCTTACGATTCCCTTCTATGTAGATTTGTAAAATGTAGGGTTTTCAGAATTTCTTTGTTTTTCGCATTTCGCAGAGATGCGACATGTTAAACTTGCGAAAATAAGAAAAAAACAAGTTGTTTTTTAAATATTCACAATGGGACCTGAAATTGATGAATTTCTGGATATCAATTCGATTTTTCCAAGTTTTTTTCTTCCTTTTCCATCAGTTTTAATTGTGTGTAAGTGAATTTATCTCTTTGATGATATCATGAATTTTATCTTCATGTATCATATCAGTGATTTTATATCGTACAGTAAATGTTCAATAGTGAGCAAAAATTTTAGAGACTTCATTTACGAAGTGAATAAAGACTTTCACGTAATGTCAAAATTTCTGAAAATTTTGGCATTTTTTGATGTTTGGGAATTCTAAATCAGAATTCTGTTGAAGAAACTGGGATTTTCAGAAATGTGTGTTTGAAATTTTGTTGTAATTTTTGCCTATTTTTCTACGAAGGCAATGAAACTTGTTGAAAATAAATTGGTCATTCGGAAAATGTTATTTCGCTCTTCTAGAATATGAATAATTCTACTGTTAAATAACAAAATTCTCGAAATTCAAGTTACGAACTATGAACCTCTTAAATTTTCAAATATTGGTGACTCATAAAGTAAATCTTTCCAGTAATTTTCCTATCCCAAAACTTAGAAAAATTCAAGTTATCAACTTTTTTTCTTATTAACAATCTGCAAAATCATACAACAAATGAATTCTATGTATATATTTGGAAATTTTGTTTCATATAACGATATCGATCTTAAATCAATATCGATTGTTTTTTTGATTTTGCATAAATGTTCAATTAAGTTATTTTTCACGACTTTAAATTGACGAAAAAAGAAATTTCGCTTTTTTTAAAAAATACTCATGAAATTTCTATACTGATTGCTATAAAAATCCTGAAAATTTATTTTGCAAAATGTACATCTTCTAAATTATTATCATTAGTTCTTTTCTTTGTAAACTTTTGCCTGTAATTTTTTACACGAAAATTGCACATACGCGAGACAATTCAATTCTTCACTTTTTTCTCCCCTGATAAAAAATGTCTAGTATCAAAAACTTTAATCAGAATAAAGTTCTATCAAAATAAGATAAAAAACTTCCCAATTTTCCTCTTTCCCGGCAAATGTCAATAATTCTCCTGGATTAATCAATACCAACACCCCAGATCTTATAAATTTCGTCTCTCGAAACATATCCTAATCCCCGAAAAATATTCCCACATAAATATTCTCCCCCAACCCGGAAAGCAAAGAGTCTCGAAAATGTATTCGATTAGAATAGATGAGATTGTTTGGATTTCGGGCGGACAACATTTGTTCATCGGTGCGGGTGAGCTGTTTACGATATCTTGAAAAAGCCCGAGTTATTCTCGTACAAAGTCGCTCAAAGATAAACCACGACTTGAAAGGTGCGAATCCCGAGTTCACTCGACGTGAAAATTCACGTTTGACCTGGATCGCCCTTTTTTTTATATGAAAATATATTTTGACCCGAACGACGACCCTCTGAACTTTCATAAATGAATCAGATTTTCATCTCAATTTTTTTATCACGCGCACAAAAGAAAGAAAAAATTGAATTGTCTTAATATTTAGAAATATGACGCATACGTATGTGAATTTGCAACCACGAGTTCTACTGTTCCGATATTTTCCTTGAAACGGTGACTCAGTTGTCAATTGTTACATAACCCCTAATTGCAGTACTCGTACATGACCGTTAGTTCCCACCGGTGCCGTGAAACAGAATCGTAACGCGAAAAAAAACGCTCATTATTTCCATTTCATTCAAGATGTTTTCGTAAAAATGATCCAAAGGCTTGAAAAAAGTTATGATTTTACTTGAAAATGTCAATTTAACTTGAAATTTAGTTGTATTTTTAGTAATTTAAACCTCGCGCTAAAAATCCTTGCATCTCATTGGTCAATTTCCAAGATGGCGCCGTAGTAAATGACGTCACAGACGAGGGCGCGGTTTTTGAATGTCAATCAACTTTTTTGTTTTTTCGAACAGTCAGACAAATGTTTGAAAGTTAAAAAATGCAAAACGATACAATCCTGTGCGTAATTTAATGATTTCGTCGCTGAAAACACGATATAAAAAACAGCATTAATTATAAATAAGTGTAAAAAAGGAATTTGTTTTTCTACAGTGAACTTGTGTGAAAAATGTGAACCAACGGTTTCCCATACAAGGTATAAATGTCAACTTTCATTTCTGTTGTCGACCAGTTCTCCATCAATGGCGATGTGTTTAAAAATTCATTACTGGAAGAGGGAAAATCACGTACGTGACTTTAGTGGGTTTTCGTACGATGATAATGATGATGACTGGGAAAATGAGCGGTGATTTACGGAGATTGCGCAATCTTGATGATATTTTGCATGGTTGGGAATGTTGATAATAATGTTTTTTTTTTCTAATATGTGAAATAGCTCGTGTTGAAATATTGAGGATATAATGAATAGCAAAACGATGCTGTAAATGAAAACGTACGGAATAAATTAGATTTCTTGCAATATTTACAGAAATTGGAGTTTTCATAATATAGATGATGGATTTCTCGTTTTCAAAATTTATTCATAGAATTGTGCGATTCTTTATTGTGCCATAATTTTCCAAAAAAAAAAAAAATGCTCACCCGATGATCCACCCGTATGGTGGATCGCGGAAATCACATCTGCCGTTCCGGAAATGCCCACGCGGTAGCTCGCGAGTGATACCATACGGTAAAAAGCGTCGAAACGCTCGGTTTAAAATGCACCGAGGGGTTTTATGGTCGCCTCAAAAGACCGGAAAGACGTTCAATGACGGCCTTGACGAAAACATGAAATCTTCGACGCGAATAACGCGAAATTATAACCCAACCACGGTTTAGTGCCTCGTGCTTTTGCTTTACGAACTCCCATTAACCATATGTTCCCATGATTTTTCTCTCATTTTGCCGTATCTTGACCTTTTTGTTTTTTCGGAAAATTGGCAAAATGGAGGGTTTTATGGGTGCGAGGAAATACGAGAAGGGGGTTTTCAAAATTCAGTGGTTCTTGCGTGAAAGGAGTGGATCGTGGGAATTTTGGTTTAAATGATTAAAAAACTGTTGCCTGAATATGAGAATAAACAATAAAAAACCGCGAGGGATGGATGAAATTCATTTTGGTATTGAAAATTATTTCTTTTTTGATTATTTTCGACGGCTTCCGAAATTCTGATAAAATCAATCAATATTTCATGTAAGAATGAAAGAAGTTACATCGATAAACAATAAAAATAGAGGTTACAAGAAAATGCATGAAAACGCTACAGTATGCATATTTAATAGAAAAGTGAAAATTCTCAAAACGTAGGATTACGTGGGCAATATGAATCAGAAAAATTGTCGCAATCCAGTGAATAATCAAGAAAAGTAAGATTTAGGAAAATATTAAAAATTCACGAAACTTTGAATCTTACATCATCAAATTCTAGGAATATATATAGTATCCATGTAAAAGTATTGAAAATCTTTCGATACATACAAATTCTCAAAGAATAATTAAGTTCATTGAATTCTATGGAAATACTCTTTCCTTAAAAATTTCGACAAATGCCTCTACGATCCAAAAATTTTGAGATCCTAGAGCATCAATTTTTAAATATACTATAAATATATGGAAATTCTAGAAAATGCAACAAAATCTTTTGAATATTTCAAAAATACAAAAAAAAAATAACGATAGGAAACATGACTTAATTATTGAAATTGCTAAAAATAAATCGAAATTCGCATTTTGAAGCAACTAGTTTTTTAAATCTGTGTTGCAATCTACAAAAATATGAGTAATCTATAAAAATACTTGGATATCTTCCAGGGTTTCGTATATTACTCTAGGAAAATGTGAAAAACTAGTTTACTCGTTTACCAGCTAACGAGTTGACTTGCTTACCAGTTTAAAAGTTTACTAGTTCCTTGCTTACCTGTTTACTAGTTTACTAATTTACCTGTTGACGCGTTGACTAGTTTAGTAGTTTACTAATTTACTAGTTTCTATGTAAATAGCTTACTAGTTTACCAGTTTACTATTAGAAATTTGACCATTTTACTAGTTTACTATAAAACTCATTTACTTGTAAGCGAGTTAGCTAGATTACTTTTTTTTCTTTTTCACTTGTTTACTATTTTACTATTTGACAATCTTGGTAGTTTACTGGTTCACTAGCCTACTTTGTTTACTAGGTTTACTAGTTAGTAGTTGACCAGCTTACTAGTTTACTAGCTCACTAGTGTACTAATTTACTATTACAAATTTGACAAGTTTACTAGTTTACTAAATAACTAATTTACTTGTGAGCGAGTTAGCTAGTTTACTATTTTTCTTTTTCATTTGTTTACTATTTCACTATTTTAGAATCTCAGTAGTTTACTAGTTTACTAGCCTACTTGTTTACTAGCTTACCTGTTTATTAGAAATTTTTCAATACATAAAAATTATGTAGAAATAATTTTCCTAGCAATTTTTAAACTTGCTCTCCTGGAGCATAACTATCAATATATTACTTTACTTATAAATAATTTTAAAAATTATTCTAGAAATTAATATGGAAATAGCAATAAAAATACATCCATTCAATGACTACAATTTTTACAATTAAACATACTTTTGACTTCAGAAATTATAAAAAAATATGGAATGAAAGTATTGAAAATCTATATAAAAGAAGGTGTAGTCTGAAAAATCAATTTTATTCTCAAAATCGTTGAAAGTTTTAATACTATAGCATCGCTTTGTTAAAATCAATTGAGTGATCCATAGAAATATTACAAATATATAAAAATACCAGAAAACACTACAAAATTGATGCATAATATACCATACACCATACGACAATGATATAAATTCATGATGTATCTTTCATCTTTGTGGTTAAAATTCGCTAGGGAATCAATTCAAATATATAGATTTTGAAAAGTTTGATTCCTCGAGCATCGAATTTTAGAAAGTTCTTTAAAAACCCATATTACCTAATACCAAATAATCCTTAAAGTAGTATGAATACAAAAAGTATTAGGAAAAAAATTGAAACCTCTGTTACAAACTAAAACTCACCAAAATCGACTTCCATTTTTCACGAACATGAAAAAAGTGTGCAACTCTGGATTATAAAGGTGGAAAACTTTTATATTCCGAAATGTAAAATATTTCAAAATTACTCTGTTGCAACCTTACTGTAAAAATTTAAAAATTATGAAATCCCGAGGGGAAAATCTATTTTCAGAAAAACCCCTGCCGAAAAGTTTTTCCGCCTACGCCCTTGATGTAGAGTTTTGTTCTCAAGTATATTTGGTGTACGAAAAATGTCGTTCCTCGCGAAAAAGAAGCGAGGTGAAGGTGCACTTGTGACGGGTTTCAGTGAGAGGCAGGAAGGGACATGCTGGCAGGTAACAGCGATACGACTTCCGGTGTGGATATCGTCTCACAAAAGGGACGTCCTTCCTTTCGGGAAATAAATACCTCTCTTACCCACTTTTCAACGACCACTTTATTTTTGAGTACTTTACAACAACAGCAAAACTCGATGAAATTTGATTTTTGAAATCAATTCCCATAGTAATAAAGTCAATTCATTAATGTTCCTTTCAAAATGTGCACCGAGTTTCAGCAAGATGAAAATATCAGCATATTCCTGACCTCTTGAAATTGTTAAAATGTTAATAATTAAAGAAAAGTAAGAAACATTTCCTTTGCATGATTAGTGAACGTGAATGAATCTGGAGAACGTGGTTTTGTTCTTGGTTGCCTAGTTCCCTAGGATTGAAATTTATGCAAACGAAATGCAGGGCCTAGATTCTTCGCACTGGATTTTCATTCTCGAATTTCCGGAGTCTGTCAAAGTGTCGGGAGACGAAGAAACTTGGCAATTTTCTCGCTGACCCGAATAAAATGGGATCGGATTTTCTTGCCTGGAAAAGAATTTAGATTCGAGTATTTCATAGTGACTTGTTGAAGGTTCTCCAGTGTCGGGGAATAAAAATCTTCTGATGTACAGAAAAATATATTGAGAATGCTAAATTTGCAGTGATTCGAGAACAGGACTTTACTTTTTGGAAGAAAATTAATTCATTTTCAATAGCATTACTAAGAATACTAAAAACTATGGTAGATTTTTTAATAATTTTCAGAACAATGAAATACTGAAAAACTTGAATAATTTTGATGCATTTTTATTTTTCAATTTCTCTCTGAATGTGTCTGAGTGATAGATAAATTACGTGACGAGTAACAAATTCAGCAAATTCATTGTGAATCAATTTTTTCTGTAATATCACGATTCTCATTGTATGTAAAATCGAGAACCCTCGCAGCCACCCACATCCCATCTAATTCGGAGAAATGGTTTTGATAACGTCGGAAGTGGCCAATCAACAAAAATGGCCATCCTTTGTATTCCGTAGAAAATTCAAACAATCGACGACTATATGAATGGAGCAATTTTTTCGGACCCATTCATCATGATTTAAGACAATGAAAAGAAAAAAACACATCCTAATTCGAAGAAAATGTACAATTTTCTCGATTGGGCTTGAATTATTCATTATTTCTATATTTGGAACTGTGAAACATTCACAATTTTGAAGAAAAAAGTAAATAGTTTTCATTCGCTGAGGAAATTCTTGAGAATTTTTTAAGGAAAGTGTGAAAAATTACTGCCTGAAAGAATAGCTATTTTTATTGCGAAATAAATTATCTATTATGAATAATATATTGTTTATTTCAAGATAATCATACATTGAGCTTCAAAGTTCATTATTGTAAAAATAGAAATCTAACCTTTATTTTGTTAATAATTCACTTACTGCAAACGTATTTACGTGCCAAATGTATATTTATTTGAAAATTACACTTAATATTTTCCAATATTTTTTTCATACACGATACAACGTAAGTTTATCCGTCTACATAGAATAGGTGAATGCATTCTGGGACTTAACTAGGACAATTAAACGCCGCAGTAATCGATATTTAGAACACGCAAAGCTGCAAGTTTATGCAAAGCGAATCCAGCGCGATCGCAAAAACGATAATTAGCTTCTGTAAAGTGGAACTTGCACAAAGTGAACATTGTTTTTCTAAACAAAATAATACTCAGACAATCACGGAAAAGTTCCATCAATAAAGTCATCTGATTGGGAAAATAAAAGGAATTTTATAAATTCATTCTTGGTATATGGCGAAGGTCATTTTTGAATAAAAGGATTGTTTATAAATAATTGTACATGAATATTTGCATCTTTCTTTATCTTTCTCTTCAATGTTCTCGAACTGCTTTATATTTAGCTCGCTATGAATAGCCACTTGTCGAGATGCAGACTCTTAGTTTCGGTCTATGAACCTCAAATTCAATGAGAAGAAAAAAACTGTTTACTAATAAAAGGAAATTGAGATATTTTCTTGAACAGGCCCGTGCACGAAAACCTGTATTTGGGAAGGGGGGGTTCAAATTTTACGTTTTACTTGTAGAATAACATGCAATTGAAATTGATTTAGTTCGACAGTACATGTTCCATTTATATAAATGTAGATGGTAAATGTAGATTAAATAAGTACATAAATTTATTAATTAATCAATAAATGATCAAATATGTAAGGCAATATCAAAACATCATTTGTTTCTAACAACTTCTACTTTATATATTGAATCTTTTTTATGTTTTCAACAAATTTAACACAAGCAACTCAATAATTACAGATACACAATTGCAAAAAACACCTTTATTATTTCTTTTTCACATTAAGATGTATAACGAATGCATAATGAATAAAAAAAGAAACACTTTTCATTCCTACCCTATAAACGTATTTTATGATTTAAGGGGTTATACACATTTTTTGAGGATGGTTTGGATTATTTCCTAATGTATATAGCACATAATTTTATCACATGGAAGTTATATTATTGTGATGAAATATTGTCAATTTGAGTATTAAAACATTATTTGATGAAAAAAATATCAACAAATGGTAGAGTTATGGCCCTTTCGCGACTTTTTTTTCAATAGGCTTGCAGTGACTGCAATGCACATACAATAAGCCAACTAAAATTATAATATCCAAAAACGTTACTTTTTTTCGTAACGATAACAGGAACGAGTTCCTTTTTTTTTGGTAACGAGTAACGAACATCTAGTTATTCATTTTACATCTGCCTCATCAAGTTTTTAGAACGGTTTGTAACTTTTTAAGAAATTTTTTAAAACTTAGATATAAGTAATTTTTTAACTTCCTTATTTTCAGATGAAAATTGTATAATTTTACATGAAACAGAGTGATATATTAGTAATTTATGTACAAATATCAACAAAGAGTATTATACTTTTTCACTTTTTATTGGAAATTTTCATAATTCGAGCAATAAATTTTAGTAATCTGCATATAAGCACATGAAAATACTGGAAACCTTAGTTCTTGAAATCTATATCAGGATCCCTAAAATCTATAGATTATACGAGAAAACTTAACGTAATTTTATGAGTACAGAAAAAAAATGAAATACAAAAAATACTAGATATTATTTACTTTTTTTAAAAGCTATTAGCTTCTTCGAAAATTTCTGTGATTCCAGAAATCATCAAACTCCGATTTCTCGAGCATTGGATTCTAATAATATAATATGTGTTTAAAAAACCATTAAAATACTAGAAAAATGTTCAAATTTGAAAAATCTGTTAAAAATTCAAAAAATATTGAGGACACTCTAAATGTATTAAGAAACTGTTTTCTGCAAAATAGATTACCGCAAATATTTCAAACTTTCGATTCCAGGAAATTTAATTCTTGAAATTCAAAGAGATATCTTTGGTGAAACCTTAAAATTTTCCAACTTTTTATAAATACTAGGAAATACAAAAAGAAAATACATGTATAGAAAAATACAACTATATCTATGGAATATTAAAAATCTCTACAACTTTCAAAACTAGAACATGGAATTCCAGAAATTTATACAAAAATATACAAGAAAAGTGAACAATCCTTCAACTCGTAGAAAACTGAAAAATTCTTTTGGGACATGAAAATTTTATTGCACTCCACATTTCAGACCTCTAAATACTCGAAATCCATGTATAAAAATGTCCATCAAAATGCCTAAAGTATTTAAAAATACTAGAAAATCCTGTAAAATTTTACAGATCTTGTAAAATACGAATAGTTTCAGAAATACTGAACAATTTGGTAACGGTTTGGAAAAAACCAAATTGTCTTGTGAAAAAGCGTGTTTTTATTCGCATCGAACATTATGGCTTTAGTATTTTAGGAATATAATTTTATTTTAAAAATCACTCATCTTGATTTCATGAAAAAAAAATCATTCGTAGCCGAAATTTGACGCAAAACGATTAGAAAATTTTGAGAAACAGTTGTTGAACAAAAATTGAGTAAAAGATCAAACCCAAATAAAAAAAGTTGCGATAAATCGCAACTGTGAAATATCTCCACGACAAGAATGGATAAACTTTCTGAATTTAGATAATAAAAATTTGAAATAATTGAATCGATTTTTTCACACTGGAAAATCTGGAGAAAGCAAATCATAAAATATTTTTTTTCATTCTTTAAATCTCCTTCACACAATCCCTAATTAGTTAATAGAAATGCTAAAAACACTTGCCAAATTGTAATGAGAAACGGACAATCGAACGGAAACAAATAAAATTTAAAATCGCCCCACGTACAAAATCACAATAAATAATTCAAAACACAGACTTGCCTTCGATCCATAACGGTTTTTTCAATGTAATTCATGTGGTCACATAAGCTTACAATGATATCATCGATTATTTTTTCGAGAACCAAAAACTTCCTTCATTATGAAAGTAAAGAAAATATTCAATAATATTTTTCCCATCACGCCTTTTAAGTAAATCAAAAAGATTTAATTTAAACAATTTTTTTCCGCATTTTATATTGATTTGACTGAAATTCATTGTCCAAGAATTTTTGTATTACTCAGGTTTTTATTATGTTATCATCGATACAAAGATTGTAAAGATAAGTTGAAATTGAACGAATAAAGTTGTTGAATGTTATGGTAGTAACCTATGAAAATCTTTCACGATTTCCAAAGGTGCTACATCGTTCTTTCTTTTACTTTTCTCGCAGTCTCGTAACCAGCATTTCTTACACCAAATGCGTCTTTCAGGAAAAAAGTATGCGTTGTCAGAGATAGCCTCCCTGCATTTATCTGTAATTTCGTTGCGAATTAATAAATCATATAATTATAGGCTATTCTCTTAATCTGATTTGTTAGACTTTTATTAACGTTCGACTGACTTAAGTTCTGCATTGAAAAGAAATGTGTAATATAAAATTTTCGCATGTATAGAAAAAATACTTACAGCAACGAAAGCATTCAAAATGCCATTTATTATCTTTTCGATCGACCAATCCTCTCATGTTTATGGTCTGATTGCAAACGTTACATGCATAAAGTTTATCATTTCTTCTTGTTTTCTCTGGAATAGAAAATTCGCATATTTTGGATTACTTTTCCCGCAGTTACTAAAAAGTATATTTAAAATATTTGAGAATCTTATTCTTTACTGATTTTTTGTTATATTTTTCATTAAATCTTTAAAGTTGACTGCATGCCGATTGTTTTGTTGATAAATTGAAAAAAATTGCGAACTCGCTGTGAGAGTGAGTAGCGATAAATTAATGAATGAAAAAAAATCTCAGCTCACATCATGATGCTTGGTTTTTCTTCAATTTTATGAGTAAGTATCGAAAAATTACATGTTATTGTTTGTGTGTGCATAATGAAATTTTGAGTCTAATATATGAAATGTCGTCTTGAAAAATTTGTCGTGCTTGATGAAAATACAATATAAAGTGCTTTGAAAAAATAATGAAGAATAATCATTGTTGTTTTTCTCGGAAAAAACAAACTTGCATGTTTGTTTACTTTTTGAAATGTTCAAAGAGATGTTCAGCAATACGTCTTATTTTTTCAGTTTGTCGCTTAAAAAACTGTTTTTTTAATTTCACTAACTTAAAAATTTACATTAAATTATACAAAAACTGTCGTTTTATTTTAAGATGGTAATTTTTGAATTACCATCTTAAAATGTTTAAAGTTTGTAAGCAAAAAAGTTAAGTTATAAGGGTATAAAATAAACTTGAATTTCGAAATTCCTATATTGATATACAAAATCGATTGAAAATTCCAGATATTGTTTTTAAAGAAAAATCAATTTTCACTGCTAAAAATAACTGTACGAAATAATAAAAATGATGAATTTAAATTATTTATATCTTATACTTTTTCAAAAAACCTATTAATTGTTTTTTGATACGAAAATTGAATCATTAGATATTGAATAATTGAGAATAATAAATAAGATGAGGATTATTTGTTTTATTTATTAATTTTAATGAAGTGGTGATGGATTATATAATTATTTAATTTATTTATTTTCAATGACATAATCTCTAATTTGTTGACTTCAGTTATCAAATGAAATTCAGTAAGTAATAGTACTATACGTCGAATCATTGATAATATAGTATTACATCATTTGAGTTATGAATTCAAAATCATTTTTCTCGATATAATGAAATAATATTTTAATAATTTTAAAAATCGATTCAATATTCTAATTTTAATTACGAATGATTTCATAATTTTTTGAACGAATTCGAATACGATGACGTATACATGTATGTATCAAAAGTGAAAAATGTATATATGAATTTTTTATTGATTTAAAAAAATTCTACTTTCAGGATGTCCTTTCAAGGATAAATTTTTTGTCTATTAAATTTCCAAATGTCTGCAAATTTTTTTTGAAGGATATTACAATGTATTAAATGTTGATACTGAATACCCTCAATCAATCATAGCAGAGCTATATTATTGGAGAGAATAAAAACTTTACTTAACTTTTTATCGTTCCGAAATTTGTGAATTTAAAATTTTTATAAAACTATTGTTCCAAGTGTAAAAAAAGATGGTGTTTAAAATTGACCACTGAAAAATACATAACAAGTGAACAAGCCAAAATTTGAATGATTATAACGAGAAAAAAAGTATTGAAATCAACTAACAAAAATGTAGCCATTTATTTTCAAAATAGCCATTCTTGTTCATGATCCAAAAGTATCATTATATATGCCTTAAAAAAGTTCGAAGCATTTTAAGAAATGAAAAATATGCGGTAAGAGGTATCCAGGATTCCGAGAACAGCTAATAAATAAAAGATATTCAGCCAAAAAACGTTCCAAAGAAAGAAGAAAATTTTCTAGCTTTATCAACCTGAAAAGTAACCGATTCACCGAGAATTTTTTTGAAGATGAAGAAGATAACGATGAGCTTATGAATCGCAATGTAATTTATTTATCAAACCAAGAAAATCAATTTTTGTACTTCGAAGTACCCTTAATAAACCACAAAAGTTTTGGAGAGATCCGTTATCTTTTTCAACCCTAACAAAATCTTCGAAAATTACTTTTTAGGCTGCTAAACGGGATTCCCCCATTAAGTAAACGTAAAATGACGTTTGAGGCTATCAGCAACAGTTTTTCGATAATAACAATTGCTACGTCCTCATTTTCCATAAATCAAATTTGTATAACTTTTGAACAACATATCATACATAATAATGACGTATTCCTGAATGTATAAGTTATTAGATGCTAAAGAACATAATTCTCACCTTTTTTATTTACATCAGCCATTGTAGATTTTGGGAAAAGTCGATGCCTCGAATCACTGTCAAACTTTCAGAACGTTCAGTCAAGTTGCAAAATGTCACGAATAAAGGAAGACAAAACCCGAGTAAGATATTCGTAAAATGTGGACCTCACACGACTCGAGACAAGATAGCGGAATTCTTCTCCAAAAGTTTCCCAGCCTCCTCGAAGGTTTCCCATTCCCAACCAGCCTGAGTCAATAGGAAATAATTTCAATAGTACCGGATTTTATACTTGAATTGATTCTAAGAACTACAAACTTGGACTGTTCGACTTTTATCATAAAGGAAAAAAGTGTATTCAATCTCATCTATCATATGCGGCAAATTAGATTTTTCCGGTTGGCACGCGTATCTAAATATCCACATAATGACGAAAATGACGTGATGACTACTGGGTGGAGATGGAGTAGGTAGGGAGGGGGAAAGACAGCACTGGCATAAAAAATAATTACGTATCGACTGTTGATATTTCACTTCAGAATATTGTTCAACTAATGTCAAAATTTATTGCTGGATGATGTTCGACATTTAATAATAAATTTGCAGATGAAATGCGTTGTTTTTGGATTAAACTGTACTACGTTCTAATCTATACAGTGTGTTACAAAAACCCAGCGTTAGTTGCTTTTTTCATTAGGAATCACAAGTTTTCTGGCGTGTTTTTCATTATTTCTCAATAATAAACAAAATTTTTAACGTACAATGATTGAGCTATTTTTATTATTTACTTAAAAACCGAATTTATGAGATATGTGGTGAATTTAAACATGGATTTCGAAGGGGTTCTTTCTTTAAACAACATTTTTTGTCCACCAAGTTTCGCACATTAAAGTGACATAAAGACATAATGTATTCTGTGAAATAATAATGCCAACGATCAACAAACGAATAATCATAAAATAATTATAATAACACTATCGACACTATTGATTATACAGGTGTTACTTCGGTAATTCTGATAATTATGATGATTACAATAACTATATATATATATATATATATAATAAGGCAAATTATTGTTATTATTAAACATAATATTCCTAAAATTATAATTATGATTATTTGCTTCATTATTGAAAATAATATTATAATTGTATGGTAAGATTATAAAATAATGTATATCATATTTTGCACGTCATATGATGCGGAAATTATAATAAACTACCTTATCATCAAAATTTCAATTATAATCATCATCATTTTTATCTTCGATTCAATACGTTAATTTATATTATCATAAAGATCGTTAATTTGAAGCTCGATCGTTTTTATCATCAGAATAGTTACATTTTCCACGTGAACTTACAATAAAATAATAATATGAAAAAATTCATGATCATTAGAAATAAAGCAGTAGATCGTCTTCAGAATCAATAGCAAGAAAGTGGACTATTTCGAGCAGGCGTTATAAAGACTTTTAAATGATTTCTTTTTTTTTTTCAAAAAAATTCAAAACAGCCAAATTACTGTGAAAATCTTTTTTTCTTTTTTATTTATTGTGAAGAAAGGTTTTTTTTTCGAAAAAATATAACAATAATGTACAAGTTAACGCTTTTTATTTCGGGTAAGAGATTTTCCGCAATAATTCTTTTATAAAATTTTTAAATGAATTATTAAATAAATCAATTAATGAATTTTCTGTGCCAAAACTGAAAAAGACGGAAAATTTCCGGAATTTAACTGCAATCCGTAGATTTTTTCAGTGTCCTATATTCAAAAAAAAAAAAAAGGATTACGATCTTCGTAATGGTAAAATGCAAATTATTCAGCTCGCAAAAATCACTCTATTTCGAGTTCTAACTCGAATAAATACATCGAAATAGACATTATGGAGAACTGGTATAAAATATTTACCAGTAAATCGAAAGAAAATTCATCATCACTTTGATTTTGCTTTTCAGCATCGTGTTTTTTTTCCGGTGGGATAGTTAAATTTTGCGTGGAGAAAAATTCAAAGTGTCGAAACTATTGTGAATATTTTTGAAGAAAGTGGTTAACATTTCGAAATAAATGGAAGTTGATCGACATGAAGGATAAAACGATGAATCAGTCGATATCGTCTGAAGGGACTTCTCCTGGTGGAAGAAGACTTTCGCGCAGTTTTCACTCGTGTCTTAGAGGAGCTGACAACGATGACGAAGAATCAGGTATCCATTTTTTTTAATCGTAGGTTATTCGAAAAAATCGAACGTTCACATTATTCAATATTGCGGAAATTGTAGATTCGTAATATTTCATAGCCTAAAGATATTTGTATCATATATATTTTTCCAAACAATGAAGTTTCAAGGTTTTTGGGAATTTTGAAGAGTTCAATTTTGACATCAATTATTACAAGTTTTTTTACATGTTCTTCTTTTTATTCAAATTTCTTTGTGACCCGTCACTCTCATTTACTGAAGCTATGAACTGAAATCACCTTTTTTAATGAGTTTTTCATACATTTTCTTAAAAAAAATTATGCTGCCAATTAAAAGGCGTTTTGAGAAGGATTAAAAAGTTGGTTTGATTTGTAATAGTTACATAAATTTGCATATATGCGTATATAATGTTTTCATTTATAAAAAATGAAAATTCTGATGAAAAAGCTCAACCCGAACGAGTACAGTAGGCTATTGTGTGGGGTTTTTCCTCGTGCATACTAAAAACATTTCTCCTCGGTTCCTGTGACTCGTCTTGCTGTATCAATGACCAGCATGCAACGCAGAAAATGTTTCCTTGAGGATGGAAGAAACTGCTCCCTCCAATTATTTGTCTGCAACGTGCTGTAATTTTCGTCACAAATTATTAAATTGTATAATATTCATAATGAATTTACTGAATATAGTTCAAATAAAATGATTAGTTTTCATTCAACATTGATGGTTTTGTAAAGCAAGCAATAAAAGGTTAAAAGTTTGAATGATGAAACGGTAAAATCTTCATGGAAATATACATAAAAATTCTACAAAATTATTTTAAAATTGAATTAACCCCTTTTTTACACAGAATAAACTATTTCCTTTAAGAGTTTCATGTTACTTCAATAATTAAATTTTCACTCGATAATAATATTTTATTCATGATTCCGAATTTTCCTTGCTACTCAAAATAATCAATAAATAAGACTGCAAATAAAAAATTCATTTTTTTTTTTATTGAAGTTTCGTGAAAGAAGCTTGGTATTATTCATCCGACTTTTTGTAGTTGAAAAATTTTTTAAAGTATACATACAGCATGTGAAACAATCAAAATGTCTTCCTTCACGTTCAACCATTACTGCACCAACACACAAATTTACTATTCTCCTACAATTACCAGCTTCCAATTCCAAGTTCTGCTTTCCACAAACACAGAAAAGAAATGTTCAATTATGCAATACAAAAAAAGAATAAGCAATTTAAATGTATCGACAGAAAAAAATCTGCTTCAAAAAATATGCATTCTGTATTTAATTTTCGTCGTCCTGAATGACAGAATTTTGTCGGTTTCTGAATAAATAATTTCCCTAAAATTGCTCGGATACTATTCCATAGCAATGTCATAAAAAAAGTCAAAGCGATTAATAAATAATATCCTGAGTGCAAATCTGGTTTTGCTCTATTGACTTTTGATAATGTTGTTATTCGTTTATTTCTTGACCACTGAATAGTTACCTTATCACAATGATGTAGAAACGCTTTCAAGAATAACAAGAACTGCTTTTGAATGTATATATTTTTGATGAAAATATTGTTTGAAAATTCTTACACGTGTTGTATGGATACGGCGTTTTGGCTTTTGGTATGAATCGATGATTTATTTGGTTTCCAAGTTTTAAAATCTTTCGGTTGTGCTTATACAAACGATGCGAAAATTCACTGCACGTGATCACTGAAATGAGGGAATAGGCGTGGGGGAAAAGCAGCACTACATATTACTCAATCTTCATTTTTATCGACTACAAATGCTTTCCAAGTTAGGAAAATAACTCATTTTAAAAATTCATCTTTAAATGATAATCGTCATTTCATTGTAATGGTAATAATGATAATTGCTGCATTGTCCAACAAAGAAATTTAATTTGCTGGAAATTTCGTTCATGAAATTGCGTAACGTTGGAAAAGAAAATTTGTCTTTGAGAATGTAGGTTTTATTTGAAAATTGTAATGCAATGAAAAAACTGTATCTAAAATCAATTTAAACCTATTACCTATCGACTGCCAATTTTCCACTTGAAAAAGCCGACATTCTTTCGAAAATTTATTTGTAAACGATGTTCAAGATGTCATAAAGCTGGAGATGAAGAGCATTTCATTTGGAATAATATAATGCAAAAAATGTTTGAAGAAAGGAGCGTTGCAAAAAATGTATTCATCTTTTTCAGAATTTTACCAAGTTGCTAGTATTTCTATAAATTTCTTTCGAAAGTTACATAAAGTCATATTTATTCGTTGTAAAAGTTGGCAAATTAGATGTGATTGTTTGAGCAGATGTCATTTCTGGTAAATTTATTGGATTTTGATGGTTCTCGAGTTTTTTGGAACTGGAAATTTTAAAACTCTAGAAATATATGACAGAAAACGCTTCTGAATATTCATTTTAAGGAAATTAAATCTATATAAGAAAACAAATTCTCGCCCTTACCGTTTCCATCATCCATTTTCGATGTAGGGAACAAACGACGACAAGCTAAATTCCCAAACTTTCAGAATGTTGCGTCGTAAATAAGACACCAAAAACGCAACTCAAATAATCTAATGTTTTTAAATTATATCTACTCTACAATTTCACTTTTTCGACTGCCAATGAATCACTGCTACAAATATTTATGTTATTCTATACTGCTTGTGAAATTTATCCAAGAGAAGAAAAATTTGAGAGAGAAAAATGTGTAAGGGAAAAGAAAATCAACACAAAAATAATGTTTTCGATGATTGAGTTCCTGACGTTTTTATTGTTAAAAAATACAAATTATGCTACAAAAAGCTCAATTAATCATCACTGAGCTTTTTAATCGTCAATAATTTACAAGGCACGTGATTTCGCTGTCGTTACCATAGTAAAAAAAGGATTTTTCGAAAAAAACAGAGGTGTATCCGATATCTCTTGGGCTTCGGGTTCCTCGGGATCTTGCAGGAAGAGTTGATCCCCGCACTTTCTACAGCAAATGCGCATTTTGTAGAGCCAGCAATATTTATCTGTAATCAAACTCGAGCACTGGTCTGCAAATAAAAAGAAAATTATCATACTTAACGTTTACAACCTATTATCTAATCAATGCAATTTTTTATCCGAGTGCAAATCCGGGAATGTTTTTGACATTCGACGTCAATTTAACTGATCATAAGAAAACAGAAGTTGGTTGAAAATTCAATGAAAAAAATGTTTTGTTCTCTATTACTTGTGTGGAGTGCATTTTTATTTCTAATATGAACGATTTGGCCCGCTGAAAATACATAGTTATAGTAACTAGAAGAATACGTACTACAACTAGTGGCGTGAGGGATTGAGATTTTTGGGGGTCGGGATAGGTCGGGAAATTTTGCATCGGGTCGGGACGGGATCCCGAGTTTTTCGGGAATCCCGAAAAATTCGGTAGTTCAGAAAATTGCAAGAATTCCGAAAAATCTGGCTATTTTCAAAAATCCTAGAATATTGTTACTTCAGGATTATGAGAAGTATACAAATTTTTACTCTGAAATACGAGTAGCGAAACGCTGTTAAATACGGCAGAGTTTCGAACCACAGAGAAATATTGTGATTTTCTGCAATCTTCGAGAATCGGTCATCGTTGTAATCCAATAAATCGAAAAAAAAAAATTGAACCGTATCCAAGCATTTGGAGTGTAAAATTGCTCTCCGAGTATTTTTTTTCTCTCAATTTAATTCTCTTCAGCACGAATTACATCGCAAATTTGTATCAAAATACTAAATTTACAGGATTTTTGAAATGCCATCATTGCTATAAAGAGAATTTCAAATTTAACGATTTTTGAACTAAAATCCGGAAAGAAAAATTTGTTAATAGATGTAAAATTTCAAATTCTGATTAAATAACTAAACAATTAAACAATAACAAATGCATGCGAAAGTAATGAATTCATGAGAATTGTAAATTAAAAATTCACCTAACTAATTCCGACTAATTTGAGATAAATTATCTCGCTTTTTTAAATTCATCATCAATTGTTCTTGAAAATTTTTTCATCGGGTTCGAAACAAAATAAAAGTCCAAAACAAATGAAGAAAATAACTAAATTATAAAAGTGTTCTAATCTTGAAGTATTTGATTAATCAGAAATGAAAGTTTTAAGAATAACGAAATTAGCAGTTTCGATGTTTTGTATGAACATTGTTCAACAATATTGATAACTTGCGCCCGACAACCGAATTTACTGCAATCTTATGAATTTATATTGTTGAAGGAAGAAATTTCATTTTACCATTATGATTTGTTCTTGCTTCGGATTAATAAGTTTCTGATAGACATTTTTGGAAGTGAAAGATCCAACTTAAATTGAGAAACAAATGAATGGAACAACGTCATACACAAGAAATGAACTGTCCAATGACTAATGAAATCAGTAACATAACGAACGGAACAAAGAAACTTTTGATCGAAAAAGATTTGTCATCTTAATATTTTGGAAGATTCATTGTAGTTAAAGTTTTACTTATCAACAAAAAATCAAGTTTTTATCGTTTAGAAAATATATAAGTCTGGCGAAATTATTTGGATCTTGAATTTGTGTAAACTATGTATGGAAAAATACTGAAATATATACGGATATCGTACAGGAATTTTTTTCAGCCTATCAGTAGATAACCTGGTAACTAAGATTCTCACAACTTCTACATATATCTATGAATTTCGGAATTAGAGAACATTTTTGGATTGCCGTATTCCGAAATATTCGAGAATCCTAAAAAGTTCGAGATTTCCCGAAAAGTCGGGATCCCGCACACCCCTAACTACAACAGATGCATTCTTCACGCTAACATCGTCCATTTGAACCTTTTATCGCCCTCCAATCAACGAGTTGCTGGCATGCTGGGCAGTTCGTCAGGTTGCTTGCTACTTTCTTAAATACTGAAACAAAAATATATTTTTCAAAGAATATTTTACCGGTTATTCAGAGAAGACGAGTACTGGGTTTTATCATAGGGAATGTACGGGAAGATTTACTGTTAATTTTCGTTTCTTCAGAGCAGCTTACGAAAATTTTCAAAATTTTCTGTATACTTTCTTGAAGGCCTTTCAGCTACGTTCATACGTATATTCCATCAAATAATTTGTGAAGTTATTAAGGGGGTCGTCTACTTTTTAGGCCTCATTTTTACCCGAACTTTTCCAATGGATTCAAAGAAAACTACTCAAGATTTTTCCATGCGGTTTTTTTCTAGTTGTAGGTTTATTCTTGAAAAATTATACATATATATTCATATTCGATTATTCCCACCCCCTTGGCTAAAACACGTGGTTGTCCGTCGAAATCGCATGGACAGATGGTGTGACCGACTTTGCGAGTTTAGAGTGTCTGAAAATTGAACAACCAAACATTTTTTTATTTGTTATTACTTCGATCAAAAGTTGACACAAGCTTTTTGCGAAATTTTGTTTAGTTAAGTAATTAAATAAATAAATAAATAGTGGGAAAATCCATGACAAAAACGATACTTTTTATTTAAAGGTCCGCCATTTTGAAAGAAAACAAAAAATTCAAAAAGCTTGTGTCAACTTTTGATCGAAGTAATAACAAATAAAAAAATGTTTGGTTGTTCAATTTTCAGACACTCTAAACTCGCAAAGTCGGTCACACCATCTGTCCATGCGATTTCGACGGACAACCACGTGTTTTAGCCAAGGCGGTGGGAATAATCGAATATGAATTTATATGTATAATTTTTCAAGAATAAACCTACAACTAGAAAAAAACCGCATGGAAAAATCTTGAGTAGTTTTCTTTGAATCCATTGGAAAAGTTCGGGTAAAAATGAGGCCTGAAAAGTAGACGACCCCCTTAATCATATTCTTTCGTACTGGACTGTATGTGTTTTGTTTTTAGCGCGTGATATGTATCGCTATCTTGTATAAGAAAACAAATTCATACGGTTCATACAAGAACAAGAAATTTAAAAATTCTGAAATAGAAAAAAAAATTCTTTTCTATTGTGTGATCTGATCATTTTTTTAGAATATGGGAATTGGGAACTATGAATATTAATAAATTTCAAGAGTCGAATGATTTGTTAAACTCTGAAAAGAACTTTACAAATTTTCCGAGTGTTATGATGTTGTATTTAAATTAAAATAATGTTTTTTTAAAAACTTTAAAAAGTTTGTATTGTGTGGAATATAAATTGTATAACAAAAATTATGCAAGAGTTATTTTAAAATATTCAAACATGTAGTGTCTTAAAATTTATAATAATAAAAAAACAATAGATTTGATATTAAATTCCTCTAAATCCTTTTCATATACGTGTCCATGAAATTTCAAACACGATTTTAAGAGAAAGTCCGTATAAAAGATGTTTGATATTTTAAAATTTTTTTTGACAGTGTAATTTTATAATGTTTTGTAAAAGTTTTCATTTCTTATTATATTTTTCTACAAGGTAAAATTGTCCAAAATAATACAATTTTATCAAAGATTTTCCAAATTTTTCAAGGCTAAAAATATGTTTGATCTATCCTTTCAATAATTCTCAAATTTTGTACACAACTTTGTCTCATATCCTGATCAAAAAATATTCACAGTAGCAGGGATGTAATCAGATTTTTTTCTTCAACCTTAAAAAAACTGCATAATTATTTTATTGATTTCTGGAAAATCATTGTATGGTATATTTTGGAAAACTATTGATCAAAAAACTTGCATATTGAAAACAGTAATTTAAAAGTCGACAGTTGGAAAGAAACTTAAAGTCTTCTGATCACCAGCAATACGTATCATATGGATCTCAAATTTATGCGTTCATTTTCAATAATATTCCTAATCAACAATATGGCGTTAGGACAAATAATTATCTGGTTTCATGAAGTGTACCAAAAGAATAGCATAATTGCAAATTTTCATCAAAATCGAATGTCCGACTCTTTTCTTGTCAGAAAAATTCCGTAAGATATGGTTCATTCTTCAAACATCATTGCATTTATTCTTCTAAACCCTGCGTTGGACGTTTTTGGAATTCCGACTCTCCAATGTAGATATCGCAATGTAGAATTTAATTTTATTCGAGCAACGTTGACTTTATTCGCGTTCACAATCACCGGCCTCCACAGTCAGCTTCGAGCTCTGCGAAAGATCGCAGTTGGTTGCATCGTAATTTCTTATTTTTCGTCGATTTTTTTTTTTTTCAATTCTCTTTTCAAATAGAAATATAATTCCATGCAAAATAAATGAAGTATTTTAACGTTAGTATTTTTTTCGTGCACGGTGAATTTTTTTTTTATCAAGTTTGGCTGCAAGTGACATATTTTTCAGTGTTTTTGGTGAGATTTCATAGTAACTGAAAAAAAGTGAGATCGCGGAGATAATTAAAAAAAAAATAGTGACTGATGGATGAAAAATCGCGATCTACTTGTGAAATTGTTAAAAAGTTTGCGACAATGAGGATTAAGTACATTCCTCCGGATATTAGTAACTGCTACAAGAGTACGTCCTTGGAATTTTATTTGTACTAAATTGTGAAAATTGAATATAAATAACCATGTTTAAGTTTCATGTTGCGAGGTCATTATTTTTGAAAATAATTTCTTGAATTGCCATTTGAAATAAATTCAAATCAATAGCACTTTAAAAATAAGCCAACTTTTTTCTGTTTTTTTAAATTCTCACTTAGTTTTTAATTCGCAACAATTATAGTGTTTTTTTTTTTTTAGTTTTAACACGTTTGAACTGAATCATGAGTGTGAAAATATCTCTATTTCATTTATTTGCATACATTTTTTATCGAAATTTTATTCTTATTATCAGTTATTCTTGACAATTGTTTTATCGAAGTGGATGATCTACTTTTACAATTTATCGGGCCGTCAAGTACAATTGGCGTTTTGAAAAAAACTTAACTCGTTCGACATGGAAAATTTATTGCCAGCATCGAAAAAACGGCCATTCTTCGGTGATTTGTTGCACGAACGCGAAACAATTTTCGAGTGATGATTATCGCCCTAACAATAATGCGCTGGTACACGATAAACCAATAATTAGTGAAACAATCGTAAATTATGTGTCTCGTATGTGGCGCTTTTTACGAGCTCGATGGGCAGCGAAAGTTTTCAGGGATTTTGAAATTGTAATTAAAACAGGTCCAGAAAATTGGTTTTTGTGTTTTGAGAATCTCAGATTTTCAAATAGAAATTATTTTGGAATTTTTTAATTTCAGTATTATTTAATTTCTGAAACCTTAAGAATTTAGGTAGAGAAATAAAATGAAATTTGTCAAGATTTTTTTTATATATGGGATTGAATATAAGCTTATACTTATATTTCTGAATTTGTGGATTATAATTTTTGAAATGAAGTTTTGCAGATGAAACTTAGATATTATTGGGAATTCTATTATAAAATATAATATTACCAATCAACTATGAATTAAAGTCGTGAAATTTCGATGGTATCGTGACTTGGAACGAGGAAACGGACCTCAGATTCAAAATTCTTCCTTTCGACGACATTAGAATAAGGCTTACGAATATCGTGATTCAGGTCTGTTTCTCGTTCCAGGTCACAATAAAAACATTCAGACTTTCTCGAGAGTTTCTAAAATAGACTTTAGCTTTAAGTATTTTCGATTTACTAGTTTCAAACAATTTTTAAACAATTTTTGGTAAGAATTTCCCAGCTAGAATTCGTAAGATCATTTTTGAAAATGAAGTTAATTTACAAATTGAGAAATTTCGTTGAGATTCTGTATTTGAAACTGAATGATAGAAAAATTTGGGATGTAGAAGAATTCTCGTTTTTAAGTCTTACATTCTAGAATACTTAAGAAAAAAAAAGATAATGAAATATTTTTCCAAGCCCAAAAAATCCAGATTTTTGATACTCAAAAACTTTTTTTGTGGTCCAGGATGTACTATTTCAAAACTGGAGATTTCGAAATCCCAAATATATGATCATCTGTAAAAAGTGGAAACTGGAAGTATTTTTATGGATTTATTTCCATTGTGAATAATTATATGCAGAAAAATTCATTACGAAACGCAAATATTGAAAATGTGATTTTTTTTTGTTGCAGGTGAGTCAAAGTCAAAGTCCTGCCCAAAGAGCTCGCGTTACAAGAATTCGAGTCAAGGTAAGATAAGTTAGGCAAAATAATCGTTTTGCCATATCGACAAGAATCAATATGGTGAATAAGTAATTAACACAACTCTAAAGGCACCTACATATAATTTCTGCCAAAAAAAAAAAATTATTCATTTCGAGCTCTCAAAAATGATGACTTTGAAAAAAAAAATGAAACGTACATAATAAAAAGAAAAATTGAAATTATTGAAACTCGAAAATTTATGCCAAAAAGTCACACAGTTTGAATATTTCCAAAATGTATATTGAATTCGAAAATTCCATTTTCATTAACATTCAAATATAAATTTATATTTCATCAAATTCAAGAGCCTGGAAATTTTCGCGTAAACAATTTTCCAAAATCAACTTCTTCTTTCAAATTTACATTGATTTTAAAAGAGAAATCGTTAGCAGCTAGTGCTTTTTTTGTTATCGGTGTGCCGTTTGAATACAGAAAAAATTATTTTTCACCTCACGTTCGAAAAGCGTGAGCTAAATACGCGAGGAAATCAGTAGCTTGTTGCAATGATTTACATTAATGCTCGATTTAATCAAATGCATTGTTCGCCATGCGCGAGAATATAACACGAGATAACGTGGGATTTTGCAGAGGATGTCATGGTACAACATGGGTTTCGAAACGACAAAAGTTTTTTTGATACATTCAAAAGTAGCAATAATGTTTCCTGCTTACATGAAGAGAATAGGCAGGGTTTGAAAAATTTTAGTATTTTGAGTTCAAAGATTATAGATGATATTTTTCAAAGACATTCTCGGTAAAATAATTCACGACGATACCCCATACTTCCATTATTTTTTATCAGTTTTTTAACTCACAAACTTAACCGTAGATTAATCAAAAACTAAAAACATTTTTCAATGTTTTTCATGCATGAAATTACCCTGAACGATGGCAACAGTTACCTGCTTATTATTCAATAAAATTTGCATTCATTAATTAGCTCCGCGGTATTTGACCCATATTACATAATCACCATCACTTGGATCATAATCAGCGCATGACTTTACACTCCGTGTGCGAATTTTCTACTCCATTTGTGCATCCAATGTTACGAGTATACCAAAATAAGATAAAGCAATAAAGTGGTTCAAGAAATCATGTATTGTGAAAAATACAATAATGGACAATATTGGGCCTTTTATTTTTGAAGAATGCATATTCTTCGGTGACTGACAACGCGTTTACAGGATAAAATTTCACAGGTTATTTTCCAAAAGTTCTCGGCGCGCGGCCGGAAAATCGATTTTCCGAACGAATCAAGTAAACGCATGAAAAAAGAGTTTTGGTTTTTAAAAGCGATCGTGAAATGTTTTGGTCTTCCAATTCAGTTCATTTGAAAGTTATAGAATTAAGTTAATCATGATCAAAATTTAAACAAATTTTTGGACGAGCTGCTGCTAGTAAAAGACAAAGGAATAGAGAGTTTTGTAATGTGTCTCGTGAATGCTTGTCACTGTCGATATCGTTAATTTTCAATTAACTTTCCTTCAATTTAATTATAGTTTTAATATTTTTCAAAGTTTTTATTGAATGCCTTTAAAAAATTCTGCAGCTCAGTAAAAACAAAATTTGAAACGTATAATAATTGAGTTATTCTTAGTATCAGCTCACGAGCCGAATTGATGAGATACGTGGCGAATTTAGAAATTAATAATAAATGTCATTAACAAATTTATCATTGATAAAGACGTAATTGAAGAGCAATATAATGAACGCACCATATTAATCCAAGAACAAAATAAGGGCTTTTATTGTAGGCGTTTGATACAAATTTATTGTTTACTTTTTTTATTTCACAAGAAGTGACAGCTAGTTTCATGATTAAATGATGTCACCCATACATCCTGCAAAAATTCACAGAAAAAAATAAACAAGTCAGACTCGTAATGAAATTGAAAAAAGAAAACTATAAATTCCTAATGTTGAACTCTCAAAAACTTCCATCTAAGGGCTCTTTGAGAGAAATCGTCTGGGGCCCCTTTATCTGTAGTTACGCTACTGCCTGACTGGCTCTGCGATCATCCGATCCCGTCAGCTGATATGTATATTATATAGGTATACCAGCTGCTACCCGATATGTCCATAGATATATCAGCAGTGTAAACTTTTCATTATTTATTATGAACAAACGGCAATAAATAAACGATTCGGATAGCTTCTAGTTTCGCCACGCAATCAAAACAAAGACGTACGCAAATTTTGGTTCAGATTGGGTCCGGCGTGTAGACGGATTTATAGATTCAGATAAAGATAATGGACTGTAGAAGATAATAATAGGTACTAAATTATTGATAAAATATTTCCAACTTCACAAGCATCAAAAGAATATCTCTAAAATATAACACATTTAAATCACAAATTGCCTTATTTTGAACCCCACATCTGAAGCTAAATTTGAGAATGTCGTAAACGTAAAGCCAACTTTACGAGTTCAAGTTAATTTTCCAAGATTAACTCAATTTTATGAGTTGAGGTAAATTTTAGAAATTGATGCATATTTGAAAATTTTAACTCAATTTTACGATTTTAAGTGAATTTCGAAGAATGGTAGTAAATCAACACATTCAGGTGAATTTCACAAGTTTGCGAGAGTTTCACGAATTTCAGTGAATTTCGCAAATTAAAGTCAATTTACAATCCAAGCAAATTCTAAAATGAGGGTATATTTTACAAGTTTAAGAAAATGTTCTACATTTGAGTAAATTTTCCGAATTCAAGTAAATTGCCCAAATTGATGTTATTTCAACGAATGTAACTCGATTTTTACGATATTTAACTAAATAAAAAGAATCGTGAAAATTGAAGAAAGCGAGTAAATTTTACAAATTTGGGTATTTATATATTACGAATTCCAGAAAATTTATAGAAATAAAACAATATTTTGTACATGTAAGCAAATTGCATACCTTGCATTAAACTGAACGAATTCAAATTAATTTGACAAGTTGAAGCGAATTTTAGGAATTTGAGGAGGATTTGAGAAATTCTCAGCTATTAAAATTTCATTTGCGTATTATTATCAATAATGCAAAATTGTGACCAGATTATCAAATTTTCATACATTGCATAGAATTCATTGGAAAAAATGAAATTTTCGTTCAGGAAATTTTTACTCGACCAATGTAAAGTGATATTTGTTTCAATATTCAGAATCAGTACATCACACAATAACTTCTGACCTTCTTTAAAATTGCCTGAAATTTTCAAAAAATTGGAATCTTTTCTTATTTGCTGTCGAATGCTTGAAGGAAATTTTGCGAAATTGCATTCTTTGTTCATGCGTTTCCTAATCCTTGAGAAAAAAAATTTAGTGAATGCAAGATAAGGAAAATGAGTCAGTAGCGCGCGTGTTCTTTTTGTTATCAGCTCGCGATTTGAATGCAAAGAAAAGTTGGCATTTACCTTTTTTTTTTTAAATTAGGAGTTACGTAATAAACGTAATTCTACATTATCGCTCCATATAAACAAAGCACTGTTGGATGGATTAATGTTATTGAAAAAAAGAGAAAAATTTTCCAAAAACAGGTCAAAGTTTTACGAATCAATACCTGCTTTATTACATTAAAAAAAAATCCGGATTCCTTCTTTATCGACAAAAATTTAAATTGAACACTTTTTAAGCGATGGAACGAAATTCGTATTCGAAAATTTTTTCTCGGATACCTGAGTAACAAAAAAAGTTGAAAGTAATGTTGTTAATTGAAAAACAGTTTGAAAATTTCTACAGGAGTTTTCTGTCTTACCAACGGACAGTTTGATAATGTTTTTCAATCCCGATTCGTTATACTGGTAGTTGCGACAATTGAGGAAGAATATTACATTCGCGGTTTCTGGCATGTCGACGAAATGGGATCGCTCGGTGCTGCCTCGGGCGTAAAACTCGTGGACTTGAGCTTTTTCGCTACGCTTCGATTCTAATTTTTTATCGAAGATTTTCCGAGCACTCACTTAACACGCATTCGGTCTTCACAATAGCAAATGATATTTACGAAAGTTATTCGCTTGTTTGGAAAAGAATTTCAGAATATGACGATTAAGGTTTCGAGCGAGTTTGAAAATTTTGAAGCGTGTATCGGGAAATCGGTTTTCCTTTTTTTGTTTTCGATTTGTAGATATTGATAAGTATCGAAAGAAGTTTGAAATTCTTGGACCCTGAATTTCAAAATTAACTATGATGATGGTTATTTTTGTGATCATTCAATTTTGGAGAATCCCAAATTAGACTTTGATCACGTTTCTGAATGTTCCACAATGGAAAATTTTGAAAAAGCCAAGTTCCTTGATTTCGAGAAATTTTCAGAGTTAAAAAAAATGTATATTTTTTTAAGCATTTAAGTTTCATTTCCATGATTTCTTACGATTGGCAATTTTTTGCTCGAATTTCTTCTAAAATTTCACATTTTTTTGTTTTCGTCTTCCTTACTTTCAATTAAATTGTACATTCGAAATATTCATCATATGTTTGTAACACATTTTATAATTGCTACTTGATGAAACAGTAAAGAATTCAAAACTTTTAAAATACTGCTCAATTTTCCATCAATTATCAACATTTTCAGTCACGAAATTGAGAGTGCAATCCAAAATCGACATCTTTTTCAAAATGTCATCTCATTTATTTCAGACCTGGAATTTCGTCACATTTTCATAATTTTTCAACATTTGTAATTCCTGTAAAAAATTTACATAATATTCTACAAGTCTTTCATTTCACTAATGTTCTTAGAAATAAATTCTTCTGTATTTAGAAAATGTATAGAATTGCGTAGAATTCGAACACTCTGACATTTTTTAGGAAAGTCAGCAACTATGCAGAATCTAAAACATATGAGAAATTCCAGAAAATGTTCCAAAATTTTGTGTACATTGTGTATATTATTATTTTTCTTCGGAGTACACATATTCATGTTTTTTACCTCCCAATAAAATCCAAATACTTGACAAGTATTAAAAAATCTTGGCTAAAATTTGAATTATTATACAGACTTGTAGAATTTTTGTATGATTTTGAACAATTCACATATTGTTATGACAGTTTGAAAATCCTGAGAAATTAAAAATTCAGTATGATTTGCAGAACTATTAGAAATTAAGAAATCGCTAAAAAATTTTGTAAATTTTGTGCATCATTTTATTTTTTCAAAATATGCACGATGATGTTTTTTCATTTCTCATATAAAAGCGAATGTAACATTATAAGAATACATCATTTCCAAAAAATTTCAACGATTAGTGCAGATTTTGAGAGTATTTAAAAATTTTTGAGTAGCTTATTTCATGTTCGTAAATTGGAAAACTTTGGATAATTATGAAATATTGACATTTCCAAAGACTGTAAATAATTATATGAAATTCAAAGAGTTTGTAGAGTATCGGAAATTGCTTATGAATTAACTAATGATTGTTAACGAAACCGATTAGGAAGTTACTGAAATAATGCAAACGCCACAAAAGTTTTATATACTTGTCGAAAGTTACTGACACACACCTTTTGCATCATTAAATGAAATTATGTTTGCAAAATACGAATATACGAATTGATTGTTGCTCCCTAATCGAGTGTTTCTACTGCGTTTTCATTTGGTCATGTTACAAAAATAAAATAATAACTTTTTCAATTGATGCACAAAAAGGTTACAAATGTAAAACTTCTGAAAAGATTCTTGTGAAATCATTCAAAAACATTTCTAAAGAAACTCTGACGAAATCTGATAACACAATATTTCAGTAACATTTTTGAAATGTTTCAAAAAATTTTCCATCTGAAATATTCCAGAAACACTTTTCCTACAAGGATTGTGAAACGTAAAAATGTGTTTTTTCGGAAACGTCTCCGAATCGTTTCAAGTGAAACATTTCATTTATAAAATTTCAAAAAGCATACATAAATGTTACCAATGAAACGTTACGTTTGTGATGTTTCTGAAATATTACACGCCAAGTGGGATTAAATGAAAAAAAAATTGTAGCATCACTATGCTTGTACCACTTGACATATAAAATAGTAATTTTTACAAGTCTTGACATCGTAGAAGAATCGAAAAAAACCAAAAAAACGAGGAATGCGTATGGAATTTGGATAGTTCCGCGCTGTTTGTCAGTTTTCCGAGTCCTTAGATTTCTAGAAATAACAAGAATATTATTCTTGTTTGATGGTCGTATAATAATGATGAATTTCATAACTGCTACTTGAAAAAACAATATTGGAAATGAGACAGGAAATGCTGATATGAGAATTTTTCGATTCCGCTCGCGCAATCGTCATGCAAATAGCATTTAGCCACGTCTCGCGTGCGCCGGAAACCGCGTGTTCTCGATGTCCCGTTACTTCCGGTCTCGTAAACATTTCTCGTTTCTATGATTTTTCGCCATTCATCATTTTTCACTCGCGATAAAATCGCCAAAACGAGTAATCCAAATTTTACCGAACGCTTGGATTAAAGCAAAGCACCAAAGTACCAAAAGTACACTTGAAAAATTATTCAAATGATTTCTTGAAGCGCAGTAAATTTTTCATGGATCTAGAAAGTGAGAATGCAGATCATTCTCTGGAAACATTGTTTTGTTTAATTATTGCATATTTATTGAAATAAAACTAAGAAAAGTGAGAAAATGAATTATTTCAAGTTTTGCTGTTATAGATAGTAATTTAGGGCTTTAGAAGTATAAAAATTGATTTTTGGGAATGATTTAAAATTTGAAAGTCTTTAGGTTTTATATTTGATTCCGAATGTTTTAATTTTCTTGTTGATATCAGGTGTTTTCCTCGGATATTGAGAGAATTTCGAAGAATTCTGGGAGGTCTTTGGGTGCCTTTAAATGGTCGCCAGAATGCAAATTCGGGAACGGGACGTTGAACTGCATGCTCGTTTCGGATTTGCCCTCTTGTGCAGACCGAAAACGAATGCTACGTGATCCTTGACAAAAGGATACGTTTTTTGAAGCTTAAGAAGGTCCTGCATAAGACGTCGAGAAGACTGACATTGTGTTTCTTGAATAAAATTTTTAATGTCCAGTAGAACTTTGAAAAGATACGCAAAAATTGATTAAAAAAAAAAAAAATATGATAGGAGTAAAAAAGGGAGAATGAATTTTAACAATATAAATTAAATTGGAACAATTTCTAATAATTTCAAATAATTCCTGGAGTTTCAGAAGATTGACATGAAATCTTTAGATTGTCTACAGTATTACATTTGTGCGAAATATGTAAGATATTGTTTTTTATTTTTTAGGAAAATTCAAAAAACTAGAAAAGTGTTGAGAAAGTACAAAAAATCTTTCTGGGTTGGATGAACTTGTATGATGATTGGAAAATGGTCCATTGTTTGAGAGGAGTTAGAAATTTCAACAATTTTCAAAATAATAAAACACACAGTCTAGCTAGAAACCATCAGTAATTCTAGAAAATTAAAAAAAAAATGCAGTTTTTCAGAAAATTTTTCTAAAATTTTATAAATTCTCTTCATTATGTATCGAGTTTCTTTAAACTATACATACATCCCAATATTTTTGTATTTTTTCATGATAATCTGTAATACCTCAAACGCATCAAAAAGTATTTCAAAACTTTGAAAGTTTCACGAATAAAAATTTTGAAAATTTACAACATTTAAACAAACAGTAAAACTTGAATCTTTTAAAGATGGCATATTCTTCCAACGAATTCGAAAAATTTGAAGAACTATTGTAAATATACATTTGCAAATGAAATTCGTTTTTATATGTCTTTTAAGCAGGCACAATACTAATAATTTATCATTTTTCAGAAGATTCTTAGAAACTTGGAAATTATTAAAAATTGCAAATTATCTGGAGTAGTTTGACAGATTTTAATCAAATTTGGAATTTCTGAAAAAGTTTGTATTATTTCGGAAATTTCAAAAATTATGGGAAATGAAAAAAACGATGGATTTATGTACAATTCTAAAAATTTTCAGAATATCTAAAATTGCTTATACATGTTACAGATTGTGTTCATTTTTCCATTTCCTTGATTTATTATTTTTTTTATATCCCATTCAAAATGTTTGAATCTTTGAAAGTCTTGAAAAATCAAGAAAATTCCTTACAAGTTTCACAAATTTTTATATGTATTCACAATAAACTGTTTATTAGTTTATAAAATTATATATACTTTCGAGACATTGAAAAATCAAAATCTTAAAGAAAAATTGAAAACTGTAAATAACTTTATACATTTCAAAATTTTTCGAATTTCAGAGAATATTTGTACTTTTTTTAAAATTTTCTATCAAAATATGAGCAAAAATTTTAATGAATTACACATATTCGTTGAAAATTAGAAAAACTCCGGAAAGTTAAAATCGAGTTTATAATTGTGAAAATTGCAAATGGTAAAAGTTACGAATTTCAAGGATTCGTAAAATATCCTACACAATTCGAAAATATGTTCGAATTTTCGAAAATTACAATAATTCTGTAGAATGTAATAATTTATGGAAATGTCGTAAAACTTTAGAAACCAAGTAATTTTTATAAAATTTGTCAAACAAAAAATTTTTATCTTACATTATTGTCGATGAATTGGAAAATTTGATTTTAAGTTAGGAAATTGGATGATGTTTATAAAATTAATTAATAAAACAAAGTTTCAACGTTTTGTATAAACTAGAATTTTCAAAATATTGCATCTTTTTTTGAACATTTTTGAGTTTTTCACTCGTACAAAATTTCCCAAGTGTGTGGTGCTGCTCGCCATTTCACTTCTCTCTCAAATTCAAAGTTCGTACTTTTATTAGATAAAATATTTTCATTTCTCGTTCCTGTCCTTTGATGACTCGCAATGCAAATTTCAGATCTTGTTTTGAAAACAAGTTCGTAGATCACGATAAGAAACTTCCGAAAAGACAGTGAAATGAACGTGATGAGATTAGAAAATAATGAAAAATCGATCGAACGATAAATTCTTCAACCGTAAATAATATTCGAGAATTTATCAATTTGATCGTAACCCTTCCTAAGAAACTGCGATTTCTGCGAAAAGTGACGTGAAAAGGCCTGATCGCCTTTTTCACGAATAGCTGGTACAGTCTCGAATGCATTTACAGTAATAAACAAACTGCTAAACCGGAGATTACTAGAAAGAAAACAAACGGCTTCATGGCATTTATTGACAGACTGCACCTATGCGGTTTCGTTACGGCTGAACAACGGCAAAACGAGCAATTTCCGCTATCGAATCAAAAAAATGGGTCGATTTTGTACGTTTAGGACATTTTTGTCCTACATTTGGGTCATTTGAAATTACTGTGCATACAGTACAAACTCACAAAGAGTCAATAACAATCGAAACAATGACAAAAGGAAATGAAAGGTATTCTTATTTTTCGATGCATACCAAAAATTGCTATAATTCATGCACTGTTTTTTTGCAACTGTACTTCACAACAACTATTCCTGTACTCGTGAGCAAAAAAAAAAAAAGAATTATCTCTGCAAATTACACAAAAGCTCAACTTTTTCCGCATTCTCGAACTGTTATCTCAATAAATCTCCTCGGGACATTATCACCCTTTCACTCGAACTCAACGAAAATCGTGTTTGCTAAGCCAACAGTGAAGTATAATTAAAAGCGAGCGCTTTGATCCGCCGAATTCATCTCTCGGCGAAGAAATTTTATTTTTCACTTTTACAAGAGAATTTCTGGGGATTTAATACAGCGACACTAAACGAGAGAATACTGTAATGGGTGTAAGTAGATTTTACGTCATGAATTTCATGTAAATGAAATTTATGATGTAAATTACATTGTAAATAAGAATAGAAAAAAATATATAATTCGTTTATACATTTACATTATAAAATTATTCGGTACGAAATACTGAAAAAAAAAAAAAAAAAAACGAAAAGTACTGGAAATCTGTATAAAAGGTACTGCTACTTCAAACATTACTTAAAATACTCAAAATCATTGAAATTTTCAACATTCAAGCACTATATTCTAGAAATTCTAGAATAGCAAATACCAAATACAGTATAAACAATTTAAAACAAACATTCCATACAGTATAATATGTACATATGGTTTACTGTATATACATATATGCAGTTTACTCATTATACAGTACTTACAATCAACTCGACTGAGTTGAATATTACATGAATATTATATAGAACTAAGTGAATATCTAGCTAAGCTATAATACCTTGAAAAATTTATTGAAAGTCAATAAAATACGAAAGTAAAATAAACCTATAAAAGTGGGTAAAACTTTTAATAAATTGCTAAGCGACGATTTTGAGTTTTTATCAGTTTTTACAAGTTTATACAGTGTACACTTTTAATGTGAAAAAAGAGAAATATCTTCCGCTGTATAAAAAAATTAGTATGTACTGCTGAGTTTATAATATGTTACTGATGAAATCACTGATGAAAACAGTGCATGTTCACTGTTTTGCTGTGCATATTCACTATTTTCAAGGTGTTAGACTTTTTACTGCTAAAAAATGAATATGCACTGCAAAGCAGTGAAGTTTCGCTGTTTCAGATTCAGAGATTATTGGTAATTAGTAAAATAAATTAATAAAAGTAGATGAAAGTTAGTAAAATGCTAAATAATCATTTTCGGTATGCCCCAGCTCTTGAAAGTTTTTACAGTATACTCTTTGAATTCGAACAAAGTGTCATATCTTTTACTGTTCAAAAAAATGAGTATGTACTGCTGAATTTCTGGAATTTCACTGATAAAAACAGTGCACATTCACTGTTTTGCTATGCATGTACACAATCTTGAAGGCGTTAGATTTTTTACTGCTAGAAAGTCAATATGCGCTGGTAAACAGTAAAGTTTTACTACTTTAGATTGAGATATAGCTGTTTATCTAATATGAAAGTGAAATATACCGTAAAAAATACCATTGACAATAGTAATCAACCAATAAGGAAAATAAACCAATGAAATTAGATAAAAGTAAGTAAAATGACTTAATCTAAAACAGTGAAGTTTCACTGTTTCGGATTAAGATTATAACTGTTTATTCAATATAAAAGTGAAATAAGCTGTATTATATACAAATAAAAATAGTAGTCAACCAACAAGGAAAATAAGCCAATAATAGTAGATCAAAGTGAATAATAAAATGCTAAACAATGATTTTCAGTTCTTCTCAGTTTTTACGAGTTTGCTCTTTAAATTTGAACAAAGTGTCATATCTTCCACTGTTAAAAAAATGAGCATGCACTACTGAATTTGTAGAATTGCGCTGATAAAAACAGTGCATATTCACTGTTTTGCTATGCATATACTTTATTTTCAAAGTGCTAGACTTTTTACTGCTATAAAGTCAATGTGCACTGGAAAACAGTGAAGTTCCACTGTTTAAGGTTCAGAGATTACTGCAAGTTGAGGAATTTCTCAGGGTTCTCTTCAGGTCTTCGCCTTCAACTTGTTGGAGGTGTTTTTGTATAAATAATTAACACTGCACATTTAGCCCAGTGTATGTACTCAGTATTCTTACAGTATGTAAGCTCACAAAAGTCTGCGCGAAATGCCGCGAGGGGCGCCTGGAGCAACGATAAACTTCTCGCGCTGTGGCTACGGTCACAGTATGCACAGACAGTCCCAAGGTAGACGCTTCAGATGCGACGTCGCGACGTCTGGCGTCAGATAAACCTTTTCCCTTCGTGCTTTCAAACCGCGATGCAAAAAAAGTGCAAACTTGTTTCAATATTTACCGGTTCCTTCCGCCAAAGCAAAACAAAAACACGGTGAAACTTGATTCATTTTTTATCTCAAAAGTTGCTTTTCCATCAATTTTCTCTAAACAAAGTGTTATTTTTATTATTAAAGTGGTTTCTTCGTGAATCGAAGAATTATTCGATTTTTTCGCAAGTGTTGGAAATTGTGTGCTCGTGTTTTTCGAAAAAAAGTGTCACGTTTTGGATTACTATTTGGTGGGGGTTTTTCGGGGTTCGAGGATGTGAAGGGGGCAATTTTTCGGGATGCCAGGATCGGATTTCTCGGGGTCCGAGGAGGCCCCGAAACGCAGGTCGACGTTTTACGTTCCTCTGGAAGGAGAGAGCTGCCAGAAATCCCTGAAACACCTGAAACCTGAGACGGAGAAATTCAGTTGCAACACTTTTCCGATCGGCCCGGTGAAAACGACGTCTTTGTCGAGGAGTTTGAGTAACTCCGAAGTCTTGGGGAATGATTGTCAGGTAGCGACAACGAGGGCTGCGATGATGATGATGTTTGATGACTCGATGAGGTCGAGTTTGTGGAGGATTTTTATGGAATACGGAGGAACGATGAAGAAATTCCTCATTTTTATTCACTTTCACAGTCGAACATTATATTAAAACATAAAATGTGAATTAATAGATGCTGAGTTGATTAAGAGAGTGAAGAAAAGTTGCGAAATTTATTCATTCATTCACGGAGAAAAAAAACACTTTCTCTATACTTTGAAAAAAAATCTATAACAGTATACTTTCCTCTTTGAATTGAGATGATGCTGTGGTTTTCCAAGGTTTTTTTTTTTTATAGATTATTTCAAGTTTTATGAATTCGAAATTAAATTTTGGACATGTAAAGTCAAGGGTTGGGGACTTCGGTTTTTGATGCATTTTTTTAGTCGGATTTAGATTTTTGTTATTTCATTAAGTATATCTTTTATAAAACCTTGATGTGTTTTTTGTATATAAATTTCCTAAATTTTTAATCAAAAATTTGCGACATTGCAAGATTTAAAATTTCTTAAGATCGAATTTCAATCATTTTTGTTCGACAGGCAAAAATTTTAAGATTACGGTCGAAATTTAGATCACAAGTTGTGTTTTGCAATTTTTAATAGCAAGTACTAAATTTTCGTTAAATTTTGAAATAATTTTCTTCATAACTCCATTTTTGTTTTATTCCTTTTGTCGATTTTAATTTTCGTGCTTTGAAATTTCCGAATCCTCATAAATAATATTTCTTATTCTGATTTTTCAAATTTCGAATCTTTGCATTCTTTCTTTTTTTATTGAAATTTTATAATACATAGTTTATGAAATTTTCGCACTGTCAAATTGAGGTTGAAAATTTAGTACTGAAATAAATAACATGTTTTTGATTATAGTCAGATTTTTTCATTTCTTATATTTTTTTTTCTACGTTCATGAACTTACTTCTTGTCGATTTTAGAATTTTTTTACCTGAAACAGTGTATTTTATAAAAATTTATCACGTTTCGAATCTCTACAATAAAGCTTCAGTTGAATCATTTTTCATCACTAGGCCATGAAATTTTAAATGATGACAATTTACAGGAAACTTATAACAACAATCTTGAAAACCAGAATAGAAAAAAAAGTTATGGAATTTTCCAAATCTGAAGTTCAGAATTATTTATTATTATTGTGTACGAGACTTCCCCTCAAAAATCATCGATCATCATCATCCCTCAAGCCGCTAAAACCACTGATCTGTATAATAATTGGATAGGCAATGGGACGGTAGTACGAGAAAAATTTGAACGTCAGTCATTTTATATTGATCCGAAAATTATTTATTTTGGAACGAATTCCGGACGTACGTAATTTCATATTTTCCGACATATATAAAATTAATCTACACCTACCTTTCATCTTCAATGAGTATTTTATTTCAATTATCTTGTGTAATATCATATTATCAAATAAAATCTGAAAATATATCTTCCATTCCAATAATTACACTACATAGCAAAATTTTCGATAACTGTCACTACCTTGGAAAAAAGTGTTTTAGAGTAATTTGAATTTGGCGAGTACAAAAATAATAGTTATCAATTATTTAAGATCAAATTTTTTAAAATATTAGCAAAAAAAACATATTTTTTCAAATTTTGTCAGTTACTTCCGAAAAAAAAAACAAGAATGATCGATTCTATTGAAATAAAAAATATTCCATTCGAAAGGTATACTTTTTAGTTTTACGATGAAATGATGTTTTTGTAAACCTAAAGAGTAGATATTGAGTCATAGGTGTCTAAAGTCGAAGAAGTAGTTTTCAAAAAAGCTTAAAAAATGCACTTTTCTTCAACTTTAAACGTTTGTAACTTATAAGCTACTATTTTGATTTGCAAAAACAGTATAGTATCTCAAAGATGACATATTCACCTTTCGAACAATATACATTTCATAATATTAAAATCAATCGTTCTTAATGTTTGTGGCAAAACTTGAGAAAAGGACCGAGGGCTGTAAAACAAGGTTTTTCGCTTCTATTTTAAGAACACATTTTTCAGTAAATAAAAGACACTCAGTTTCGTACTTAGCAGCCTAAAATGAGTCTAGAAAACACTTTTTTTTACGAGATAAATTTTTTATGAAAATTGATGTTATCATTATAAGAACAATCGCTCCGCGCTCACGCCGCTTTCCTATGCTCGCTGTCGGAGTAATCGGGGCTGTCTTATTGTCTATCTCGTTTCAATAGAGATCGGTACAAAAAAAGAATTAAAAATCAGGTCGAGTCGTGCGGAAAGGTGCAATCCCTGACGCGGATTTTCGAAGGGTCAAAAAAGGTCGAGAGAAACCGATCTTTCAAGACGATCGAGCGCTTCCAGAGCAGATTGGCCGGTCGCAAGGACGGCTCGAGAAAGCAGGAAATACGTTTGAGCACCACTTTGTGTTGCCCTGGGGCGGAAGAGGGGGTCGAGAGGAGGACGAGGGCCGTCAGGGCCGCCAACCCTTCTCGTAGCAGGGACGCCAAGTCCTGCAGCGTTGACGCCAGGGTTGCCAATGGCGTCGGATTCACGAACCTCCTGGTGCGCCGAACGCATAGCACGAAGTTGGCCAAGAGCACGGGAACGTTGGCTAAGGTCAGGAAGGACCGCGAGCCCGGAGTGGGGATGAGGGACGTGGAGGAGGGGTCGGATGCATGCGCTTATGATGATAACGACGTGCATTCTGGTGAGCGGAAAAAACTTTTTTTTACCGATTTTTTTTAAATTTTGGGAAATTGGTACTGCGGTTATTGTGACAAGGATGGAATGTGATTTATGAAAGGTATTTGATTTATGGAAGGTATTTGAGGCTCGAGCAACGAGGGAAAGGAAGGGGTTGATTATGAAGTATTCCATTGGAATATGATAGGAAAATTGGATTTTGTTTCCATTTATACGAATTAAAAAATACTTAAGTAATAATAAATCAAGGTTTCGATCTCCCAGTCAATTTGTCTTTTATTCAAATTCGTGTCGTCGACGTTTCGATCTCCATGAGTGAGATCCTTTTCAAGACTTACGAACTACGAACATCACAATAACTTCTTCATGTTGTCAGGAACATATATAAATCTGTATATCTCATGACTTTAAAACACAGTTTCAATGAGATCACAACATCTTGTGAGATCTTTGACGTTGTGATCTCATTGAAACTGTGTTTTAAAGTCATGAGATATACAGATTTATACATGTTCCTGACAACATGAAGAAGTTATTGTGATGTTCGTAGTTCGTAAGTCTTGAAAAGGATCTCACACATGGAGATCGAAACGTTGACGACACGAATTTGAATAAAAGACAAATTGACTGGGAGATCGAAACCTTGATGTATTAAATTCGACCCAGGGATTATATTTGGAAATTTAAACTTAAGTAATAAATGACTAGAAAAAATCAGCGTGAATATTTGCTGGTAACGATTAAAATTTTACATGAATCTAGTATTTAATCATTTTAAGTATATCGTATGTATATTTTTCGAACCGTGCATTATGTTTTTTTTTTTTTTGTTCTATCATTTAATTTCAATTATCTTGTGAAATAATATAAAATGCGACCAATGAAAATCAGTGATGTAGAATGATTTTTCTTCAATTCAGAAAACTTCGAATACTTCGTATTTATTTTATGGTTTATCAATTTCAACAAACTATAAAAAAATAAAAACTTTGAAATTATTAATGATTCTAAAAAATTCTTAGATTCTGTTTGTTACCATATTTCTTGAAAATGTTGATAATTTTCTTTTTTTTTCCAATAACTTTTTTCTACGTATCTGAAGGACTCCACTTAGCAACGTAATTTTTTCTTCGCTCAATCGTTTCGAAATTTTGTTCTTTACAAAATTTACGTCTCGAACAATTTTACGCAGCACCTCGATCTCGGAAATTATAAACCGGGAATTCTTCGAGCAACATAATACACGTGAGCGCCGTGTTTATTATACCTGCGCCGAGACTTTTTTCGAGGCGAGGGATCTACTTTTACAAAAAGGTTCAAGCGACGTGAACGTGCTCGTGAAAAAAAAAAAGAATGTACAGTGTGTTTGAAAAGAGCCCATATAGGAGCTGACCGAAAAACGAGTGAAAAACAGGGATCGTAAAAATTACATGGGTTCCTGGACGAATTACGTCACGACGCCGTGCAATGAGAGTGTTATTCGATCGAACATTTTTTGATTATTCCTTGTTTCTGTGAACTGTATTTGTATGGTTTTGTCAGATAATGACTGACAATGATTTTGTGTGTTTGGCCTTCTGTCGCCATCTTGCCTTTTTATTTTCTCTCTCTCTCTTCTTTACAATGCCGCCAACCCACTCGACCAAAAAGAACTTAACTCATACTGCCAACAAAAAAAAATCATCAAACGTCACAATAGAAAGCATGAATTTGAGCCACGCTTGGGGGGTGCTAGATTTTTATGCTTTGCAAGCATGATGATCCAGAAACAAGAACGGATTTGATGAATTATGCGCCCTAGGCCAATAATGTTTCGGCCCCCCCCCCCCTCCTCCTCCAATGCCTCTACCGATGTCTAAACGTTCGATGTATGTAGGTTTATGGAGATCAAGGAAATACAGAAATTCATAACAAATGAGTTTTTCAGTTATTTTTTTGTAGTTTTATCGACTTGTTGAACTTTTTACAATTAACAGAATTTATACAAGTTGTTGTGGAGTTTTCAATTTGTAGTGAAAACTTTTTGATTTTTGAAGTTGTGAAGATTACGCGCAGTTCCTGTAGTTTTACATCAATTCCGAAAATGTCTAAGATGATTTACAAAATTTACTTGCATGCATTTTCTAAATTCTACAAATTTTTATGATTTTTCAGAATCATTGACAATCTTTTGAATTTCAAATGATTTTTGTTCTACACAAAATTTTTAAACTTGGAACGGAATAGACTGTTCAATTTTTCGCTATTGCGGAAAATTTTCCTAGCTTGATTTTGTCATATATCTCAATAATTACCGAGAATTCTCAACTTGTATTAAAAAAAGTTTCATAATGCATATCTCGAAGAAAAAAGATGAACGCAATTCACAAAATTTGCAAACATATTCTGAGAATCACAAAATAAACTTTGATTTTTCTAGAATTCTTGACAGTTTTTGAAATTTGTGATGTGTTAGGATTTTCCGTAATTTTCAAAAATTTTGACATCATACACCAACCACGTATAAAAAATTTCCACAATTTCATGAAAATTTGTGCAATTCATGAAGATTTCTTATGATTGTTTAAAAACAATATTCAACTTTTTTAGATTTTTCTTGAAAAATTCAAGAAACTCTATCTTACATATTTGAAAGAAATCATAAATATTTATAATAATGAACAAGATCAACAAAATTCATTAAAATTTGCTGAAATTCTACAGATTTCTCGAATTTTTTTTAATTGTTGTCATAATCTTTTAAATTTCAAATGTTTTTCGATTATTAAAAAATTTCATAATTTGGAACGTAATGCAGACTACAACATTTTCGAAATTTAATAAAAATTATCAAACATATCAAGATCATTCTTAGTTTTGGATTTGAAAAAATAATTTCATGCTTGCTTATTTCGTCGAAATACATATTTATAATTATGAGTACAATTTATTAATGATGGATGTTTCCTGAAATCATATAAAAATTTCGTTTTTTTTTTTTTCATACTAGGTTACATAAATGACAGTTTTCGAAATTTTGATGTGTTACGATTTTTCAAAATTTTTTAAGTTTTGAATACCATTAAACATACCATTGAACACTTTTAAAATTTTATAAAATTTGTCAAACTCCTAAAGTTTTTTATTTTTTATTTTCAGATATTTTCCAACTATTCCAAATTTTCGTTAAAAATGTAAAAAATATCACAATTCATATTTTGGGGAAATATAATAAGAAACACAAATTTACAAAATAATATACCCTTTTTCAAGTTGAACATAATTAAAGGTTTTTTTTTTAAGATTTATTTTGACATTTCATATAATTTCCAATGCATTCTGATTCTTCAAAATTTGTTACGAAGTATTCTCTACTAAAATTTTCCAAATTTTTCCACGATTTCTCACCACGATTCCTTCCGATTTTGTATAACTTTTCAAGTATATCAAATTTTTGTTAAAAATTCGAAAAACGCCATCGTTTATATTTAGAAAAAACATAATACTAAAAAAATTATTCATATCTTCTGAAATTGTACCAATCCTGCGAATTTCGTGTGTTATTCACAATTTCGGAAATTCTCTATTTTTTTCAATCTTCTCGAACCCTGAACCCTAGAATTATCAATTCTATGATTTTTTTTATTCCCCCCTTCCCCCCAAAGCCGTTGTTTACAGTAAACATCGTCATCACGTCGTAAAAGCTTCGTGCTTGGGATGCAAAAATTTCGATTTTCGTTTTATCGAGTAAACGTGAGAAAAGTCCGGAAATATATTCCCATCGGATTTTGCTCTTGGCGCGTCGCGTCGGAGGCAGCAGAAAACGACCGGGGAAATAAAAAAAGAAAGAAAAATGGGAGATCGAGTAGCTCCAGGATACCGTTCGTTTCTCACGAGCCGATGCTACCGAAGTTCCGCGACGCGCGAAATGCCCGTTTTGCATCCGGCAAACTCCGAGTACTCGTAAAATGCTGGAAGAATCATGGAATAATGAAGCTGGAGTTGGCAGATCTTTTTTTAGCAGATTATGGCGCTAACAGAAGGGGAAAGTAAGGGTGCTCATTCGATTTTGCGACGTCTTTTTGCGAGGAATGAAAGCAAAATTTTCGACATTTCCGAAAATTTTACCAGAACTGCTGAAAATATTTTAAAATTTCAATGTTCGTGAATTCTACGCAAATCTGCAAATATAAAACCTAACGAACTAGTTGCAACTTACCAAATTTTATAAAGATTAATCGAAGTCATTATTATTTACGGTTATTTTTGAATGTTTTCAAGTTCAGACGATTTCCATTAAGAAAAATGTAGAAACATTATCATTCTCATTTCTAAGAAATACAATGATCTACACAGTCTAAATTATTCAGTAATATTTTTTCATAATTCTACGAATTTTTAGACTATTGTAAGATTGATAATAATCTTCAATATTTTTAAAGTTTGTCAACTTTTACAAATTTCTAAATTTCGCACTCAATATGAACTTTCCAAATCTGATAGTACAATAAAATTGGTCGAACTCTTGAAGATTTTTCATAATTTGTTAAATTTTTGAATTAATTTGATTTTTCTTTAAAAAATGGAAAAAACATGCATACTTCGAATAAGTATGATAATCAACACAATCTAACAAATTTCTTGACTTTCTTTAGAATGCTTTCGAACTTAATAGAATTATGAATATCCTTATAAATATTTCAGGGTTTTTTAATTTTTCAAAATTCAAACAAAATGCAAACTACTAAAGGCATTTTATATTATTCCGACCTACTATTGAAAAAAATATAGTAAAAAATTTTCTAATTCGCAGTAACTCTCATATGGCAACATAATAAAATTTTTTTTCATCGCTTTTTTTTATTGAAGAACGAGGGGGGGGGGGTCCAGTTATCCTAATCTTACCATTGCACTCAACATCCCATATCGATCATCATAATGTCATCCTGAGTAAATACAACCCGCATTTTCAACAGCTGTAACAAAAATACGAAAGCTCAAAGTTCACCCTTGGCATGCAGCTGACGGTTTTTTTTTTCAATGCCTAATATCGTTACGAATCGCGATCGATTGATCTCAAAAGGGGGCAAAGATCAAAGACGGATGCTGGTCCCGAACGCTCTTTGCATTACAAAGTCGATAAGAGCAAACAAAGCAGAGATGAAAATTTGTTATGGCTTTTTTTTATGGTTTTTGCAGATAAGTATCTCTGTGGGAACCTTTCACAACAAAAATTCTGAGTAAAAAAAATTCAGAAGCTTAAACATGATATAGTCTATTATTTATTTAAAAAAAACAATCTGTGAATATAGTTTTTTCATAGTTCATTATGATTAGCGACGACGTGATGAATATTGTATTTTTTTAATTTTCGGTAGCCGAGTGGTCTAGATGTTTGTTACAAACCCAAAAGTCATAGGTTCGAATCCCAACGTCGACGATCTTCAACAAAATTTTCAAAAATGTTTTTATCATTTGAATCGCATATTTTTATTCTTCTTGGTAATTTTTTCAAGCTAAAATTACATCTACCTAAAAAGTTATTGATTTTTTTTCTTGTCATTTCCGTTTCGTTTTCATCCACCTTTCAATTTTCTCTCGCGGTTTTTCCGATTGCCCACGGCATGGTTTCCCTCCTTTCCCTATTTTTCAATAACTTTTTCCATTATTTCTTCCATCAATCTTTGTATTTCTCAACATAACTCAAGAATCCTCCATGAAACTTTTCCTTCGCCGATAGAAAACGACCGCGAATGGTCCACTTACGCAGCCGTTAACCTGGATTTTGTATGTCATGAAAAAAGGCAAATCGAGCGTGCGCGCGAGCGAAAAAGGGGAACGCAGCGCCTTTTGCATTTTTCCTGGTGAACACGTCAATTTGCATTTTCCATTTACCAAACGACGCCAATTAAAATCATCAATTCCTTCCTCTAATGAAATCCCAGGGAAAAATGCCAAAGGAAATGGTCTTCCGGGTTTTTCATCACAGGATCAACAATTTCATCCCGCAGATATGAGCATTTTATGCTTCAAGTTTCCCGATGCAAAAATTCCAGACTTTTTAGAATCGCGAATGATATTTTCTTTCATGTTCTTTTTGATGTGTAAGAGATCTCTCTTTGAATTTTTGTCCATGATTCATTCTCGAAGCGAAAGTTCGTGGTTACGTAGTGAAATATTTCCCGTTGCAATTAATAACAACGTTAATGCGGACTTCGGTAATCGCAGGAAGAATTAGCAACCGAGATTCTCGATGAGTGAGCTGTAATTTTCGAGCCCCGATTTTACCGGGTCTTACGCAAGCGTGCTCGCGCGAAAGGCTGCTATTTGCCAGCAAACTAGTTCAGATAATTCAAATGCAATCGTTTTTGTCCCTGCGATCACGGAAACCGCGTCGAATTTTAGTTTTTTATCATCCGGTTATCGTCAAAGTGGAATTTTTATTGAGGTTTCATGTTTAGATTACTTTGACGCTAAGGCTGGACCTGAAATGGCGTCGCGTCTGATGACCACGCGCCATGAAATGGCCGCCGGACAAGTCCTTCGTTTTCAGGATCAACTTTTGATCAATTTTTCGCACCCACGACAATCACAGACAATTTATCGCCCCATTACGTTAATTTCCGACTGTATTACAATACGAAAATCTGAATATCAAGTTTCGATGATCTGAAATTCAAATTTCAATGTTTCTCAGCCAAGGACGAATTTCGGAAGAAATATTTTCATCGCCAACCAACAGCGAAACACAGTGATTCCAGCTGCAAAAAATGTTATCCCCCCCATCACTTGTTATCGTTTTTTTCTTCCGTCCCGTTGTCCCATGACGAGATTCATCAATTTCATCCTTTCTCCCGAGAACCCAAGATGAAATGACTCACGCTTCACGCGTCTCTTTCGAGTCATCCTCGACAAAAGTTTACGACCCGTCTAACCATACCGTTAATTTTTAACTGCCCGACAATTATCAATAAATATGACCACTTTTTGAGTCGCACAAGTTTCGTTCCCAGCGTCGCAAGTTGGATCTCAACATAAATTAATTTCTCAGTGAAGGAACTACGAAAATCCCGTGTTCATGCAAATTCGACATAAATCGTAGCGGGGATAAATATTGACAGTGCATTCGTTAAATGGTGGATCTTGGAATGAAATTGTCACTTCTCGATTTATTGAGATTGAGATAGTCGTCACCCCCATTCAGTCCCATCAAGTTATTGCACTTCACTTACATGAAGCATGTTAAACTCAACATGGTGGAAAAAAAGCGCCGGCAAAGTAAAGTAGTATCAAGTAAAGGGCGCATTTAGGGGAAAGAGCTTGAAATAACTCGAGTGTCGTTGAACCAGCCAAACTGGGAATAGACTCGAGCCGGCAACTCGAGGAAAGAGAGAACGCGAGCAGGGCACAAATGCGATCTCATTAATCGTCCTGCAAATCACTGCAATGAATTTCAATGCGATCTAATCGATACCCTGAATTACGCAATAAAAATTCCTTTTCCCTGGAAGATCCCTTCGTTGGAAATTCCGCGCCATTGCTTACATAGTTGTCATCTTGTGAATTGTCGATGCTTTCTTCATCTGGATTTAGAATTGTGAAAATAAATCATCGTTGGGTCATTGATTTGTCATGTCATCAAGTGAATCCCTTTGTTTCTTCATTTATCGTCCCTGCGGAACAGGGCAATTCAAATTTGGATGATCGTCATAACGATTTGGACCATTGCTTCATCACAACCATTGCTTGTACAGTATGTACTTTCTCTTCATCTAGATTTGCAATTCTCAATATAATCATTCATAGTGTCATTCATCTGTCATGTCATCAAATCAATCATCTCTGATGATAATTTTTCAAGTAACTGCCTCTTTTCTTTATTTATCATCCCTGTACAGCAGGTCAGTTCAAATTGGGATCATCCGGATGACGTTTTGGACCATTGCTTCATCATCTTGTACACTATCTACGTTCTCTGCATTTGGAGTGATGTTAAACCTGAGATTAGACTTGAACAACGCTCAGTGAAGAAGCGCGATAATTTTTTATGTGAAATAATTGGCACAACGGCGATGACGGAAGTGGAATTTATGAAAGGGCAGTCGAACAATCTGCCTAAACTAGATGCATTCATAGTAGCAGATTTTTTTGCGAATAATCCATTTTTCGTTTCGACGGAAATTCGTGGTGTGAAAGCCAGCCTGTGAGTTTATATTACTTGTTTATACCATATGACTTGAAGAATATAGAAAAATACATACAACCCCAAAATTTTCGCGGACGTACACTTTTTTATTAAAAATTTATGGAATTTCAATATAGATAAATTTTCGCGATTTGAGGTCCTATTGGATTTCACAGCGCTGGACGTGCTTGATACTGCTTGTTTACGTCTGCACTGCGAAAAATGGGGTCTTGCCACAAGACACTTTTTGACGCCATTTTCAAGACGTTCAAAGATGTCTTTGAAACACATCTTTTTGACACATAAAAGTAAGACACTAAAAGACTGAAGATATGAATTTGGCGTCTTCGTGTCTTCTACGGAGACACGTCTCGTATATGTTTTTTTTTTCAGTGTGGCCTATGAGTATCTACGTCATCGCTCCGCCATGTTACTCGGAGCGTTTTGGCGGCGATTCAAATAATGAGTCGTTCAAATCTACTTTATGAACGAAAAAAACTTTTGTTAATTTCTTCGACAATAAATATGTTCAAAAAGTCATTGTAGAGTGACAAGAGCAAAAAAAATTTTTCGGAAAGGTGCCTATTCTAAAAATGATCATTCATAGTGTCACTCATCTACCATGTCATCAAATCAATCCTCTCTAATGATCATTCTTCAAGTGAACCCCTTTGTTTCTTTATTTGTCATCCCATCATAACAGGTGACGTTCAAATTCGAATGATCCTGATGACGTTCTGGATCATTGCTTCGTCCATATTGCACACTATCTACATTCTCTTCATCTGGATTTATAATTCTGAAAATAATCATTCATAGTGTCATTCATCTACCATGTCGCCAAATCATCTGTAATAAGAATTCTTCAAGTGAAACCCTTTGTCTCTTCATTTCCTATCCCTTCATAACAGCCATATCTTCAAATTCAGATGATCTATTCTGATCTTCTGGATCATTCAGTTTCAACCAAATCGTGAGCCAAATGAAAGATTATGACAGTTAAAATGATGTTGGCAAACTTTTCAGAAGATTTTTAAAATAATGTCATCATTAAAGACGAGTGATGAAGCGAGAATTGAGTATCTTGGAAGTGTTTTCTGACACGAATCATGTCAAGAGTGAGGTTAATTCGCGTGTTGTCGTTTGAAAAACGCGTAGAAAGTCAACACTCCGAGTTGCGCAAAAATGTAACGGCGTTCGAATGTTTCGAAGCGTGATTCGACATTAGAGAAAACGCTATAGCTCTCTTCCTATGAAGCGTGACTCATAGTGCGTGCTCTGTTTCTCGCGGATTTTAATGATCATTTATTTACCGATGACTTTTCTGAAGAAAAGTGCATAACGTGTTGATTCGGGTCAAATTTGTTCTATTCGGAATCATGACTTATGTAATTTGCTGGGTTGAGAGTCGCAATTGAAACCTTATTCAAGAAGTGAAGTCTGATTTTAGACCTTCTTCAACTTGTCAAATCCAAATTTGAACGTCAGTCATTTTGCATACGTAACAAAACTTTATTGTTATTCAATCATGATATTCTATTATGATTATTTATCAATTTTTTTTCTGTTTCACTATTTCTTTATCGCCTTTTCTTTATGATTTATGGGCTGTTTATAGCTAATCAGAGATTTTATGGGACAAAAAGGGAGATCATTTGCAAGGAGAGATATTATAGAACGAACTGTTGTGAATTGTTGTCATACATTTAGGGATTAATTATACTACGTTGCTTATATTCGTTCGCATTTTTCGCGTATATCTTTGGATCGAATCGCGATAATTTTTTATTGTTAAACATTGATGGACATTATGGTATATGTATGGAGTCGCATGCAACTAGGTGTAGACAAGTGTATAAATTTCCGGGCATTATGCCTGTTGCTGTATTGTAAATAAATAAATTAATGATTTGCCTATTTTTTCATTACGTTAGAAAAAAATCATAAAAAACTGATGGAAAGTATGTTTCGCCGATGAAAGTTGGTCTTTGGTGGTAATCGTTTTTCTCGATTACGAGGCTCGGTGAGAATTCACAACCGGCGCTGTTGCTATACATGAGCTACTTCGTGGCCCGATTTTTGCAGCGTTTAATTCGCGCGAGAACCTTTACGCGCTGCGTTAGATCGGCTGAAACTTGCAGGGAACTTAATTACGCTCAGAATAATCCTGTTTTACGAACGTTCACTTTCCATTGCGAAACGAGCGTAGGCTTGAGTCCTTATCGGAAAAAATTACAGTGTTTTTTGCCATTTTTTAACACGTTTTTCTGACGTATCTGATGAGGACGTATCATTTCAGAAATTTTCATTATTTTTTTTCTTTGATCCCGAGATAGAAATTGAAGGCATTCGAATTTGAACTTTTCTTATCCATTAATCATAAATATTGACGTTTTTTAAAAACATTCTTTTCTCTAGTATTATCATCAAAAAAAATTACATTGGATATGACAGAATTCGTCAATCATTTTCATTCAAATCATGAATTTTTGCGTATGTGAAACGTTTCTTGTCAATAAAATTTCCTATGCAGAAAAAAATGCATTTCTGAGCTTGGGTTGTTGAAAAAAAAGTAAGAAATTTTTTCCAATCGATGAATAAAACTTTGTGGAGAGCGATCGAATTATGAAACCGGCAATAAAGTCAGTGACTCACTGCTCTCACTGTTGAAATAGCGTTTTGTTCGCGCGAGCGTAGATTTATCACAAGTTTTACAATTGATCGTGGTTCAAGATAAAAATGGCTCTCACGTCACTTTTTTTAGTCATAGTCTTTTTATATCATAGCCTTGCTGAAAAAAATTTAGTAGCTGAGAATTGAAAAGCATCGATAAGTTAAGGATTTCAGGACTTTTGAAACTAGAGAGTTGAAGATTTTGAGGTCAAAATAATTGCAATTTAAAAAATCTAGAATGCACTGAAGAGAATATTATGAATCGTAGAAATAATTTTAATAGAGTGGTTTGAGGGTTGAAAAAATTTTGTTTAAGTTTAAATTTTAATAATTTGTGGATAAAGAAATCCTTCTCAAAGTCATGACAATATAATTGAGCCAAGATAAATATTTAGAACAATGTTTTGACTATTTAGATGAAAATCAGTTTTTATCAGTAGAAAATAAGTTATCATTTGCGAAACTTGAAATTCACTGAGTAAATGCTAATTTTCAAAAACTAAAAATTTTATTTTCACAATAATTTCAAAATTGTTTCAATAGATACAAAGGATTAAAAAAATCACTGAAACTAAAATTCTAATGTTTTAGAATAAGGAAATATTTTTATAATAATTTTTACAATGATTTGCATAACATGATGGAAATTTGAAATGATTTTTTGACTACTTTACCGACAAAAATATTTTATTTCAGATAAAAAACAATCACTCTCAGAACTTGAAGTCAACCATAAAAATGATTTTATAGAATTTTATAGAAGTTACAAATATATGAAGGAAATGCGAATAAAAAAATACTTCCAATAATTTTACACATTTGAACAAATCGTACCAATTTAAGTGAATTTCACAAAATGAGGTATTTTTTTAAAATGAAAGCGAATTCAACAAGAAAAAGTAAAGAATTTTGCAAATTTAACAATTTGAAGCCAATTTTACGAGTTCAAGTTAATTTTCCAAGTTTAACTAAATTTTACAAGTTTAAGTAAATTTTAGGTATTGATGGATATTTCAAAATTTTTACCTAATTTTACGAATTCAGGTGAATTTAGAAAAATGCTAGTAAATGAACATATTTGGGTGAATTTTACAAGCTTGTGTGAATTTCACAAATATAAGTTTATTTTAGAAATTTAGCTAAACCTCACAAAGTTATGTGAATTTCGCAAATTTACATAACATTCGCAATTTCGTCCGTATTTCATTACGTTAAAGCTCCGTAGTTATCAAGTATTCACAAGTCAAAAATCCCTGGAAATTTCAGGAAAAAAAAATTCTGACTAATTTTCATTACGAAAATTCTAAAACTGTTTTAATAAATAACCAAAGGATTCAAAAAACTATGGAAATGGAAATTCTAGTGATTTAGTAAAGGGAAACCTGTTCTTACAGTTTTCACAATGTTATGTATAGTATTATGAAAATTTGAAACGGTTTCTCGACTGTTTTTTTCAAAAAACTGGTTTTGAATCTGATGGATAACTATAATCATTCTTAATAATTGGAATTAACTGTAAAAATGACGATTTTCGTAGATTTACATTAAAATTTTAAAAACTGTTACACTAAAAAGCTTAAGGTTTCAAAAAATTTTCAAGAGTGAAAATTTCAGTAACTTTTAACGATTAAAATATTTCTCGCAATGTTTACAGTTGTATTGAAATTTGGAGCGACTTGTCCACTTTTTTTTGAAAAAATTTTTTTTCATACTTTAAAATTAAAAACAATCATAATTCCTGAAACCTTAAATGGGCTCAATAAAGGATGATTCCTAGAATCAAAAATTTTTGTAAATTTTTATGGCAAAAATTTAAAGTAGTATTACATTGAAGAGTGTGAGAAATGAAAAATTTAAAGCTTAGAAATTGAAAAATATTGTAGAAGAATATAAATTTCAATGATTTTTAATGATGATATCATATCTCACATTTTCAAAATTGTGTAGATGTATGATGAAATTACAATGAAATTGAAATGAAATTAAAAAAAAAAAAAAAAAAAAAAGAATAACTCCCAAAATTAAAATTGTATTCAAAAACAAATAATTGTCAAGTGTGAAGATCCGAAAATTACTTTCAAAAGTTATTTACAATAATGGCAAGTAAGAAACTTAAAGAACATTATATAATAAGAAGAATTTGGGAATGAAATCATTGAAAAAGTTTCAGTCAACGAATGAAGAAAGAATTTTGCAAAATGTCAAAAAAGTATCATAATTTTCGAAAAAACATCGGTGCACATGAAAGTAATCGCCAGTATCTACAGTAAAAGGAAAATTGCAAAAAACCATCACGTTGCTGATTAAAGCGTCATTTTTTCAACAAGCAACATCCCAAGAAACCGCGTTTCGCTGTAGTCAACAAATTCTTGTCTGCGATTCCACGCGAACATTCCTTTTTTTCTTTCATTCGAAAACCGGAACTGGCTTATCGATTCCACTGGACGCTCATTAACTTCAGAATTCAAGCGACCGCGGAGACCTGAACGAGTAACCTTGAAAAGGAAGAGTTAATTCGCGACTCGGGCAGTAACGAGCGCACAAATTTAAGCGCAGGTGCGCCATTTTTCCCATTATTTTTACCGCCCCAGAGCGGAGAGAAAGACACAGGAAATTTTCGTTTCTCTCTTTTTCGCTTGTCGCATTTGCGCGACTCGCGAGGTCGTCGGGATTCTTAATTGGTTAATTAGCGAGTACGGCATGATGACCGTTCAACGTTCGATTCCCATTTTTGTCTTACGCTTGTTATTGCTTTTTTGTTCCAGGTGAGTGACATTTTTGAGGATCCAAGCTTTTTTGGAGGCGTGGAGGAACCGGGATTTAAGGTATTATGAGCAGTGAAATACACTGCCCTGCTGGGAAAGATCTATTGAAAACCATTCATGAACGATTCAATGGTTCCAATCGTTTATTTATTTCGGGTGAAACACTGTCGATGATGACCATTGACGAAAGGTTCCAGGTTCGGGCACAGCATGAGTGGGCAAACCCACCATTGACCAATAAATAGCGGAAATTCGTTTTGTAAATTGCAACTTGATTGTTGATGTCTCATTTCAAGTCTGGAAAAGTTTTGGAAAAAGTCCCTTATTCTTTTTCGATTATTCACGAAAATACGAGTCGTTCCACAAGAACACGTGTAAATCGATCCATATTTTGATTTTTTTCTCTCAAAAACTAAGTAGACAAAATACTTGTAATAAAGCGTACACATTTTTTTGGGTTTGATTGACAAATCGTAATTTTTTCAGAAACATTCCCTTATTTTTGTTCATCGCTCGTAACACCTTAAGGTTTTTGAGTTATTAATTTTGGGAATGAAAGGAGTTTTATAATTTGAAGAAAATATTCCAGATTTTTCTGTGTGTTTTATACAAGAAATTTGTACATTTTTTTATGTACTTCGGGGAAGTTGCAGGTGTGATTTAGAGCCTTGATATTTTTCAAAGTTTATATTTTGTGTTTTATTTTTACGTATTTTTACGTAAATGTTGAATATTTTGATCGATTTGATTATTGAATTCTAGGACTGTATGGAATTATATACTAATACATAAACTTAATTTTTATTTTTATGTCGATTTTTCGTCGAAGGTTTTTTATGGTTTTGACATTGAGTTTGAAAAATTTTTAATTTATGGATATACAGGTAAAAAGATTTTTTACTTCGTATTTCGTAGTCACTAAACTCTTTAATTTGCAAATTTAAGATCTTGAGAGTAATAGAACTCTGATTTATGATTTTCAAGTTACTGAAATTCCCTTTATTGTAGATTTGAAGTTCAGGTTGAGCAAAAACTTTAATATATAATCCAAAATATTTATCAACTTTATCCGGAATTTTTAGAAATTCGTCGAATTTAATGAAAGTTAATACCCACTCTTGTATTATTTGATCTGAAAATTCTTATTTCAGAATTTATGAATAAGTAGTCCATTTTCGATGCCATATATTGATTGACAGTCTCAGGATTTTTTAAATCTCAACATTTGTTTCCAAAGTCCAAAAATTATAAAATTATAAAACACGAAATTTTTATAATTATGAATATTCAAGTAAGAAGACCTTCGACCGCAAATTTTGAGAGTCTCTAAATTCTCAAATAGTTAACCTTAGTTCCTGGAAATTCGCCTTTTTTAATTATCTAATATTTAAGTTTTCGAATTATTAATTCTTTTCAATTCACATTTTTCGTATTAAACTTTTATGAATTATTAAACTAACTTTATTAAAACTTGTATAAACAAGAATGTTCTCTCGTTTCCTAAAATTAAGAATTTAATTATAGACTCAGCCAAAAAAACTCTTAATTTTCAGAATTCTTAATTTATACAACTTGGAACCATTTTATTTTTAAATTTTGAAAACTACAAAGTTTAAACTAAAAAATTCTAAACTGTGTATATTCTGATTAAAATACTTTCGACTTGATATTTCAAAAGAGTTTTTGAATTTCCAAATTTCGATTCCCAGGTACAAAGATTTGTAATTTTTTGGAATGTCGAATGTTCCAATTTTGAAGTCTAGAATTAATAAATTTTTCAAACAATGGTCATTTTGACGAGAAAAAGTATATTTTAATTTTTTTGGGTCTGTGAATTTTCTGAATTATTTGATCTTCAAGATTTCAAAGCTTCCAAGATAGCAAGAGTTCTTGAATTTTCATGAAATATTGCACTAATTAAAATGAAACTGATAAATACAAAAAGTCCTGTAATTTTTCTTATGTAAACCATTATCTCCTAATTTATGTTAATTTCGATTAATTCGACCTTGTTAACTCTCTGACTGCTGCATGTTTTGAAAATGAAGATTCAAAATATTGTAAAGTAAAAACTTATCTCATGCAGATAAATATTCTTTTACTATGCAATTCTCAATCTTAGCCTACAATTTATTAATCACATTAACTATTTATGGACCTATATTCAATTATTTAAATAAAACTCTAAAATTTTATCATCAATATTCACGTTTGGCATTGGCGCTTCGCTTTCGAAGGTTTATTGCTTGGCTCGTTAATGCAAACGCCGCGATAAGGAACTAGTAGCGGAGTTTAATAATCGATACCTTATCACTGGAGATTAATTAAATATTTTTTCCATTCGCAATCTCACCTGGGATATTTTTACTACAGTAATCGACCGAAGTGAAAAATATCTGACAAAAAAATCAAAACCTAGATAAATTTACAGTATACACAATTCTTGAAGAAGACTTGATATATTTCAATAATCTTTAAAATTTTTGTTTAAAAAGGTCTTAAATACTTCGATGAAAGAATATATCGTTAATGTAGAAAATTTTAGATGATTAATGATTGAAAGACGTTTAAATACGTGGGATTTTAAAAATACAGAATTTTCCCGCAAAAGTTATTTGATGAAAAATACAATTACAGGGAATTTTAGAAATTTTCGTAAATCTGAAGCAATGTTGGAATAAATTTTAAACAATTTGATTCAGTGAAAATTAATATTATTGCATTTGAATCCACTCAATTCGTGTCATACAATCTATTAATAATTTATTCTTTTTTTGACAAATCTTGTACTTGAAAAAATTTTCAAATCGTCACAAAAACAGGTTTTTGTCACAAGGGCACTTTATTTCAACTTTTACTGGTTTTATCACTCATTTCGATCGGTATTTCGCTACGGTTATAACGCCATTATCGAGATGATTGAGGCTAATTAGAGCGAAGCGAGGCACGCGACTTTTGACATTGAAGTCGAATTTCAAAAATTTAAATAAATGGACAAAGGCCTCGTGTGAATTCGCCTGCAATTTTTTCATTTTCAACGCTAATACTTGTAATAAACTAATAATTATACAATTTTCAAACTTGATTTTCGTCAGGGTTTAAAAATTCTTCGATTCAAAAAGGATGATCGAGCATAAATCTGAAAATTCACCAGTATTATGTTTCGTCCTTAAAAATCAATGCAATTAATTAATGGAAAATCTAATGATAATATTTTTACACCTCTTGTGATATAAGTAAAAAAATTTTTTTTTCTATAAACATTGATTCATAACTGTATGTTACTTTTGATTTATCAATTATTAATTTTTTTCACTAAGAGCAATTTAACTATTTTAATTTAGAATGTAATAATTAAGGATAAACATCAAAATTTCTTTTAAATATTTTGTTCTATCTCCAAAAATATTGCCATTATTATATGGAATACATAATTCACTGGCATAAATTTTTTTCAACGTATGAATCATGTGTTTTTCACAAATCTCATGATATAAGAAAAAAAAAATCATTCGACACATTCGATCGATATTACTGTCTTTTCATATAATCTAAACAAACGTTTTATTTTTCTCAGCTTTTTCGATCGAAATCTGCAGCTGGCACTATATTCTTAAATTTCATTAGATAAGAAAATTCACAACGAATTCCACTAAATTAATGAAAAAATATTGCACAAATGCAATTATTAATTAGTTATATATCTGAATCAGAATGGAATGAATAGAATAAAAAATGAAAGAAGGTTTTTCCTTTCAAACCATCTGAGATTGACTGTATAATAATCGCGTAACACTCGTGCCATAAGTATCAAGTACCAGAATGACTCATTGTTTGGGCGCACGCAACTCGAGAAAAAAAAAACAGCTCGATGTGAAAATGATCGGGTGCTAATAAAGTCAGTCGCCCAACAACTATTCCCACGTGCAAAAAGCGTTATTTTGCAATAAAAAATTTGAATTTTTTCACAATGAACAAATATGAATAAATCGATGTCGCACACTGCATGGGTTTATCGAGGTTAATGAATGGAAATTTCATGTTCTCACTGTAACACTTTTCCAAGTTCTTCAATTCTGCAAACGATTCCATACAAGAGTTAATAATGATTAAATCCAGTACATAAATTAAGTATATATATATATTTTTTTTGGTGGGGGGGGGGGATATTTTTTGCAGTAAAACTCTCCTTTAGTTCTATTGTAAAATTTAATGTATAATACGGAAAACAGATCATAAAATCGTAATAAAAATCGTCGTTTTGTTATTCGAATTCGATGAAAATGCGATATTTTTGCACCCCAACTGCCCCCGGTAGACGAGGGTTGAAATCGTCATCGTTCACGTCATCGCTTTCACGGGCGTGATTTTCATGAGCATCGTTCATTGTCCCGGAAAATCATAAATATCCGGCTGTTTTCGGTGCGTATGGAAATTGGAATGAGCGCATAAGGCTTCGTACAATTTGTACAGAGGCGGCGAAATGACGCGCGTTAAATCTGTTTTCACGAGGGGAATGGACAACAATGCGGTTCCGCCTTGATTGATATTCCGATGCGTTGTTTACCATATTTCGGCAAAATACCGGGCAAAATGACCGCCAGATGTTTGGCCTACACGAAATTGGAATCGTGGCAAAGATTCATTTTGCCTACACTGAGTAAAAAATTTAGTACTTTTTAAAAGTAGTAGAATATTGTAAGTTTGACAGTAATATTGCAGGTCTTAAAAGATGATTGTAAATTTTGTCATTTTTATTTTAACAATGACAATACTGTATAGTTAAATTTGTTGTATTGTACAAATTACAATACGTATGGTAGTTTTTACGAGATGATTTGGAAAAATTTACAATCCACAGAATGCAAAATGTACTGTATTAATTGTAATTTTTACTCTGATGGTACACAGGATTGAAAAATAAAATATTTTACCTCTTACCACCAAAAATATTAACGGATCAATTTGTAAAGATTTCAATAGATTATTATCAAAATTTGTTTCATGTAAATTCTCAAAGTTTACCTTTATTTCGAAATGTTCATTTAAATAACTCAAAAATAACAATAGCTCCAAATTTTGTCTTAAACACAATTTTAATCATAAATTTTCGACGGCAAAACTGAATTAAAAGAACTTTGAATCCTAGAGCAAATTTACATCAAAATTTTATAAGAATGTCAGAAAATATTTCGAATCATGCAGACAGCGAAAAAATACTAAAGATATTAAAGTACTATATTCTGGAAAATCTAAAAAAGTACACACAAGATCGGTAAAACTTGGAATTTTCGCAATGAAATTCTAAAAAACGTATATTACAATCTATGGATAGGAAATACTAGCAATCTCTATAAATATTAAACAACGCTGTACAATCTTATCAATGTTGGAGAAATAAAAAAATAAAGAAATTCATAAGAGGCTAAAAAATTGCATCACATGCACGTTGGAATTTCATGTTTTTGTATTTCAGTTTACGTGATTCGTAATTCAAATACTCTAATAAATATTGACATGAAATTTTCATTTACATTTTATTGAATAAAAAAATTCACATTCTTATCATAGGAAATGAAGAAAATAAAGAATGCAATTCAATATTCATCAAATAAATTTCTTATAAACTTACATAAATTCTTATAAATCTCAAAAGCATGTGATTTCATGCTTCGAAAGCATGTTTTTCATCGTGCAGGTCGATTTCCTGGTTTTTCAAAGTGTGTAATTTCATGCAAATCCGCGTTTATCGGCGTTCCAAAAGCGATCGGAGGCGATTAGTTGGCGCGAATGTATCGGAGTCATTTCTATTTTGACGTATCTACTTTCCGAGCCGGTCGAATCAATGTTACGTAAAGACGAGGAAACCTCGGGTTCACCCTGATCCGGCTTTGATCTGACCGCTTTATCGGATTATATATCCCACGATAGAAACACACCATCAATCGCATCAAAGTTGCCACACACCATTGATATGTTCTATATTTCCTCCAGGCTGGTAGGGCTTACTTTGTCAAATATTTTATACAAGTTTTTCGAAAAAACGTAGAAATAATGCATAACAAACGATACGACATTTGTTTAAGAATAATACATACTTTTATTTTCTGCGTTTACGAGTAAAAAAAACAGAAATTTAAGAGAAATAGAATTGTTTCTGCAGGCATCAGACCCGTGCGCGGGAACCTGTATTTGGGGGGGGGGGGGGGGTTCAACTTGTATGTTGTACTTGTAGAATAACATGGAATGAAAACGAAATTAACGTGGAAATAGAATGGAATTAAAATGGGATAAAAATTGATTTGGTTTGACAGTACATGGTCCATTCATAGTGATGTAGATAATAAATGTAGATTGAATAAGTTAATGAATTTTCCATTAATCAATAAATTATCAAATATATAAGGCAATATCAATACATCATTTGTTTTCAACATCTTCTACTTTATATATTGAATCTTTGTAATGTTTTCAACAAATTTAACACAAGCAACTCAATCATTATAGATACCCACATGCTAAAAACACGTTAACTATTTCTTTTTCACATTTAGATGTATAGCGAATGCATAATAAATAAAAAACAAACACTTTTTAGTACTACACTTTACGCTTATTTTATGATTAAAAGTCTTTTCAAAAAAAAAACCTTTTTTGAGGACGGTTAGGATTATTTCTTAATGTATATAGCACATAATTTTATTACATTATTGTGATAGAATACTGTCAACTTTAACAAACAAACATTATTTGATGAAAACAATATCAACAAATGCTGGAGTTATGGCCCTTTCCCAACTTTTTTTTTTTCAATAGGCTTACATATGGAATATTAAAAATCTATACAACTTTCAAAACTAGAGCATCGAATTCCAGAAATTTATAAAGAAATATACGAGAAAACTGAACAATCCTTAAAATCATAGAAAAACTGATGAAATACGAAGGATACTGAAAGAAATATGAACCTATTGAGACACCTGTTTTTTGAAAAATACTTTTGGAACACGAAAAATTTAATGAACTTCACATTTTCTAGCTCGAAATTCTCGAAATCCATGTATCAAAATTTATATCAAAATGCTCGAAGTATGTAAAAATACTAGAAAATCCTGCAACATTTTATGCATCCTAAAAAATACGTCTTAAATACAATCCTTCAAATCGTAGAAAAACTGAAGAAATACGAAAAATACTAAAAGAAATAAATATCTATTGAGACACTGTTTTCTGAAAAATCCTTTGAACACGTAAAATTTAAAAATCTCCAAATTTTACAGTTCGAAATCCTCAGAATCTATAACGATTTCAATGAAAATGCTAGAAAATCCTGTAACATTTTATAGCTCTTGAAAAATACGAATAGTTTCATAAATACTGAACAATCCTTGAAATCGTAGAAGATATATACGAAAAATACCAAAAAGAATTTAAAATCAATTCAGTCGCTATTTTCTGAAAAATATCACGCAATGCAAGATATCAAAATTTATATCAAAACGTAAAAAACAATAATAATAGCATTTCATCAAAATTGTTTGAAAGATCTCGTGAGGGAATCACGAGATCGAATTGATAAAAATTTGAGTTTTCAAAAATTTTCAATATTTTTCTTACATTCCAAGATTTTTACGAATTTACGCGATTATAGTATCAACGATACTTCGTAAATAATGTCAATCGATATTTTCCATCACTAGGGGGGAAAACGTGCTTTTTCTCGTCCCAGCTTCGGGCAACGAACTCGCTTTTTGCGCTCGCGGTTAATGGGCTCGCACCTTAAACGACCGGAGTTGGGCCCAATTTATTCGTTCATCGCAATTCGGGCTTAATGAGCCGAGAGCTAGCCAAGTGCGCAGCGCATTTCGAGGACCACTTCACGCTTCCCACAAAGAAACCGAGCCCTTTCAGCGCTTTTGTCTCATTTTCTGGGTCCCTCGATGAATAACGTACGATCGATGGCAAGTCGTTTATCGCGGAATATATTTTTTTTCGGTTCGTCGAGGGCTTCTTCAAAGTATAAGAGCTGTTCAGCATTCACTACAGAAATTCCGACAATTCAAACTACGCAGGAATTGTTTATTGAGATTGGAATACGTTTATGAATTATTTAAAAAATTTGGGGTCAATGGGAAGGAGTTACGAGGGGATGTCATTTTAGGGGTGTGGAGTGGTTGTTGCAACGCAGAATGGTTTTGACAGTGGTTTCAAATTTTTAGGTGGGCGCTGTACATTTTTTCATGACATGAAATTCGAATTGGAGTATGTATATTTGTTTCAATGTACGAATATTTATTCTAGCATTGCTGCAGTATGGAAATCTACCCAAGACACTTGAGCTTTTAAATTTTTAAACATTTTACTTTTGTGATAAAATTACAATAACTCAGTCCTGATTGTCATCGGTATTATTGATATTTTAAGGATTATTGCATTTTTTATGGATTTATAGAATTTCATGAGCTAGGCTTCTAGATTTCATAGATTTTTACTGTTTTTATAAATTGTTGAGAATTTTGTTTCTGTATTGATGAACAGTCTTTTTTGGTATTTTTGGTGTTTTTTATATTTGTTAATTTTGTTATCAAATTGAGAAGGATTTTTTTATATTTTTATAGATATTGGTGTGGATTCTTGAATGCAATACACTAGAATTCGAGGTTGAATAGAAATTCAGTGTTTTTTTAGATTTTGAATAAAACAAGATCTTCAAAAAATTCTAGTATTCCAAACGTTACAAGTAATTTCAGTATTTTTCATACGATTTGAAAAATTCGCGTCTGTTTTATACGATTTTTTTTAAATTTCTAGAGCATTAAGCTTTAATATGTGGACTTCTATGAATTTTTTATTTTTTCACTTTTTTTATGAGAAAATAAGATTCGTAAAATTATGTATCATTTCGAGAATATATATGGTATTTTCAGTGTTTTCTATTATTTGCATGAAATCGTGTTGGATTTCCTGGTGTTTTTATAAATCATTATTATTTCAATAGATTACTAAATACATTTATGCTGTACGAATTTTCTATATTCTTAATGATTTTTCAGAAAACAGTATTTACCAACAAATATTTCTATTTCTTTTTCGATTACAATCACTTTCAGTATTTTTCATGTTTTTTCAGTATCTTTTGAATTCAAAGGATTATTTTTTTTTTTTTTTTTTTTTTAAAGATTTCTGAAAGTCAATGTTTCGGGTTCTAATGTTTTATGAATTTTCAGTTTTTTTATTGTACATACATATTTTTGAGGAAAGCATATGCACGCAGAGTAATAATATTTTCTAGATTTATAATATTCTAGGATGTTTTAGTATTTTTCAAAAAATATGTTTTTTTTTGTTTTTTTTTTTTTTTTTTATTATATTTTTTCATTAATTCCAGGACTTTGATGGAATAAAAAAATTCGACGAATTTTAGGTGCAAATATATTATGTAAGAAACAGTATCTCTTATAATTTATAGTTCCTCGTGTGTTTTTTGTATTTGTCGAGTAATTATTCAATTTCAAGAACAATCGTACATTTTTGAAAATTTTCATGAAAACCTTTAGGATTTGATATTCTAGGGCCTGTAGAATTATAGATTATTATTATTTTTTAAATTTTAGAGAAATTGCGATCAAGGTATAAATAATTTACGGACTGATAATATTTTCAGTCATCATTAAATTTGTTTTTATGTATATTCTATATCACTAGTAGTATGTTTTTCAAATGTCTCGCATTTCCATAAAATGCTTTATCGATAACTAGAATAAAATGTTTTTTATTTGAAAGATTTTTAATTTTCTATAATTTTAATGAATGCCTGAGATAATTAATCTCTTAATAAATTTCTCGTACTTTTATTATTTCATGCACTTTTTTAGTACTCGTACAATGTCTAGAATTTCCTAGTATTTGTTTGAATTTTACGTAGATATCTGAAATTCCATGCTCTGAGTTTGAAAGTTTCAAGTATTTTCATCACGTAATAGATTTTTCAAAATTCTACAGCATATTTTTGATTGCCAGTATATTCAGTATTTTTGAAACTTTTAATTTTTTTATTGGATTTCGCAAAATTTTTTATAATTTGAAAAAATTCCTTGATTTTACAGATTTCTCAGTATATTTCAAGCACTGTTATAAATTAATCAGAAAACAGTCTCTGAAAATATATTTAAAATGTTGTCATAGATTTCAAATACGTCATATTCAAATGTTGCATTACGCATATTTCGTAGATTTTCAGTATACATTCACAGATTTTAACACCGTCATATATTCGTAGATTCAAATCCATCGATATGATATGAAATAACTTTCACTTTCTTTTTGTTCGAACTTCGGGGTCGCAGAAAAGCCTTTTGATTAAGGTAATGAAGGGTTTTTCATAACGAGAGGAAAATACGCGTGGGTCGCAAATGAGCGTGTTTGCGAAAAGCCGGCAATAATAGTTATCCCGCGTCAGGTGGCGATTACTATTATTATTAGTGGAATTCTTTCCGCGGTTTTCGTGACCTCGGCGACACGGGATCTTTTCCAGCGAGAAAATTGATGAAATAACGGGCGCTATACCGTTTCAGATAGTGCGCTCCACGAGTAATTCCGACTTCTATTTTCTATTGACAGAACAACGTCGTTTCGTACGAGCCTTTCAGTCAACTTCGAATCACTTGAAGTTATCTAAAAATGTATTTCAAAATCCTGTGACTCAATTTTCGTCATTTTTCGACTGTTTCTTTTTGGACTTGGATGACTAGAATTATGAAAATTTTAATTTAGGAAGGGTAGATCGAAAAATTGGAAGACTCCTCATGATTTCCTTAATTTTGAGAGCAAAGTTTCATTGACTCCAAGTTGTGATTTACTTATGACGATTAGAAGACGAACGTAATCGACGTTCTAAAATTGGATTTATAAGCTAATTGTTGGTTTGGTAATTAGAGGGGAACGAAAATGCGGAGTAAAGGGGTGATAGGCACGCACTTCCCGACCGATAATCTGCCTTCCTTTTTACGCAACTCGGTGCAAACAGTGCGTGGGCGAGCCGCGTAATAAGTTGGAATCGTGACGCGTGGCGTATCTGTGCCGGTGCTCTTTACCCCAGTTACTTTCGATCCCACGCTCTTTGAGCACCGTGACTGACCTACCACACATTGTCCGAACTCTGATAAACTCATTTTTCCTCAATTTTTCGCCATTTGCGGCCTTTACGTGACACAGGGCGGTAATGAGCCTTTTTCTGTGGCGGTCGATCTTTTGGGATCAAAAACTTGAAATGATTTTATCTGGTCTAATTTTTTAATTTCTGCATTTTTCACGTCTAGGTACTCATGCAGGGGCGTGGGCAGGAAAAATTTTCGGGAGGGGTTTTTCTGAAAAATATTTCTCTTTCGAGATTCCATAATTTTTAACCTTCGACAATATGTTACGAAAGAGTGCTTTCGAAATATTTGACATTTTGGAGTTTCAAAGCTATACGGCTTATTGAATCCGAAGTTGTACATTTCTCATGCTCATAAATAATGGAATTTGATTTTTACGATTTTTAAGTAGTAATTGAGGATTTAACTTTGTTACTTATACTCTTTGTATTCATGCCACTTTGAGAATTATCTGAAATAAAGTAATATGGGTTTCTATAGAGCGTCCTAAAATTCGATGCTTCATCAACCAAACTTCTAAAAAATTCATATATATTTGAATTAATTTTGGAGCCGATTCAAACCACACAGATAAAAGGTACATTATAAATTTATATCATTTTCGTATAGTATATTATTCAGCAAATTTCGTAGTGTTTTTCTGGTATTTTCATATATTTCTAATGTTTCTATGGATCGCTCGATGGATTTTTAGAAATTGATGCTATAATATTGAAAATTTCAACGATTTGGAGAATTTGAATTAATTTTTCAGACGACAATGTCTTTTCTGCATATATTGAATACTTTTACTCCATATTTTTTTCGTATTTTTACAAATAAAATTATGCGTAACTGTGAAAATTGTATAAATTGAATTGGATCTATTTTTCTTGTTTTCTATATTAATTTCTGGAATAATTTCTAAAATTATATTTAATAATAGTAATTATGTTTATGAATAAATGCTCCAGGACAGTTAGTTTTATAAATTTTTAAGAAAATTACATCCGCATGATTTTTGTGTATCGAAATATTTTCAGTAAACTAAGTAGCTAGTGAAGCAGTAAACTTGTGAGCAACTTAGCTTGTAAGCTAGTAAACTGTTAAGTTGGTAAAAGAGTAAACTGATAAGCTAATAAACTACTATACTAGTAAACAAGTAACATTCTAAACTTTTGAACTACTGAAATTGTTGAATAGTAAATTAATAAACAAGTGAAAAAGTAAAACAGTAAATTAGCAAACTTGTTAACGAGTGAATTACTAAATCAGTAAACTTGTAAACTTGCTGAATTTTTAATAGTAAACTGGTAAACTAGTAAGCTAGTTAAATAAGAAAAGCTAGTAAACTAGTAATTCAGTAAACTATTAAACTGCTTAGCAAGCGAACTTGTAAACTGGCAAGCAAGTAAACTATTAAACTATTTAACTAGTAAATTAGTAAACTAGTTAGCTAGTGAACTAGTTAACTTATGTTTCACATTTTTTTAGCATGATATACGAAACTCTGGATGATTTCTAGGTATTTTTATAGATTGCTTACATTTTTGTAGACTGCTACAGAGATTAAAAAACTCGATGCTTCAAAATGCGAATTTCGATCTATTCTCAGTAATTTCAAGAATGAATGATAAAATTACATTCATATAGATTTTTCATGATTTATATCGTTTTTCTTTTTTCGTATTTTGGAATATTTAGAAGATTATGTTGCGTTTTCTGAAATTTTTATAGATTTATAGTATATTTAGAGTTTGATGCTCTAGAATCCTGAAATTCATAAATCGTAGACGTATTGTTGAGATTTTTTAGAAAATACTTTTTTCATAGTATCCAATTCATTTTATTATTCTTTCAGAGTTTATATGCATCGAAAGATTTTCAATATTTTATATGGATTTCATAGAGATTTCTAGAATTCGATGATCTACATTTAAAGTTTCGTAAATTATTAGCATTTTCGTAGATTTTCATTTATCTTCATTATCCTACGTTTTAATAATTTCTCTTTCTTTTAAACATACACTGCTAACGGTTTCATGGATTTTTTTATACCTTTTTTTTTGTTTTGTTTATGGACGTAACTTTTTTCATTTTTACATAAAATATTGGTTGATTTCATCAGAATTTCGTTGGGGGTTTGAACCCCCAAAACCACCCTCTGCCTACGCGCCTGTACTTATGACATTTGTATTTGAAATTTAGAGAATAATCTTCATTAATTCAAACTTCTAGATCTAGAATAGTATAATATTTTCATCTATAGTAAATGAATAATATAAAATGTGTGTAATAAATAATTTGAATAGTACAAGTACAAACTGTATAAAACAATTAATGTAAATAATGTTAGTAAAATATATGCATGAGTAATAACATAATATTCACACCCGATTATCATCAAAAATCTGCAAATTATTAATCAAACTCCATTCAAAAATTCCGAATACGTAAATCCTGAGAATGTCAAAGATTTTTTCCTAATCTTCCATCAGTAAGAATGAAATACCTGAGGAATTCGTCACAGTATCGTACACGTGACAGGGACCTCGATCTCGGATTCCCATCGTATAATTCTGATAAGTTTCTGATACTTTGACCTGAGGCGTACGCGACATGATAAAGTAACATCGCCCTGTCTCGTTCAGGAGATTAAGGCTCGCGCTGCAGACACCGCGAGCTGACAAACAGGAATCTCCTGCAGGATAACGGTCCACGGTTTTCCATAGTAGCTCAAGAAAAATTCCTCGGCTTGGAGAAAAAGCGGATTTTCTTCGAACACGGCGATAAAACGCACGTGGCCATTTTTACTGCAGATCGCTTGAGTTCTCCGAGTTCAAGGGAAGCTAGAAATCGTGAAATTGAAAAAGAAATACGGAAATTTCCTATACCATGGTACTGCAAATTTGCTATTATTTCACGTTTCACACACTTGAATAGGAATATTTCATTAAAATATAGAATATTAGTATCAATAAACCGGAAAATTCCAACTGCGTATAGTGAAATTATGGTAAAATTATCGTAAAATTTCACCACAAGGTAATGGTTACAGACTTTCGTATAGGTAGAGTAAAACCACTACAAATTGTTTTTAGAGTCTTCGATTTTAAACGATTAAGATTGTTCGCAGATTCCGAAATTTGTGAAATGTTTTGAAAAGTGTTGAGAAAATTATGAATACTGAAATTAGATTTTTTTATATAATTATCATAAAAAAATACATGTCTGTAGGTGAAATAACGTGAAAAAACTATTTTTCGAAAATTTGAAATCATCAACGAATTCGCATTTTATTTGCCAATTTAATGATAATAACGTATTATAGATTTATTTCGTCTTTCGAAATGGTATTCAATTTTAATATTAAATGAAGAAAGTTTAAAAATAATTGATTCATTGAGGACAATAATAATTGTTTGTTAAACATTAACCAAATTTACAAGTTTAGAAAATATATTTTATAGTACCATGAGTCCTTTCAGAATGTTCAGACCATTTCGAATGAATATTGAGAGTTGGCTTTCAATATAAAATGCAAATCTTTTTATCATTATCACAGATATTCTCCTGAAAATTCATCTTCTATTTTTGTCCAAATTCAAGTTTAATGACTCAAAAATAACGAATCTTCATAATGCCATTCATCCCATCAAATTAAGAGGGAAAAAAGTAACGTTTTGGCCATCTGTTACTCGCCCAGCGCCCCCCCCCCCACACCCACCCACCCACCCACCCCTCTCTCCCAACCACCCCATACATCAAATTTATATTCATGCACGATCTTTCATGCCAAAAAATGTCACTCATCGTTCGGACCTGATTAGAAACGAGAAATTTCGTAGCCGACAAAAGATGCAGGAATAAACGAAAGAGAAATGAGAGCGTTGGAGCGTGTTCGATTCGATTTGAACGCAATCGAGTGCGCCAAATGCGACGGACGTGGGCCCCACGATTTTCACAAGCCCCAACGGACTGTTATTTCGCGATCGCAAATTACTGTTATTGCGCGAGGAAATTTTTCGCTTGCAGTTATTTCGTTATTTCGTATTGGTTTACTGCGGTTACAAACGGAATTGGAGGAAAAATCGATTACGAACAGTTGAAACGAAATTTTTTAAGGGGGAAAATATGTGAAGAATCATGAGAAACAATTAAGCAATTCGATTGCGATCAATTGAAATATCATCAATAATTTGTTATTTCCGCAAAATTTAAATTGGATAAGATCCGTCAAAGCTGTTTGGTTGGGAATTAATATGGCGCGTATTTTATTATGATGAACGAATGATTTTGAATTATTATAATTTTACCAAGATTTGTGGAATAATTTCTATCACGTATGGAAAAGTTCAAGAGCAATCATTGGGAAAAATTCCATTCAGGGTACACTTTAAAAACTTCAATCTATTTTCATGGAAAATTTACACCAAATTTTTACGGTGAAGCAACAAATAAGATTCCTTTGAAAAAATTCGTTAACAATTTTTTATCTTACCCGAACCTGAAATATGAATGAGATGAATGAAAAAAAAAGAAACTCCCTTTCTATCTTTGTGATGTTTGATTACATAGATACGTCTTTTTGTTATTCTGTTTGTATAATGATACTTTTGGGTCATGAACAAAAATGGCTATTTTGGAAAGAAACGGCTACATTTTTCTTCGTCAGTGATTTCAGCACTTTTTTTATCTCGTTAAAATTATTCAAATTTTGGTTTGTTCACTTGTTACGTATTTTTAAGTGGTCAATTTTAAACACCATTTTTTCTACACTTGGAACAATAATTTTTAAAAAATTTCAAATTCACAAATTTCGGAACGATAAAAAGTTAAGTAAGGTTTTTATTCTCTCCAATGATATGGCTCTGCTACGATTGATCAAGTTTATTAAGTATTAAAATTTTATATATTGTGAGTAATTTCCTTCAAAAACTATTTGCATACATTTGGAAATTAAATATACAAAATTGATCTTTGAAAGGATATTCTGAAAGTAGAATTTCTTCAAATCAATGAAATATGCATGTATCCATTTTTCACTTCTAATACATATATATGTATACGTCATCGTACTCAAGTTTAATAAAAAAATTATGAAATAATTTGTAATCATAATTAGAATATTGAATTGATTTTTGAAATTGTTGAACTATTATTTGATCATATGGAGGAAAATGATTTGAAATTCATGATTCAAATGATGCAATATTATAATTATCAATGATTCGATGTATAGTACTATTACTAATTGAATTTCGTTTGACAACTGAAGTGAACAAATTACAGATTATGTCATTGAAAATAAATAAATAAAATGATAAATCGCCACTTCACTGAACTCAATAAATAAAACAAATGATGCTAATCTTATTTATTATTTTCAATTATTCAATATCCAATGATTAAATTTTCATGTTGAAGAAAATATTCATCAATTTTGTTAAAAAAAAAAAAAAGAATAATCGAGATTAATCATTATTATTATTATTTTGTACAATTACGTTGAGCAGTCAAAATCGACTTTTATTTGAAAACAATTCATGCAATATTTAATCGATGTTGTATATCAATATAGGAATTTCGAAATTCAAGTTTATTTTATATCCTTCAAATTTAAGGTTTGGATTACGAATTTCAAACATTTAATTTCCAAAACTATTATCTTAAAATTATACGACAGTTTTTGTATGATTTTATGTTAATTTTGAAATTAATGATTTTGAAAAAACAATTTTTCATGCGGCAAACTGAAAAAGTAAGACGTATTGCTGAACATGACTTTGAAAAATTCAAAAAGTAAACGATCATGCAAGTTTGGGTTTTTCGAGGAAAACAACGATGATGATTCATCATTGTTTTTTCAAAGCACTTCATATTGTATTTCCTTCGAGCACGACAAATTTTTTAAGATGACATTTCATATATTAGACTCCAAGTTTCATTATGCACACACAAACAATAACATGTCATTTTTCGATATTCACTAACACAATTGCAAAAAAACCAAGCATTATGACGTGAGCTAAGTTTTTTTGTTTCATTTACTAATTCACCACTTCTCATTCTGACAGCGAGTTCGCAATTTTTTTCAGTTTGTTTACAAACTAGAGCTGGGAAAAAAATCGATTTAATCGATTGTTTTTAACTATGTTTATCGATAACTTTTTAGCGTTACCGATGCTTATCGATGAAATCAAGCTAGTTATTTTTACCTGTGGTCACCCAAAAAAGAGCTTCTCTGGACCCTGATATGGCGGAAAAACTTGTGTTTTCGGGCCAGGATTTTCAATTTTTGGAATTATAAGAAAAAATCTAAGCTAGCGCAACAGGGAATTCAAATAAAAAAAACGATTTCACATAATATATCGTGTCTTTTTTTCTCTATGTAATTCTCATAGCCATGATTCGAATTTTCCTCCTTCACAGAGTGGAGGGGGAAATCACCGATTTTAATCGATGGAAATCGATTGACTTTCTAAAAAATCGATAACTTTTCTCACCGATTTTACCCAGCCCTATGTGATACAAGCAATCGACATGAAGCCAACTTCACGCGTGCCCAAAGAATAAATGTCACTAAATTCAGTTCATTATTATAAGAAAGGATTGGATGTGAGATAAAATGAGACGATTTGATTTTCATGAAATGATTATTTGTTTGCGGTGTAATGATCTGTTGATTGAAATGGAAGAAATGTAAGGAAGGGCGAGATAAAAGGCATCCGGGAGGCGAAACGGTGGTTATTTTTCTCACGTCGGAATCGTCATTGAAAAGCGCTTTGCCAAGTGCCAATTGTGACAATTACGGTGTCACTTGGTGGCATAATCGCCGGCCTAGATCTATTTCTATTGCGTGTCGCACGCTCGATCGGGCACTTTCCTGCTGCGCTCCGAGAGCGCACTTTATATCGAACCAGTTCGCCCTCAAAAGAAGCACGAGAGTCGTGTATATTTCATTACACTCGTTTTTCACGTTTATTCAGGGACGTTATTTATGCGCGAGTTCCAAGCTACGAGAGTTACGCGTGATGCGCTTTCCAACATTGATTGGATCGACTTTTCCCTTCCTTCTTTTCTTCCTTTAGCACACAATTTTGCAAGAATAACTTGGTGCAAGTATTTTCAATTGTTGTGGTGGTGTGCAGTTGTGACCTTAAACTGTGGTTGCTAGGCATTTTTATTGCCTCAGAAAGGAAGGATGATTATTTTATGTTCAATTGGTTTGGACGGTTGGAAATGTGTACAGTGAAAACTGGAGGACCTTTTATTACTGTAACATTGGAAATTTCGTGTCTTTTATGAGAATTGACAACATTGAGATCGCAATTTTGAAGAAACGAAGATTTTGCTTACCTGCAAATATTGTTATTACTTCTTTTATCACAATCACTTTTAATCTTTTTTTCATGTTTCTTCAGTATAGCTTCAATTCAAAGGGTTATCTTTTTATTCACAGATTTCCGAAGGTCAATGTTTCAGGTTCGAATGTTTTATAAATTAATTTTTTTTTTATACACATACATATTTTTTGGTAAATCATGTGTTCACAGGATTATCAAATTTCATAGACTTGTAGTATTTTTAGCGTTTTTTTTTTTTTCAGTGAGTACCAATTTTTTTAGGATAACCTAGTTTTTTCAAATATTCGTGTTTTTTTTCGTATTAGATTTTCCCATAATTTCCAAGATGATGTTGCAGACTTTAAAATTCAATTAATTTTATGTACAAATTCATATTTTACAAGAAACAGTATCTTCAATGGATGTTTTTTGTATTTGTTGAATATTTATCCTATTTCAAGAATAATCTTACTTTCGTAAAGATTTTCATAAAAACCTTGAGAATTTGATACTCTAAGATCTATAGAATTAGAGATTCTTAGCATTTTATAAATATTAAGAATATGTACAACATTGAGATTGCAATTTTGAGAAAACATAGATTTTGTTTCTGATTATATTTTTATTTGAATAAAAATATTTAATATGTACTATTTTTAAACAGCAATCCTTTATTTAATTCTCGAAAATTAAGAGAGTTTTGAATTAATGAAAATTCGTTTAGTGCATAAGGATTTCTTTAAATTTTTCATCAATTTGCAAGTTCTTCAGATTCCTAATGAAAAATGCGAAAATATTATCATGCATATTTCGAGAAAACACTATACTAAAAAATTCTGCAAAATTTTAAAATATTCTCGCTGAATTCTACAGTTTTTGTAAATTTCATAAAATAATTATTAATTTTTTTAACTTTCCAGGTTTTCTAATCTTCCAAAGTTTTCGAAATTTCAAACTTGATACGAAACATTTGTTTCAAACTGTCCAATTTTTAGTAACATTCGTGAAACTTATCAAGATGTATAATAATTTTGAATTTTTTTTTCAAATTTTTCAGAATTTCAATAAAAACTTATTAAAAATATCATCGTTCATATTCCAAAGGAAAATAAAAATAAACACAATCTACCATTTTCTAAAGCATTAAAAATTTTACAAATTTATTGACAATCTGTAATAATTTCAATGTCTTCGAATGACTGAAAATTTTCGAAATTTCTATTACAATGAATACTAGTTAGAAATTTTGAAACTTTTAGAAAATCAGCTCAACTCGTTAAGATTCTTCTTAGTTTTTGGAAAGTATTTAAGTTTCTTGAATGTATTATAGAAAAATGAAAGAAAAAGACATTATCATGCGATTTTGAAAGAAAAACAACAGTTGTTTGATTTGACCACCCATGACATTTAGAAAAATGTTTGCATTATCTGAGAAACTACAATTTTTTGAAATTTTTTGGAATAATTGACAAATTTTCAAATATCTGATGCTGTTTGAGTTTTCAAAGATTTTATAATTTGAAACATATTATAAACTATTTCGAACCTTGTGAATGTTCCAAAAATTTATTATTGCACTTATTAATATTTTTGTATTTTTTTGACACGAATCAAGGTTTTTCATTTATTTTCCAAAAATGAAATTCCACTTTTTTCAGTATTCATGAATCTCCACGGTATTTTTTACTGTTTCAATAGATTTCTTGTATTTTCATAGTTGCGATATAGATTTTTGAATTTCCCGATGCTTTAAAATTAAAATTATGATTATTATCGAGTAACCTGAGTTTTTATGAATTTTTATCAAAACCCCTTTCAAAATCGACGTTTTTAAATAAAATTTTGCTTTTTAACCTATCCAAAACATTTCCAATCTTTTAAAAAACAGTCTTACTATAGTACATGAAGTATACGTATACAGCGTAACATTTATTTTAATATCAATATCATTTTCTACATACATCCAATAATTTTCTTTACTAATCAATGATATTATCTATTTTTATTTATTGTTTTGACTCGTGCGTATGTTCAAGCTTTATCTGGAATAACTGGAATCTCTTAGTAGACATTTCCATTGATTTTATATTGTTCTTATTTATAAATAAACGCTATTTTCTATTATTGATATAAAGAGTGTATGATAAAATTTATGAAGGAAAACAAGTGTCTCTTGAAGATGTATACGTTCGAAAAAAATCCAAAAATTTAGTTTCAAGAAAAAAAGTTTTCGGGAAATTAATAAGAATGTTAAACCCCTTCTCTCAATTTGCTGGTCTTTGGAATGAGATTTTCCTCGCGTGTGCTGGACCAATCTACGGATCAATTGAAATTACACGATAAAAGTGAGGCGCATGAAGTGCCTGTGGCGTTGTTTTATGAACTCGGGGTGTATTACCGAGTTTCGTACGACTGCGTGGCAAAAACGCGGCGGTTAAGAAATTATCCGCGCTGCCTTGGGAGGAAAAGAAAACGAGCCCGATGCGTTGAAATTCGTGCGCCCGTTCATGAGGGGGAGTCGGCTCGAGAAAGAAAGAAAGAAAAAAAAACAACATCCAAAGGCAAATAACGAACGAACGGGTCTCGCCCGAAGGCTCGTTCGCAACAATGGAGAATTGCAAATCCAAGGCTGAGTTTTTGCATTCCCAAACGAGTGTCACGAAAAATTAAGGGGGGACAAATAATGACGGGAAAATAAATATTTATAATCAAAAAGAACAATGATGATGAGACGAGAACAGTTGCATTGAAATAATTGTTCTACAGTGGGTTTGGAATGTTGGAAAATCAATGATTAATTGTCCAGATAGCATATTTTCGGTTTTCTTTCTAATGAGGTAATTCGTATTTTATTAGAATTATGAAAAGTCATGTATCATCGAAAACTTGATTATCAATTATTCCTAAATATTCGGAAAATAAGTGGAATCCCAGAAAATGTTTATCAATTTTGTGAGCATTGTGCACTCGCATATTGTCTCGAAATATGCATGATAATTTTTTTTTTTTTTTTTTTTTTTTTTCAAAAATATATAAAAAACAGTGCAAGTACTTGAACATTACGAAAAGTTCAAGTAATTGGATAGATTTTCGTTTATTTTGAAAAGTTGTAATATTTCATATTATGTCTTGAATTTTGGAAATTCATAACAGTATTGAGAATTTTAAAGACTGTCAATAATTTTTTTAAATTCGCAGACTTGCAGAAAATCTTGATGAATCTTGTAATTTATCTGAAATATACACACCTATCCCAAAAGTATGTATCATGTTTTTTTTTTTTTTTTTTTTTTTTTCATTTTAAATAAAACTGAAGAAATCGGAAATACCTAAAAATGATGGGAAACCTTCATAAGTTAGAGAAATTTTCATAAAATTTAGGATATTGTGAGTTAATGTATAATGCTTGAAATTTAAGGAAGTCCAAAAATTAAAAAAAAATTAAGAGTTCTTGAGATCGTCAGCATCTGAATATTCGGAAAATTCTTAAGATTTTCTAATATGTATAATGAATTTTTTTTCATTATCTTCATTATTATTTTTCTCTGAAAAACGTATGTAATGTTTTTTTCATTTTGACATAAAAATCATGAATAATTTAAAAATATCAAAAAACTACGAAAATCTCTATAATGAGTAGAACAACCTAATACAAGTTCGGAAAGTTTCGAATAGTTTGTATTATGTTTGAAATTTTTAAAATTTTAGAATTGGGAAAATCGTCAGTGTATCTGAAAAATTCGAAAAAATTGTAAAATTCCGCAATATTTTTATACATTTTATAATATCGTTCATTTTTTAGTCTTTCATTTTCCAATAAATATGTGAAATAGTACTAAAAAATTACGAAAATGTCAGTCACTGGACAGATTTTTGGAAATTCAAATTTCTAAAATTAATAATGATAAAAAAAACTTTGCAAAGATTGAAGATGGTTTCTGATTTGGAAAAATTAAAATTTTCAGACTTTTGAATAATCATTCATAAATTTTGTAAATTGTGTGAAATATACATATATCTTCAAAATATGCATCTTGAAGAAATTAAAGGGTTTTTCACATTCTTATTATACTAAGAATCTTATGAGTGAATGCGTAATGGTTGAAATTTCAAGAATTCTGAATAATAAATACATTTAAAATATGAGCGATCTTTAAGAATTTTCGGAATTTCGAAAAATCCTTAAGGTTTTACAGCAAGTTTAGAACATTTTTCAAATCGTCTTCATTACATACAATATTTCTATACAAAGTGCATGCAATACTTTTTGATTTTGAATTAAAGATCTGCAATACTACAAAAATGTTAAAAAAACTACGAAAAATCTCACTAAGCGGAAAAAACTTCATAAAAACTTGGAAATTTTTAAATACCATGTTTGAAAATTGTATTATTTCCAAAAATCAAAAAAACTGATGTTGGGACGTTCGATGATTTTTGTTGTTGTTGGCAGTATGAGTCAAGTTCTTTTTGGTCGAGTGGGTTGGCGGCATTGTTAAGAAGAGAGAGGGAGAAAATAAAAGGCAATGGTTACAGAAGCCCAAACAAAGAAAATCATTGTCAGTCATTATTCGACAAAATCATACAAATATAGTCCACAGAAACAGGGAATAATCAAAAAATAGTCAATCAAATAACAACTGAAAATCAGTGAATCGAAAAAATTACAGAATTTTACAATATTTTCATACATTTCTAAGGTATCGTTCATTATCATTTTTACCAAAAGATATATTACAACGTTTTTTAATTTTTTAATAAATTCGAGGAACTTGAAAAGAATCGAACAATTACGAATAATCTTGTAAGTTGAAGAATTTTCATGTAATTTGCATAGTTGTAAATTGTTTGTATATTTTTAAAATTTTGAAAAATGAAAAAAAAACAGATTATAAAAGGATTGTCAATATTTTTCGAAAAATACGGGACACTCGTAGAATTTTAGAGAACGTATAATAATAATTTGATAGAATGTGGAAAAATTCTGAAAATCATCTATACAATAATTATGTACAAAATCTGTGTATTATCCTTAAATTTTCCAAACTCAAAAAACGTTTCATCGCACACAAATGATCGATGATTTTGAAAATTTCGCCAATAATCGGTATCTACGTAGTTCAGGACATTCTTCCAAAAATAACCTAACCTCAAGAAAATTTGTTCGGATTATTCAAATTATAAGTTCCTAAAGAACTGCAGCTAACCCAAAAACAATCCGAGAAATAAGGTGGTCACTTTATAAAATGATTATTTTCATTGTTTCACTTATAATTCGAATCACCCTAGCAAATTTTTTTTTAAGTTAGGTTATTTTTGGAAGAATGTCCTAAACTACATAAATACCCAATAATCTTGAATTCAAGATAATGTCAACAAATTTAGTAGAAATTGTGATAAGTATCGATGATCAACGTTTTCACGTAGTTAACTTATTTATAATTTTCCTGATAGCCATTCCCGCCAAATATCGCCTATACCTTCATGTCTCCTGTCTAAATTTTTTTTTTTCTAACATTTCATTTTCGGAGCTCTGTAAATACGTCTTTCCCAGTTATATCGCAGGCGCGAGATGGAAAATATTGTTCTTTCGAGCCTAATCTCTCTGTGAGCAACGGTTTTTCCTCTTTTGGAGTTGACCGGCGCTTGTCTATGGAATTATGGTTATTGCGGCACTGTGTATCAGGGACATGGACCCCATAAGTCTGTCTCACGAGGGCACGAGAGGTACTTACGTCGAGGGTACACGAATCCTTTCGCGTTTGCTCTTGCTCATCGGTCCTTCATGTCTTCATTCTTTCTCCACATCTCTGATCTCCACCTTCCCATTCTAAGTCACCTTTCCGAAAATTATATTCTCCTAATATATATTTTTTCGAAATTCACAAAAACAATTCTAATAATCACTCTGCTAATATGCAAATATTAGATTTATTTTCAAGAAATTATCATATTTAGGATAGTTTGCAATGTATAATCCGCTATTTATTTATTTAGGTACGTTATGATTTCATTAAAATCATGAAAGAAACATACGAAATTTTCAAATGACTATTTTTTGATTATTCCTTGTTTCTGTGGACTGTATTCGTATGATTTTGTCGGATAATGACTGACAATGATTTTCTTTGTTTGGGCTTCTGTAACCATTGCCTTTTATTTTCTCCCTCTCTCTTCTTAACAATGCCGCCAACCCACTCGACCAAAAAGAACTTGACTGATAGGTGCTGCCAACAAAAAAATCATCAAACATCACAACATCGGTATTTATTTATTCATGTAATAAGTTTATTCGAATCCTTAAAAGGACACATTTAATTTTTAATTTCATTAACGATTTTTTGAAAAATTCTCAAGTTTAATTTCATGAGAAGAAAACACCAAAATTGACAATTGACAATGATTACTCCAATTTCTTGATGAGTTTGACGAATTTCTATGAAATTTAGAAAGTTACAAAAACGTTCAAAATTCGAAAAGTTTTGAGTATAAAAAACTTTGTAAATTTCAGAGATTGTCAATAATTCCTAGGAATTCGAAATATCTGCAAAAGGTTCTAGAAAATCTTCACAAATTTCTAAATAAGGTTTAAGTAATTTTTTATTTTTATAATTCTGTAAAAAAGGTTTTTTTTTTTTCAGAAAATGCATTATAAAGGTTTCTCATTTTTAATAAAAATCTGCAAAATTTATGAATTCTAAAAGAATTACGAAAATTCTTTATGAGTTGGACAAATCTTTATAAAATGTAAAGTTTGAAAAAGTAGTCATGGTATTTTAATTTAAAAAATTTTTAAATATAAGAAACTACGAATATTTCTAATATTGTCAAATATTTTAAAAAACTCAGAAAATATGTGAATTTTCGAGAAATCATCATCGTGGTAAATAGCGTTCAGTATCATACTTTTTGAAAAATACACGATAACGTTTGTTGTTATATTCGAATGTCTGAAAAATTGAAAAATACCAAAATATCCGAAAAAATTCTAACGAGTTGGGAAAATTTTTATAAAATGTGGAAATTACAAATTAACCATTTTTTTGACAATTCATTGACTTTGAAAATTCGACTAATCGCCCTTAATTAAATATAATATATTTTTTAATAAAATTAAAAAAATATGCTAAGGCCCAGAACAGAATCGTAATTATTTTAAAAAGTGTTCTTTATTATATTTTTTCGAAAAATGTATTATAAAAATGATGACGATATCCTATTTTAAATAAAAATCTGAAAAACCTGAAAAATTCAAAAGAATTACAACAAAATCTTCACAAGCTGGGAAAATTCTCATAAAGAATAGAAAGTTTTACAAAGGTAGAATCATATTTAAAATTAAAAAAAAAAATTTGGACTTTAAAAACATTCGAAAAAGATTGCTCGTAGTTCTAAAAAATACAAAAAAATCTATACTGTTCTTAAAAATGAGCATAAACTTATTCAATAGTTTTTCACCATCATATTTTTCCTAAAAACGCATTATAATGTTTTATTATTTTTAATAAACTTATGAATAACTTGAAAAATTGAAAAAAAAAAAAAAAAAAAAAAAAAAACTATGAAAAATCGCAATAGGTTAATCAAATTTTCATAAAATAAGGAAATTCCTAAAAAGTTGTCATTGCATTTGAAATTTTAAATGAATAAGCCTTTGAAATCTAAGTTTTCGCTTATCACTCCAAGAAATGAGAAAAATTCATAAAATTCTAAAAAATCTAAAAAATAAAAAATGAATTTTGTTTATGGCATGAATCACCATATATTTCCGAAAAACGAATGATGATGTTTTACCATTTTGTATTAAAAATCTGAAGAACTTGAATAATTTAAAAAAATACGAAAAATCCTTATTAGTTAAACAAATTATCATTAAATATTGGAGTTTCAGAAAGTTATTATTACACTTAAAATTTTTGAAGAATTTAATTCTAAAGACCATTCTAGAAAATCTAAAAAATCTTTGAAATTTCAAAAAATGTTCATAAATTTTGTTAATGGTATTGATAGTTATGTTTTTAAAAAAAATGCCTGAATATACGTTATTAAGAATCGAAAAAAATTTTCGAAAAATTTTAATGCGTTCAAGAATTTTTCATCCAATTCAGAAGGTGTTGAATAATAATTCGTAAAATGTCTGTTCCTAATCCTTTATCTTTATGGCAAAATTATGTTCTGTTGTCATTATTATTATTGTAATAAAATTTTTAAATATTTTCCCAAGGTTGAAAATTCGAAATTCTTCAATCGTACTGCTTTGTATCATCGAAAATTCGCAACTTTGAATTACATCAAGTTTCAATTCATGTTTTCTAGCTCAGTGAGTGCGAAAGTTACGCGACCGCGAATTCGTAACGTGCAACAAAACGCCGAAAAAGTCGCCAAAGTAGTACAGTTAATGTCGATACTTTCACATTTCAGATTGATGGTTACACGCCGCTTGAGCGAGCAACAATTTCCTTATTGCTCCTATTGGAAACAAAAAAAAATGTCTCGGCTCATTTTTCAACGAAAGTATAAAATTGCTCGTGTACGATCGGCCTAGGATCTTTTTTCACTTTTTACTTCTCAGGTTTCTTCGCATCATTGATGCGTGACAAATATTAAAGAACTAATATCGACGAAAATAAAATACTATTTTTTATGAAATATCATAATGCTGAAGATTAAAAAATATTAAAGAACAATGTTAAGAACGAAATAATCACAAAATTAGAAACTTGCAAAAAGTGTTGTCTGATGAAAAATGCAATTTTTCAAACGTGATTGGTTGCTTTTGTATTTGATGGTCCTAGGATATATATTTTATGTAAAAATCAGAAAGTCAATCATCAAATAAATACAATACAAAAAAAAGTATAATCCAACGTTCTGATTTTGAAAAACTATAATAAAATCTCATTCACGTATTTTGATTTCAAAACCCCATTAGAGAAGTAAGCACTTCTCCCATACTTGCATTGTCCTTCATGTAATTTATCATTAAAATCCCTTTACCCGCCCCAAGAAATGAAATAAAAAAATGTTTCTGTGATTCATGGGGAGAATGATTTCATATCAGATGTCTACTGAGATTGTCGAGTCTTTCATAGAGTTTTTCGAGAGGGAAACAATAGGGAGAATAAAGGGTTTGACCGCGTTGGAAAAAAGTCATTTGTAACAGTAGCCAAGTTACATTGTTGCCATTGGAAAAGAATTATTGGGGCGAGTTTCTTATGGTACTTAGGGGACGCAAAAATGAATTGCTCCTCGTTATTCAAAAAACCACTAGATAAATTCGAGTAAATAATGTCCACTGCTTAACGAGAAAAAAATTTCCTTCATTCATGTGATTATATGATAATAATTTCATTTTCGCGTCCCATTTCTCTCAATTTTGCACTGGTTTTCGCATTTTTCTGGCACAGCCTGATTTGCAAATAGAATTTATCCCTCGAGATCTCAGCATTTTAGCCTTTAACACTAACGAACAATTCAACTCGACGTTGATAGATCCTGTTGCAGAGCGAAATTCCCTCGGCCATTAGTGCTCACTCGAAAATGAAAGGATAATTTGTACACCGAGCTCAACTTGAGCCATTATAATGTATCCTTGTCAAAGAACGCGTGCGTCACTTTCTGCAATTTACAATGTAGCTCTTGAACATTATGGACTGCTACAATTTGAAGCACTCCGCGATGGTGCGCAATCGGACCTTGAAATCATCGCGAAATTGTTCCGTTAATGTGAAATGCGGATTATGAAAAACGAGCTTGCAGATGGCAAAAGAGAAAATGAATGTTTCTGGCTAGTAAATAAAATACATGATTATACAGATTTTTCGATAATTACATCATTAATGACAATAACTGACTGGATATATCGAAAATTCAAAAAAAAAAAAAAAATGATTGAAAAATTTTTATTGCAATGATTCGACAAATTGCTGCAATAGAGAGTTTAGGAATGATTTTCAATAATGACAATCTTTTCAACAATGTTGACGATTGTTAATACATAATATGCTTGAAATTCGAAAACATTTGTCAAGTATTTTTTGAAAAATTATGTTTTAATTAGGATTAAAAACAAATGAAACCTCAAATAGAGTAAATATACGATGATTTTTCCAGACAAGAATTTTTTCAAATTTGATATGCAACAATTTGAGAAATTGCTCTATTGGACAAGAGGAGTATCCGAAAAATTCCTAGAAGTGGAAATTTCAATGATTTTGGATAAGGAAATCCTGTTCACTTTTACTACAATAATAATTATTACTTACGTAACATGAAATTATGAATTTCAGGAACAAAAAGATTTCGAATAATTTTCATTACAAAAATTTTAAAACTGTTTCAATAAATAGCCAAAGGATTCAAAAAACTATGGAAACTGAAATTCTATCGGTTTAGTATAGGGAAACTGGTCCTTACTATTTTTACAATGTAATCTAATGAAAAACAATAATTATTCTTAATAATTGAATAAACTGTGAAAATGATGATTTTTGCAGATTTCGATTAAAATTTTGAAAACAGTTACACTGAAAAGCCTAAGGTTTCAAAAAAATTTGAAACTATTTCTTAAAAAAACATATAGCTGTGAAGGGAAAAAAATAAATAACTCACAAAAATAATTTTTACACACAGACTCCATGTAAAATGAAAGGAAAGAATTTAATTCGAGTGTACGATGAATGAAACCTTTTTCCAAGTTCCAGAATTTTCTAGATTTTTAGACTTCCATAGATTCCAATTTTTCTTTACGATACACTGGGTTTGAGCAATTTTTAAAATTTCTATTTTATACGTTACCCAAGCCAAACATTTTTTTTTTCTTTTTTGAATTTTGTTTGGGTGGAAATTCTTAAAAATCTAGTATGTAAGACTAGGAGTTCGAAAATTTACATCAAATTCTCAATTATGGCCCCCAAGAATGTTTTTTATAATTTGTACTTACTATATTATATTTTATTTCTATTTTTGCACATTTCTTAATAATAACTTTTATCAAAATTCCGGTAAGGTTCGAATTCCAAAACCTCCATTTTCCTATGATCCATGATTCGTAAAAATTATATTTTCAATATGCCTGAATTTCCAAACGTTTAAAATTAAGCGAAAAAAATTGATCAGTCAATAGAGGAGAAAAAAATGTTCTATCTGCTTTGGAATACTTTTTGATCATAACATCAAACTTCATGCTCCCCAAAAAAATATTAATCACACTTCCTATCATGGTAAAAAATCAAAAAATTCATATATTTTTCATTTTCGTTCAATTTGAAACGTTTGGAATTTCAGGTAAATTATTATCATAGAATCGAGGGTGAATGAGGTAATGTAAATGTTTAAAACATCGATTTGTTCACTTTTCATACGAATCAAGATCACGTCTATATTCATGAAAATTTTCAAATCGTTTTCGAACTTGTAGTAGTTTTAAGAATGAAAAAAAAAGAGTGTCAAAACTTTTTTCTAAATTCGGGTGCCAACTTCACGCGAGTCATACAAGTATGTAACTTACTGTGAAAAAACTTGATCGCCATACTTTTTGTAAGATAAATATACCAAGTGTAATTATTTCATCCATCGAGCGGAATTTGAATTCTATGAGGCGTGCATATAGAAAAGACTTCCTTTCTGGTAGCAAGAGAAAAACGGATGATGGCAATTTATGTCTATCGCAATGAGAGCCTGCGATTCTCGCGCTCTTTGAAGGCTCGAACAAAAAGTGTATGAAACACTGCAGCTGCAGAGACGAATGGTGGAAAAGAAGTAGCCGGTGGATGTCGTTGGAGAAAACGTATCTTTTGTGCGAATCGGGCTACAAAGACGCGACTCTTCTCGTGGAGCACTTTTGAATCGAAAACTCAAACGACGGGGCTTCCTGAAGAGAGAGTCGACTTTTTTCTTTCTTTTATTTTCCTCTTACATTGTCGCACACGTGTATATTTGTTTCGCATTATGCATTGTCGCGAGGGTGGAAAATAATAAGTTATAAGATCGCAGATGAAGAATATCATTTGGCGAATGAGAATAATGTTCATGAGGCTCGAATAACTGCCTCGTTGATCAAGATTCCAAGCTTGATTGACCCTGTATTAACCTCCGATCATGAGCGAAAACCCTCACTTTTCCCTTATTGCCCTTCACACATGACATTTCCATTCCGGATTCAAAGAGCGTATAGCAAGGTCCGCAACGTGACTTACGTAATTTTCATCGTGAATAATGCAGTCGCCACTTGCGTTCTTATGAACACTATCATGGGCGTAAACAGCGAAAATTACGTATCAATGATAATGATCACTATCGAGAAAAATTATCAATATTTTATCAACAAACTTTTTGAATTTTATACAATTTTCAGACCGTCGATGTTTTATAAATTTATCTCAATTTCCAAGATTTCAAGCATGGGTAATACAAACTTTCCGAAACTATGCCAAATTTTCACACTTTGTCGAATTCATGTAAATTTTACGTTATTTTTGCAAACTTTTCGAGTTTCTCAGATTTTCATTAAATCTTCGGAAAACATTATTGAACCACATTCGGAAAAATATTATAATAAATACGATCTTTGAAATTCATGACCCTTATTTGACGTTTTACAACTTTTTGATTTGCTCATAACATTTAAACACTTTTAAGATTCTTGAAGTTTTCTGATTTTTCAAAATTGCTACGATTTTGAACATAATACGAACTTCTGGAAACTTTCCAAGTTTTATTAAAATTTGCATAACACGTGGATATTTTTTTCTTAATTTTAAAATAGTAAAAGTGTTTCAGATTTGAAAATTTTCTAATCGAATAACATTAACATGTAAATTTTTGAGAAAAAAGATACTGAAGGAAATATACGCAAATTTACGAACATTTTCTGAAATTTTTCTCGTTTCTTTCTAATTTCGAGATTGCTGAGAGCCTTTCGAATTTGCATCCTACTTTTACGTTTAAAAATTTTTTATATGGTACTAACTACTCGAAAATATTCGAATTCACAGATGTTTGTTTATCTGATCCTGATTTTCAGTAATTTTTTCAAACTTTTGAAATTCATCAGGTATTGATTGGGATGAAAAAAATTCATGCATATTTCGAAGACATACACATGATAATAAACACAATCTACGAAATTTAGAAACATTTTTGAAATTATGCAAATTTTTCAAATTTCATAAAATCATCAATGATATTGCAATTTTTCAATGTTTTGCTATTTTATGGAAATTTTCAAACCTTAAACATCATGCGAATAGTTCAAAACTTTCTAAATGTATAATTATCTCTGGAATGCATTAAGACTTTTCGTAATATTTCTATACGTTTTGTGTTTTTCAGATTATAATTGAAAAATATTAAGTATTTACAGGCATCTTTCGAAGAAATATGATGAAAACACAACTAGAAAATTTTTACCAATAAATTGTTCACATGTCATGGAACGTTTTTAGTAGAAGAATTTAAACTTTAAAACTTTTTAAACTTCAGTATGAAGTCTAACTCCTCATACGACTTTTTGCAAGTTTTAAATGGGTTCTTTTTGAATCTTTGAATTTCTCACGAAAAAAAAGATATTAATGTATATTCTAAAGAAATATGATATTGTACCTACACAATCCGCACCATGTCTGAACATTTTATGAAAATTATATTCTTTGAATCCTCATGAAATATATGGACTATGAAAACTTTTAATTCCAGAGTATCTATTATCAATTATCAACTCTAAGATTTCATTTTTCTAAGTTAATTTGCCCTTTTGTTTCTTAAATACCTTCGCTTCAAATTCTTCAATGCCCAACCTCAGTCCGGTTTAAAAACATACCAGAAACGATACGAAAAATTTGTTTTAAAATAAAAATTTCATTCGGATGGTTGAGGTTGACCGTGAAAATGCCTGGTTCTGAATGAGGGAAGATTACCAGAAAGCCAGCCATGAAATACGTCATTTATATGCAAATTTTTGGTTAGCATGGTGAATGGTAATGACGGGGCACGTGGGCCGCTCAAAAATGCCGTCGCTCATACAACGTACAACTCTATCGGCCTGAATAAGACCCCTCTCGAAAAAAAGAATCATGGAAATCCGACGCGGAACCCTCTTTCCCGCATAACGGTTCCTTCAATCGAGCGGATGAACACTTTAATAAGATTTTACAGAGCCAATGTTTGCAATACGGGACGAGCCAAAGTAACGTTTCGATGCGTTTTTTCAAGAGAAACATTTCAGGCGAAAATGGGGAGTTTTTATTGAAATCAGGAGACGTCATTAATAATTAATAACGTTTTAACGAAATTAATTCAATTTCTTTCTACTCAATTGAAAATAATGTTTGTATATTAAATTTTTGTACTTTAACAGATCTGGATGAGGTTCTTTAGTTAATTTTTAAATACTTTTACGTTGCAGATACTTCGTATGAAAAAGCATGCCGGAGAGGAAGTGCTCCTGCGACTCCAGTTTTGGGAGCCCGACCACTCGATGTTACGCCCAATCGAATAGTTGTGAGTAGTCATTTATTTTCCATCATAATTACAGAAATAAAATTCTCTCTCTTTGAGCTATCATAATAATATTTATTTTCAAAACTATCGAAGAGCAACATGGCAACGAGACTATTCACCTTTCATTGCAAAATTTTAACTGTTTATTGTGCAATTCGAAATTAATTTTCAAAAGTGTTGTAACTCGGAAAAGTATAGTTTTTTCCATTGTTGATGAGCTAAAAACATATTTCATATCGTATGGGTATTGTAATAATGATTATTATTATTTCTACTTAATAGTGTAAAATAAGCTATCCAGAACGTGAAAAAATTAAAAATTTCCAATTCTAAAGTCAACGAATTGAATCTAAAGAAATTTAAGTTACTCAATGCAAATTTTTCAATACCCCTCATCGATTCAATTTTTTGTGTATGCCTTCGTTCATAAGAAAATCTAGGCATAAGAAGTTGTATTTTTATTTGTAATTTTTATTCTTTATACTGTTATCTGGAGTTACTTCAAAAAAGAATTATTACTCGGCAAAATATATTTACTCGTTTTTGATTATGCAGCAGAAATTTTACAATATATAGGTATTTTGATGAAAATAAATATTATTATTATTATTACTATGTAATGGTAAAAAATGAGCATCGTAAAACAAAAATAAATTCGAAATTTCTTGTTTCAAAGTAAACGACTCTAAAAATCGAAAATGTGAACACATTCAAGGTATTTTTTATTGTTTGCACTGCAAGTTTGAGTTTATTTTGAAAAGTTGTCAGAAAAACAAATTTTTCCTATTGATTTAATTTGAAATTAAACAAAAAAGTTGTATACTGCATTGATCTTATACCTAGTAATTTTTTTCTCAATTTTCTTTCCATCGATGAATTTTTTGAAATAAGCTATCTATACTATCTATATATCTACATATAGATATATACTATTACTATCTATACTACGAATTCAAGTTAATTTTCAAAGGTTTAAACAAAGTTCTTTCATCTTCTGAGAATTGAGAAATAATTTTACATTGCATTGATCTTATAGTAGGAAATGTTTACTTACAATTTCATTATCAACAAACAATTCAGAACGTAAAAAGATTTGAAATTTCCCATGTTCAATTAGAAAAATTGCTATTCCTAAAATAAAGGGAAATTGAAGTAACTTCTTTTCAATGCCAATTAATTTTTTATGCTGACGTTCTCGTTGACAGGAAAAACTTTTTCCGGTCATTGTTCCCTGCGAAAGTTTCTGACGGTAACATAAAAATTGTTGACGAATCGCTTTCTCTACTTTTTCATCAACACTTGATAATATATTGAAATCACGTGATTAATGATGGCCCCAAGGTATGGAAACGCATTCAGCTGCGCGTGGCGCGTTCGAATTGATCGATTGATTTGATTGTTCCATCATTTTTCATTTTTAAATGAGTTTCAGACTGGTCCCAGAGTTTTTTGACAAAATGGAGAATACAAGATGTATAAATTTAGTCCATTAGTTACATCAAATTCATGGGAGTTTACTGTAACAAATTGAATTTGTTACTATTTGATAATTTATTTACATTGGTCTATCATGTATATTTATGTTTGTCTTGTTTTGAAACTCAAAAGAAATTTAAAAAAAAACCAACTTCCGGCTCACGATTGTCCATTGGAGATTTTCGATGCATTCAAGCATATTATTCAAGTATCGTGAGGTGCACATTGAAGTGCGTAGAAGCGTGCTCTGGGAGCAAATGGAGACCGGAAATGGCCACGAGTATAGAAAACTCGAAGCTTTATTTCCGGTACTCTGTACAGAAAATTTTAAAAATATCACATCAAAAGTCTAAAAATTAATCACTTTCCAACCTTCTCATGCAGTCCAGATACAAAAATACCTTACAGTTAATTAATGCACGTATAATGCAAGAAATACAGTTTAAAAAGACGCAAAAACTTTCGTTTCTTCTTCTCTACGCAGATATTTAAGGAGTACTCGAGTTATCTGGTTCAAAAGTGATGTTTGCCCAGTTTTATCAAACAGAATTATCAGTTTTCCAAGAATCCTTCGAATCCCTCGAAGAGAAACAGAAGTCATTGAAAATTCGTCAGTTTACATCAGAGAAGCATCGTTAGAAAGGTCGATAAGTTTAAGTAGCAACTTGATAATGCCGCATGGAACAAATCCTTTCGCATTGTCGATTTTCTAATTTCGTCCTCATTTACATGCAAGTTGCTTTTGAAACTATCATTTGTTTGGAGGATCGAGCAAAGAAATAGACGTCTGTATATTTGTTTTTCGACGGCTGGAACGGTTCGATGAAAGTTTGATGGTAGGAAAATGAAAGAAAAAGTGATTTATCGGGATGTCGAGACGGAACAGAACTCGAAAATGAGTTTGTCGATTATTTAAATTTAGTTTTTGGAGGATTATATAAGAATTTGATGGACGATAGAATTATTTCCTTCCTTAGAATGATGAACTGCATTTTGTGACATTTATTCTTTGGGCACGCATGAAGCTTTGTAAACAAATTGAAAAAAAAAATTACGAACTCGCTGTGAGAATGAGTAGTGATGAATAAATAAATGAAACAAAATCTCAGCTCACGTCATGATGCTTGGTTTTTCTTCGATTTTGTGAGCAATTATCGAAATATTACATGCTATTGTTTGTGTGTGCATAATGAAATTTTGAGTATAATATAGATTTCGCGGTTGACGTTAGACGTCATCTTAAAAAATTGTTCGTGCTTGAAGAAAATACAATATGCAGTGCTTTGAAAAAATAATGATGAATAATCATTGTTGTTTTTCTCGGAAAAACGCAAGTTGCATGTTTGTTTACTTTTGGAATTTTTCAAAGTGATGTTCAGCAATACGTCAAATTTTTTCAGTTTGTCGTATAAAAAATTGTTTTTCCAATTTCATTAATTTAAAAATTTAGAAAAAATGTCGTTTCATTTGAGGATAATAATTTTTGAAATTAAATGTTGAAAATTTGTAATCCAAAACTTAAATTTGAACGGTATAAAACGAACTCTCATCTCAAAATTTCCATATTGACATACAAAATCGATTAAATTGCACAAAATAATAATAATAATAATAATAATAATAATGAATAATTGCAATGATCCATATTGTATATTTTTTTAACAGAATTAATAATTTGATCAAGTGTTCTTGAATTCGATCTGAATCTTTCTGAATCCCTGAAACGAGCCATTATGAAATTCGACTAAGCGCAAAATCGTGTACCAGAAAAGTACCCGAAAGCGGTAGGGTATAAAAGGTAAAAAACAAAGATAAAAAAATCGGGAAAACTAGTTTGGGGTATCGGTGGTTCCGGAATTTGGATTGTCGTTTTAGAAACGACGTGAGATTCCACGCCGACGATGAGACCGTCATGGGACAGACGGGGAGAGAGGGCTGCAGGCGCGTAAAAGAGGGAAAGAAAGAAGAAAAGAAGTATAAAAGAACAAAAGTGTGGAAACAGGTTCTCGAGTGTAGTGCCTCGACGACGACTGAAACTTGTCGTCGGGGCGATCGTGAGCGATGCATTTTAATTTCCTCCTTGCGCTGGGTCGAATCAAACAATTTTTACCTTTACCTCGAAACGAAACACAAATATTGACGCTACACCCATATAATGCCATGCTACTATATTCATATGATGTGGGTGTCTTTGAGATATCAGGAGCCAAAACAAACAGAGATCCGACTTTCAGTGCTTAAGAATTCAATAACAGATGAAGAAATGGTGATTTCTACAATTGTGAAATTGAATTTATGGTATCGAAAATTCAAATTTCCATAGATTCATGTTCAAGCCCTCAAAACTTTCTGTTTTATCAATTTTGATCATTATTTTCGAATATTTATGAATTCGTTCATGGTAATGATGTGAAATTCTTTTAAATTTCAATTGACAATTTCATTTTAATGTTTTTGGAATCACATGTATAGTATTTATGTTTCCGAAGTATCCAAGATTCAAACATTTGAAATACTCTCAATTTCGTTGAATTTCAATAATGAATTCAGATATCTGAACATTTCTGCATGTGCTACGTACATGCATGATAAAAGAATTCGATCTGTTCAAAAAAAATATTACAAATTCTTCGAATGCAAAAATTGTGGCATTTTACGTATATTTTTTTTACTTTTTAAATGGGTGGATATTTTTATCACTCCTATCAAAGAAATTTCCACAAAAATACAACTTTGAAATTTCGAACAATTTTGCATATATTTCTTGATTTTTCGAATTTGTTTCTATTACCACGGTGTTGAAATTTGAAATTTTCTGTTTTTTTCAATTTTATATGAATTTATGCACCTGTGCAGCATTAGAACTTGATAAATGTTGAATTACAAATATAACAATGTCAATTATTACAAATACCTCAATAATCAAATGTTTGACATTTCTGGCAAGAAATATATAAATTTACTATTCCAATAAACGAAAACTTTTCAAAAATTAAATATTGTGAGATTCTAACTATTTCTGTAGACATTCAGAAATTTCAATAGCAAATTGTGTACTCGTAATTCTCAAATCAATTAATTTTTTTAACGATCTGAATTTCTACAAATATGTATACCTACGAAAAGTAAAAATTTTTTGTTTTAAGAATTTCAAGTTTTTACTGTGAGATTTATGAGAAAATCCATGAAAGTGTATGTAACATAAAAATTTGACAAAAATAATTGCACCTTTGATTTTGTAAAACGATGAGTAAAATTGTTAAGTCGTGAACATAATCGGCATCATTCGAAAATGTCATTCTGCAACAGCTAATTTAAATTTCATCGCAAATTATAAATATGAATAAATTATATTGCATTTTTGGTTTATTTAATTCAATGAATGTAAATCTCATTTTCTTAATAACTATACAATTATTAGATTATTCAATCAAATCTTTTGAATTTTCATAACAATTGACATTCGGATTATTGTACAGTGAGTAAACATAATAATAATTGACATTGTATTGTATTAGATTAGATAAAATTTTTGTCAGAGTTATTTTCATTTTTTTAATTGTAATTTTCAAGTATAACTTCGTCAAATGAAAGTTGCAAATTTTATTATATTTTTTTCCATTTTCTGGATTCAATTTAAATGGACATTACGTCTATTTTTATTATTATTCCTCCCATTTTTCCATAAATCCTTATCCAGATACATTTAATAGAGTTCCATTGATTTTTAGATTTATTGTTAGATTTTTCATTATTTTTAAATTTTGTAGGTCCAAAAATCGTGTTCTTTGTCACAGTGCCAAGAGGTCCCTCGTTTTGGGAACCTTCGAAGATGTTTGTTTTATTGGGCCCCTGGAGATGGAAAAAAGGGGCCTTGCCCAAAGAAGGGTAGTCTTTTTCAGACTCGCAACCCCCGAGAATTCCCTTGACTCCGCAATCTGGGCGAGCAACAGCCGCCAGAACAACCGTCTTTTTCTCAGTTTGCCGCGAGATTTTGCACGTGTCGGGTCGAATTTTACTATTTTTTGCTATTCGACGTTTTCCATTTTTTCGTAGTTGTTCCACAAAAAGATTCAAACTGAGAAAATACCGTAAAAAACATAAATGTATCTGAAAGAAACTAATCACGTGCATAGAAGTTCAAATTGCATATAATTTGTTGTTTATTTTTAGTTTTTAATTAGTATTGTTTGCATTCTTTGAAATATACGATAGTCGTTTGGTGATTTGTTGTCAGAAAATGGGGACAATCCTCTACGAGTGCTTTAAAATCGTTCGTGCTTTTGGCTGATGAATCTAAAAAGAAAGACGATTTTATTGATTTTCTTTCGCTGTTTTTTATTCGATAATCTAGAATAATGTTATTGAGTGAAGCAATGGTGGTTGTGGAAGATGAAATCAAGATGAAATCATAAAAGTAAAAGTGTGTTTTAGAGTGATGTTCAGTTGTGAAGACAAAAATGTGAGCTGGGCCATCATGAACTCGTTTTCAAGCAGGGTAAAAAGGAATTCTTTTGTTCGATCTGAATTTAATTTCAGAAGAATTTTCGAGCTGGCTGAATCATGATTTCTCATTACATATTTTTTCTATCGCGATTCTTGTTTCGTATCAAATAATCGAACAAGAGAAAGAAAATTCGAAAGCCTAGTTAATCGATTATTTTACGTTCGAAGAAATATTTTTATGGTCTTCAGAATTTGAAAGCAATTGAAAAATGATTTCTTTTCGAATCAGTTCACTTTGAAATTTTTTTTAAACATTTAGAAAACGTCGTTTCAACGTTCCGAAAACGTTTTACGTACCTCTTATAGCTGTTACATCAACGTATCTCAAACGTTACACAAATGACACTATACCTAAGTCTATAGACATAAATTTTAAAAAAATAGTGTTTTTAACGTTTGCAACACGTTGCCTTGACGACTCTAAAACGTTTTATAAACCTGACGGAGCCATCATACCGACGTCTATATAATTTTCAAGATATTAATTAATTTTTTTCTAAGACACCTCATTTAACACCCTGAAACTTTTATATAACATTTAAAAAAACGTCGTTTTAACGTTCTGAAAACCTATCATGTACCTCCTAAAGTCGTCATACCGACGTTTTGCAAATGTTGCAGAAACCAGTTTTTGCCTTCTTCATCTTCCAAAGAGCCACATAAACCTTTTTGGAATGTGTCAAAAACGTTGTCTTAGCATTTAAAAAACAAATTTCATTTTTTTTAATTAATTCATGCGATGTTTCAGCTACCTCTTATAGACGTTACATCAACGTCTTTCAAACGTTACACAAACGTTTCTAAAATCCGATTTTTTAATGAAATTGACACAATTATTAAACAGTTTAACGTTTCAAACACGTTGCCTTGACGACTCTAAAACGTTTTATAAACCTGACGGAGCCATCATACCGACGTCTATATAATTTTCAAGATATTAATTAATTTTTTTCCAAGACACCTCATTTAACACCCTGAAACTTTTATGTAACATTTAAAAAAACGTCGTTTTAACGTTCTGAAAACTTATCATGTACCTCCTAAAGTCGTCATACCGACGTTTTGCAAATGTTGCAGAAACCAGTTTTTGCCTTCTTCATCTTCCAAAGAGCCACATAAACCTTTTTGGAATGTGTCAAAAACGTTGTCTTAGCATTTAAAAAACAAATTTCATTTTTTTTAATTAATTCATGCGATGTTTCAGCTACCTCTTATAGCCGTAACATGAACGTATTTAAAACGTTGTAAAGACGTTTCTAAGACGTTATAAAAACCTACTCAGATAGCAAAGGATTAGAACAATCATAGTGCAATCCGTTTGATCAAACTATTTGTGGAATCATTCATCAAAGATACGACCGCAACATCGTGCAATATTTCATCAATCAGATGCTCCTCTGATTGTCAACTTTTTGATCAAAGATTGAGAAATCGACATTTTCGTTAAAATATGACTCCATCAGTTGCTATCTGTTTTTTCTCTCATTGGACATCTCTGGTTTTGTTTTCAACGTTTTGAAGACGTCCTGGAAACGTCTCATGTACCTCTTTAGGACGTAAAATCGACGTTAGACGAATGACTGACCTTTTTCCTCGTTTCTTTTGTGTTTTCAGAATTTTTTCTCGAAGAGGTCGTTCCGATCGAACCCTCTGAAGAGGACGAAGAGCGTCACGAAGTTGGAGCGACAGAAACAGCAGCGCGGTGGAGCGGAGCTTCGGGGATGTCGCTCGCACGAGTCGCTTTTGTGCGGACAGGCCGTGACCTCGATGGACCTCGCAGCGGTCACGCCGTTGCATCCAAGTCTCCTCGGGCGTCCCCATTGTTTCCAGGTCACACCTTGCACCGGCGGCCCCAAGTACTTCAGCTGTCGGACAGCTCACGAGCGCGATCAATGGCTCAACAGGTAAAACACATTTCGAGTGACGGGCCCAAAAAGCATGGGCCTCGATGCACAACCCAGCCTAAACGCCCACCAAGTATGTACTGGGGCCCATGCTTTTGTGGCATTATGGATTTTTGATGGTGGTGGGCGGTTTGCTTGAAAAGCAAGGGTTTCCATGCTTTTGGGGGATGGGGTTGAAGAATCGAGGACGTCATTAGAAATGGATGAAAAGGAACATTCGAAAATGGGAAATTATCTATGAATATTTAGGTGAAGGTATATCAATTTTGCGGATTTAGGTTTTAGTGAATTGCTTGAAATTTGCGCATTTCTTCAAATTAATCAACGTTTTCTAGAGTTGTGTATTTTTGTGTTAGAATTTTGGAAATTTTTGATAATTTATGCATGGTGAAATATTTTTTTTTTATTTTGAAAGGTTGCTAGGGCATTACAGGGATTTTTCAATTTTATAACAATGTCAGGAGTTTTTATATTCTACGGGGTTATTTAACATCATCAGAAATTATAGGGATTTTTCAAATTTTGTAGAATTTTTGACAATGTTCCGAATTTTCAACGTATGTGAATTTTTAGAAATTGTCAATCTTTCGTGAATTTATCTTTATTTTCATGATTTCAAGTATGGGTAATACAAACTTTCTGAAACTATGCAAAATTTCGACACTTTGCCGAATTCATGTAAGTTTTTCGGATTTTCGTTGAATGTTTGGAAAACATTATTGAACCACATTTGGAAAAATATTATAATAAATACGATCGCTAAAATTCATGACCTTTATTTGAAGTTTTACAATTTTTTGAATTGTTCAGAATATTTGATCACTTTTGATACTCTTCAAGTTTTCTGATTTTTCGAAATTTCTACGAATTTGAACATAATACGAACTTTTAGAAATTTTTAAGATTTATTAAAATTTGCATAACACGTTGATATATTTTTCTTAATTTTAAAATATTTAAATTGTTTCAGATTTAAAAATTTTCAAATTAAATAACATGAACATGTATATTTTTGAGGAAAAAGGCACTGAAGAAAATATATGCAAATTCATGAACATTTTCTAAAATTTCACTGATTTCTTTCTAATTTCGAGATTGCTGATAGCCTTTCGAATTTGCATTCTACTTTTACGTTTTAAAATTTTCAAAATAGTACCAACTACTCGAAAATGTTTAAATTCACAGATATTTGCTTATCTGATCATGGTGTTTAGTAATTTTTTCAAACTTTTGAAGTTGATAAGCTATTTATGAGGATAAAAAAAATTTATGCATATTTCAAAGACATACATATTATGATAATAAACACAATCTACGAAATTTAGAAACATTGTTAAAATTCTGCAAAATTTGCAAATTTTATAAAATTATCGATGATATTGCAAGTTTTCAATGTTTTGTTATTTTATAGAAATTTTCAAAACCTCGAACATCATACGAATAGTTCAAAACTTTTTAAATGTATAATTATCTCTGGAATGCATTAAGACTTTTCGTAATATTTCTATACGTTTTGTGTTTTTCAGATTATAATTGAAAAATATCAAGTATTTACAGGCATCTTTCGAAGAAATATGATGAAAACACAACTAGAAAATTTTTCGAAAATTTCCCAAATTTAGTATGACGTCTAAATCTTCATAGGACTTTTTGGAATTTTTTGATACGTGCTTTTCTAATTTTCTAATTACTCATTTTATATTATATATATATATATATATAATATAATATATATAAAATAAAATAATCTTATATATTCTATAATATAATAGATTTCTAATTTCTCATAGTATAATAGATAATAAATTATCTAACTTACTAAATTTTATCAAAATCGATCTAATCCTTTAAGATACGTCAAAATTTTTAGTACCTCTGTGATTTTTTAGACTTCTAGTAAAAAACGAAAAAAAAAAAAAAAAAAAAATTACAAAAATCATGCATATTCCGACGAAATGTGATGATTCATAATGCAAACTTCTATGATGAATAAAATTTATAAAATTGATGCAAGTTTTCTAAACTTCCACATATTTTTTGAATTTCTCAGAATGAATAACTACCTTCTAAATTTTACATCCTTTTTTATTTTAAAAAATCTTTAGAATTAATATAAAAAAATACCAGCTTTTGAGGACTTTCGAAATTGAATAAAATTGCGCCTTTTTCGAAGAAAGATTTATAAAAATTTTAGAAAGATTTATCGCACATTTTCAACACTTTTCGAGCATTTCAGATACATATCTTTTGAAAAATTAAAAAAAAAATCACCTCCATGCATATTTCCAAGAAATCTGATATCGCCCCCTCCCTCGCATTTTTCCCGAGTATCAATTACTACTCACTTGAAAATGTCACGTTCCCCCACTCCTGACAATGAGTAGATTCTCGGGGGAAGGGGTCGTTATCTATCTACAGCTGCCTCGGAGTGTGAATAAAAAATTCCAATGTCGAAACAAAAAACGTTGTTTCTTCTGTCTGCCTAGCTTGAAGAACTCGGTGCAGCCAGATGCGGAGCAGACCAGAAGAACCGACAATTCCCTTCAAATTTGGCTCTTGGAGGCGAAGGGCGTGCCTCCAAAGAAGCGCTACTTCTGCGAGATAAGCTTGGACAATACGCTGTACGCGAGGACGACGGCCAAATTGAAGGCCGACCTTTGTTTTTGGGGCGAGCACTTCGATTTCCAGCACTTGCCCTCCGTCAACACCATCCAGGTCAACCTCTACAGGGAGGCCGACAGGAAAAGGAAGAAGGACAAGAACGTGCTCGTCGGTGAGTTTTTCCTTTTTCATTGCTGATTCAATATTTCTATTCATATTCATTCACTGCTTTGATGGCATTAATTGAACAATGTATTTTTATCCAATCATTGATAAAATGAATAATAATTATTTATTCACCAATTAACATGTTTTCGACGAAATGGAGTTGGAGCATTCATTGACGTAAATATTAATATAACTCAATCGAGTATGTTGTAATACTGCTAATGAAGAATTTCACTTTCCAAATATAGTTTGAATGAAAAGTGAATTTAATTTACAAATGATTTTATGATATAAAGTACATAAATATCAATAAATATGGATATATTCATTCGTTACAATTCTCAAGTATTCATTCATGATACTTTCGTGTATCCAATTTTCTCTGATTTAGTCGATATTGAAGTATTGTAAAAGTGTATGATTGACTGATGAAGGTCTCTTTCAAAAATTTTCTTTTATTTTCGTTTTTAAAATTGTTGAATTCTATTTCTCAAGTCTGCTAAGTTTGCTACTATTTTCGGCAGGAATCGAAAACAAAAACATTGATTTTTTTTTATGTTCAGGCTCGGTGAGCATTCCTGTTCACAACGTGACTTCGAGGTACCTGACTGAAAAATGGTACCCCGTGGTCAACGACAAGGGCCCATCGAAGGAACCCCCTGCTTTGAGGGTCAAATGCCGATTTCAGTCGGTTGACATTTTGCCTGTCCAGGTGAATAATTTATTTCGTTGCTATAAAAACCGATTTGATTTTATTCTGGAATTTTTATTCAATAAAATAACGTTTATCTTTATCAAACGTTTATCTTTGGCACCAGGTTTGTGCATTTTACGAAATGTAGAGAATAAAAGTAGAAGAAAGAAAGTTGGGAATAATAATCAATAATTTTTATTTCTGTTTTATGAACAAGGTAACGATGAATATCCACTTGTATTTTTTGCGAAAATCGAGTAGAAATAGATTTTTGTCGTGTTACAAAACAGAATATTTGTGGAAGGAATTTCCATGATTGCTAAATAAATTTCGATGTATGATTCCTGGATAAAAAATTATTATTTCCAACTTTTCTGTTCTTTGTAACAAAATCGAAGTGTCAGAACTCAAAATATTTGTTGAAATTGTTAATTACATTCAATTTTCATTGTTTTTGTTGACAGTTTGATTATTTATTACAAATCCAATGATTTCTAGGTTTATCGAGAATTCCTGGAATTTCTCAAGACTGATTACGCTGCGCTGTGCGAGAAATTAGAACCAGTAATTGGTGTCAAAGCGAAGGAAGACATCGCCACTGCATTGGTCGCTGTCATGCAAAGAGAGAAAAAGGCACCGGAATTTTTGGCCGATCTTGTCATGATGGATATTCACAAAATAGGTAAATTTGTAGAAATCATTGTAAAACTAATTCTTGACATTGAAAAAAAATATTCAGGCATCTGTCTTTTTTTGGAACTGAGCAGAAATTCATGTATATTAAATTTATAATTCTAGATTTCTGAATATAGTTTTCACGCATGAAAATTTACAATGTGCGTGTCTACAGATATTGTATATTTTAGCAAAATGATTTTTTTAGTATGAATGAACAGTATTTTATTAGTGATCAATGATATTATATGTAGTTAGTGAATTTTTAAATTGATATTAATTTGATGTTATTTTTATCATTCACATTTTAATTCGTATTGATTATCTATTGTTCCGTCTAGTTATTATTGTTTATATTTCATCATAATAATTATATTTTTACCATATTTACCATCTTCGAAATTTATTATATATTTTAGCTGTTGGGATTTTCTGATATTTTCATGAGTTTCTATACAGCTTTCTCGAATTCGATTTTCTAAGAATCAAAGTTGGGAATATTTGAAATATTTTCTCAGATTTTTGAGAAACTTATGTCTCCACAGATTCAGGGTATTTCTAATATTTCTCGAATTTTCGTATGATACATTTTTTATAAAATTAATTAGTAATTTTGTAATATATATTTCTTGTATTTTATTTGATTGTTAAATAGATCTCTTGAATGTCATGCTATTTTACTGGAAATTTAAAAAAATGTGACAATTAGAATTTATGTTCTGTAAAACAGTACCTTTTTTACGATTACCTGTAAAATTCGTTTTTTTTTTTTTTTTTTTTTTTTTTTTTTTTTTTTTTTTTTTTTTTTTTCATTCTTTTTTAGATTTTGTACAGTTCAGTGAATTTTCTCGAATTTTTTTAAACTTCCATTTATAAAGATTTCTAGAGTTGTATACTCAAGGATTCAAATTTTTACATTTTTTGAAAAAAATTCATTTACTCAGTTTTCAAAAATTCATACATTTTCAAAAATCCTCGTTTTTTTTTGTATCTGTGAAATGTTGATGGATTTTCTAGTATTTGTTAAAAATTTCTAATATTTCTTAGATTGTCATGATATATTTCTTGAATTCGATGCTCTAGGATACCAATTTCGATGGATTTTATTTTTACAGGTTTCCAAAAAAATTCTACATAGATTTTTAGTATATTATCCATTTCTTGTATTATCGTATCTTTTAGTATTTAGAAGAGTTTCTAGCGTTTTATTTTTTTTTTTTCTACATCTCTAATATTTTCAAAAATAGCTATACGGATTTTTTGAATTCAATGCTGTAGAATTCAAATTTGGATAAACAGTTTTTATAAAAAATATTTCTGGGAAAATGAAATCTACAAATTGTGGATTACTAGCATTTTCTTATTTTTCAAAAGTATATGTATGTAAGATTTTCTGGCATTTTGTGATATTTTTATAAATTTTCAGTATGTAGGTACTATAGAGTCCTATGTAAGTTTTTTCGAATTTGATACTCCAGAATTCGAAGTCATGGAAATTCTCAGTTTTTTAAATATTTTTCTGGTATTTAAATCAAATTTTAGGCTTCTCTGCTCTAGGATACGAAATTTTTTAATTTTTTTTAGCATTTTCGTAGATTCTGATTTCTTTTCATGTTTCACTTGCTTAAAACACCAATTCTCACAATTTTAGTTTTTACTACATCCCAGCAGAACATTTATAATGAGAATCCTGTTTGAAAAAAAAATTCATCTGGACTTAAGATTGCTGTTATTTTTGAATTAGTGAAAATCAAAAATTCCGAATTTCGCTTGCATGAAAAAACTTACACGAAACGCATCTTACATGTCCTCTAAATTTCAACAAGTACACATTTTCACTATTGACTTGCATTACTTTCCCTATTCATTTCTATGATAGTGAAACTTTTGTGAATTCTTCAACAAATGATAAATAACTTTATCTGACTTTCGAGGATCTTCAACCCTCAAAACCTTACTTTTGCACCCTTCCCTTTTCCTGCAATTCTCTTAAATTACTCATCCATAACATATTTACTCATGTAGAAAATGTTTATTCGGAGTAATTAGTCTTATCCAGAAATATATATATATATATATATATCGAGAAAGAAAAATACTCGATTTTCAAAAAGGCTTTATTTACAATTACATCGAATCACTCGTAGAGCTGCATTGAAATTGCCAGTAACGAGAAGATAAATATATGGTAAATCTTTTGTTCGTGCTTAATATAGATTTTTCAAGGCCCTACCGGACGATATGAAATTGCGTGACATAAAAAGTACTGGTGAAAATAAAACGAAACGAGACCTCAATACTTGGCTACTGGAAAAATAACAGAGAGCAATAGAAAACTGTGGATATAGGAAAGAAATGCAATCCCAAATTACGAACATTCTATATCGATTATTTTAATTTTGAGAGGCATTATTGACTCATTCATGCCCAACATTTCGGCTGTACTATTATCATTATTTATCAATGGACACATTATTTTGTTTTTGTTCTGTTTGTATTCAGGTCCGTAGACAGGTTGTACCTGTGCGGAGAGTATTGTACTGATATTGCATCGACACATAGCACATGTACTCTGTGTCGCGTACGCACCTGAATGAATATCTATCTATTCCAAGTTCCCTTAGAAAAAAAGTACATATGTATACATTATCGAATCGCTGGCCTTGAAAGTCGTGCTTTTCTCAGACGACGAGAGGCTGACCTTCCGCGGCAACTCTCTGGCGACGAAGGCGATGGAGGCTTACCTCAAGCTGACCGGTGACCGCTACCTGCAGGAGACGCTGAGCCGCGTTGTCCGGGGCGCCGTGGAGGGCGGCGACTGCGAGGTGGACCCCATGAAGGTCGCCTCGGTCGCGACCTTGCAAAAGCAGCAGCAGAACCTGCGCTCCGCGGTGGAGCTCGCCTGGGGCCGCATCCTCGCGAGCCACGCGCATTTCCCCGTCGAACTGCGCGAGTGCTTCCGCATATTCCGCGAGAGGCTCGCCGAAATGGGCCGCGAGGACATCGCCGACAACCTCATATCCGCCTCCATATTCCTGAGGTTCCTCTGCCCCGCGATCCTCAGCCCGTCTCTCTTCAACATCACCCACGGTAATTATTCATTCAACCTCCATATGTGACGATGATTCATGCACAAATCGTACATTATTCGTCAATTATTTCGTACCGTCATATCACGAACTATGCTTCATTCGTCAATAACAATGTCAATAACAAGAAGACAGCGTATGAATGGCGATGTAGTTCAAAATAAATAAATGAAATGCCATAATGATAAAATACAACAATGAAAGGCAAAGCAATTGT